>OX031060.1:63628869-64228869 GCA_943736015.1 Tridacna crocea | reverse complement strand
TTGCAGATGTTGTAAGCCTCCTTTTCACAGAGCATTGCTCAAATTTATTTCTATACATTGCAGACCATAGAGAAAATGCTGTTTTCCTTGTATCCCTGGTGTTCTGTGATATTGGTGACATGGACACTGTCTTCTGTAATCTCCTGGGAACTGGTTCCCTATGCATTCCTGTCAGTCGGGTAACTATCAGTCATTCATTGTTATAAATCATCATTCTCAACATCAAGAATGTTACTTTGAACATGATTTTTTTCTATATACAGTAACAATAATTAGATTTTGTCATTTGGGAAAGATTTACACAAATGTGATTTACAGGAAAAATGAATGAAGGCATTGTGAATACAAAGAGTTAAAAGTGAAAAAATGATGTCAATGCCCATTTCTCTTTCTCCACTATGTTTTCATAACTGTCTGTCGTAAAATAAAAAAAGATTGTTTTCAAGTGGCAATTTGTTTAACTCTTTGCTGTTGAATTCCAACTTTTACCAACCTTAAGAGAGAGGCCTTTGAAGACATTGTGGGAAAAGGAGAAAATGCTGGTAACCAGCATTTTCTCCTTTTCCCACAAGGTTTTTCACCCATTTCACAAAACAGATTTCAGTTTTTTAGCACATTTATTTTGTTGTCTACAAGTGAATAGAATTTGGTGAAATCTAAAGTTTCATTTAAAAAAAATATAGGTCTCTTATTTTGCTCAAATCTACAGACAGATTCATATTCTAGCATAACTCTTACCCATACAATCCCGACTTAATGACCCTGAGAGAGCAAGCCTTTGAAAACAATATGGGAAAAGGAGAAAATGCTGGTAACCAGCATTTTCTACTTTTCCCATAATGTTTTCTACCTATTTCCCAAAGCTAATATTGATCTTTGATTGACATTTGATCTGTTGTCTGGAAATGCTTTCAAGTCGGACCAGTCCAAAATTTTGTTGTTTTGTAAAGATTTAAATCTTTTTACACCAAAGGACAAAATTTTGGACTTGCCAAAATTGAAAGCTTTTGCAGTTGACAAAAATTATTGTAACTCAAAACTGATAACTTTCGAAGGATAGAAAACATTGCTGGGAAAGGAAAAAATGTTGGTTACCAGCATTTTCTCCTTTTCCTGCAATGTTTTCTTTAAGCTTCTTTCAAACCCGGCTCTCATACAACCAATTTCTCTCTTTTTTTTCACAGATTCATCTATTTACAAATGTTTATGACCCCACATTCTTCATCATTCAAGATCGATAATTCTGGAGAAAAAGAAAGAGAAGACATTGATATTCTACCCCAAGTTATCTCCCTTCTCATGGCAGTCATCTACTGTCTCTCACCCTCGATGTTGTTCATGTTTTTAAACCTGGTCAACAACAGATTGGAAACATTCTTTTCCTTGAATTTTTTTGTGAGTATGATTGTTGATAGTTATATAGTTACGTCACATTTTCCGTCGTAGCGCAGGTGCAACTTAACCCATTACCACTCAATCCCTACTTTTGACGCCCCTGAGAAAGAAGCCTTTTGAAAACACCATGGGAAAAGGAGAAAATGCTGATAACCAGCATTTTCTCCTTTTCCCACAGTGTTTTCTACCCTTTCCAGAACAAATTTCTATTTTTCAGTCACCTTTATTTTGTCGTCTGCAAATGTTTTCAATATGGACTAGTCCAAAATTTTCCCATGTGGTAAAGAGTTAAGCATTTGGTGCAGTTCGATGCAGTCCGATACTGATCTGGCTTCAAACTCTGTCACAAACTCCTCCTACAGTTTCCTTCAATTGTATTGAAACTTTGCAGATATATTGATCATATATTAAAGAGTTGAAAGACACAATTTTCAAGTGTCAGATCCTCCTGGTTGAGGATTTATCTCCCCATGAATTTGACACTGTATTATACCCCTGCAAAGCGAATGTTTTCAGGGTATATACTGAAATCAGCAAGTTCATCCGTGTGTCCGTCTGTGTACAAAATACTGGTAATCTTGTTTCGCGAAGTCCTCCCACAGTTTTGCTGCTATGGTATTGAAAGTTTGTTGATACATTGATTGTATACGGAAGTAGTGCAAGACGCATTTTTCAATCATCTACTCCCTGTGATTCAAGGGTAATCTCCCCTTGAACTTAGAAATATTTTTTTGTTAAATTGCCTGTTTCTGTCAAAGTGCTGGCAGGGGTATTAAGTCACATTCTGTGACAGCTCTAGTTTAATCTGGAGATTTGAAAGGGCATTAGGGGTTAGTCATTACATTTTCATCTGCTTAGGGACAATTTTAAGAAAACACTTATGACTCTTTACCAAATGACAAAATTTTAGACTGGTCCAAATTGAAAGCATTTGCAGACAACAAAATTAATGCGACTCAGAAGATGAAATTTGTTCTAGGAAGGGTGGAAAAAATTGTGGGAAAAGGAGAAAATGCTGGTTACCAGCATTTTCTCCTTTTCCTACAATGTTTTCAAAAGGCCTCTTCCTCAGGGCTGTGAAAACCAGGGATTGTTTGGTAAAGGGTTAAGTGTTGTTGAATTGGAATGGGTATCAAACCATAACCTCTTTCAGTAATCTGCAACAGTTAGCTTTCAACTTGCTTGACAAGAAATCAGTTTACTTTTTACCAGATGAAATACATATGGTCTCGGATCAGTGTTTGCAGTCCGCACAGGCTAATCCAATTGACACTTTCCCTTTTTATGTAATTTTCTGTTTTTTGAAAGTCTACTGTAGTACGAAATCAACTGTGATCACAAAATGCGGGTTTGGATTAGCCAGTGCGAACTGCTCAGGCTGGTCCTAGACAACACTTTATGCAAATATCCAAATGTCCCTTTTCGTGTGTTGCAAGCCAATTGAAAGCAAATATAAACAGCACTTTACATACAGCTCAAGTGATGGAACTGGCCTTTTATAGAGTGGAAAGTTCTTTGGGTCATTTAACCTTTTACCCCATAAGGCATTTCTATGGTATCTCTAATTGACCCTAAATAACAGCAAAGATGAAGCTGTTTCTTATGTGTATATGACACCTTTTGATAGCATAAAAAACATTGTGGCAAAAGGTGAAATTGCTCGTCACGAGCAATTTCACCTTTTGCCACAATGTTTTCCAAAGGCTCCTAAAGCAATGAGTAGAAATGAGTATCTATGGAGTAAAGGGTTAATCTGAGGATTGTGTGTTAAAAGGCTCAACCACAAAGGTTTTATATTGTAAATGCTTTCTTGCTGTAATATAGAAAAAGTGGTCCTCAGAAGTTGATAAAAATAGTTATGTGTTTTTTTTTCTTCGTTTTTAGATGCACGTGAGTTTTATTTTGTCTTTGAGTGTATTCTTGACTACATTGATGAGTGTCCGAGACATTTGTGAATATACTGGTAAGTGTCTTGTTAGCTCCTCGAGTCACAGTCTTTACAGTAAAGGACTTGAGAACAGGAAGCCCTCTGGTTTGACCCCCGGGTTAGGAAATTTCTTTCAAGGGATTGATGATAGTCGTTGCCACATGATTGGTTCATCTTTCATGGATGACCATTGTTTGGACAATAGATTATGTGGGAAAGCAGCCAGTGGCTTTGAACAATATTTGGTGGAGCACATGGATAGTTGCAATGCTCCTGCAGTATAACTTAAATAATGTTGAAAATGACATTTAACACCATACAATTAAATCAAATCTTGTTGGCTTGCCTTGTATATTTTTTTATGAAAACCCCTTTTATTGTTATAGCCCTGTTGTCTACATCTTGGTTGGCTTGCAAAATTTGGACATTTACAGTACAGTCTATATGTCATTTCTGAAGATAGTAACTTTAACCCTTTACCTGATATGCCAGTTTTAGGCTCTTCCACTTCAGCAGCAAATTAAGATATGATGTCAAAAATGTGGTCAAATGAGCATACAAATATCTGATTGAGTGGAAAACATTGTGGGAAAAGGAGAAATTGCTCTTTACGAGCAGTTTCTCCTTTTCCCACAATGTTTTCAAAAGCTGTCTGTTGTTGATACGTCAAAATGAGTATCTATGGAGTAAGATATGGGGAACCAAGACAACAGTGTCAGATAACCAAAAAAATATTTTGGCCTAGTTATGCCCCTTTTTTGCTTTAGAATTTTTGCTGCCAATCAATCTCTTCTTAAAAGTGACTGCAGTAAGCATTAGCTATGATAATCAGAGTTTTTGATAATTCAAGATTTTTCCAATTCAAAGTAGTATTACATTTTAATTCTAGAAATTGATAAAGATAATTAAGGAAATATGAAGGATCATTTATGTCTAACACCTTACAGTCAAACACCTCTTAATCCATCATAATTGATATTTAATTTGCAATGCATTCATTTAACATTTGAATTCTGATAATTTTTTTCTTTTTCATTTCAAGGCTGGCAGTATAAGTATATCCAATACAGTCGATGGGCAGGAGGCGCTGTCTGTACATTACTTCTGTACCCAGTACTCATGTACTTTGATCTCTCCTCCCACTTCCTGCCCTGGCTCCCAGCTGGGATTGGGTTTTATGCTGTGTATGGTGCATTGCTGAGTAATAAAAAGTTTAAGGTAAGGAATACTTCTAGCTTGCTGTTTTTGAAGAAAACTTAAAGATTTTACCATAGCCCTGTCTGTGTGATTGTGTCTCTCGATTGTTGTCATGCAAAAACTTCAACATTTTATCATTTCTCTTTGGATACTTAAGATATTTACTTCAGACTTGGTCTTGCTGATAACATTTAACCCATTACCACACAATCCCTACTTTTGACGCCCCTGAGAAAGAAGCCTTTAGAAAACATTGTTGGAAAAGGAGAAAATGCTGGTAACCAGCATTTTCTCCTTTTCCCACAATGTTTTCTATCCTTCACAAAATAAATTTCAAATTTTCAGTCACTTTTATTTTGTCATCTGCAAATGCTTTCAATATGGACAAACCAGAAATTTTGCCGTTTGGTAATGAGTTAAAAGTAAAACCCATTCAACAGAAGCAGGTACCCTTCAAAACATTTTTTACACAGTTATGCCCCTTTTTTTCCCACTTAAAATTCTCATGGAAATTCATTTCATTTCTATAGGCAACTGCAGGCCAGCATTGGTAACTGCATGCAATGCTTATACTGCATAGTCTGTCTCCTGTGTATTACCTCATTTATCTGTGATCTACTGATATCCCTGGAAAAACAAAATTTATCGTGACATAAGGAAAGAAGGATACCATTCAGGGTCATATTCACAAACCATTCTGAAAGTAACATAATTTTTGATTGGCTAAACCAAATGGTTTAGCCAATCAGGAGTTGTGTTAGTTTCTAAATCTGTGATTAGATAAAGGATGTCCTTCAGAATTATTGGTGAGGAAAGACCATGAATATTCCTGAAAATTAGGGACATTGTTCAAGGTCAATACGCAAGATGTTTTGAGGTTTATGTATCAGTTTGTTTCTATATTTTTTTTGGCAGTTCAATACACTGTCATTTTGAAATCTAAGCACTTTACTGTTTGTGTAAACATTTACCAGACAAACCTGAGTTTTACCTCTTTTCTACACGTCAAAAATTAATACTTGCCTAAATAAAAAGCATTTGCAGAAAGCATTTTACATGTAGCTAAATGATAGAGTTTATATTTGATCAGATAGAAAACATTGTGTCAGTTAGGAAGGCAGCCAGTGGCTTGGGAAGAATGGGATGAATATCATGTATGTTCTAGGTCTGTATTCACCAAGCATTCTTAAGAACATTCTCAGTCTTATTCTCCATAATTTTCTAACTTTGAAAGTAACACAATTTTTGATTGGCCAAACCGAATGGTTTAGCCAATCGGAAGTTGTGTTACTTTCAAGACTGGAAAAACTTGGAGAATAAGACTGAGAATGTTGTTATGAATGGTTAGTGAATACGGACCCTAGTAACTGAAACTCTAGAGAGATTGACAGATGCTCTGGCAGCCACAATATAAGTAAAATAATGACAAAAAGTGTACAGTCAACCAGTTTTTTCTGTAATATGTTTTGAAATTCTTTTAGGGGAAGAAAAAAAAAATTTGTCATTTTACCCTTTTCCAAACAATCCCTGTTTTTTTACGACCCTAAGATAGAAGCTGTTGAAAACATTGTGGGAAAAGGAGAAAATGCTGGTAACCAGCATTTTCTCCTTTTCCTACAATGTTTTCTACCCTTCTGGAAACAAATTTCAATTTTTGAGTTTGTTTAATTTGTTGTCTGCAAGTGTTTTCAATTTGGACCAGTCTAAAATTTTGTGATTTGGTAAAGAGTTTAAATAGTCAGAAATGATTATTCGTTCTCCTTTGATTCAAATGACTTACCTAACATGGTTGGTTTCCACACATCAGCCTTAATTACTTGGTTGTTTCTTCTTTGATATTTCAGGTTTTGTGTTTGCTATGTTTACCAGTCCCATGTTTACTGTTTACCTACTGGTTAACATTCTTCCCATGGAAAATTGTGTATCCTTAAACAGCATGTAAACCCTGTGATCCACAGGCAGAGCTCCAGAGAGAGGGAGTTATTTTGATTTCAAAACTGAAAATATTAATAATTCTTCACTAAACCCTGTGTTGTGGGTACTCATTAGAATCGTCTCATTGAGACAATTCTAATGAGTACCCACAACATAGGGTTTGGAAGAGAAATAATGAATTTTGAATACCATCGATCCCTCTTATCTGTAGCTCTGGTAGGTTCTAATGCCGAGCCCAGGTAGCTGGGTCAGCAGGATACAAGATTTGAGAACAAGGGGTGGCTGGTTTTATCTCCGCCTTGGCCCATTTCTTCGGAGGATTGATGAAAGTGCAATGGGATTCATTCCTTTCTTACCACAGACTGTTGTTTTCACCATGGTTATGTGGAAAAGTAGCCATTGGCTCGTAAACAATACACACTCTGCAGAGTACTGGTTAAAGAAACCCCAGAAAAGCATGGATAGGTGCATTTTTCATTATAACTGAAATAATGTTGAAAACAGCATTTAACACCAAACAATCAAAACCCTCTCCTACACAAACATGACTTTAAACAATGGTAATCATTGAAGTAAAAGGAGAAATTGTCAGTAACCAGGCTTTCTTTTTCCCTTTCCATAATGTTTTCTACCTCTCCAGTAACAAAATGCAATTTTTGAGTCAGATTTACCACACAACAAAATGTTCAAGCTAGACTAGTCTTGACATATTGTATAGAGTTAAGGTCTTTTACAAGGCTTCTGAAAACATTGTTGGGACCGGAGGCTTAAAGGCATTTTCTTTTCCTTTTTACCACAATATTTTCAAAAGCTTTTTTCCTAGGTTCTTTCTATGCAGGATTGTGTAGTAACAGGGTGAAATATCGCCATATGAAAGACTTCGGTAAACTTGGAGTACAAACAGGAAAGTGTTAAAACTGATTTTTGCCCCAAAAAAGAAAAGTGCTTATTTTATTGAATCCTTAATTAGTCTTAGATTCAACCTGTTGTTTGAACTAAATATAACCACACTGTATGTGTTATTGTTGGTAAACTGCATCGCTGGTTTTCTGTGTGTCTACAGCTCCATGTACTGGAACCAGCAATTGTTTGAGTCATTACTTATTTTAGAATCATCAGGTAAGATTTTAATAATGTTCCTTATATTTGTGTCCTATTTGACTTATTACCAAAATTCCTACTTTTGACAACCTTTAGAAAGAAGCCTTTAGAAAACATTGTGGGAAAAGGAGAAAATGCTGGTAACCAGCATTTTCTCCTTTTTCCACTATTTTTTCTACTCTTACAAAACAAATCTAAATTTTTCAGTCAGGTTTATTTTGTTGTCTGCAAGTGCTTTCAATTTGCACTTGTCTAAAATTTTGCTATTTGGTAATTGTTTTTGGAGTTAATCTTGTTTTTTATCTCATTTGCTCATTGTGATGATTGTGTGTTAACCCTTTACCAGACAACACAAGTTTAGCCTGGTTCGTTTTGAAAGGATATGCAGACGACTCTTTCAGAGTAACTAAATTGGTGAAATTTTTCTTTAATAGGATAGAAAACATAATGGGAAAAGGAGGAAATGCTGGTTAACACACAATCCCCACTTTTGACGACCCTGAGAAAGAAGCCTGTAGAAAACATTGTGGAAAACATTGTGGGAAACCGGCATATTTTCCTATTCCCACAACTTTTTCTACTCTTCACAAAACAAATTTCAAATTTTCAGTCACTTTCATATTGTCATCTGCAAACGCTTTCAATTTGGACAAGCCTAAAATATTGACGTTTGGTAGTGAGTTAAGCATAATTTTGATTTCTAATATGACTGTAATTTGTGTCAGTTATTTCTGTTTCACTATTTTTATTCCAAGTATTACATGTTTTCCTGTTTTTCAGTATTTGTGTTATGTGAGGTGTTACTATACAGTGGACATCTGTATTCTAAGTCATTTCTTCTCATAACAGCAGCTGTGATGCTGTATACATTACACAGGTGAGATAGCATTGTAATAAAGTGCAAAACGAATGTTTTCATTTTATCTACTGAATGTTTTTATTGTTTCGCATTAGATACAGGGACAGAGTCTAGGTTGGGATTGAATTTAGGTATGACAATTACTGAAAATGGTCTTTTTTATATGATAAATACTGGACTGGAGTAGCTTTATCCTTGTGTATTCCCCTGAATAACTTGTATATAATGTATTGAGACATCTTGAAGGGGAGAGTAATGTCATGGAGAGAGGTTAGATAAAGTAGCATTTAAAAACTACCTTTGCTGTTGAGCTAGTTTTTACAGCTATGCAGTCTGGTGTAGTTCTCTCCGCTGAAATTAACCCTTTACTCCATAGATACTCATTTCTATGCATTGCTTGTAGGAGCCTTTGGAAAACATTGTGGCAAAAGGTGAAATTGCTTGTGACGAGCAATTTCACCTTTTGCCACAATGTTTTCTATGCTATCAAAAGGTGTCATATACACATAGGAAACGGCTTCATCCTTGCTGTTATTTAGGGTCAATTAGAGATACCATAGAAATGCCTTATGGGGTAAAGGGTTAAGCAATGTGGTTATACTTAGTGCCTGGATTGTTGACCAGCCTGCTGCATGTTGCACCGGTAAATATTTACTCTGTACTTTTTACTTTCCTGTATTTTTCAGACTCTATTTGTCATCAAAGACATCAGCCATGACAACTTCTATTTGCTCTTCACTACATATAACAAAGGCTCTTGTAGTCAGTATTTACCATATCATTGGGACTGATGATCCTCTTACTACATACAGATGTGTTACTCTACTTATCCTGTCATTTGTCTTGATTAGAGTGCTCTCCCTTGAATATGTAATGGAACTTCCACTGTCACAAGTAAGTGAGCCATGCCCAGCAAAAGGAGGCTTTACCCATTACCAAACGACAATATTTTGGACTGGTCCAAATTGAAAGCAATTGCAGACGACAAAATAAAGGTAACTGAAAATTTGAAATTTGTTTTTTGAAGAGTAGAAAACATTGTGGGAAAAGGAGAAAATGCTGGTTACCAGCATTTTCTCCTTTTCCCACAATGTTTTCTAAAGGCTTCTTTCTCAGGTGTGTCAAAAGTAGGGATTGTGTGGTAATGGGTTAATCCTTTCCCAAACAATCCCTGGTTTTTACGGGTCTTGAATAGTAGCCTTTTGAAAACATTGTAAGAAAAGGAGAAAATGCTGGTAACCAGCATTTTCTCCTTTTCCCACAATGTTTTCTACCATATCATAGACAGAAATTATCTTTTCAGCTAGAATTGAATTGTTGTCAGCAAATGCTTTCAATTTTGTCTGGTCCAAAAGTTTGTCATTTGGGAAAGGGTTAATGCATCTCCATGGTACCAAGCAAGTCATCACATACTTATGGATCCATAAAATTCAATTTTTTTGTAACAAAAGACTTGATCATGAGGTAGACTGGTCCGTGGACATACAGAAAGTTGACCGATAGACAGAAAATTGTGGGCCAGGTCAGTCTGCTTGGACTGCGCAGGGTGACCTGGGGCAATACTTTTCGCAGAAGTAGTAGGCCCCCCTTTCTACATGACTGAAGAGTTACAAAGGCTAGTTCTTAACTCATTACCAAACAACAAAATTTTAGACTGGTCTAAATTGAAAGCATTTGCAGACAACAAAATAAAAGAGAATGAAAATTTGAAATTTGTTTTGTGAAGGGTAGAAAACATTGTGGGGAAAGGAGAAAATGCTGGTTACAAGCATTTTCTCCTTTTCCCACAATGTTTTCTAAAGGGTTCTCTCTCAGGGGCATCAAAAGTAGGGATTGTGTGGTAATGAGTTAACCCTTTACCAAATGACAAAATGTTAGGCAGGTCCAAATTGAAAGCATTTGCAAACGACAAAATAAAAGTAACTCAAAAATTGAAATTTGTTTCCAGCAGGGTAAAAAACATTGTGGGAAAAGGAGAAAATGCTGGTTACCAGCATTTTCTCCTTTTCCCACAATGTTTTCAAAAGGCCAAATTGAAAACAATTGCAGATGACAACATAAGTATATACTTGACTGAAAAATTGAAACTTGTCTTGGATGGGTAGAAAACATTGTGGGAAAAGGAGAAATTGCTGTTTACGAGCATTTTCTCCTTTCCCTACAATGATTTCAAAAAGCTTCTTTCATAGGGTTCTTAAAAGTTGGGATTGTGTGGTAAAAAGTTAATGCTTATGCAAACAGTATCAACTGTTACTTCTAAAGAAGTTGTGTTACCTCCAAAGCTGTGTTAAAAAGTTACTTCCAAATTTAGAAAATTCTAGAGAATAAGACTTTGAATGTTTTTACTTCTTAACCCTTTCCCAAACGACAAAATTTTAGACTGGTCCAAATTGAAAGCACTTGCAGGCGACAAAATAAACGTAACTCAAAAATTGAAATTTGTTTCCAGTAGGGTAGAAAACATTGTGGGAAAAGGAGAAAATGCTGGTTACCAGCATTTTCTCCTTTTCCCACGATGTTTTCAAAAGGCCTCATTTTGAGGCCTGTAAAAACCAGGGTGTGTTTGGTAAAGGGTTAAAAAAGATTCAGTTAAATATAAAATACAAGATGACAACTTGTTTTCTTTTTCATTGTTTTCAGATTTTGTTCAATATAGCAGCAATTGTGGTTGCTATAGTAATCAACACTAAGCCACTTTTACATATAATATGTATATATGTTTTATGGGAGGAACCAACCTCAACAGACATCATAGGTATGTATATGAGGAATGTTTGAAAACTTTTTCAAATGCAGCGTAAACTCATATACCACAAGATTTTTGTGGATAAAAAAGAAGAAACACTTCGTCATCATAATTATTATGTCTATGAATAAAATGTGATCCGTCATGGAAAAAAGGTCAGCAGAGTCTGACGAGGGTTTATGCAATTTGTTTTTATGATATTTTCTGTGTGAAAAGTGGTCATTCTACCTTGCTATACAATCATTTTTTAACTCTTTACCACTTAATCCCGACTTTTAACGACCTTGAGAAAAAGCCTTTTGAAAACATTGTGGGAAAAGGAGAAAATGCTGGTAACCAGCATTTTCTCCTTTTCCAACAATGTTTCTACCCTTCACATATCAAATTTAAATTTTTCAGTCACATTAATTTTGCCGTCTGCAAATGCTTTCAATTTGGACCAGTCTATAAATTTGTTGTTTGGTAACGAGTTAACCATCAACTTACATTGACCTGCACTATCATTCATCTGCTTTAATCTAACTGATGTACAGGATTCCCAGATTGTACCCTTTTGTGTGATGGGTAACGCAAATTACGCCCACAAACTAGTACCTTTGCAGTATAGTTTACTTTCAGGTGTATTCATACTGTGCTGAAATGGTTTGAAATCAAATATAAAATGTTGTTGAAATCAGGGATTATTTTAAAACCCGCTATAAGTTGATATTGACAGTCAAATATACATAATGAGATGTGTGTTGTATATGGAGAAAATAAAAGGTCGTTTATCACAGTTTATAAGTGGACAACTTAATTAACCCTTTCCCCAACATCGAATTTCAGACTCTTTCAATTTCAAAACATCCACGGACAATAGATTAAAAATTGTGCAATCAAACTTTACCACACAGATAGGGTAGAAAACGTGGAAAAAAGAGAAAATGCTGGTTGCCAGGATTTTGTTCTTTTCCCACAATGTTTTCCAAAGAACCTTCATTCCTAGGGTTGTAAAAATAAGGGATTGTTTGGTAAAAGGTTAAGAGACGATGTTTGGGATGTTTTTCCTCTTTATTTGAGGGATCTAAGGGTTGATTTATTGTCTGCCTAGGCTTTAAATTTGGACAAGTCTCTTACCTGATAAAGAATTAACCCTTTCCCAAATGACAAACTTTTGGACTAGACCAAATTGAAAGCATTTGCTTACGACAGTTCAACTCTTGCTGAAAAGATGATTTCTCTCTATGATAGGGTAGAAAACATTGTGGGAAAAGGAGAAAATGCTGGTTACCAGCATTTTCTCCTTTTCCCACAATGTTTTCAGTAGGCTACTATTCCAGACCCGGAAAAACCAGGGATTGTTTGAGAATGGGTTAACATACAAAAGATTGTGGTATATGCCCAGAATCATGGATTAGATTTTTCCACTTTATTTCAGGTCTATGTATCACAACATGTGGGTTATCTATACTAGTGTTTGGGTTGTTGCACTTATCGTCTGACGTAGCAGTGACAGTACGTCAATCTGGCATCGTCAGTGTTAGTCTCGGTGTCCTAATCCTCGTTATGCAACCATCGGTCTCTTTCTCATGGTAGGTCACCGGATCTTCAGATAGTGGGAGTGATTTTGATTTCAAAATTTAAAATATTAATTATTCTCCACTTAACCCTATGTTGAGGGTACTCATTAGAATCGTCTCACAGAGAAAATTCTAATGAGTACCTACAATGTAGGGTTTCAAAGAGAAATGGCTTTAGAATGCCATCACTCCCTCTTATCTGGATCTCTGGTCTGTTTTGAAATTAACTCCTTAACATACTGCAAAATAATGGATTTATCCCACTTCAGAACATTTACAGATGAAAAATTAATCATGACTCAAAAGGTAGTAGCCAGCATCTTCACCTTTTCCCACAATGTTTTCCTAAGCCTTCCTCTTTAGAGTTGTTAAAACTCAGAGTTGTTTGGTAGTATTAAGACTGTATTTTTTCCTCAAATTTGTATTTACCTTTTAGAATGAGGCAAGTGAGCATAGAAGTTTTCTATACTCCTCCTCCCCCTCCTCCTCCCCCCTAAAGCTACTCCTTCTCACAAAGCTCCACCTTCCTCTCCTCCTTCTCTCCCCCCCCAAAAGCTCCTCCTCCTCCCAAAGTTCTGCCTCCTCCTCCTCCCAAAGCGTCTCGTCCCAAAAATCTGCATCCTTCTCCCCCTCCTCCCAAAGTTCCTCCTCCTCCCAAAGCTCCTCCTCCTCCCAAAGCTCTGCATCCCTCCAAAAATATGCATCCCCCTCACCCTCCTCTTCCCAAAGCTCAAAGCTCCTCCACCACTCAAAAATCTACATCCTCCTCCCCCTCTTTTCCTCCTAAAGCTCCTCCTCCCCATCCTGTTAAAGCTTCTCGTCCTCCCCCTCCTTTTCCAAAACCTTCTCCTCCTCCTCCTCTTTAAAGCTTATCCTCCTCCCAAAGCTTCTCGTGTGCCAAAAGCTTCTCATCCTCCCAAAGCTTCTCATCCTCCCAAAGCTTCCTTCTCCTCCCGAAGTTCAGCATCATCATTATCCTCTTAAAGGTTCGAAAAACAAAATCTGCATTTCCCTCCCCCCCCCCTCCTCCTCCTCCCAAAGCTCCTCCTCCCAATGTTATGCACATTCCTCCTCTTTGTCCTCCCCAAAGCTTTCCCTCCTCCTCCCCAAAGCAGCTCCTCCTCATCCCAAAGCTCTTCCTCCTCCTCTACCCCCAAAGCTCCTCCTCCTCCAAAAGCTCTGTGTTTTCAATTTATTCTGCTCTCACTAGTGATTATTGATTTGACGATGTTTATATGGGAAAGCAGCCAGTGGCTGGAAAAGAAGTACCGGTTAAAGAAACTCCAGGAAAGCATGGATAAGTGCCACACTATAGCTGAAATGAGGTAGGAAACAGCTATGGGTCAGTTTTCTGCATGTCCTAGGACCAGTGTACCTCATGCTTCTGTCAGTCCGTAGACAAAAATGGATTTTATGGATCCGTAATTATGTGATGACTTGCTCGGTATCATGGATTACGGAGATGCATTAAGCCCCCTTTTGCCAAAGCTCAAACTTTTTTGTAACTATGCATTTTTTAGGTTGACCTTGTTACAATGGGGTGACCTTGGCAGTGTCATATTAGTGACCTTCACATTGTTAACAGACAGAATTTCCTCGTTGCAACAGCTGTTTGTGTGTGGAGCCATTGCTGGTATCTGTCCAGGAATTCGTATGGCTACTCTGGTTTGTATTTTTGACACATTTGTACAGTACAAGATTTTGAAATAAAAGCTTATTATCGTACATGGTAAATTTAGGATACCAGACATGGGTACAAAGAACAAGAGCTTTGCAGAGCTGTGTATATACACTCAAGGGGCTTGTCAGTAAAACAGGGTAAAATCAAGATCGCCTACAGCGATCCAAATTTTATGAGTCACATGCATAACTACACATCGTAGAGATTCATTAACCCTTTACCAAACGGCAAAATTTCAGACTTATCCAAATTGAAAGCATTTGTAGATGACAAAATATGTGTGACTTAAAAACTGAAACTTGACTTTGGAAGAGTAGAAAACATTGTGAGAAAAGGAGAAAATGCTTGTTACCAGCATTTTCTCCTTTTCTCACAATGTTTTCAGAAGGCCTCTTCCTCTGGGTCATAAAAACCAGGGATTGTTTGGTAAAGGGTTAAGGAAAGTTTCAAATTATTCTGATGGAAACTGTAGCAGTTGAGCACACAAGAAATTGCAAGCAGACAGACAGATGGACGGACAGATGACTGGGTGCGTAACATAACATGACCTTTGGACAGATAATAATTCAAGGACGTAAAGGATCTGACATGAGTAGGCAGTTGTGATAACACTTTTCAAACATTTTTAAATTGACTTTTAGTCACTCAAAGGAAAAGGGCTTTTGAAAACAATGTGCAATAAAGGGAAAATAAAGGAAAGCAGCATTTGCTCCATTTTCTTCCATGTTTTCTAAATATTTGATAGCACCCCCCCCCCATATTATTATGAGTATTATATACGCCTAGGGATCATTTTATGTTAAAGCCCAGGTCATAGGTCCGTCCGTCTATCCTGCTATCCCTCTGTCTGTCCGTCCATCTGTCTGTCTGTCCGTTAGCAGTTTCTTGTGCACACAACTTCTCCCACAGTTTCCATAGGAATAAGTTTAACCCTTTTCCAAACAATCCCTGGTTTTTACGACCCTGAGATAGAAGTCTTTTGAAAAGATTGTGGGAAAAGGAGAAAATGCTGGTAACGAGCGTTTTCTTCTTTTCTCACAATGTTTTCTAACCTACTGGAAACACATCTCAATTTTTGAGTTACGTTTATTTTGTCATCTGCAAGTGCTTTCAATTTGCACCAGTCTGAAATTTTGTCATTTGGTAAAGGATTAACCCTTTACCCCATAGATACTCATTTCAACACATTGCTTGTAGGAGCCTTTGGAAAACATTGTGACAAAAGGTGAAATTGCTCGTGACGAGCAATTTCACCTTTTGTTACAGTGTTTTCTATGCTATCAAAAGCTGTCATATACACATAAGCAACGACTTCGTCCTTGCTGTTATTTATGTTCAGTTAGAGGTACCATAGAAATGCCTTATGGGGTAATGGGTTAAACCTACTGCAATGAATCTCTTATGATGTGTACTTGTGCATGTGACTTTTAGAATTTGGGTATCTGTAGGCATTCTAGATTTCAACACATTTCACTGACAAGCCCCTTTGAACGTATATGCGCCGCTTTGCGAAACTTGTTATATTTGTTTATGAAACCTTTCAGTATGGACAAATTTAAAACTTTGTTGGTGGGTAAAATGGTTATAACCATGAGAGACTAGCATTATAAAATCTGGTAATGACTAAAACTATGTGCTTGAAAAGGCCCATAGGCCAAAAACCACTCTTAGCTCATTACCAAAGGACAAAATTATAGGTTTATCCAAATCGAAAGCATTTGCAGATGACAAAATAAAAGTGACTGAAAATTTGAAATTTGGTTTGTGAAGGGTAGAAAACATTGTGGGAAAAAGAGAAAATGCTGAATACCAGCATTTTCTCCTTTTCCCACTATGTTTTCTAAAGGTTTCTTTCTCTGGGGCGTCAAAAGTAGGGATTGTGTGGTAATGGGTTAACTCATTACCAAACGACAAAATTTTAGGTTTGTCCAAATCGAAAGCATTTGCAGATGACAAAATAAAAGTGACTGAAAATTTGAAATTTTGTTTGTGAAGGATAGAAAACATTGTGGGAAAAGGAGAAAATGCTGATTACCAGCATTTTCTCCTTTTCCCACAGTGTTTTCTAAAGTTTTTTTTCTCAGGGTCATCAAAAGCAGGGATTGTGTGGTAATGGGTTAATACTTTGATCTTTTGTTTTCAGTTATACAGTAGTTCGGAGGACATACCCCAGTGGCTCACATTTCTACGGGCATTTTTGTACATGCCTGCGTGCTGTTCTCTGATTACACTGATTTTACTGTTCTTCAAATTTGAGGCAGTCGGTAAAGTTCTGGAAAAGTGTGTGTTATATTTGTGAGTATTTGCTTTTCTAAGATTTTTCTTTTGTTTGATATGGGTAATGAAGTATTAATCCTTTATTATAAAGCTTTTGAAAACATTGTAGGAAAAGGAAAATAACTTTCTATTACATGTATTAGTTTGAAAGTTTAAACTTGAGTTTTTACCATGAGTTTGAAAGTTTAACTGTAGTTTTTACCATGAGTCTGAAAGTTGAAAATTGAGTTTTTACTCTGAGTTTGAAGGTTTCATATCATTTATTTAGCAGGTGAAGGGTTATTTTTTTTGTGTGTGTGTTCTTGTACAGGTGTGGAATTCTGGGATTCTTGTCAACTATCCTGCTGCTGTTAGATATGGTAAATATGGGGAAAAAAGACAGAATTATGGCATTACCTGCCTGGAAACTGTTTCTCGTATCAACTGGTTGTGTCAGTGTGTCCCTGAAGGTTCTTTCAACAACACAGGTAAGTGATATTAACTCTTTTAAGCTTACTTGGGCCTGTATTCACCAACCACTTTTATGAATATTCTTCGTCTTATTCTCCAAGAATTTCTAAATTTGAAAGTAACAAAACTTTGATTGGCTAAACCATGAGAGTAACAACTTCTGACTGGCTAAACCATTTGGTTTAGCCAAAATGGTTTAGCCAATAGGAATTTGTGTTACTTTCAAACTTAAAAAATTCTGGAAATTGAGACCAAGAACGTTATTAAGAATAGATGGTGAATACGGCACCTGAGCATGAAGTGCTCAAGAGAGCTTTTGTGATTGTGAATTGTCGTTGTTGGTGACTCTTACATTGTGTACACTCTAGAGGTCGTGTTTTCAGTCTAGTATGTATCTAGTAGTACTGTATTGTATCTGGTGAGTTTAGAAATTTGCCGCAATTGGTAAAAAACTAGGTCAATGAGTGGAATCTTTGAAAAGCCTTGTGTATGCACTAAAGGCCACATTTTCAGTCCAATAATCATGACAGTTTGTCAGAATGATTGTTTGGGTGGTATATCCGAGAAGTTAGTACATGGGTTGCATAATGTTAAAAACTAGGTCACCATATAATCCTAGTAAAACCTTGTTTACACTTTAGAGGCCTCATTTTCAGTCAAATGCTCATGAAAGATAGTCAGAACGTTTGTCTTGATAATAACTATGACTACTGTGAAAATGGGTCACATCCAGTGAGAACTAGGTCACTGAGTGAAATCTTTGAAAACCTTATGTAAACTCAATAGGCCTGATTTTCAGTCAAGTACTTATGAAAGGTGATCAGAATTTTTTGCCTCTATGATTTAGCTTGTAGACTACCAACATTTTCTACTTTTCCAATTTTACAAATCTCCTAATTTGAGCTACACTTGAGTTATCACCTGCATAAGCTTTCAATTGGGTGAGTATACATTTTTCTCATCTGGGTGGGTTTTTTCCAACTCTTTCAGAATGTTCATAGTCCTATTCTCCAGAATTTTCTAAAGTTTGAACGTAACATAACTTCTGATTGGTTAAACCAAATGGTTTAACCAATCAGAAGTTTTGTTACTTTCAAAATTTAGAAAATCATGGAAAATAAGGCTTAGGGTGTTCTTAAAATTGGTTGGTGAATATAACCTTGGTAAACAGTTAACTCTTTACCACACAATCACGACCTTTAACAAACCCTAGAAAGAAGCCTACAGAGAACATTGTGCGAAAAGGAGAAAATCCCGGTAACCAGCATTGTCTCCTATTCCCACAGTATTTTCTACCTTATCAAAGTCAGAAATCATCATATTAACAAAATTTAATATGTTGTCTGCAAATACTTTGAATTTGGTCCAGTCCAAAAAGTCTGTCGTTTGGTAAAGAATTAACCATACCATTTTGAAGAGAAATATATATACATGTAACGCTTTTGCAGGATCTTCTGATTCCCCTTGTACTGGAAGATAAGAAGGAAAAAGAAATCCCGAGGCTGCCTTTTATCGGCAACGTGATGTGTATCCTGACATTTCTTCTAGCTTGTTTACAGTCCCCTTCCAAAGGTTTCTTACATGATGTTTGGGTAGGTAACCCTTTGCAATTTCTGTAGTGTTCTGAATAATGGGTATGTAATAGTTATCCCTTTACCAAATAATCCCTGGTTTTTACCATCCTGAGATAGAAGCCTTTTGAAAACATTGTGGGAAAAAGAGAAAATGCTGGTAACCAGCATTTTCTCTTTTTCCCACAATGTTTTATACCCTGCTAGAAACAATTTTCAGTTTCGGAGTCACATTTATTTTGTTGTCTGCAAGAGCTTTGAATTTAGACTAGTCTAAAATTTTGTTGTTTGGGAAAGGGTTATACCCCCACAATGAAGAGGAGGGGTGTATACTGGAATCGCCATGGCTGTCTGTCCGTCTGTCTGTCCATTCATAGACACAAATTTGTCTAGAGCCATACTCCAAGAGTTTTTCACATACTGAACTCAAATTTACACACAGGGTTCCTATATATATATATGAAGTTGTGCATGTGCAATTTTCATGACCCTTCTGCGATTTGTTGCAGAATTATCTCCCCTTAAACTTTTTTCAACTTTTACTTTTGTACTAAACCATTCTGTATTCTGCAAAGACCTGTTTTTGTGACAAGCAGCTGGTGTGGGGTATAATCACGTTTACTAATAGCTCTAGTTTCTATCTACATTTCTTACTCTTCTCTCTGCCTGCCTCTGTTTCTTCTAACGTCCATTTGTTGAGTATTAACCCATTACCACACAATCCCTACTTTTGATGCCTCTTAGAAAGAAGCCTATTGAAAACATTGTAGGAAAAGGAGAAAATGCTGGTAACCAGCATTTTCTACTTTTCCCACGGTATTTTCTACCCTTCCCAGATCAAATTTCAATTTTTCAGTCACCTTTATTTTGTTGTCTGCAAATGCTTTCAATTTGAACCGGTCTAAAATTTTGTCATTTGGTAAAGATTTAAAACATAGGAATATCTTCTTATCAGGCAAGAATATCTTCTTATTAATCAGTGTAGATCCATGGTCAGACTGCATGTTCTGTGCAGTCTGATCTTAATCTACACTGCCTGCAAAATGTCTTTTAGTTGTGTTAAGCAGTCTAGGGGTAAAAACAGTATAGGATATTGATTGTCAAGGTCTCATTATGTTACTTTGTTTACAATGTGTGGTGTCCAGTGTGTAATTAGTAATGTGTGGCACTTTTAACCTGGAGGCTCAGGTTCGAGCTGATCCGCCGGGTTTCATGTTGAAGTGTCCTTGGGCAGGGCACTTGAGAGTACTAGCCTAGTACTGGTAAAACACAGGAAATACATGAATTTGTGAGCTATCATCATGTGACTGAAATAATATTGAAAGCCATTCAACCATTCAACAGTGTTTACAATGTTGTATGAGAGCTCTAGATAACGGAGTGATGTTATTTGAAAACAATTATTTCTCTTCGAAACCCTAAGTTGTGGGTACTCATTAGAATCATCTCGATGAGACGATTCTAATGAGTACCCACAACATAGGGTTTAGAGGAGAATTAATAATATATTCAATTTTGAAATCAAAATCACTCCCTCCATCTTGAGCTCTGTGTATTATGATGTTCTATTTTACAGTGTTGTGCTGCCTCTTTGATCCTCTTATGCCTCCAGAAAGATAAAAGACTTATCTCAAACATTCGCCAAGAAAACCAGATTGTTCCAACAATGTTTATGTGTATTCTAGTGTTGTACTGCTCAGGATTGTATCGGACAGACTTGTGGAGTAGCACGCATTGGTTATCATTTTTACGTGGATTCGTTGAATTTTTAAGTATACTATCAGTCATACCGTTGTTTTACACCTTGTGGGGAATTCTGTGGTATGATAAGATCATATTGGCTGAACAGTTCGTAGTGTTTTTATTACCATTAAATGGTGTGTACCTGTTATATGGGAGTTCTTTCGCAAGTCAGGCACTTGGGATAGCTGGACTGTATGCTGGTATTTGGATGATGTCTAGGAAACTGCCATTGACACCACATGTCAAAACATGGAGATAGCGCAATTGGGCTATTGTATATGGCCTGCAACATGCAAAAAGGGGCAATTTTACATCTGCTTAACCCTTTCCTAAACAACAAATTTTGGGTCTTCCAAACTGAAAAAGTTTGCAGACGACAATTTTAGATTTTCCGAAAATGGCAGAAAGTTCTCAAAAAGGGTAGAAAACACTGTGGGAAAAGGAGAAATTGCTCATTACGAGCAATTTCTCCTTTTCCCACTGTGTTTTCGAAAGACTTCTACTGCAGACACATAAAAACCAGGGCTTGTTTGGGAAAGGGTTAAAATGTTGTGTCTGATCAGCCTGCACAGTCCATGCCGGCTAAACCAAAATGACAATTTCTGTTTTCATGTAATTTTCTGTTTTGCGCATGTCTGCTGTAGTACAAGATTGCAAAATCATAAAGTGCAGTCTCGGATTAGCCTGCACATACAGCGCAGGCTGCAAACAGCGCAGGCTGCAAACAGCGCAGGATGATCCAAGAAGACACTTTACACAAATGTCCAAACGATCCTTTTTGTGTGTTGCAAGCCACATGTGAAAAACAATCATGTATTGATCTGTCATTTGGTGCATTTTGTTGTATGTATCAATGCAAGCCTGGCCGGGTTGCTCAGTGGTTAGAGTATCAGACTTTTTTATCAAGTGGTTGTGGGTTCAATACCCATTTACTTTTTTTTAGGCAATTTTTCGCCTCTCACCCCTTATTCATGTGAGAAAATTAGTGGTTTGGAAATATGTTTTGTCAGTACTTGTGTGAGAAAGCCTGGAAACACACTGGTAGGTGCACTGACTGCCATAATATGTCCTAAACTATTTAACCCTTTATCAGAAAACAAAATTTTAGCCCGACTTTAAACGACCTTGAGAAAGAAGCTTAAAAAAATTGCCAGCATTTTCTCCTTTTCCCACTGCTTTCTGTTCTCCCCATTACAAATTTCAGATATTCAGTCACTTCTATTTTGTCGTCTGTAAATGCTTTCAATTTGGACGGGTCTAAAATTTTGTCGTTTGGTAAAGAGTTAACCTTTTACTACACAATCACAAAGTTTTCAAGACCCTGAAGAAGAGGGCTTTTGAAAACATTGTGGGAAAAGGAGAAAATGCCGGTAACCAGCATTTTCTCCTTTTTCCCACAACAATTTCTACTCCATCAAGACTGGTGTAATCATTTAAGCTATATTGATACTACTTCTACATCTGCTTTCAGTTTGGTGGAGTCGAAAATTTTATCATTTGATAGGGAAATAATCCATTACCACACAATCCCGACTTTTGACGACCCTAAGAAAGAAGCCTTTAGGAAACATTGTGGGAAAAGTAGAAAATGCTGGTAACCAGCTTTTTCTTCTTTTCCCTCAGTGCTTTCTACCCTTCACAAAACAAATTTCAAATTTTCAATCACTTTTATTTTGTCATCTGCAAATGGTTTCAATTTGGTCAAGGCGAAAATTTTGTCATCTGATAGAGAGTTAATCCATGAACAAGGATAGGCAATCAATTTGTCTTGCAGGATTCTGCCACACTGGAAACTAACATTTTCTCTTTTTCCCACAATGTTTACTATCCCCACAGAATTTTCCATTTTTGAGTTCCGTTTACTTTGTCGCCTGCTACCACTTTCAGTTTGGACAAGTCTAAAATATTGTCATTTGGTAAAGATTTAAATTGTAATCCTTTGAAGAAATCATTTTGATGATTGCACAAAAAGGTTTTGGTATGTTTTGTAGGTTAATATAGTGAACAGACTAATAAATACAACTGTAAAGCAGTTAAAAATATGTATTACTTTTGTTTTGTTTTCTTTTGTTTGTTGGTTTAACTATGACGATGTACAAAGAATATCATGTTTAATTTCTCTACTTTTAGCCTAGCTGTTTTACAAGAAAATTTCAAGGTATTGTTGTAGCCTGTACAGTATGTTGTTTTCTGCCCAGTCATCTTACAAAAACATTTACCTTTTCTAATATCTGTCTTGTTACTGAAGACGTATACTTGTAAACCTTTACCAAATAATTCCTGGTTTTTACGACCCTCAGATAGAAGCCTTTTGAATACATTGTGGGAAAAGGAGAAAATTCTGGTAACCAGCATTTTCTTCTTTTCCCACCATGTTTCCTACCCCGCTGGGAACAAATTATAATTTCTGAGTTCCGTTTACTTTTTTGTCTGCAAGTGCTTTGAAGCCTTTCAAATTGGACCACTCTAAAATTTTGTTGTTTGGTATAGAGGTAAGTTGCACAAGCTGTTTCCTAACGAAGGAAAAACCCTTACTAATGGGGTATATAACTTTAATAACATTTTTGACTCACAACCTTTTTTTCTTGGCTGTTCTCTGAGAAAAAATTTACAACGGAGAGTCAGTTCAAAGAGCAACATATTGGGTCAAATGTAACACAACAGTTCTTTCCGTATTTTGACCACACAACATATCACCACTTTGAACATACCAAGTTCACTTGTCACAACATATTTATGTGATTCTCGGAGGTATTGCAAGTTACTGACCATCAAGCAATGACGGAAAATCAAACTGTTGAGTTTAGGGCAGTGATAAAGTTCCTTACAGAAGAGGGAACAAATGCCAATGAAGAAGTCTTCTATAAGCTGTCTAATTCGGGGATACATGTATAAAACTTATATTTAGGTAGTAATGGGTACATGATATTGTATTGGTAATATGACATGGTATGTGTGCTAAGCAATGAAAATTAATATTCTTCACTTTCTGTTTCATCCAGTGGTTCAAATCCTTCCTGAAATGAAAAAGAATACTAATATTTATGTACCCTTAATCTGCACCCCCAACCAGCCAGCAAAGCACAGTTGGTAGAGCTTAGGACTCATGATCATGAGGGTGTGGGTTTGATCCCGGCAGCTGGCCATCTAAAATTACTAATAGTCTTTCAAATGAGACATTAAACCAAAGTCCTGTGTGACGGTGCTATATGCCCAGCACGTTAAAGAACGGCGCCTAACTTAGTATGGGTTTCATCCTGTATCTGCACTATCCCTCGTAACAATACTAACAGCCTTTGGGGGGCTTTGCCCATATGGGAAACCAGTGGCAATGATAATAAATGCAATTTCTATCAATCTGCGCTGGATCCCCCGACCCCCCCCCCCCCCATTAGTAATCTCAAAAATATAAAAATGATTTTAACTCTTTACCACACCAACCCTACATTTAACGACCCTGAGAAAGAAGCCTTTTGAAAACATTATGGGAAAAGGAGAAAATGCTGTAACCAGCATTTTCTCCTTTTCCCATACTGTTTTCTAACCTTTGAAAACTGAATTTCAATTTTTGTGTCAAATTTATGTTGTCGTCTGTAAAGGCTTTCAATTATTTGGACAAGTCTAAAATTTTGTTGTGTGGTATAGAGTTAATGTGCGTTGTAAAAACAATCTGAATAATCGTCAACGTCATTCTCAAGTGTGCTCGAACAAGATAATTCCAAGTCAACCTTGTTATCGGAAATTTCTTGCAAATTTTCAGTGTTTTCCATACTTTGATCATAAATCTCAGCCATCATGTCTCAGCCTCATGGAAGTCAGGTAAAAATCAATTATCGATTTTTGGACACTTTTTAAACCACAACATCTCGTAAATGAAACGTCACAAAAATTTAGGACCTGTTTTATTTATTTACTCTAACAGATTTCAAGAAAAACAAGGGGACCATGATGGTCCTATATTGCTCACCTGAGTACCAAGCTGTAAAATCAAACTTGTGACCCGTGGGCAGGGCCAGTTTTGACCCCAGGGGCATCCTAAGAATAAAACTTGGTAGAGGTCCACTACGAGATGCTACTTACAAAATATCAAAGCTCTACACCTTCTAGTTTCAGAGAAGTAGAATTTTAAAGTTTTCCTTCTTTGTTTCTATGTTTCGAACTTGTGACCCCTGGGGCAGGGCCAGTTTTGTAGCCAGGGGCATCATATGAACAATCTTGGTAGAGGTCCACTAGGAGATGCTACACTCCAAATATCAAAGCTCTGCGTCTTCTAGTTTCAGAGAAGAAGAATTTTAAAGTTTTCCTTCTTTGTTCCTATAATACAAACTTGTGACCCCCAGGGTGGGGCCAGTTATGACCAACAGGGGCATCATATGAACAATCTTGGTAGAGGTCCACTAGGAGATATTACATACCAAATATCAAAGCTCTGCACCACCTAGTTTCAGAGAAGAAGAATTTTAAAGTTTTCCTTCTTTGTTCCTATGTTTCAAACTTGTGACCCCCGGGGCGGGGCCAATTTTGACCCCAGGGGCATCATATGAACAATCTTGGTAGAGGTCCACTAGGAGATGCTACATACCAAATATCAAAGCTCTACGCTTTGTTGTTTCAGAGAAGACGATTTTTAAAGTTTTCCTTCTGTGTTCCTATGTTTCAAACTTGTGACCCCCGGGGCGGAGCCAGTTTTGGCCCCAAGGGCATCATATGAACAATCTTGGTAGAGGTCCACTAGGAGATGCTACAAACCAAATATAAAAGCTCTACGCTTTGTAGTGCTAGAGAAGAAGATTTTCAAAGTTTTCCTACTTTGTTCCTATGTTTCAAACTTGTGACCCCCGGGGCGGAGCCAGTTTTGGCCCCAAGGGCATCATATGAACAATCTTGGTAGAGGTCTACTAGGAGATGCTTCAAACCAAATATCAAAGCTCTACGCTTTGTAGTTACAGAGAAGAAGATTTTTAAAGTTTTCCTTCTTTGTTCCTATGTTTCAAACTTGTGACCCCCGGGGCGGAGCCAGTTTTTAACCCCAAGGGCATCATATGAACAATCTTGGTAGAGGTCCACTAGGAGATGCTACAAACCAAATATAAAAGCTCTACGCTTTGTAGTGCTAGAGAAGAAGATTTTCAAAGTTTTCCTTCTTTGTTCCTATGTTTCAAACTTGTGACCCCCGGGGCGGAGCCAGTTTTGGCCCCAAGGGCATCATATGAACAATCTTGGTAGAGGTCCACTAGGAGATTCTTCAAACCAAATATCAAAGCTCTACGCTTTGTAGTTACAGAGAAGAAGATTTTTAAAGTTTTCCTTCTTTGTTCCTATGTTTCAAACTTGTGACCCCCGGGGCGGAGCCAGTTTTTAACCCCAAGGGCATCATATGAACAATCTTGGTAGAGGTCCACTAGGAGATGCTACAAACCAAATATCAAAGCTCTACGCTTTGTACTTACAGAGAAGAAGATTTTTAAAGTTTTCCTTCTTTGTTCCTATGTTTCAAACTTGTGACCCCTGGCGCAGAGCCAGTTTTGGCCCCAAGGGCATCATAAGAACCATCTTGGTAGAGGTCCACTAGGAGATACTACATACCAAATATCAAAGCTCTACGCTTCCTAGTTTCAGAGAAGAAGAATTTAAAGTTTTCCATCTTTGTTCCCATGTTTCAAACTTGTGACCCCCGGGGTGGGGCCAGTTTTGACCCCAGGGGCATCATATGAACAATCTTGGTAGAGGTCCACTAGGAGATGCTACATACCAAATATCAAAGCTCTACGCCTTCTAGTTTCAGAGAAGAAGATTTTTAAAGTTTTCCTTCTTTGTTCCTAAGTTTCTTGTGACCCCCAGGGCAGGGCGAGTTTTGACCTTAGGGGTATCATATGAACAATCTTGGTAAAGGTCCACTAGGAGATGCTACATACCAAATATCAAAGCTCTACGCCTTCTAGTTTCATAGAAGAAGAATTTTAAAGTTTTCCTTCTTTGTTCCTAAGTTTCAAACTTGTGACCCCCGGGGCGGGGCCAGTTTTGACCCCAGGGACATCATAATTATGAACAATCTTAGTAGTGGTCCACTAAGAGATGCTACATACCAAATATCAAAGCTCTACGCTTTCTAGTTTCAAGGAAGAAGATTTTCAAAGATTTTGCTATTTTTTTCCTTTTGGTTGCCATGCAATCAATCTCTTGAACAACTTTGGTAGAGCTGCACACAAGGAACATCCCTGCCAAGTTTCATCAAGATTGGCCCACTGGTTTAGGAGGAGAAGATGTTTAAATAAATTGTGGACGACGCACGACGGATAATGCATGGCGGACGACAGACATTGGGCGATCACAAAAGCTCACCATGAACACTTCATGTTCAGGTGAGCTAAAAATTTAGCCTGGAGTTACCCTTTAAGGCTGTTTACCTCTGTTGCATACAGGACTCTCAGAATCTGCTCAGACAGAGGGGTACCAGCACTGTCAGGTTCCTGGCAAAGTACCTCTATATCTCTTAACTTGCTGAAGTAAAAATCTCTCTCTGTCTCCAGGCCCTCTCTCTCTGCCAGTAGTTCAGCTATCTGTATGTAATAAAATTATACTTAGTAATCTTTTGAGCTCTGAAGAAACCCGACATTTTCAGTTAACTCATTACCAAAGAATAATATTTTAGGCTTGTCCAAATCAAAAGGATTTGCAGATGACAAAATAAAAGTGACTGAACATTTTAAATTTGTTTTGTGAAGGGGAAAAAACATTGTGGGAAAAGGAGAAAATGCTGGTTACCTGCATTTTCTCCTTTTCCCGCGATGTTTTCTAAAGGCCTCTTTCTCAGGGTCGTCAAAAGTAGGGATTGTGTAGTAATGGGTTAAAACTGCTTGTTACATGTAATTTCTGATGCAGCCAAGATGACACTAAAATTGCTCGTTACAAGAAATTTCTCTTGTATCTACAATGTTAGGGAATTGTCAATACTGCTTTATTGGGGGCTGTTAGAGTAAATGTTTAAGCACTCTTTAACTAGATGACAGAATGGAAAGCCAGCTGATCTTGATCTACACCGCACATAAAAGCAACAAAACTGTACTTTATTATTTGTGCGGTCAAGTGGCAGGGGACTTCGAATCTTTTTCATAGCTGACTTAGAAATACTGAGATTTTTTGCGTGTTGTTGTATTGCACTAAAAACTCCTATTTGAGTTACTATGATTTTCAAAATCCTACAGGCCTGTGATGAGGTAGAATTTCCCTTCTGAGTACCTCAATTCAATGAAAACTGACATCATTGGGAACTGACATCACTGAAACCTTGGTTATATAGGCTAAGTTGTGCAGTTTGGCACATAATCTTGATTCTTATCTTGAATGAAGCTGCCAGTTTTGATGTTGTGTTGAAAGTGTAGTTATGTATGTATGAAAAGTCGGGATTGTGTGGAAAAGGGTAACAGTATACTATACAGGGTGTCCAAAAAGTCGTGCACCATCCTAAAATTCTATCTTAACGAATTGAGACATGCAATCACAACTGAGTGTCACAACGTCCCACCGTATACCCAAAAGATATGTTCAGTTGTATTACTGACAATGGCGCTCAATTTGAGCATCTGTAATAATGAATAAGTTTTCAGGATGGTACACGACTTTTTGGACACCCTGTATACCTGTTCCTCCATAGCTTTATTATCTGCTGGTTGTGACATAGGTCCTTGTCCCGACACTTTTTTTGGCCCAGTTTTATCATCAGCTGCTTGTACAGTACGTGCTGGTGCAGAGGTCTTTCTTGGCGCTTGAGAACTCATTCTCGGCCCTGAAATTGTCAGACATCATGTTTTTTTTAAGCTGCTGATGGCTTTCCATTATAAAAACTAGGTAAACTCTTTACCAAACAACAAAATTTTGGACTAGTCCAGATTGAAAGCATCTGCAGACAAAAAATTAAATGTGACTTAGAAATTCAAATTCGATTTTAGGAAGGGTAGAAAACATTGTGGGAAAAGGAGAAAATGCTGGTTACCACCATTTTCTCCTTTTCCCACAATGTTTTCAAAAGCTTTCTTTCTCGGGGTCGTTGACTGTTGGGATTGTGTGGTAAAGACTTAAAATATGTCTAGCAGTAACTGTCCTCTATTTCCATTGTGTATGGAAATGACTCATTACGCCTTGGAAGAAAGGCATAGAGGCACTATGTAAAATTTGAACTCATTTTGACATTGAGAATACAACCTTATTCTATATACTTTGATATTATCCCCATGTATTTGCACTGAATAAAAGTATGCAGTATTTTCCATATTGCATAGTTTGATGTTATATATACTTCAGAGCTTACTTGTCATCTGCAAGTCCTTTCAATTTGGACCAGTCTAAATTTTGTCATTTGGTAAAGAGTTAAACTAGGAGTTGTCTGGTAAAGGGCAAATTTTGGCCATACTGGGTTCTCACAGTTCTTACCTTTCCTCTGGGGCACCTTGCATGGACCAACCTTCCCACTTATGAAAAGTACCCCATTTCGGGCGGCCAAGGGGTCGTATTCTTGCCCAGCGTAATTGGCATCGAAAAACTTTTTGAACCAACTCGCAAACTCAAAATTATCTTGAAATTTCCCCTTCACCAACTTGTCAACAGGAATGATCTGAAATTGTTCAAAAACAGATGAAAGGCATTACATATTTGTTTGGTAGTTTATGCATTATTTCATGCTTTCCAGTAGGATATCGAGAAATAGCAGTGAAATTTTTTCAATATTCAACGAGTACGTACGTCCAGTGAAAATACCAATTTTTATATTCTATTTACCTAGGTAAATTGCGTGTGACTCACAACCGGATGGAAATATGACATCATTTATCTTACATTTCTCGCGCATGACGTAATTTTGTAATGCGTTGCTATGCAGGTGGGGTATACGCCAAGGGGAATAACTGAAAATAACTGTACTTGATTTTGATAAAGCTCCTCCCAGAAAGGGCTAAAAGTATGAAATAAATAAAATATTTGTTTTTTTCATGAAAGATCAAAATTTAGTTCATCTCGTGAACACCATTGGTAATATTTTCATGAGTGGCTGCGCCACCCGTGAAAATATTACTGATGATGATCACTCCATGAAATAAATTTCGATCTTTCACCGTAAAAATCAAAATATCCTCTATATCTTTGACGGTCAGCATGTCAGTTACAAGCGCATCAGAGCAGCTTGCTTTCTGAAGTGTGCCGAGCCCAGGTAGCTCAGTCATTAGCATACATGGCTTCAGAACAGGGGGTGGCAAGTTCGATCCCTGGCTTGACCAATTTCTTTCCAATGATTGATGATAGTCATTGCGACAGGATTCATTCCTCTCTCTAAGCTGATTTTTGTTTTAACAACGGTTATGTGGGAAAAGAAGCCAGTGGCTTGGAAAGAGTATTGTGCGAAGTACTGGTAACAGAAACTCCAGGAAAGTGGATAGGTGCACTGGAAGCTGCAATATAACTGAAATAATTTTGAAAACGGCATTAAACACCACACAATCAATCAAGCAATTTCTGAAGTGTCCAAGAGTTGAAGGGAAAATTAATAATAACCCTGAGTTTAACTCTTTACCAAATAATCCCTGGTTTTCATGACTCTGTGAAAGAAGCCTTTTCAAAACACTGCCGTAAAAGAAGAAATGCTGATTTCTATCTTTTCTACCCTTCCAAAAAAAATTTCAATGTTTGAGTCACTTTAATGATGTCATCCGCCACACAATGAAGCCTTTTGATAACATTGTGGGAAAACGAGAAAATACTGGTAACCAGCATTTTCTCCTTTTCCAACAAAATTTTTTACCCTATCAAAGCAAATTTGCACCATTTCAGCCACTTTGAAATTATCGTCTGCAAATGCTTTCTATTTGGATAGGTCTAAAATTTTGCTATGTGGTAACAGGTTAAATGGCAGCTAGGATGACAGAAGAAGGCATAGATTGTAAGACATACCTTGTCCACACCAACTTTCTTAAAACCAGCCATTAGTAGTTTCCAGTTCTGGATGTATTCATGTTCAAGCTTAGCATCAAATTTACACTTTTTCAAGGGAACACAGTCTGTAAAATGAATGAGACAATATAAAAAAGTATCCTACAAATTTGACTTTTTACAACCTTGCAGAAGACGATGTATTAGTCTGATATTGATCTCTCAGTTTTTGTGGGAAAGCAGCTGCTTAGTAGTCAAGATATATATAAATGTACATTAAAACTTTCAGGGAAAGAAATTAAAATGTTAATTCACCAGAGGAAGGCTTTTGCCAATTAGTGAAGAGTTGATTGATTGATTGATTGATTGATTGATTGCATGGTGTTTAATGCCATTTTCAACATTATTTCAGTTATATCTTGGCAGCCAGTGCATCTATCCATGCTTTCCTGGAGTTTCTTCTACCAGTACTCCACACAATTTTCCAAGCCACTGGCTGCTTTCCGATATAACCATCATCAAAACAATGTTCAGCAGTGAGAGTAGAATGAATCCTGTTTCAATGACTATCATCAATCCTTGGAAAGAAAAAGCCAATCTCAAAACCTCCTGTTCTCAAGTCCTGTACACTACTGACTGAGTTATCCGGGCTTGGCAGTGAAAGCTCTGCAACACGTGAATTTCACGTCAAAATGCTTTCAATTAACTCTTTACCAAACGACAAAATTATAGACTGGTCCAAATTGAAAGCATTTGTAGACGACAAATTAAAGGTGACTGAAAAATTAAAATTTGGTTTGGGAAGGGTAGAAAACATTGTGGGAAAAGGAGAAAATGCTAGTTACCAGCATTTTCTCCTTTTCCTACAATGTTTTCATAAGGCTTTTTCCCAGGGTTGTTAAAAGTCGGAATTGTGTGGTAAAGAGTTAATCTGAGTGGACATGCGCAAACCTTGCACATGACCACCATTTCTTGAAACTTGGCCTCACAGGGGTTCAAGAGGAAGATTTGAATAATAAAAAAAAAGAAGGTAGAAAGAAGCTAAGAAAGAAAGTGAAGGGTTGAACTAAGGACAAACTATTCAGCATATCCAGTACTTACTTTCAAATAACATATCCATAAACTGACAATATGCTGAACCTGTAATGAATGAATAAGTGTAGAATAACTCATTACCTAAAGATAATATTTAAGGCTTGTCCAAATTGAAAGCATTTGCAGACGGCAAAATAAAAGTGAATGAAAATTTGAAATTTGTTTGGTGAAAGGAAGAAAACATTGTGGGAAAAGGAGAAAATGCTGGTTACCAGCATTTTCTCCTTTTCTCACAATGTTTTCTAAAGGCTTCTTTCTCAGGGGTGTCAAAAGTCAGGATTGTGTGGTAAAGAGATAACTAAAACTGTGACTAGAAATTAACTGATATCCCAGCCAAGTGCTTTGCTACTGAAGGAAAATGTTCAAACTTTATTTGAGTTGTGCAGAAATATGTCTTGTAATATTTCCGAAATAATTCCTGAAACTATCAAACACCATAACTTTACAGAATTAGTAAAAAATACGGCAGTATTTTCAACTAAAACCAAATACAAATGAGTTAGACTTTGTTTTTAACTGGGTAGAAAACATGCGAAAAAAGGAGGAAATACAGATTACCAGCATTTTGTCCTTTCCCACAATGTTTCACAACAGATTTATAGAATGGTCTAAATTGAAAGCATTTGCAGATGACAAAATAAATGGTCCAAATTAAAAACATTTGCAGATGACAGAATAAAAGTGACAGAATAAAAGTGACTGAAAATCTGAAAATTGTTTTGTGAAGGGTAGAAAACATTGTGGGAAAAGGAGAAAATGCTGGTTTCCAGCATTTTCTCCTTTTCACACAATGTTTTCAAAAGGCTTCTTTCACAGGGTTGTTAAAAGTCGGGACTGTGTGGTAAAGAGTTAAGGAAGCTGAGGCAAAGACTTGATTTTGTGGTGAATTACAGATTAATTATTTGATACTAAATGCTCTTTACAACATTATTTCAGTCATATTGTATCGGCCAGTGCACCTACTCCACACAATTTTCTTGCCAAGCCACTGGCTGCTTTCCCACACAACCAGTGTTGAAACCATATTGTAAGCAGTGAGAGAGGAATGAATCCTGTCACAATGACTATCATGAGTCCTTGGAAAGAAATTGGCCTAGCCGGGAATCAAACAAGCGACCTCCTGTTCTCAAGTCTGGTATGCTACCGAGTACTGACTGAGCTACTGTGCTCAGCTAGGCAGATAGACAGATCAGTAGAAGAATGAATAAACATTCACACATTATATTAGCATGCAAATTCAAGTACATGTGTTAACCCATTACCACACAATTCCTACTTTTGATTTTTGACGACCCTGAGAAAGAAGCCTTTAGAAAACATTGAGGGAGCTAACTCTGTACCACACTACAAAATTCAAGGCATTTGCAGACAACAATTTTAACTCTTTCCCAAACAAGCCGAGATTTTTAAGCTTCTACAGTACAAGGCTTTAGAAAACACTGTGGGAAAATGAGAAATTGCTCATAACGAGCAATTTCTCCTTTTACCACAGTGTTTTCTAACCTATTGGAAAACTTTTTGTCATTCTTTATCAAATTCATAATTGCCATCTGCAAACACTTTGAGTTTGGGACAGTCTAAAATTTATCATTTAGGAAAGGGTTAATGTGGCTCATGTGTTGAAACTTTCCTCGGACTATGTAGAAAAACTAATGGGAAGAAAAAGATAAAGCTGGTTACCAGCATTTTCTCCTATTCCAACAATGTTTTCAAAAGGCTTTTTCCTAAAGGTAGTTAAAAGTTTAAAGCATTATTTAGTAGAATTAACTAAGTTAACCCTTTCCCAAATAGCATATATTAAACTTTTTCAGATCAAAGCATTTGAAGGTGAAAAATTTGAAGTTGGCACCAATGAATTGTGGTTCTGTGAATGAGTTAAAAACTTTGTGGGAAAAGGAGAAAATGCTGGTTAACAACACTTTCTCCTTTTCCAACAAGGTTTTCAGAAAGCCCCTTCTCCAGGGTTGTTAAAACCAGGGATTGTTTCATAAAAGGTGAACCCCTGTTTGTAATCGGCAAATGCTTTCATTTGGGGCTTGTCTAAAATTTGTGGCTCGGTAAAGAAAGTTTAACATTGAAAAGTGAAAAAGATTAATTTACTTACCTGAACATAACTGTTCAATTTTTGTAAAGTTTCCCTGTAAAGAATCATTGACCCACTGTAACATTTCATGGCGGCTTAAGTTTTCTGATGTTGAGGCTGTGCTGAAAACGTTAACAGCCATCTTGCTTGCCGCGCAAAATTGAAGATATCTACAAATATTAAATATCTATCTAAATATCTAAAAAAAAAAATAGGCCATGTTTTGTGAAAAGGGGGCTTGATGTATCTTCATTCTGTTCAACCCTTTACCACATAATGATGACTTTTGACTACCCTGCGGAAGATGCCTATAGAATACATTGTGGGAAAAGGAGAAAAAGCTGGTTACCAGCATTTTCTCCTTTTCCCACAGTGTTTTCTATCCTTTCCCAAAACAAATTTCAATCTTTCAGTTGCATTTATTTTGTCATCTGCATCTGCTTTCAATTTGGGCTTGTTGTAAACTTTGTCGTTTGGTAAAGGGTTAATACTTAGCAAGTCATCACATAATTTTAGATCCATAAAATATGAACAACTAAATCATAGGGTTTACTGGTCCTTTTACATGCAGAAAAACAACCAGTAGCCTGGGATGATACTATTTGCAGAGCATGGTTCATTAACCCTTTACCACACAACAAAATTTTAGACCTGTCCGAATTGAAAGTATGAAATTAGTGTTCTTTTAGAGGGTAGAAAACATTGTGGGAAAAGGAGAAAATGCTGGTAACCAGCATTTTCTCCTTTTCCCACAATGCTTTCAAAAGGCTTCTTCCTCAGGGTTGTTAAAACTTTTGTGGTAATGGATTAATGAACCTTTTAATGAGTGACACTGCAATTGGTTTTCAAATGAAAACAACAGCAAAATTAGTCAAATGTCTATTGGAGCAAAGGTAAAGGGGGGGGGGGGAGGAGGGGGAAAAAAGAGAGCATCTGTAAGAAAAGAAAAAATACCTTGTAGCTGGGAAGTGGAAAAGAGCTTAAGAGGGAGAGAGAGAGATATTAAATGGGAATAAATGGGAATACATGTCAGAGAAAGCGAGAGAGAGAGAGAGAGAGAGAGATATTAAATGGGAATTTAAGAGATAAAGACAGGGAGAGAGACACAGAGAGAGACACACAGAGAGAGAGACAGAGACTCTCAGACAAACACACATACAGAGAGGGACAGACAGACAGACAAGCTGACATATAGACAGAGGCAGACAGAGAAAGGAGACACACAGAGATACAGACTGACAGAGTGACAGTCAGAGAGAGGACGAGAAAGGAAGACAGACAGACAAACTGACAGAGAGAAACCAAGAGACAGAGAGAAATACAGAAAGAAGATACAGAGAAAATGAGACAGACAGACAGACAGAGCATAAAAATACAACCTTTCTATAAGTATCAAGTATTAGTACATGTATATGGCGAAACTTTCACTTTTTCAAGGTTGAATACATCTTCCAACCTGTATGATCCCAATTCATTTTTTTATTATTCATATAATTTTTAACCTTTAACCCAAAGGCTGCTAAATGCAGCTCACTGACCTTTTACAGACAGTGTAGATCAAGATCAGATTGTACAAAACATGAAGCCTGATCCTGTATCTAGACTGACAGATAAAGGGGCTTTTGTCACCATAAAAACCAGTTGGAAGCAGTGTTATTTTGATTTTCACCATCATCTTGAAAACTTCATGTAAGTTATTTCACAGGAACAGTGTTAACTTTTTACCAGACAACAAAATTTTGGACTAGTCCAAATTGAAAGTATTTACAGACGACAAAATAAATGTACCTCAAAAATTGAAATTTAATTTGGAAAGGGTAGAAAACATTGTGGAAAAAGGAGAAAATGTTGGTTTACCAGCAATTTCTCCTTTTCCCACAATGTTTTCAAATGTTTTCTTTCTCGGGATCATCAAAAGTCGGGATTGTGTGGTAAAGAGTTAAGACACCAAATAAACACAGCTTACATTTTTCTGTCCAAAAAGAGACCAATGTAACTGCAATTTTTATGGTTGCTTTTGTCAATACTGTTTTGCAAAGCAGACTGTTTGGATCAAAGATCAGACTGCATGTTTTGTGCAGCCTGATCTTGATCTAAACTGACTTCAACGGTGCCTTTCAAAAACAATGTGGGAAAAGGAAAAAAATGCTGGTTACCTGCATTTTCTCCTTTTCCCACATTGTTTTCTACCCTGCTGGAAACAAGTTTCACTTTTTTATGTTTATTTTGTCCTGTACATGCGCTTTCAATTTGGACCTGTTTAAAATTTTGTTATTTGGTAGAGCGTTAAGACTTAACGCTTTATTATATGACAAAATTTTGTCCTTAGCCAAATGTAAAGCGTAATTTTGCAGATGAAAAATTTAAGGTTGCTCAAATTTGTATCTCAAAGAGTAGGAAACATTGTGGAAGGAGGAAAAAATGCTGGTTTCCAGTGTTTTCTCCTTTTCCAGTCATTTTTACAAAAGTTTTTTTCCTAGGGTATGTAAAAGTCGGGATTGTGTGGTAAAGGGTTAAGTCTTTACTGAAAAAGTATGCAATATACCCACTTACAAGCACAGATTAACCCTTTACCAAACAATCCCTTGTTTGTACGACCCTGCAACAGAGGCCTTTTGAAAACATTGTGGGAAAAGGAGAAAATGCTGGTAACCAGCATTTTATCCTTTTCCCACAATGTTTTCTACCCTGCCGAAAACAAATTTCAGTTCTTTAGTTACGTTTATTTTGTCTTCTGCAAGTGCTTTCAATATGGACCAGTCCAAATTTTTGTCGTTTGGTAAAGGGTTAATTATGGAAAATAATGTGGGGAAAGAAATACTGTTAACCCTTTACCCCATAAGGCATTTCTATGGTATCTCTAATTGACCCTAAATAACAGCAAGGATGAAGCCGTTTCTTATGTGTATATGACACCTTTTTATAGCAGAGAAAACATTGTGGCAAAAGGTGAAATTGCTCGTCAAGAGCAATTTCACCTTTTGCCACAATGTTTTCCAAACGCTCCTATAAGCAATGTGTAGAAATGAGTATCTGTGGAGTAAAGGGTTAATTGCTTTTTCTTGATTTTACACTCTCAGGGGCGTAGCTAGCCCAAAATAAAGTATAAAATAAAGTATACACGAAAGTAATATAGTAGGTATTATTCAAGGTCCAAAGTGCAGGAAAGGTTGAATGGAATTTCCAAGGAGGGCCTCTTCTAGAAAATTTTTGAAATGTTGAACCTATTTGTTTCCCCCTTTGTAATGTTTTTTTTGCAAAATTGTCTTCTTTTTTCTATTTTGCAAAGTGTACTCATCATTTTTGGCAAAATTCTTATTCTATTTTGCAAATTGTATTTGGGCTCATGAAACCATGCATTTTGACTCTGCATGAACAATAAGTGTTCCTTTTCCCTGACTTCTACAGTATGGAATAAGATGCTGAATTAGTACGGTAAGAGTTTTTTAAGTGTATTGACCATGATTTTTTTGAAAGAAAGTAAGGAAAATCATTATGTAAAACCAGCATAAATCCTTACCCTTTACTGTCAAGCCCGAGTGGCTCAGTCAGTGGTGAACACAGGACTTGCAGGGGCGTAGCTAGTCCCTCAAAAAGGTGTATGCTTTACTCTTTACCAAACAACAAAGTTTTAGACTGGCCCAAATTGAAAGCACTAGCAGATGACAAAATAAATGTATCTCAAAAAATGAAAAAATGAAATTTGTTTCCAGCAGAGTAGAAAACATTGTGGGAAAAGGAGAAAATGCTGGTTACCAGCATTTTTTCCTTTTCCAACAATGTTTTCAAAAGTCCTATATCTCAGGGTCATAAAAACCAGGGATTGTTTAGTAAAGGGTCAAGTAATACTGACAGTATTAATTATTTACCACACATTCCCGATTTTGACGACCTTCAAGGAAAAGGACTTTTGAAAACATTGTTGGAAAAGGAGAAAATGATGATGGTTATTTTGGATAGCAGACACTGGCTTGGAAAGAATAGAGACCTTGGGAAAGCATGGACAAGAGCAATTAGTAACAGTGATATAACTGAAATAGTGTTGAAAGCGGCATTAAACACCATACCATCAATTAATCAATTAAAAAATTGCCTTCTTTCACAGGGTCCATGAAATATTATGTGGTGAAGGGTAAATTAATGTTGTCTTGACCATGCTATGAGATAAGAGTAGCCTTAAATTAGCCATGATTGTGACGAGAGATTATATCAGTTGCTCTGCACTTACACTGTAATTACACAGGTCATGTGATCTATGTATTGTTTGGTTATCATCATTTTGTAATATCAATTTTTTATCAATTTAACTCTTTACCAAACAATCCCAAGTTTTCATGACTCTCAGAAAGAAGCCTTTCGAAAACACTGTGGGAAAAGGAGAAAATACTGGTAACCAGCGTTTTCTCCATGTCCCACAAAGTTTTCCATTCTTCCCAAAAGAAACTTCAATTTTTGAGTTACATTGATTTTGCAGTCTGCAAATGCTTTTGACTTGGACCAGTCTAAAACTTTGGTAAAGAGTTATGTCAATGGACTGGTGACATTGTGATAAAATAAATGTGTTGTAGTGCACCACAAATAGAGGAATTGTTGTCTAAAGATGGGTAATAATTTTTTCATATTTCCTTTTTTTTCATTTAGGCTTTTGTCCCTTTGCCACAAATCCCATAAATTTGTCAAAATTTTAGCAGACCTTTAAAGCATTAACCCGCTTACTGAACTGGCTTGAACCAAATACATCATGAGTAAAGACGCATTTGTGCTCACTTAAAGTTTTGAACAGCTGCAAGTACTTTGTTATTGGTTTGACCTGAACCAAATACTGTCATACACGAAATCTTGCGCACTAGTTCTTCTCATACTTACAGTTTTAGCTCAACAGAATGTTATGGAAGACCACTCCTCCATAGCTTTGTCTTGATTTTAATAAAATACCCTACAACTAAGTCAGAGAGATATCTCTTTGGCTCAGTGGTTATGCTATTGGTCTTTTAGTCCTCGAAAAACAAGGATGTTGTCTTTCCATGGGTTCAAATCCTGCCAGATGTGGTCTATACTTGAGCTATGCATTTATTTGTTTCTTTGTTACGGACTTTATTCATAAGATGGGGGCTCGTCTGGGATTGGCCATTGAGCTATTAATCCCATTTGTTGTCCAAAATCGGACTTTATGCCTTATAAGGCTTTGAGTCATCAATAAATGATCACTTTAAGAGGGGGTGTGTTATGGGAGACCACTCCTCCATGCATAGCTTCTTCCTATTTTAAATACAAGTCATGTACCTGCAACTGCATCAGACAGATATCACTTTGGCTCAGTAGATATGGTATTGGTCTTTTAATCCTCGAAAAACGAGGATATTTGTCCTTTGTGGGTTCTAATCCCGCCAGATGCAGTTTGTACTTGAGCTAAGCATTTATTTGTTTCTTTGTTACCGATTTTGTTCGTAAGAAGAAAAATAGTAGATCTACACAAGGAAAAAGCAATGCAATCAAATAATAAAAAGTTAAAACTGTAGAATTGGATGAGAATGGAAGATTAGCTAATGGAGTCTTTCCTAGCTGAAATTTCATTAACTCTTTCCCAAACAAGCCCTTGTTTTTACATGTCTGCAGTACAAGTCTTTTGAAAACACTGTGGGAAAAGGAGAAATTGCTCATAACGAGCAATTTCTCCTTTTTCCACAGTGTTTTCTATCCATTTGGAGAACTTCCTGCCATTTTTATCAAATTTGAAACTGTAGTCTGCAAACTCTTTGTGTTTGGAAGAGTCTAAAATTTGTCATTTGGGAAAGGGTTAATAAGGTACACACTAGTAATCCAGACATCACATGTTCCTATACCAGCTTTGCCAAACTCTTAACCCATTACCACACAATCCCTACTTTTGATGCCCGTAAGAAATAATCCTTTAGAAAACATTGTGGAAAAAGGAGAAAATGCTGGTAACCAGCATTTTCTCCTTTTCCCACAATGTTTTCTACCCTTCACAAAACAAATTTCAAATTTTCAGTCACTTTTATTTTGTCGTCTGCAAATGCTTTCAATTTGGACCAGTCTAAAATATTGTCGTTTGGTAATGAGTTAAACTGTCACACAATTCCATGCTATAAGGTAGTACTCTCCTAATGGAAAACAGCTATTTCCACTATTATATTATTCTACAAAATCTTTGCTCTGCTTACAAAATTTTACTGAATATTATTGTACTACCTTAACCCTTTACCCCATAAGGCATTTCTATGGTATCTCTAATTGGCCCTAAATAACAGCAAGGATGAAGCCGTTTCTTATGTGTATATGACACCTTTTGATAGTGTAGAAAACATTGTGGTAAAAGGTGAAATTGCTCGTCATGAGCAATTTCACCTTTTGCCACAATATTTTCCAAAGGCTCCCACAAGCAACGTGTAGAAATGAGTATCTATGGAATAAAGGGTTGACTGATCCACTGTTTCCTTTTTGTCCTTCATAGAATTATGATTTATAAATCTTAAACCAATATATTCTTATTATAAAGGGAACTAATAATTACCTCCCTTTGTAACGGCATCTTTTTTGGACTGGACCAAAATCAAAGCATCTGCTGACAGCAAATTAAATCTGGTTAAAATGATGATTTCTGACTTTGATACGGTAGAAAATATTTTGGGAAAAGGAGAAAATGCTGGTTACCAGCATTTTCTCCTTTTCCCACCATCTTTTCTATAGGCTTCTTTCTCAGGGTCGGGATTGTGTCGTAAAGAGTTAATTGGAACAAATATAAAACCTTTTCGGTTGGTAAAAAGTTAATGTTCATAAAATTCTTTGTATTTCCTTCCAGATAGAAAGTGTGTGATTACATTGGTACTATTGTCTTTCATCATGCTGAATGGACCTCAGTTTATAGCAACAGAAGAAACTGATCAGAAAATTGTGACAGAGTTGAACAGGCCACCGAGTACATCTCCAACAGACCGGGCTCAAAGCATGGACAACAAACCAACAGACGTTGTGCATGCTCATGGACATCGAAGGAAGATCAGGCTAGATGGTGCTACAACAACTATGACTGACATCTCTCGAATTTTCGTTTCACAGAATACAGACAGAATTTCCCGGATCCCAGTTTCTAAAAGCCCTTCACTATCTGAGAAAACACATTTCCCAACCTTTTTATCATATTCCAAAAGTCCTGACATCCCAGAGTGGTTGTTGTCTACCAAATTAACTAAAACTGCTTTGTTTACAACCAAACTGGTTCCAAGCCATTCGGTGTCGCAAACTTACAATCCATCTACCTACAGTCCGTCACCTAGCATAAAACCATCAGTCCGATCAAAATCACCTGTGCAACCTACCATACCATCAATGCCAAGTATGCTAACAGCATCTCTCACCCCGTCTCCCACCCCTCCAACAATTGTTACCCCACCCACTCCTGGTGTTGTGACCAGCAAGGTAGTGACTGGTTCTTCCTTTCCAGAAAAGCATATTTTGAAGCAGGGGTTCAGAACCATTGAAATTCTACTGTTTGTAATCATGTAAGTTCAAATTAATGACTGACCCTTTTCTGTTCTAGATTTATGGTCTATCACAATTGGTTGTGAGTTTGAGCATTGGCCTTGCAAGCATAATTCCCAAGTTCAATTCTTGGCAGTGGTGTCAACTTTGGGTCTGTTCTTTTGTCCACATATTTGGCACAAGTACTGATGTGGTTTCCTGGAAACAGAATCAAGAGAGATTAGTACAAGTTGCAAGAACTTGTCTCTCAATTGTTGTGAAATGATTAGGTATGTTTAACTCTTTACCAAACAACAAATTTATAGAGTGGTCAAAATTGAAAGTATTAGCAGACGACAAAATAAATGTGACTGAAAAATCGAAATTTGAATTTGATTTGGGAAGGGTAGAAAACATTGTGGGAAAAGGAGAAAATGCTGGTTACCAGCATTTTCTCCTTTTCCCACAATGTTTTCTAAAGGCTTTCTTTCTCAGGGTTTCAAAAGTCGGATTTGTGTAGTGAAGGGTTAAACAATTCTGCACTTTTACAGCCCAAAAGGGAAGAAGACTTTTGAAAACATTGTTGGGAAATGGTTGTATGTTTTGCATCTTTTAATCTATCACTTGTGAAATATTGTTATGTGATAAGAATAATCTGACATTCGTTGGTGTTTTATGTAAAATTTTCATTAAACTCGTCAAGAAAAAATGTCATGAATCTTGCCAAAGGCTTGCTTCATAACATTTGCCCTAGACTTGTTCAATAAGATTTTACCTGAAATGCCAACTCTTGTCAGATCCTAGTTCTTTATATTTTACAGTGTACTGATTGCTGCTGTTGCCTGCTCTCTGAGTGCATGGTTTCTGTTCAAATTACGACAGCCAAAGAAAATGAGGTCAACTAAAGGAGATGTGGCATTTGCAGTAGGACACATATAGATCCACTTATTCTGTTGGAACTACAGAGAATGAAATTTCAAACATATACATTATGTAATTTATATTCATGAATTACAGTGCTCTAAATAGAGAGAGTGATTTTGATTTCAAAATTGAAAATATTAGTTATTCCCCACTACATCTTATGTTATGGGTAGTCATTAGAATTGTCTCATCAAGACAATTCTAATGAGTACCCACAACATAGGGTTTGCAACAGAAAAAACAGATTTAGAATACCATCACTTCCTCTTATCTGGAGCTCTGAATTGGATAATTTATATGTCCTGAACCAAATTTAACCCCTATTGTGCTATACAAGTAAAATGTAATTTTTGAGCATAGATACAAAAAATTTACTATTTTAACTCGTTACCACGCAATCCTGACTTTTAACGACCCTGAGAAAGAAGCCTTTTGAAAACATTGTAGAGAAAGGAGAAAATGCTGGTACCAAGCATTTTCTCCTTTTCCCACAATGTTTTCTACTCTACAAAAGAAAGATTGCACCATTTGAGCCACATTAAAACTATTGTCTGCAAAGGACAAGTCTAAAATGTTGTCGTTTGTTAAAGTGTTACAGGTTTTGTTTTTTTTTTAAAGTATATCTCCTTTTAGGACACTGTGGGTCAAAGATCAGACTGCACATCTTGTGCAGTCTGATCTTGATCTACATTGTCTGTTACAAAAGTCCTTGGGTCACTTCTAGTTGCCTTAGGATAATGTCAAAATTGCTTTACAGTACACACTGTCAAGTGGGACCACCTGCTGTAAGAGACCACTTTTCAGTGTGCCCTGGGTAGTGTTTAACTATCTGGCAAATAATGAATTCTAGACTTCTACAAACTAAAAGCTTCTGTGGATAACACTTTCAAAAGTGTAATGAATAAACTTTTACGTTCTTTTACAGGGTAGAAAACATGCTGGGAAAAGGAGAAAATGCTTGTAACCAGCATTTTCTCCTTTTCTCACAATGTTTTAAAAAGTCTTCTCCAACAGGGTCATTATTGTATCGTAATGGGTTAATTCTTTACCAAACTAAAAAATTTTAGAATTGTCCAAATTAAAAGATTTATGGGAACAAAATGTGACTTAACCCATTACCACACAATCCCTACTTTTGATGCCCCTGAGAAAGAAGCCTTTAGAAAACATTGTGGGAAAAGGAGAAAATGCTGGTAACCAGCATTTTCTCCTTTTCCCACAATGTTTTCTACCCTTCACAAAACAAATTTCAAATTTTCAGTCACTTTTATTTTGTCATCTGCAAATGCTTTCGATTTGGGCAAACTTAAAATTTTCTCGTGTGGTAATGAGTTAAGGCTTCTCTCTTAGGGTCATAAAAATTAGGGATTGTTTGGTGAAGGGTTAAAAAACTGAAATAAATGTATTTGTTATGGAAAGCATCAAAGACATTGACGGAAATGGAGACAATGCTGTTACCAGCATTTTCTCCTTTTTACCCCAATGTTTTCAAAAGGCTTCTTCTGTACTCTTAAAGTGCCAAATTTATTCAAAAGACATTTCAAGACCAGAAATAAGCCCATATAATTATAAGCATTTCAAGTTTGCACTTGTCAAGAAATTTGGTAAAGGGGACACTGTAGATCAAAGAGCAGAATTCTTGCAAGAGACTTGTTCTCTACCCAAGGACGAAATTTTGGACTGGTTCAAAGTCGAAAACCTTTGCAGAAAACATATTTGACGTACCGGTATCTCTAGTAATGGTATAAACTCGAAAAGTTTCAAAAAACTTTGTGGTAAAAAGATGAAAATGCTGGTCACCAGTATTTTCTCCTTTTTTCACTTTGTTTTTCAGAAGTTCTCCTTTACAAGGTGGTTAAATGTAGGATTTTTATGGTAATAGGTTATGAGAATATTTCATGGTGTAAAGGCCATTATGAATTTGAAGATATATTTTTAATGCTTAAAATTGCATTAAAACTTTTATACCTATGATATCATTCGGTTTTTTTTTTGTGTGTGTGTTTTCCTTAACCTATTACATGTACCACACAATTCCTACTTTTGACAACCCTGAGAAGGAAGCCTTAAAAAACATTGTGGGAACAGGAGAAAATGCTGGTAACCAGCATTTTCTCCTTTTCCCACATTTTTTTTCTATCCTTCACAAAACCAATTTCAAATTTTCAGTCACTTTTATTTTGTTGTGTGCTAATGCTTTGATTTGGAAAAGCCTAAAAATCTCATGTGGTAAAGAGTTAAGAAATTATGTATAGGTATTTTGAAGTTCATTGGGACACTCTAAATTTAAATATCTTGAAATATCCTGTTATCTATTTTTATGGAACTTGTCAAGGTCTTTTAAAATGACCTTACCAACTGCAACAGTGGAAATTCATTATGTCCCGCTAGATAGCATTGCACAAAATTTAATACACATCTATGTAATTTGGGCATTCTGGGTATAGAAGCAGAGTAATTTTTCAAAACAACAACTGTTACTTTGAATTTTAAATGAAATAAAACGTTTACTCAATAAAACACTACCTGGTGCCATTCATTCAGCGATTATCAGCTAGCATGTAACCTTTGCACCGACCATTTCTTAACTCTTTACCACACGACAAAATTTTAGACTGGTCCAAATTGAAAGCATTTGCAGACAACAATTAAAATAAAGGTGACTGAAAACTTAAAATTTGTTCTGGGAAGGGTAGAAAAGACTGGGAAAAGGAGAAAATGCTGGTTACAAGCATTTTCTCCTTTTCCTACAGTGTTTTCAAATGGCTTCTTTCTCAGGGGTGTCAAAAGTAGGGATTGTGTGGTAATGGGTTAATTAAAGCAACCCCTGCATGTTTGGGTAATAGGTTAATAGCTTCAATATATGCCTTACTTTTCCCAGGAATTCGGGGATGGGTAATGCGTCAAAGCAGACAGGTTGAATCTTCGAAGAATATGACATGTGCAGACAAAGAGCGGAGATTAGAATTTTCCTTCAGCAAGAAAGAGCATATTGCCCTTTCCAGCAATGTTAAATTTTTGTCCTGAGGCTTAACTTTCTCCAACTGTTTTGCACTGTGACCGGAACAGGAAACATTACTGGACAAGTGCTTTACTTCAGTACCTCACTTCAAAATAGTTAAATATGAATATATAAATGTAAAAATTGAAATTTGTTTTTGGAGAGGTAGAGAACATTTTTGGATGGAAAGAAAATGTTAACTATCATCATTTTCTCCTTTTCCGAAAGTGTTTTCAAAACATTTCTTCCTTAGGATTGTGAAACTTTAGATTGTGTGGTAAGGAGTTAGACAGAATTACTCATGTAATTAGAAAAAGGCCATTATCAGATGCCTGTTAATTTATCCCCCAACACTTTACCTAATGACGACCAAATTGAAGCATTTGCAGACACCAAATTAACTCTTTACCCCATAAGGCATTTCTATGGTATCTCTAATTGACCCTAAATAACAGCAAGTCGTTTCTTATGTGTGTATGACACCTTTTGATAGCATAGAAAACATTGTGGCAAAAGGTGAAATTGCTCATCACGAGCAATTTCACCTTTTGCCACAATGTTTTCCAATGCTCCTACAAGCAATGCCTTGAAATGAGTATCTATGGAGTAAAGGCTTAAATACATGTCAAAGGATGGCTCCTGTCTTTGACAGAGTAGAGAACATTGTAAGAAAAGGAGAAAATGCTGGTAATGAGCAATTTCTTTTTTTCCCACATTTGTTTTCAAAACAATTTTTTCTTAAAATTCAGAATAGAGGTATAGGGTTAACAAAAATCATCCTGTGTTTTCTTAACATTGCGAAAGAAGGCTTATAAGGAAAACATGTACGGAAAAGAGAATTTACTGTGTAAGCTAGCCTTTTATTTCATGCTTTCCGGTAGGATATCGAGAAATGGCAGTGAAAATATTTTTCGATCTTACACTGGTAACATCAGTGAAAATACCGATTTTCACGTTCTTGTTGCCTAGGTAAATAGCGCGTGCCTAACAACCAGATGGGAAATATGACGTCATGTACCTTACATTTCACGCGCTTGATGTAACGTTGCTATGCGGGAGGGGTACGCCACGGGGAATAAGGGAAAAAAACTATACTGAATTTTGATAAAGCTCCTCCCAGAAAGGGTTAAAAGCATAAAATAAATAGAATATTTGTTTTTTTCGGTGTAAGATCGAAATTTATTTCATCTCATGAACACCATCGGTAATATTTCCACTCGTAGCTGCGCCACTCGTGAAAATATTACCGATGGTGTCCACTCGATGAAATAAATTTCGATCTTACACCGAAAAAAACAAATATCCTCTATTTCTCTTTGGTTTTAATCCATCCAAAAACTGACTAAAATATTTTATCCAGGTTTAATTCGGAGTCTGGATTTTTTTCAATACAATCTTAAAGTTTTGCTGTGTTGTAAAGTGTTAATCAAATAAGTTGAGCTCTTTATACTGGAGTTTAACGCCATTGCAACAGCTTAGATCATATTGCAGGGGCTGGCGCACCTACACATGTTTCCAGGCTTTCTCACACCAGGCCCCGCCCAGGTAGCTCAGTGCTGAGCATGTAGTGGTGACCTCGTGGTTGTGAGTTTGATACCCAGTCGAGGCGAACTTTCTTTCTGGCGTATTTTCGCCTCTCACCTCTGCTGAAGCATGTGAGAAAAGTAGTTGGTGGCTTTGGAAAGAAAGTTGTGTTAGTACCGGTGTGAGAAAGCCAGGAAACACATGTATGTGCGTCACCGACCGCCATGATATGACCTTAGCTGTTAACCCTTTACCAAACGACAAAATTCTAGACTAGTCCAAGTTGAAAGCACTTGCAGACGACAAAATAAATGTAACACAAAAATTGAAATTTGTTTCCAGTAGGGTTGAAAACATTGTGGGAACAGGAGAAAATGCTGGTACAGCATTTTCTCCTGTTCCCACAATCTTTTCAAAAGGCTTCCATCTCCGGGTCGTAAAAACCAGGGATTGTTTGGTAAAGGGTTAAAGTGGCGTTAAACCCCAATACAACCAACCAACCAACTTTCTCACACCAGTACTGACACAACTTCCTTTCCAAGCTACTGGCTGCTTTTCTCACTGGCATCAAAGGCGACAGGTGAAAAATCACTGGAAAGAAAATTTGCCTCAAGCAGGTATCGAATTGACAACCACTATGTCACGAGTCAGATATGCTAATCAGTAATCACTGACCTACCCGGCTGTATAACCAGCATTTTCTCCTGTTCCCACAATTTTTTCCATTCTTTGTAAAACAAATCCCATCATACATGCAATATTCATTTTGCTTGCAAATTGGACCAGTCTAAAAAGTTGAACAAAGGGCAGCAGACAACTCTAAAATTTATTTGATTGATTGATTGATTGATTGTAAAGTTTTTAACATCGTTTTTTTAATATTTCAATTATATCATGGCAGCCAGTGTATCTATCCATGCTTTTCTGGAATTTTTTTTTTACCAGAACATGTGCACATTACAATATTCATTCCAAGCCACAGGCTGCCTTTCCATATAACTAGTGTCGAAATCATGGTTAGTGATGAAAGACCATAACCATACAATCCCTACTTTTGACGACTCTGAGAAAGTAGCCTTTGAAAAACATTTTGGGAAAAGGAGAAAATGCTAGTAATCAGCATTTTCTCCTTTTCTCACAATCTTTTCTCCGCTTCTCAAAAGAAATTTCCATTTTTCAGTCACATTTATTTTGTCGTCTGCAAATGCTTTTTTGGACCATTCTAGAATTTTGTTCTGTGGTAAAGAGTTTATCCTGTAGAAGCGACTATCATCAATCCTCAGACTGTGGACAGAGATTTGCCAAGATGGTGATTAAACCAGCAACCTCAAGCTGCCAAGTCCTGTTCACTTCTGAATGAGCTACCTGGACTCTTCCCGTTCATTTCATGTATATGAATTAACTGAAATGGCCATTATTGGCATCCATACATCAAGAAGTGTTACTGAATCAATCAATATCAAATCTGGATTGCTCCTGTGAAAATATGTGTTTCCATGGTGAGATAAAATAATGTATGTTTCCAGTAAATAACTCGGTGAGAAATTATAGGTGAAAGAAAAAACAGGATTTTTTTTTGTGAATATCAAAACATCTAACTCTTTCCCAAACAAGCCCTGGTTTTTACATGTCTGCAGTACAAGTCTTTAGAATACACTGGGAAAAGGAGAAATTGCTCGTAACAAGCAATTTCTCTTTTTCCCACACTGTTTTCTAGCCTATTGGAAAACTTTCTGCCATTTTCATCAAATTCAAAATTGTCATCTGCAAACACTTTGAGTTTGGGACAGTCTAAAATTTGTCATTTGGGAGAGGGCTAATACAGATCTGTGGAATTTCGTGTTTCAGTGTCTTAAAACTAGCATTTAACTCTTTACCAAATGACAATCTTAGACTTATGTAGTCCAAGTTCAAAGCATTTGCAGACGACGAAATAAATGTGACTAAAAAATACAAAGTTATACTAGGAAGGGCACAAAGTACTGAGGAAAAAGGGGACAATGCAGGATACCAGCATTTTCTCCTTTTCCTACAATGTTTTCTAATAGTTATTTATTGAATCCTGTTAACTCTTTACCAGAAAACAAAATTTTAGACTGATCCAAACTGAAAGCATTAGCAAGTGACAAAACGAAAGTGACTCAAAAATAGAAATTCGTTTTGGGAAGGATAGAAAACATTGTGAGAAAAGGAGAAAACGCTGGTCCCACAATGTTTTTCTCTCTGATTTAAAAGACAGAAATCATTACTTGAATTACACATTTAACTTTGTCGTCTGCAAATGCTTTCAATTTGGTGAAGTCAAAAATTTTGTCATAAAAAGAGTTCTACTAAATTGCGAATTCCAAAATGTTTCAGGCAGCCATCTGTGCTGGATATAAGATATGTTGAAGTTACTTGCAAAATTAACCCATTACTCTTTACCAAGCAACAAAGTTTTAGACTTGTTCAAAATGAAAGCATTTACAGGTGAAAAAATAAATGACTCAAAAATTGACATTTGATTTGGGAAGGGTTAGGGTTAGGGTAAAAAAATTACCATTCTGATCTTTGCTGAGACATTCAAAGGCAATATGGAATTGCTTTCATTTTGGTCCAATTTCTTGGGATGGTATGGCGCTTTGGGATTAAGCCAATATATCTTGGTCGAAGGCCACTTCAGTCAGCATATCTTGCACAAATAACATGTGTTGTAATGCAGGAAGAAACTTCACTCTTCATCCCCATAGGCAATAACCTTTTTGGATGGCAAAGTGGCAAAGATCAGAATCGAAATTAACAGAATGCTCAGTCTGATCCTGAATCTACACAATCTGCTTGTATAGAATCAAACCTTTAACTCTTTACCAAACAACAAAATTGCAGACTTGTCCAAATTGAAAGCACTTGCAGACGACAAAATAAATGTGACTCAAGAACTGAGATATGGTTTTGGAAGGGTAGAAAACATTGCGGGAAAAGGAGAAAATGCTGGTTACCAGCATTTTCTCCTTTCCCCACAATGCTTTCAATAGGCACCTTTCTCAGGGTCATTAAGAGTCGGGATTGTGTGGTAAAGAGTTACGATAAAATCTTCATGAATTTCAGTAGACTATATTTTCAGCCATCGGGTGGAATTGGATTTATATGTATACATTTATCTGGTGCTAAAAGAGGGTTTGCAGTGTTTTTGTGGCAGCATGCACATTTCTTCATTGATGTTCACATTTTGTGTTGCCGCCATATCTATCATTTATTACTTTACATGTGTCAACAGAAGTTTTTTAAAAAATATTGACGAGTTACAGGCAGAATATGATTATATCATAGGTAAGTCTTGAGTTATTATCTCTTCTTTTGATTTTACATTAATTACAGTATTTCTCCTGATAAAAGCTCCCAGAGCCATGCAAAACATAGCGAGGGAGCCTTTATTTTGTATACAATATGCAAAGCAAAACGTTTGTCCAGTTTTGTATTTCTTTGTGTTTTAGTGATTGTAAAGAGATAATATTAATCAAATTATAGAGGAAATATTCATCAAATTCTTTAAATATTGTCATTTTAATATACTTTAGGTTATCATGATTAAAGTCTTTACCAAACGACAAAATTTTAGAATGGTTCAAATTGAAAGCACTTGTAGACGACAAAATAAATGTAACTCAGAATTTACCCAATATGCTTGCAGACGACAAAATAAATGTAACTCAGAATTTGAAATTTCTTTTGGGAAGGGAAGAAAACATTGTGGGAAAAGGAGAAAATGCTGGTAACCAGCAATGTTTTCAGAAGGCCTCTTTCTCAAGGTTGTTAAAAGTCGGGATTGTGTGTGTGTGTGTGTGTGGGGGGGGGGGGGGTTGCTATTTGGGGAGGATGCTTTTATTAGGAAATGTACAATACTAACCATTCACCATACAACAGTGGTGCTGCATGCCTCAGTGAGGGGTAAAGTGTAGGACTTGTGCCCTGGAGCTCTAGGTTTGAGCCCCACTGTATCCACAGGGGCCTTTCGTGGGATTGTCCTTGCGCAAGACACCTCAGAGTCCTAGCCTTGTACTGGTGAAACCAAGGGAAACATTAATATGTGAGCTGTCACTGTGATGTGACTGAAATAATGTTGAATGCGGTGTAAAACACCATTCAACCAATCTATCATTACCACAACAACATACATTATAGAATTGTCCAAATTGAAAGCATTTCGCAAATAACAAATTAGATTATAATTCAAATGAATCAGTCTGTTTAAAAAAGATTAGAAAAAACATAATGGGTAGAGGAGAAAATGGTGGTTACCAGCATTTTCTCCTCTTCCCATAATGCTTTCCAGTGTCTTTCCTCAAGGTCATTAAAATATGCATTATCTGAGAAAGGGTAAAACAATTTCTTTCACTTTTAACCCTTTACCGAACAACAAAATTTTAGTCTTGACCAAATTAAAAGCACTTGCAGACGACAAAGTGAATGTAAGTCAAAAGTTGAAATTTGTTTCCAGCAGGATAGAAAACATTGTGGGGAAAGGAGAAAACGCTGGTTACCAGCGTTTTCTCCTTTTCTCATAATGTTTTCAAAAGCCTTCAATCCCAGGGTCATAAAAACCAGGGATCGTGTGGAAAAGGGTTAACTAACCTATTTGACAGATAAATGTACTGCTCTTTGATTTGTTCTTAAAATCTGCCTGATCTATACATATGGCTACGCTATTGATACGTTAGAATGTACTTTTAAAAGTGAAAAAAAAACATCCAATCAAAGTGATCTGTGATTATCTAAGCTAGCATTATCTGTGTAAAATACACCAATGGCCAGGCAAAACACTCCCTTTTAGTGTCTATATTAATTTTAGACATCAAGCTCATGTGGATTGCTTGACCAATCAAATTTTGATTCAGATTTTTCACTCACTGTGTAGAATATGACTTCTGGTCTTATACAAATGGAATTCATTTGTTGTAGTTGGATACTACCAATACATAAGATAGACATTTTAGTCTGTGAGTATACAGCATAGATTTTTGGGATGCAATACTATTTTCAGTCAAAATATCTCACCAAATCTGTTATTTTGCCAGTGGGTGCAGGATCAGCAGGATCAGTTGTAGCAGCAAGACTAACCGAGGATCCCAATACTATAGTTCTACTTCTTGAGGCCGGAGCAGATGATCGAAGCAACTTCATTGTGTCTACACCATTACTGTTTCCTTTCATGCAGTTCTCTACATTTGACTGGTCCTTCTATACAGAACCACAAAAACATTCCATGAAAGACATGAAAAATCAGGTTAAAGTATTATATTTTCAAGTCCAAGATTTGATTGATTGATCAATTGATGTTTAATGCTGCTATCAACATTACATTAGTCATATCATGGCAACAGTTCACATAATTCGTGTACATCCAGGCTTTCATAAAGCTTTACCATTGAGCAACACAGGCTTTGGAGCTTAAACGTGTGACCTTTGCATGTGAATTGGAACATATTTACATAGTGTAAACTATTTTTTTAAAAGATTTCTACTGACACTACCATATCAGTTTGATTAAAACTCTTTTACCAAAGACAATTTGCATACGGATATAAGCAGCTATGCACACAGGACACATCTAACCTTGTCTCATTATATCAAGAGATTTATCTCTGATGGAATAGAACACACTTTGGGGGAAAAGGAGAAAATGCTGGTTACCGGCATTTTCTGCTTTTTCCACAATCTTTTCTTCCCTTCCCAAAACAAATTTCAAATTCTGAGTTACATTTATTTTGTCTTCTGCAAGTGCTTTCAATTTGGACCATTCTAAAATTTTGTCATTTGGTAAAGACTTCCTTTCTCATCATGTTTTCAAGAGCCTCCTTCATCAGGGTCATGAAAAAAGATATTTACTTCGCACTTGAATAAGTTACAACATATGATAAGGAGAACCAACACAACATGAGCAGATAACCATCTAAATATTTTGAAACAGTTATGCCCCCTTTTCAACTTTGAATTATCACAGGGAATAAATAAAAGTAACAACAGCCGAATGTTGGTACTCACTTGCAGTGCTCTCTTTTTGCTCTGTTTCAGCAAGCCTATTATCCACTTGGTAAAGGTTTAGGGGGAACCAGCAATCTGAATCTGAATATTTATACCCGTGGAAGTAAATATGATTTCAATGAATGGGCGGAGTCAGGATGTGATGGGTGGAGCTACAACGAGGTTCTTCCTTACTTCCTGAAGTCTGAAAATATCATGGACAAAGACCTTACCAATTCAAGTGAGAATTTCAACTCATTAAAAAATTTGAATAAAAAATTTAGACTGAACCATATTGAAAGAGTTATGTAAGGACAATATCTAGCCATTACTTATGCAACAATAATTTATCATTCTATTGACAGACTTTTCCTTTCCTTTAAATAATTTCAACCTTATCACTTTGTCACTTAACTCTTTACCACACATGTGACACAATCTCGACTTTTAACAACCCTGAAAAAGAAGTCTTCTGAAAACATTGAGGGAAAAGGACAAAATGCTGGTAACCAGCATTTTCTCCTTTTGCCACAATGTTTTCTTTCCTTCCCAAAACAAATTTCAAATTTTCAGTCACTTTTATTTTGTCGTCTGCAAATGCTTTCAATTTGGACCAGTTTAAAATTTTGTTATTTGGTAAAGAGTTAAATAAATTTCCATTGGTTGAAAATTACGTATTGATATCTATCTAAACTCGCAGAACGCTGAATTGTAGATCTATATGTACCTATTCAATTTGGAAAAACAGCGAACTATTTGTGTGACATGGTTCTTTTGTCCAAAATGGATATCATAGAAGTGAAAAGAGTAGGTCTAACATGAGACTGCAAAGAATGTGGTCTGATCATTATTTTCACTGTCCACAAAAACAACTTGGGTAGATCTAGTCTAACTCTTTACCAAACGACAAAATTTTATCCTTGTCCAAATTGAAAACATTACAGACAACAGTTTCAATGTGGCTCAAATGGTGTAATTTTTCTTTGATAGAGTAGAAAACATTGTGGGAAAAGGAGAAAATGCTGGTTACCAGCATTTTTTTCTTTTCCACCAATGTTTTCTAAAGGCTTCTTTCTCAGAGTCGTCAAAGGTAGGGATTGTGTGGTAATGGGTTAACTCTTTACCAAACAAAAATATATTAGACTTTGTCCATATTCCAGGCAACAAGAAAATAGTGCAGGATTCAAAGACTGAAATATATCTTCTGAAAGGAAGCAAACATTGTGATAACAGCACTTTCTCCTTTTCCTTCAATGTTTCAAAAGCTCTCTTCCCCAAGGTCATTAAAAGATGGGATTATGTGGTATTTGGAAGAGTTAAACTGGTCTCAGTGCTTTAACCCGTTACCACACAGAAAAATTTTAGACAGGTCTATCCAAATTGAAAGCATTTGTAGATGACAATTTCAAAATGGCTCAAATGTTGCAATTTGCTTTGATTGGGTAGAAAACTTTGTGGAAAAAGGAGAAAATGCTGGTTAGCAGCATTTTCTGCTTTTCCCTCTATGTTTTAAAGAGGCTTCTTTCCAGGGGTGTTAAAAGTCTTCAATGTGTGGTAAGGGGTCAAGAATAGAGAGGCTGTGTTATGACCGTGTGCCAATTGTCTATCAAGAATTGTCGGGGGGGGAAGAGAAAATTTGAAAATTTTTTTGATTGTAAACATGTACCATGTGGGTTAATGGTTAAAAAACTCTTTTATACTAAAAGACAAAATTTTACACTGGTCCAAATTGAGAACATTTGTGGACAACAAAATAGATGTGACCAAAACATGAAATTTGTCATAGGAAGGGAAAAAAATATTGTGGAAAAAGGAGAAAATGCTGGTTACCAGCATTTTCTCCTTTTTCCACAATGTTTTTAAAAGGCTTTTTTCACAGGGTCATTAAATGTCAGGATTTTTTGGACATAATTTCAGACTACCATCAAGTGGGTGGTGAGCTGCCAGTTTCTACTCAAACAGTTACATCACTGACCAATACCTTCATACAGGCTGGTAGAGAGATGGGATACTCTGAGATAGATTATAATGGAGAACACATGATAGGTCTGTATGTATACATGTATAACAACTTTTTGAGAATTGTTTATTTCGATGAAACTTGAATTTTGGTGGCATTAATCTTTTACCACAAGACATGATACTAGATTAAAGGTAGGTATTTAGAATTTTCACATCACACCACATTAAAAAAATATATATAATTGAACTTTATATGAAAAAACAATACAAATCATCAATAATTAAGAATCATAAAATTACAAAAAAAAATTTTTGATGGTATTCCCTTAAAAGGCTACGTAGCCTCTTAAGCTATTTTTAGATTTCGCGCCAAAAATCAATAAAGCATTATGGGAAGGCCAAGCGACTGGCACGTGACTAATAACGCTTAAATTCCATTACATAACAAACATGTAATAATTATTTTCCATAATGTCTTCTTCGGACGGATGTTTGAAGCTTTGTCTGTGTTTTCTTGTATTAAATGAGGGAATTGATAATCTAAAATTAAAACGTGTCTTGCGTTGGTGTCAACCTGGTCCGTAATAAATCTCTTATTTCTCGTGTTATCGGATGGGTTTCGACAGCTGGGGTTTTATCAACGCAAATTAAAAGGCTATGGAAGTATAAGGATGATTTTTTTGCATTTTTGTAAAATTTTCGTTCCAAAATCTGAAGGGCCACCTTTAACCCATTACCACTTGTCAGAATTTTAGACCTATTCAAATGGAAAGCATTTGTAGATGATAATTTCATAGTGCCTCAAATGACGCATTTATATTTTGATACAGTAAAAAGAATTGTGAGAAAAAGTAAAAAACTTTGTGGGAAAAGAAGAAAATGTTTTCAATCTGCTTCTTTCTCAGATCGTTAAGAGTCATCATTGTGTGGTAAACGGTTAAACCAGTTCCCCAAAAATTATTGTGTGGTTTATGGTGTTTGTTACCTTTTTCAAGATTATTTCAGTTATATTGCCGTCACCAGTGCACCTATCCATAATTTCCTTACCAGTTCCTGTCATGATATTCTTCCAAAGCCACTGGCTACTTTCCCACCTATTGGCATGGAGATAATGGTCAGTGGTTAGACAGGGATGAATTTTGTAGCAGTGACTATCATCAAACTTTGGAAAGAAATTGGCAAGGCTTGAGATGTAACCCATTACCACAATTCCTATTTTTGATGTCCCTGAGAAAGATACCTCTAGAAAACATTGTGGGAAAAGGAGAAAATGCTGGTAACCAGCATTTTCTCCTTTTCCCACAATGTTTTCTACCCTTTACAACATAGATTCCAAATTTCCACTTTTATCTTGTCATCTGCAAATGCTTTTGATTTGCATAAACCTAAAATTTTGTCTTTTGGTAATGAGTTAAACCAGTATCCGATGGTTTCAAGCACGATATACAACCAACTTTGCATCTTGGCTTGCAAAACAAAACCTTGTTGTGTCTATTTCTTGTATCTACCTCAGTAGTAGATTATTCTTCATGACGTTTTTTTGCTACTACATTTTGTGACTTTTCCACATGGATTTTTCTTTAACTCATTACCAAACGACAATATTTTACAATGGTCCAAATTGAAAGCATTTGCAGACAACAAAATAAAAGTGACTGAAAATTTGGAATTTGTTTTGTGAAGGGTAGAAAACATTGTGGGAAAAGGAGAAAATGCTGGTTACCAGCATTTTCTCCTTTTCCCACACTGTTTTCTAAAGGCTTCTTTCTCAGGGGCGTCAAAAGTAGGGATTGTGTGGTAATGGGTTAAATCATAATGATACTGACAAACAGAAGATGTTTGCATTGGGAAATCTTTATGATTTGTCGTTAATAAGAAAAATTATGAAGATAATGTCCAAGTAATATTCAAGCTACATTAAATATGTTAAGTTTTACTTAGGCACTTCATCATGTGGAAACAACTGATTCAAACCTTTAGTCAGTGCCTTTCATCAAAGTATAGAATGTACAGAATGTGCGGTCTGATCTTGGATCTACACTGCCCAATCAGGAGATAGTGTCTTCAAAAAGTACACGCAAGTGTGAAATAATATCATTTTCAGATTTTTACTATCGGCTTGAAAGTTTTTAATTCAATTTATTTAGCAGGATAAGGGTTAAATGGTAACCAGAGACTGCCTACAGTCTATCTGTTTTCTTATGCCAGGTATGTCCAAAGTACAGATGACAGTGCGACATGGAATAAGAGCAAGCACGTCTCGCTCATTTCTATATCCAGTAATGTCAAGGTCAAACCTGCATATTTCTATCAACTCTCATGTCACAAAGGTGTGAGTAACATGATTTTTCAATTTTTTAACCAAGTGCCACACAGTCCTATATTTAAATGATCCTCAAGTTAAAAACAATCAGAAACATTTTGAGAAAAGAGAAAATGCCAGTAACTCCAACATTTCTCTCTATGGTTCGAAAAAATTATTTTTATGTTACGTGTTACGTTAAAAGATGCAACTTTTCTGTTTTAATCCAGTTTTGTAACCTATTTTATCTTTATTTTATGAAATTATGATCATTCATGTACCTTCATGCCAAATGTTGCTCCTGATGGTTGCAAGGTTGCACAGATTACGACAAATAAGAAATGCATGTCATTCTATCGTGGCTAGCCATAGACATAACAACCACCATTTCTGGTTTAAATCGAAGACAAGTCCCTACAGTGTTTTTACCTTATTATGTCTTATGTCGATTTTTCTATCTACCTTTACACAGCTACCTAGATTCTACACACTGTAATCTTTTAACTGCGTTTGTTTATGCTCTGGCTGTAAGAGTGCATCTTTAACCCTTACCACACAATCTCAACTTTTAACACCCCTGTGAAAGAAGCCTTTTGAAAACATTTTAGGAAAAGTAAAAAATGCTGGTAACCGGCATTTTCTCCTTTTCCCATAATGTTTTCTTCCCGTCTTAAAACAAATCTAAATTCTTTAGTCACATTCATTTTGTCATCTGCAAATGCTTCCAATATTTGGACCTGTCTAAAATTTTATCATTTGACAAAGAGTTAAGTGGTTTGCAGGTGCTTTTACATTCATTCTACGCTAAATGTATTAATTATCTATTCACTATGAGAAAAAATAACCTTAGGCTTTAAATCGATACTCTTTGATAAATGAATAGAGTAACATGTCCTTTTCAATGTTCCAATAATGGGGGACACAAACATGCCTTCTTTTTTCTAAAACAACGTCCGGAATAATGCCACTAAAATTTCATGTGTCAGATACGTTAAGTTACAGATTTGCTTTTTAAAGCAGTATACAGCTTTCACCGTACAAAATATTACTTTCGTGTTTAATACATTTTGATTATGTGACATTTCTTGGTAGAAATAAATGAAATTGAAGTCAAAAGTTAGGAGGACAAAACAACGCAACACAATTAAAAAAACGACTGAACTTGTTTCATTTCCTATTACTTCAAAATCATTAAGAACTTTGATTTAAAATGATAATTGTCATCAGTAATCATCATCATATATACAAAAGTTTTTGGAAAAATGATTAATCTCTCTGTCTCTTGAGTTCTTTGTATGCTTTCCGGTATTCCGCAAGCGTTTTACCCATGTTTTCGAAAGAAGAAGATTGCATCAGATACGTTAAATAGAAAACAAATAGTTTCAGGTTTCATGGATATTTTACAATTTGATAAACAAATATTGGTTAAACTGTTGGGTATATATCTGTGTTTGAAAGAAGCGCAGGGGAAACATGGTATATTTGGAAAACAACAATGATCTTCTTGCAGAACCTTTCAGAATCAGATACGTTAAATTTATGCATCAGATACGTTAAATATCTTTTAAATACTTCTTGTTTTGGCATATTCTATTTTTCACATTCAAGTGGGTTTAATATAGCAAAGGGAATTACTAAACAAAGACAACGAATACTAATCATTGAAAAAAAATCTCAACTTGATCCCTTTTTATGCAGAAAAACAGCAACTACATAATTTTCAACCTTACATGACAGTAAACAATCAATGCGCATGATCACGAGGTCATAGATGTGAAGTGGAAAAATGTCGTATATCACTACGTCATAATATGACAAAATTAGACATTTGGGGCATCAAACGGGGATAAAAAGATAAAGACAAAATGTTATATATAACGTATTTGACACTAACGTATTTGATGATCATATAAACAAAATAAGTTCTGCAGCTAAGTACCTTACAGACTTTGGGTAAGCAATGCATTTCGCACAAAACATATTTACCCATGATACTATTTCTTTCAGATTTTTACTTGTAAACGAAGTCTGAACTACAGGGCATTGAAAAACCTATTAACGTATTTGACGATTTCAGCGTATATTTTTGCAAAGTTTGACTTTTGATAAAGGAATTTAGTAAATTCTTGACAGTAACGGATTTTTATTATTATTTCAGGTTTGATACAGTCATACTTACATTCTAGAGTATATAGTTTATTGTTGATACATTACCGCCCTCTAAATGGTTTAACGTATCTGACCTTTCTAAAGAGGACAATTTTATTTGGCGGATGTTAAATGACATTAACCTGGATGGATAAAAACTCACAATGTTATGACTACCACGTTTCATCTGCGTTTTAAAACATCTCGAAAACAGCATTTGATTCTTCAGCTAAACTCCACAATTCAGAAAGTAAACCGCGGTGGGACAAAGAAATTTCAGGCTTAATTGGTGTTTCCTGTGAGAACTGAAAGTCGGTATGAGTACATAAGTAAAATATTTCAGTTGTAACAGTTGTACAGAATGTCCAAGTCAACAAAAAACGTATATAAATGCAGGTATGTCGACTTTCTTCAATGAGCATATAAAAAGACAATCATAACACAGAAATTGTCTATTTAGCGTAGAATGAATGTTTAATGCTGACTAGACTAAAATATTGTCATCGATTAATGAGTTCACTTCACACCAGAAGGCAAAAGAGATTTTTCCATGTTAATTGGAAGCAATTTCAGAGAACATGTCAAGTATGACTTGTGTAATGAGATGTATGTACTTTAGAAATGGTAGAATTATTGTTGCAAAATGGTGGATCTTGTATCTGTGCTTTTTCCACATTGCTTTAACCTCTTACTACACAATGCCAACTTTTTATGAACCTTAGAAAGAAGCCTTTAGAAAACAAAGCGGAAAAAGGAGAAAATGCTGGTTACCAGCATTTTCTCCTTTTCCCACAATGCTTTCCACCTCAACAAAGAAAAATTGCACCATTTTAGCCACTTTGAAATTGTTGTCTGCAAATGCTTTGAATTTGGATGAGGCTAAAATTTTGTCGTCTGGTAAAGGGTTAAAAGGTATTTTCCTAAATCTTGTATAACAAAAGATCATTTGATTATATAGTCAGTTAATCCATAATTATACAAATATTGCACATGCTTTCTCTTGTTGCCTAAAATTTAATGTCAAGAATTTCAGTTGGTAGCTATTATTTTTCATTTGGATCCTGTTACTGGAGTAATCTGGGTGGGGATGAATTTGTAGATTTCATGTCATGTTTGTACATTTGCAGGTTTTGATAACAGACAAGAAAGCTACAGGTATAGAGTTTATCAAAGATGGCAAAAGTCATGTGATCAAGTCCAGACAGGAAGTAGTTTTATCAGCAGGAAGTGTTCAGTCTCCCAAGATTCTGATGCTTTCTGGGATAGGTCCAAAAGAAGAATTACAGAAATACAATGTATGTTAATGTTATGTATTTACTACACAATCCAAACTTTTAGAGACTCTGAAAGAGAAGGCCTTTGAAAACATTGTGGGTAGAGGAGAAAATTCTGGTAATCAGCATTTTCTCCTTTTCCCACCATGTTTTTTAGCCTATGAAGGACAAATTTTGAGTCACCTTTGATGTGTCGTCTGCAGATGGTTTCAATTTGGACAAGTCTTAAAATTAGCAACTTAGTAATTCCACAGTCACAAATAACCAACTGCCGACTGACGGCGAGTTTTTGGATGAGGAGATTTTGACGCAATCGTCTGGGGACCACACGGCGACTGTCTGTTGACAGTTCAATTTGAATGGTGGCAGTTCAGGTTTGAGACGCCGTCTGGCACCCATTCGAGGTTTAGAGCAAAGTTATAATTGGGTAGCGACCGGACGATTTTTTGGCCATCGGAGAGCCCGTTAACTCATCACTCAGGTTCCATTCGTGCGCTGTCCGGTGACCAGACAATGCCTTCAGAAATCAGACGGTGCTCAGCCGATTTTTATGAAAATGTTTATCTCCAAATATCCAACGACCAAACTGCAGCCATCCGTTCACCGGTCTGCCTCCGTCCAGGCGCAGGACGGAACCCAGATGGGTACAGCCCGATTATGAATGTTTGTACAGGCCCCGTCCAGTGACCGTCAGATTGCCGTGCAGCATTGATTTTGTTAAATCTTCCCGGACGGCGACTGGACGGCAAACATATAATTTGGCGACATGATGAATATATTATAAAAGTGTATATTGATATCTTACCTCATTATAATTTATCAGTTCTGAACTGAAAATGGCCATTATACTGCCACAAAATCTGTTGAATCTTTTCCTTCATCAAGAGAGATTGCAAGCTGCTCGCCGAAAGCAGATAAATGTAGCTGCTGCTGTTTACGACCAGGAGCAAGGCGTTAGGTTGACAACTAATTGGGTCAAAACATGTCTACATGGACAGAGGCATGTCATCCATGGACAGTATGACACGCCTTTGTAGCTAGCTGGACGGCGACACAAAGTCTGAAAGATGTCCGTGTGGTCGCCATCCGGTCGCCCCCCGATGACCATTCGGTTGCCTTTCTGAACTTAAAAGTGCATGCATGGCATTTCCAAAAAAGACCGCCATCCGATGCCTGTTTGATTTGTGACTGCTTGAGTAAAATGTCTAAAAATCGTATGGCACCTGGACGATGTCTAAAAGTTGCAAGAAATTGTCCACTGTCCAGTGCCCGTTTTACTTGTGACCTAGGAATAACTTATTGGTAAACATGGATGTTTTGGTAAAGGCTGTTTGGCCAATCTAGGCAACTTTGTTCTTTTAATATGAGAGTAAGGGGCCGTAGACTCACTTACTCATTTGTAATAACTATGTAACATCATCGTTTCCATAAATGCTATTCGCCCAATTTTTGCAGCTTCAGTCTTTTAATATGAGAGTTGGGGGGGAGTAGATCTTAATAATATGTACTCTTTACTGCAGTACTTTCTTTCAAAATAAAAAAAGCAAGATCATTAAAAAAATGGAAAATGGATGTAGATAACATTCAAAACATTTCTTGACTTCAATTTCTCATATAATCTCACAGAATATACATTTATATTACACAGCTGGAATATATCTGGACACGCATAAATCAGTATATATTTTCTTTTTGAGAAGAGATTTGCATAATTACCTTTCTTTACCTATAGATTGAAGTGATATCTGACCTACCAGTGGGTAAAAATCTACAGGACCATCTCATGTTTGGAATTGCATCCACCACAAACTCCACAGATTTGCTGACAAAAAGAAATGTTTTAAGACCTTCAAATCTACTGAAATACTTGTGGAATGGAACAGGTGAGAGTTACTGTATTCTAAATAAAGAGATGTTTACAATTCTTCTTGTCTTATTCAGATGTACATCGTGTATGATGCAATTTAAAGTCCATCACAAATTTTCCGGAAGAAAAGCTAGAGCTCTACTGACTTTCTAACATTTTGTTGTTTGGTAAAGAGGTAACACTATACTATGCAGCAAAATTCTCAACTTGTGCACATTTTAAGGATTTTAAAATGACAAAATTAGTGAAACTCAATAGCTGATGTTTTCTGTCTATGAAATGGCAGAAAAAATGTTTTCATATGTTTTTGAAACTCTTCTTACTTTGGATTATTAAAACCCAGGAATGTGTGGTAAAGGGTTAAAACTTACTTAACTTCAGGTTGGCTTGCCAGTGTACCTGTGATTGGTATTGGTTTCGTTCAGTTAGATGAGCATTTGAGAGTGACCAAGCCTGGGAAACCAGATGTCCAGTTTCACATGAGTGCTATGCTGATGGAGCAGGAAGCAGAGCGAAGTATTCAAGCTTTTAACTTAAATAGAAAGGTTTGCTTTATGTCCTTTCTGCTAAAGGATTATTACAGCATTATATGGCCTGCAAGATGCAAAAAGGAGCACTTGGATATTTGCATAAAGTGTTGTTTCGGATCAGCCTGCGCAGTCTACACAAACTAATCCGAAATGGCACTTTCATGTAATTTTCTGTTTAGCACAAATCTATAGGACAAAATCTAATGTTGTAAAACGCCATCTAAAACGTTTGTAAATGTAGATTACTAAGCCATGTCAAAGCTGCAAAACGAGGCCAATTGCAAATCTAGAGCAAATTTTATGATGTTTGCTTCTCAAGTTGACTGTTTGTGTAATTGACTTGCACAGTTTTTCACTTTCCATCTGCATGTACATGTATTTTCACATATCAAATGACACAGGCCTATCTCTTTCTTGATCTATAACAACCTATTTTTCTTGAATCAGAGGAGTGATTTGTCATCCGGGGTCACAAAATTTCAGTTTTACAGCTGACATAATGAGGCAATACCTGGAGGGTTATCACAATCATTCTAAAAATCATTTTTCATGTAACATGATCAGTCTCTGATTACCTTCTTGTTTCAGGCAGCTGAAAATCTTTTAAAGATGGCTGCCACGGCAGATTCAAGACAAGGGCTCACCCTCCTTATCACCGTCCTGAACCCAAGAAGTAGGGGACATGTCAGGTTAAGAAGCCCCGATCCCTTTGACCCACCCATTATTGATCCAAACTACCTCTCAGATGAGTATGACATGGAACTTGCAATTAAAGGTAAAGAAATCCAGCGAGACTGCAATTGATTAACACTCATCACACTTGAAATGCTAGTTTAGTTTAAACATATTTTATTTCATATACAATGAAATGGGGTTGGACCACAAGTTCTAACAACTTAGAATCGGTCCTTCCCCTACAAGAATGTACAATAATGATTTCTACAACAATGGCAAATACAGTAAATACCTTTCCAATAAATGAAAAAACAAAAATGAAAACGAAAGGAACGGAAAAAAGGGATATTTATAAGGGGAAAAAGATAAAAGGAAATATGATGGTGCTCTCTGTTAGATGTCTGGTAATATTATCACTGTTACAGTCGATGTAAATTACTTAAAACGTTTGGTATTTTTAATATATGTCTGGACTTCTTCAAAAAGTAAACAGTTTTGATCAAAAGTTAGGTCAGCACTCCCAAACAGTAGTTTATTAATATTTAAAGGATGGAATTCCCTTGTTGCTCGAAAAAGCGAGATCCTAAAATCTGAATAACGATGGCATTTAAAAAAATAATGCTCAGCATTTTCGACCCCAGTAAGACAATCACATGAAGCTGAGCATCCATCCCATACTATAGATGAGTATTCAAGGATAGGTCTTACATAGGATAAATAAATTTGGTTTAATGCTGCACGAGTCAGAGTAAATTGAAGTCGACGCATAATATGAATTATTTTGGATGCCGCGTTTAAAGTGTTATTTATATGGTCATTCCAAAGACCTGAACTACTTAGTGTTATACCAAGATGTTTATGTTGATCTACAATATTAATTCTAGAATTTTCAAAATAAAGTTCAGGCTCACCATGATCCTTTCTTGAGGAAAATATAACAGCTTCAGTTTTATTTGGGTTGAAATCGACCAGCCATTGTTTTGCCCATATTGAAACATTTCTTAGGTCATGGTTTATAATACCCTCAATATCTTGTAGTGATGTAGCTGAATAATAAAGGGAACTGTCATCTGCATATAATCTAGTAAGACTTAATAAGGATTCTGTAATATCATTTACATAAATGAGAAACAAAAGAGGTCCAAGTACTGAGCCTTGCGGAACTCCTGCTTTTAAGGGTAGAAAATTAGATTCTGATGCTTGTATTACTACTTTTTGTTTCCTATTTTCAAGATAACTGTTCAGCCACAGAAGAAGACTGTCACCTATGCCGTTTTCTTTAAGTTTAAATAAAAGACCTTTATGCCATACTCTGTCAAATGCTTTAGAAATATCGCAAAAAACAATACAAGAGAGTTGGCCGTGATCAATAGCTTGGCATATGTGGTGATATATGTCGACAAGTTGGTAGGTTGTAGAATGCTTTGGTAAAAATCCAGATTGATATTTATATAGAAGATCATTGGCCACAAGAAAATTATACATATGTTTAAAAATAATTCTTTCAAGAATTTTACCGCAACTACTTAACAAAGAGACGGGTCTGTAATTAGACGGCAAAGACTTATCACCTTTTTTAAATATAGGTGTGACAATTGCTTTTTTCCAAGACTCAGGGAAAACCCCTTCCGAGAGGGAACGATTGTATAATATACAAAGTGGTTCACATATAGAGTTAATACAACCTTTGAGCATTCTATGGCTTATATTATCTGGACCACTAGCCTTATTAATGTCAATAGAATGAATTATATCCTTTACTTCAGTAATGGTAATTTCGTCTATTACTAGTTGATTTAAGGTTTTAAGTTGAGATTCGGGAAGCGTAATGTTATTGTCATTTACTGTTGATATTGATGCAAAGTAGCTGTTTAAACAATTGGCTTTTTCATGAGGAGCAGAATACCAAATTTTATCTCCATTGGGTAATATATCACTCAAAGGTGGAAAACATGAAATAGAGCTGTTCTTTTTGATAAAATGTTTAATAATTTTCCAAAAGCCTTTTTTGTCATTACAGTTTAACTCTATCAAGTTTGTTTCCAAGCTTTTATAGAAATTTTCTTTCGCATGTTTTTTCATGTTATTAACATTATTTCTTAAATTCTTATATTTTGACCAGTCAGTAGATTTCCTAGATGCTTTGGCAGTACGTTTCATTCTGTCCCTTTTTCGGGAGAGTCTTCTAATTGCGTTGTCGTACCATGGCTGATCATCAGGTCGAATACATACTTTTTTACATGGGATACACTCTTTGACCAAATCCATAAAAGTCGCAGTAAATAAGTCACATGCTTCATCAAGAGAACGATTGTGCAGAATATTCCAATTATAATTTAAAATTTTTTGATTTAATAATTCGTAATTAGCTCTGCTATATAACCAAATTGTTCTTTTATAGCTAGCTTGGATCTCATAAAAAAAGGGTATAGATACATATGTAGCTGAATGGTCAGTTATTCCTTGTGGTAGTGCAATAGTGCCAGACTCAGAAACTTCCATATCAACAGGAATAAGAATGGGATCAAGAAGTGCATTCTGTCTGGTAGGAGATTTAATTACATTAATCATTGAATTTAATACCAGAATATCCTTTAAATTATGAAAGTTGTCATTGAGTAAGTCCTCGTTTAAATCGCCTAGTATGATTACATTTTTCGATATGTTAAAAGCTGCTTCAATGTTAAGGTTAAAGTTTCTAAAAAAATCTTTGTCTGCTGTTTTGGGGCTATAAAAAGTACCAATCAAATATATGTCGGAATTTACAACGATTTTTACCCAAATGGATTCATTACAATAAGCCTCAAGATCAATAATTCTTGAATGAACAAGATCCTTATTCAAATATACAAGAATCCCACCTCCGTGGCTAGTTCTGTCTTTTCTATAAGGTTCGTCAAAAGAGTCAGAAAGGTTCAAAAAATCATTAGTAATAATATAGTTTAAATGCGTTTCTGTGAAACAAATGATATTAAAATCTAGAAATTCATTTCTTATAAAATCCAATTTGTTTCTTATACTCCTTACATTGCAGTGCAATATCGATAATAAAAATGCATTTTCTTGTGATATAGGCCCAGGATTAAGTTGTACATCCCCAGCTAGTAAAATGAGTAGCCAGATCACATAGAAGTAAAGAATGAAGTATATTTTTTCTGTCAACTCTTTTCCTCCATTGAATAAAATAGACTTGATATATTGAACTAATTTTTTTACCATATATGGTAGATTGCTTAATATGTTTGACCAAATATAGTGATGAATGTTTTTGTAACAGGAATAAACTCTTCCGTGAAACAGACCGATGGACGCTCTCCATGCAGTCAGGTCATTACCCATTAGGAAGTAAAATGACATGTCCGCAGAGAGCACCCATCAGGGCTGAATCATTACAAAGATAAGTCACACAGGCACCATCATTACTAAAGAGATAAGAAAAACATAAAAAACATATAACGTATATACAAGAATAAATGAACGTGTACAATTGCAGAGTGACGATATATTGTGATTAATTTATTGTGAGATGCATCCTTTTGACTCTTTACCAAACGACAAAATTTTGAACTGGTTCAAATTGAAAGCATTTGCAGACGACAAAATAAATGTAACCCAAATACTGAAGTTTGTTTTGAAAGTGGTGGAAAAACATTGTTAGAAAACATTATGGGAAAAGGAGAAAACGCTGGCTACCAGCATTTCCTCCTTTTCTTACAATACCGTCAAAAGCTTTCTTTCTCAGGGTCGTTAAAATGTCGGGATTGTGTGGTAAAGAGTTAATCCAACATAACCTGATTTCTTACAACTAAGAGAAAAAAAAAAAAGAAAGAAAGAAAGAAAAAGCACCCGCTTAACTCTCCATCGAAACGAAACATGGAAAAGTTATTAAGGTACTTTGTATTTTTGTTTTTGTAGTTTTGGGGAAGGGGGAAAGGGGGAAAAGGATTAGCAGACGGTAATATACATATTTGTCTATGACGTTTTTGAAAACATTGTGGAAAAAGGAGAAAATGCAGGAAACAGCCAGCACTCCCTCCTGCAAGTGATCGCAAATGCATTTTCTCTATATGGATTAAAACTCAAAATTAATTCTATGTTGCGAAGGATTAGCTGAAAACCAAAAATTGAAAGAATAACTCAATGAAGTTAGAGTTAAAATTTAAAATTTAAAATTTATTATTTATTAATACTGTCCAATCGGATAGAGCCATAAATTAAAAATACCTTCGGGGGTTTACTCATGGTAAACGTCATAAAACGAAATGCAGCAACCTAATTGGACAGTATTAATAGTTATCAACACATCCCAAAAAGGCAACACTAACAAAGCCAATTACTGTTATGGAAATATTTATAGTGTAAATCACTGACATAAACTGAGATAGTTAAATCTGATTGGACTGTATTAATAGGCAACATCACAGTTCGACATGATAGTGCTAAAAATAGCACCATTCAGGTTTTCCACAATGTGTTGAAAAACACATGCATTTTGAAAATTGAATCTTTCTTAAATAAAGGTATTAATTACAAGAAGTTATTTCAATTGATTCAGTAGTAATTATGTAATTCAAAGACACTATTAATTCCGAGCAGTAAAACCCACTAAAGTACACTTACAAATCTACCGACATTTCATACGAAACATTAACCACCCCCAGAGCGCTGCAGTAGTTAAAGGGCTCAGAAAAAGAACCTCAAATTGACAAAGCGATTTCTCTCGGTACCCAGAAAACGTATTTACAAAGTTAAAATGAGATATTAAGCAGTGTATATATCCAGTATCAGACTACGCAGAAGATAATGTGATAATGTCCCGTATAAGTCAATGATCAGATTGGACAAAAATAATAATATAATAGACTGTGTAGATTATAGATCAGATTGCCCAGAAGATAATAATGAAACGGACTAGGTAGATCTAAGATCAGACAGCACACTAAATAATGGAAAATGGACAGTATAGATCAAAGATAAGACTGAACAAAAGGTAATATAACAATAATTTGCAGTGCAATTATGACATCAGACCGCACAACAGAAAATGAAATAACGGACTTTGCAGAGCAAAGATCAGACATCAGATTGAACAAACAATAATGAAATATTGGTCTGTGCATATCAGATATCAGTCTGCTCAGACAATACTGGAGTAATGGACTGAGCAGATCTAAGATCAGACATACAATAATGAATGTAGATCAGATATAAAAAACTGTAATTTAGATCTAAGATCAGACTGCGCAGGCAATAATGCAAAATGCATAGCATAGATCAAAGATCAGACTGCACAAAACATAATATAATATTTTGCAGTGCAGACCAGAGATCAGACTGCAAGAACCATAATGATAAAAAAGACAGTGCAGATCAGAGATCGGACTGCAGAGACCATAATGATATAATGGACAGTGCAGGTCAGAGATCGGACTGTAGAGACCATAATAATATAATGAACAGTGCAGATCAGAGAACGGACTGCAGAGACCATAATGATATAATAGACAGTGCAGATCAGACATCGTACTGCACAGAAAATAATAAAGTAATGGTCAACATGGATCAGAGATCAGACTGCACAGACAGTAATGAGATAATGGACAGTGTGGATCGCAGATCAGACTATACTGACAATATTGAAGTAATGCAATATCAGACTGCTAACATAATAATTAAATAATACACGGTGCAGATCAGAGATCAGACAGCACAGACAATATTGAAATAATGGGCAGTGCAGATCAGACATCATATTGCACAGAATATAATGAAATAATGGACAGCACAGATAATATTGAAATAATAGACAGTGCTTATCAGACATCATACTACATAGAATATAATGAAATAATGGACAGTGCATATCAAAGATCAGACTGCACACACATCATTGAAATATTGAACTTGGTTCAGACACATTCAATATTGGGGCACAGTGCAGATCAGATACCAGACTGCTCAGACATAATTAAAACCATGGGCAGTGCAGGTGAAAACAGCAGACTGCTCAGACATTAATGAAACAATGAACAGTGCAGATCAAATATCAGAATGCCAGACATTATTGAAGTATTGAGCAGTGCTGATAAAAGGTCAGACTGCACAGACATTACTGAAGTGATAAATAGTGCAGTTCAGTGATCAGACTGGACATACAATTATGAGACAATAGACAATATCAAATATCATACTGCTCAGACAAAAATAAAATAATGGACAGTGCCTATCTGAGATATGACTACACAAAAAATAATGAAATTAGGCAAAATGTAGATCAGAGACTATAATGGGTAGCATGGATCAGATGTCGTACTGCTCAGACAGAAATGAATAACTGAATTGTGCAGATCAGACATCAGATCGCACAGACAACTTTGAAGTGATGGGCTGTGCAGATCTACTGCACAGACAACACTGAGAAAAAGAAAAAAAAAAAAGGGACAGCACAGACCGGAGATCAGACTGCAGAAAGAAATTCAGATAATGAACAGTGAAGATCAAATTTTCAGACTGCACAGACAATAGTGGAATAATGCAAAGTGTAGATGTGTAGATCATAGATTAGACTGCACAGACAGTAGTGAAATATTGAACGGGGTACGTCCAACATCAAACTACACTGGCAATGTTGATGTTATGCAACATGAATAAAATAATGTAAAGTGTAGATCAAAGAATTGCACAAATGATAATGAGAAAAAAAAAAAATCACAATGTAGTTCTTAAATTAAACTGCACAGATAGTGAAATAATGAGTAGTTCCAAGGCAGGCTGTGCAGACAATAATGAAATAGTGAACAGTGAGGATCAAGATCAGACTGTACTTTTGTGCAGTCTGATCTCGGTCCACACCATCCGCCAAATAACTTGCGACAGTTTAACGCTCATTACAAAAATAAACGGATCATCACAAAGATTGATAAAATTATAATACTTGATTTTGGTTCTGATGTTAAAGTTTTGTGCACAAAACTCAACAATCTGAATCAGTTTACAATTCTTATATCTGTAGACGATGTTCCACGTCGTCTGCTTGATCTAACCTGATCGGCCTGCTCTCCTCTGATTTTCTAACAAAAATTCTACCGTTCGAGGTCCAGAAACTGTGCACTTTGTTTGTCTTTTTCAGTGGTTGAAGTTTTTTGATGATCGCATAATTTGACCGAGTAAGATCTTCACTGACAAATACCGGAGTATTTCGCAGATTTGCTTTTGCAGAAAAAACTCTGTGTTTGATGTGATAGTTTGCAAATTTCACAATAACTTGGGAAGGCACATTTTTTCTTAATTGACCAATAGGATGGCATCGATCGATGTCTGACTCGGACAACAAAGGGCCGTTTGGTAGCATTCGTTCGTTGATGAAAGCGGTGGTTTTCTTTATCAGCTCATTCTCCGGAAGCTTCGGATCGAATCCCAATTTTGAAAAGCGTAAAGAGTTTCTTCGACCATATTGTTCTAAATCATTTACTGCTGCTTTAACTTTATTTAGTTCAACCGATAAGTTATCACATTTCTGCTCCAATTCGTCAATCATTTTTGTTTTCTCATCAAGTTTGTCTGCTTGTTCCTTTATGATCTTATTTTGTTGTTCAGAATTTTTGATCTGTTCGTCAATAGTTTTTTTAAGTTGAACATTACTGGAGACAATATCGTTGAGTATACTTGAGCGAAGCTTTTCAATTGCCGAGTCAACAGCCTTCTCGATTGCAGTTTGTATAGTTGGAGCTATCATTGTCTGCAATAGTGGTGCGAAGGAATTAGCGAAGTCGGGATCCTTGACAGCCGCCAAAAATGATTCAGAGGAAAGCTGGCTTTTCTTGGATGACAGGGATTTCCGGGTAGGGGTTGTTTTCTTGGCAGCTGATTTAAACAGGGGGGATGCTTTGCGTTTACCAATCTTCCGTTTAGTCTGGCTGTCAGCAAAGGGAGTAGACGCAGAAGGCAAGCTAGTGTCCAGGGAATGGAAGGATCCATCATTGTCTATATCATGAGGCTCTGTGTACATGTCCTCTGTTATATTAGAAGCCATTGTCATACAGGAGGTGATCAAGTGTTTACAAATAGAGATCTATATTTAGAGATCTATATTTAGAAGCTGATACATGTACGTGAGTAGTATTCAAACCGGTTTTCAACTGTCAGATATGTGTATACGTGTGTATCTAAAAATATCTATCTTGTATGCATGTACATATAGTTGGGAGAATTGACCAGTTGGCTAAAGAACAAAGAAATTACCGTTCAAATTACCGTTCAAATTAATACAAAGTCCATATCCTTCATTAAAGAAGTCCAACACATATATCACTGACTGTATCAATCACTTAAAAAAGCTTCAAACACAAAACAGATCATGGTTATGGAAAATTCAACTATATATCTCACAATATCATCAGACCTAACTCAAACACGTCCGTGACATACCGCCATGTTGAGAGTTGAAATGCTAGTTTTTGGAAGAAAATTGAACAAAATTTACTTAACCCATTACCACACAATCCAAACTTTTAACTCTTTCCAAAGGACAAAATATTAGACTATTTCAAAATTGAAAGCTTTCAAATAGAATGCAACTCAAACGATTATTTTTTTCTTCAATGGGGCAGAAAAAAATGTGTGAAAAGGAGAAAATGCTGGTCACTAGTATTTTTTCCTTTTTCCCATAATTTTTTCGAAGGCCTTCCTCTTCAGGATCTATATAAGCCAGAATAATGTGGTTAATGACCCTAAAGAACAAGTCTTTTTTTACAACATTGTGGGAAGAAGGAGAAAATGCTGGGAACCAGCATTTTCTCCTTTTCCCACAAAGTGTTCTACCCTTTGAAAGAAAAAATTAAGGTTTGATTCATTATCAAACAACATTATTTTAGGCTTGACCAAACTGAAAGCATTTGCAGACGACAAAATAAAAGTGACTGAAAAAATGAACTGTGTTTTGTGAAGGGTAGAAAATATTGTGGGAAAAGGAGAAAATGCTGGTTATCAGCATTTTCTCCTTTTCCCACAATGTTTTCTAAAGGCTTCTTTCTCAGGGTCGTCAAAAGTAGGGATTGTGTGGTAATTGGTTAAAGTAACTATTGATTTGTTGTCCACAAAAGCCTTCAGTTTGGTCTAGTCCAAAATTTTGTCATTTGGTAGAGTTGAACTCCTTTTAATAAAGAGGCTTTGGTTTCCAGTAGATTCTGAGACATTGCGCCAGATGGTAAAATTGCTTATCTTGAGCGATTTCTGGTTTCCTCTTGACTTTCTGTACAGAGATTAAGGTCCTCATGTGTCTCTCATTGTCATTTTTTATGGGTCGTATCTTTTACCATTTAGCAATGACAAAATTTTAGACTTGCCCAAATTGAAAGCTTTTGCAGATGACAAAATAATTGTGATTCAAAAGTCTGTGCAGTCTGACCTTGACGGAAACTTTTCGCTACTGGTCAATTTTCTGTATATCCAAGGACCAGTCTGCCTCAAGATTTGGTTGAGCTAAGTTGCAAAAAAAGTTGCTGTTTTGGATCCATAATTATTTAGATGGTTTGATTGGTATGATTCATCATAGAGATGCTTTAACCCTTTACCAGATAATCCTGACTTTTAACGGCCCTGAGAAAGGAGCTTTTTGAAAACATGGGGGGGGGGGGGGGGAGGAGAAAATGCTGGTAACCAGCATTTTTCTCCTTTTGCCACAATCTTTTCCACTCTTCTAAAGTCAAGTTTCAATTTTTGAGTCACCTTTATTTTGTCGTCTGCAAACGCTTTCAATTTCGACCAGTCTAAAATTTTGTCGTTTGGTAAAGAGTTAAACCCCCCTTTTGCCAGAGCATGGCTCAAATATGGGGTATTACAGGGGTTCGTGAAGCACAGTCCCTCCTCAGTACTAATGCAATGAAGAAGATTGATGTAGACCCCCACAATTCAAACCACAGACACCCTGAATGTGAGCAGCTCTACAGATATGATACTAACAAGTATTGGAAATGCTTTATCCAAGCCACTGCGGTTACTTTATATCATCCAACATCAACATGTAAAATGGGACATTTGGATGACTCTACAAGTGTCGTTGATTCTCATTTGAGGTAAGTTCAACATATGCTTTTGTCGAGTTCTGGTAGTGCAGTGGACTTTAGAATGGGCAGTTGCTAGTTTGAAATTTTGGCAGATTTCTCTCCGAGGATTGATGCTAGTAATTGCAACTGCATTAATTTCTGTCTCACTCCTGGTCATTTTATAGATGATGTAGGAGAGGGGCCATTGGCTCGGGAAGAATACTATGCAAAGCACTGGTAATAGAAGCTCCAGGAAAGCATGGGTAGGTGCACTTGCTACCATGACATAATTAAAATAAACGTTTAGAATGGAATTTAATGCCATACAATCGGTCATATGTGCTTTTGGTTCTGATATTTCATTAACCCTTTACAATACAATCACTAGGTTTAACAACCTTTGGAAAACAAACCATTTGAAAAAATTGTGGGAAAAGGAGAAAATGCTGATAACCAGCATTTTCTCCTTTTCCCACAATGTTTTTCATCCAGTCAGGGAAAAAGTTCATTGCTTCAGTGCTATTAGATTTGTAGTCTGCAAAATTAATGCTTTTGTGGTTTGGGAAAGAGTTAAGAAAACCGGTTTATCAATACTTCAACCTCTGAACATGCTTAGACTTTTAACTACTTGAATTTTTTTCTTAAGTTGATGTGTTTGATTTCATTATTGTAAAATACTGTATGTAATTATGGTAAGGGGAAATTAAGGTAAAATTTATCATTAAATATCATGTGAGAACATTATGGCAATAAGGAGAAAAGGATAAAGAGTTTGTTTAATCAAATAAATCAAGAGCAGAGTATGCAGGTGCCAATGCTGTGCTCTTCTTGTTTTTCAGTGAAAATTGTTTGATGATAAATGGTCATAACTGTTTCAAAATATGTGGTTTGCTGTCCCGGTTTGTTAGGGTTTAGGTCCTGTTTTAATAGTTAACCTATTAACACACAATTCCTACTTTTGACACCCCTGAGAAAGAAGCCTTTTGAAAACACTGTGGGAAAAGGAAAAAATGCTGGTAACCAGCATTTTCTCCTTTTCCCACAGTGTTTTCTACCCTTTCCAGAACAAATTTCAATTTTTCAGTCACCTTTATTTTATTGTCTGCAAATGCTTTCAGTTTGGACCAGTCTAAATTTTTCTTGTGTAGTAAAGAGTTAACAACTAGTTCCAGTTTAAAGACAATACCTTTTGACAGAAATATTATAAAGTGTTACAGTTGTTGCACAATACCAGTGCAGATGACAACAGGATTGCGACAGTACCTCAATGTTTGCTTCCAAAATAAGCAAACAGGCAAGCAAATGTAAGCACTTCATACTACTAGTTGAGCTTGTAAGTTTAATGGCTACTATCATGCAACCTTAGTACCACTTTGCAGCATAGGACTGGTGGTCATTGATGTTTACTAGCCTGTTCTTTTATTTCAAAAATCGTCAAGCTCAAAAGGAAATAAGTCCTCCGCAGAATATAATGGTTTAACTCATTACCAAACGACCATATTTTAGGCTTGTCCAAATCGAACGCATTTGCAGACGACAAAATACAAGTGTCTGAAAATTTATAATCTGTGTTGTGAAGAGTTGAAAACATTGTGGAAATAGGAGAAAATGCTGGTTACCAGCATTTTCTCCTTTTCCCACAATGTTTTCAAAAGGCTTCTTTCACAGGGGCGTCAAAAGTAGGGATTGTGTGATAATGGTTTAACTCTTCACCACAAATTTCCGAATTTTCATGACTCTTGAAAAAGAAACCATTTGATGACATTGTGGGTAAAGGAGACAATGATGGTAACTAGCATTTTCTCCTTTTCTCATGATGTTTGCTACTCTCATAAAGGCATTATACAGCATTCAAGCCACCTAAGATTTGTTGTGTGCTGACGAGTCAAAAAGTTCTTCATATGGAAAAGATTTAATCCTTTACCAAACAATCCCTGGTTTTTACGACCCCGAGATAGAAGCCTTTTGAAAACATTGTGGGAAAAGGAGAAAATGCTGGTAACCAGCACTTTCTCATTTTTCCGCAATGTTTTCTATCCTGCTGGAAACAAATTTCACTTTTTGAGTTATGTTTATTTTGTCGTCTGCAAGTGCTTTCAATTCGGACAAATCTAAAATTTTGTCATTTGATAAAGAGTTATACCACAGATACACTTTTCCATTAATAGAGTAAAAGGAGTTCAAGGTCTTAGAGTGGTAGATGCCTCTGTTATGCCAACAATTGTGTCGGGAAACACAAATGCTCCGACCATCATGATAGCCGAGAAAGCCTCAGATCTGATAAGAGGTACTGATTTTGTGAAAGACATCAAGACAATTTAGAAAGGTCAGTCTTTCTTTATTCTACACTGTCTGCAAAACTCATGAAATTGTTCTCAGGGGTTTGATTGGTAATCCATTAGTATTTGGTTTAGCCAATCAGAAGTAATCATACCCCCCCACAACGAAGTTGAGGGGGATATACTGGAATCACCTTGGCTGTCCATCTGTCTGTCTATTGACAAAAATTTGCTCGGTGAAATACTCTGACACTTTTTAACCCTTTACCAAATGACAAAATTTCCGAATGGTACAAATTGAAAGCATTTGGAGGCAACAAAAAGTGACTGAAAATTTGAAATGTTTTTTCAGCAGGGTAAAAAACATTGTGGGTAAAGAAGAAAATGCTGGTTACCATCATTAGCTCCACTGGCCGAAGGCCAGCGAGCTATTGTCATGGCGTTGTGTCTGTCGTGCATCCGTCCGTCCGTCTGTCCATCAGTTCGTCCGAGCATGCGTCCGTAAACTTTTTCTTTAAAAAACTCCTCCTCAGAAACTATTGACTGGATTTTTACCAAATTTCACAGGAATGTTCCTTAGGTGGTCCTCTTTCAAATTCCTTCAAATAATTGTGTTCCATGAATAATTCTGGTTGCCATGGCAACCAAAGTGAAAAACCTTTAAAAATCTTCTCCTCCCAAACCGCTTATTGGATAGCATTATTATTTTGCAGGAATGTTCCTTAGATAGAGGTCTACAGAATTCCTAGAAAAAAAAAGAAGATCCGTCAAAAAACATGGCTTTTATGGGAGACTCGTTTTCCTTTTATGGTATAAAGTAAAATATTTGAAAAATTTCTTCTCTCAAACTATTTGTTGGATTTCATTGTTGTATTGCAGGTTAGTTCCTATGGTGGTAAGTCTTTACCATACAATCCTGACTTTTAACGACCCTAAAGAAGAAGTCTTTGGAAAACACACTTGGAAAAGGAGAAAATGCTGGTAATCAGCATTTTCTCCTTTTTCCTCAGTGTTTTCTACTCTTTCAAAGAGAGAAATCATCATTTCATCAATGTTTAATTTGTTGTCTGCAAATGCTTTCAGTTTGGTCTCATCCCAAATTTTGTCGTTTGGTAAAGAGTTAAAGATGGTTGCTTTGCATAATCTATAATCCTTTTCATATAAAACAAGAGAACCTCTACACTTTTATTAGTTCTGGTAAAGGTTTGTTCACTACTGGTGACCTAGTACAAAGACGGGCAGGGCTTTACTGTTGTCATAAGGCATTTTGTTATCCTATCAAACTGATCCTACAACTTCAATAAAACAATTGCCACAATACATATTTTCTATATTTTGATGTTTCCCCACCCAAAATGGTTTGTAACAAGACCCTCTTTAACTATAACCAGAAGACAAAATTTTTATAACTGGTCATAATTGAAAGATGTTGCAGACAACATAATAAATCTTCAAATTAGTAAAACTTTATCAAAATGGGTAGAAATTATTGTGTAAAACTAAGAAAATGCAGGTTACTACTATTTCCTTCTTTTCTCACAATGTTTTTCATAGCTTTTTTTCTACAATGACCTAAAATGAATGGTAAGTGTTAAAAACTCTTCACCGTTACAGAAAAATCAGGCCTGTGGAGCAATACAGGCGCTCAAGCACCTCCAGTTTTCTCCAGTTCCCACAATGTTTTCTAAAGGCTTCTTTCTCAGAGTCGTCAAAGTAGGGATTCTGTGGTAATGGTTTAACCCTTTCCCAAACGACAAATTTTAGACTCTTCCAAACTGAAAGAGTTCGCAGATGACAATTTCAACTTTCATAACAATGGCAGAAAATTATCCGAACGGGCAGGAAACACTGTGGGAAAAGGAGAAATTGCTCATTACGAGCAATTTCTCCTTTTCCCACAGTGTTTTCAAAAGACTTGTATTGCAGACACGTAAAAACAAGGGCTTGTTTTGGAAAGGGTTAAGGTACTGAACTCAAACTTACACACAGTGTTCCTACATATATGAAGTAGTGCCTGTACAATTTTCATGACCCTGCTGCGATTTGTTGCTGAATCATCTCCCCTTGAACATTTTTCGACTTGCACTTTTGTACTAAACCATTGTGTGTTCTGTGACATAGACCTGATTTCTGTGACAAGAAGCTGGTTGGGGGTATAATCACATTTAGTGATAGCTCTAGTGTTACTTTCAAATTTAGAAATTCTTGAGAATCTGACCAAGAATGGTTGATCATTACTGGCCCAGATCTAGAAAATAACATCATTTCTGATTGGCATACCCTAAGTGTTCTCAGCCAATCAGCAATCGGGTAACTTTGAAATTCTTGAGAATTAGACAAAGAATAATCAATAGTGGGAAGGCCAAGATGCCTCGTGTCAAGGGATTACAGGGCATTGGACTGTGACCTCAGAGACCACAGCTTGGTTCTCAAAATGGGCTTCAGTATCAAAGGCAGTGTTCCTTCTTCGGTGTCTGATTCACCACCATTCTTGAGAATATTCTTAGCATTATTCTCCAAGATTTTCTGAAGTTGTCAGTAACACAACTTCTGATTGGCTAAACCACTACAACTTCTGATTGGCTAAACCATTCGGTTTAGCCAATCAGAAGTTGTGTTACTTTCAAATATATAGAAAATTCTGGAGAATAAGACAAAGAACGTTATCAAGAATGATTGGTGAATACAGGTTCAGGACTTGGGGCCAAGCCCCAGTATTGAAGTCGGTATTAACCCATTACCACTCAATCCCTACTTTTGACGCCCCTGAGAAAGAAGCCTTTAGAAAACATGGTGGGAAAAGGAGAAAATGCTGGTAACCAGCATTTTCTCCTTTTCCCACAATGTTTTCCATCCTTCACAAAACAAACTGAAATTTTCAGTCACTTTTATTTTGTTGTCTGCAAACGCTTTCAATTTGGACCAGTCTAAAATATTGTTGTTTGGTAATGGGTTAAATAGGACTTGAGGACAGTGGGTAACTGGTTCAAATCCCCAGATTGGCCAATTTCTTACCAAAAATTGATGATAGTTATTGCATTGCATTAATTCCTCTTTCACTGCTAATTATTGTTTTAACCCCTTACCAGAAGACGAAATAGCCCATCCAAACAGAAAGCATTTGCAGACAACAATTTTTTATGTGGGTCAAATAGTTCAATTTGATAGTTGATAGGGTAGAAAACATTGTAGGAAAAGGAGAAAATGCTGGTTACCAGCATTTTCTCCTTTTCCAACAATGTTTTCAAAAGGCTTCTTTTGAAAGGTTGTCAAAAGATGTTATTGTGTGGTAAAGAGTTAATGATGGTTATGTATTATGAAAGCTGCCAGTGGCTTCTGAAGAATAGATTGCAAAAAATGACCAAAAAAAAAAACCCTCTTGAAAAGCATGGATAGATACGCTAGTCCCCGAGATATAAGTGAAATAATGTTAAAAGTGGCATAAAACACCATACAATGAATCAATCAGGACGAATGGAAACAAGGAAGAATGAGCTGTCTGGTGACGAAACTCCAGAAAATTTCAAAGGTGAATCGGAAGAATTTTTATCTAAGTTAAGGCAGATTGGGCTTTTGTACCAAGAAATCTATCCAAAGCATTTGCAGACCGCAAATTAAATCTGGCTAAAATGATAAAATTTTCACTGATAGGATAGAAACATAGTGGGAAATGGAAAAAATACCGGCACTATCTCCTTTTTCCACAATGTTTTCAACATGCTCTATCATCAGGGTTGTTAAAAGATGGAAGTAATATTGTGTGGTTAAGGATTAAATCTGAATTTAAGGACTAGCCATTTCAATGGCCAAGACAGGATGTCACAACCAATCAGATGGCTAGCATTTGAATATAGAATAAGAACAATACAAGATTTCAAACTGTCATATGGCCCCTGGTCTCTCCGATATGGCTTGCAACACGCGAAAAGGGTCATTCGGACATTTGCGTAAAGTGTCGTCTTGGATCAGCCTGAGCAGTCTGCACAGGCTAATCCGAAACGATACTTTACGATTTTATGTGATTTTCTGTTTTACACAAGTCTACTGTAGCACAAAATTTAATGTAGACGTAAAGTGCCGTCTCGGATTAGCCTGCGCGGACTGCGCAGGCTAATCCGAGATGACACTTTACGCAAATATCCGAAAGCACCTTTTCGCGTGTTGCACTCCATATGGTTTCCAATTTAGTCATTCTTTTCTCTTGCTTGAAAATCGTGACCTTAATACTTCCATGGGATTTCTGGATCTGTTTTCACCAATCATTCATGAGAACATTTTTATTCTTACAGGATCCAAAAAATCCACTTGTCTGCATGTCCTTACTAGTAAAAATTTGGTGAGGACTAGTGGATTATCCTTCTTTGTCTAACTGCAGGACGAGTGTGAAATGACAGGAGGACAAGTAAGAATTCTGAAATTTTTTGGACCCTGTCTTAATCTCAAAAATTACATGTAATTTGAAAGTAACACCACTTCTGATTGGCTAAACCAAATGATTTAGCCAATCAGGGGTTGTGTTTCTTTCTAAATGCAGAATTAGACTAAGAATGAAATTTTCGATGGTTAGTGAATACGGACCCTTGACAGTACATCAAAATTTGTAGAAGGGTTCATTAGATTATTTTTGTTGCACGGCATTTGCAAACATTTTTTCAAAAATAAAAATAGTAAACTCAGTGTTAATGTAGTTCTATGTCATTGCATTTTTTCTTTCATATGTATGGTAAGTTTTCTGTACCAAAGAATATTTTGACAAGGCGTTTTAAGAAAAAAGGAATGTCAATGTTTTGATTAAAATATGTCTCCTTTACAATCCAATTTGGTCAAGCTCCCGGATCATCTGGCACATGGCACAGGTCTTGCATAGGGTCAAGGTCAAACAGTCATTGCAGATGGTTCCCTGAAAGAAATATTTATATAGTATGATAGATTAAAAGCTGCATAATATGGAACACATTTCTTAAAGGCCCAGTAAAGGCTAAAATATCAAAACAGGTGTCATAATATATAATATAGTAAAGTTAGTCCTTTCCCAAACAATCTCTCATTTTCATGACACTGAGAAAGAAGCCTTCTGAAAACATTGTGGGAAAAGGAGAAAATGCTGGTAACCAGCATTTTCTCCTTTTCCTACAACGTTTTCTACCCTATCAAAGCCCATCTTCGCAAGCCAAGGTTACGATCACTACGTGGATCTTACCTTGGCAGATTGAGCCCGATTTCGAGATTCCTGTGACATGCCCCCAATTAGATGCTGCTTATCATCTCCCTTTACATCGTATTTCTTATAGCCAATGAAATGTCATTCTACAAACCGCTTACAAATACAATAATTCAACATGAAGCAATAACCACATACGTACTTCTACATTCCATGGTCAGGTGCTGGGATATAACCTAAAGTATCTGATAATTGTTTGGTCACATTGAAACTTTATGTAAATATTGTTCGTCTATGTTTTCTTCGGTAATAAATCATTACAGATCCTGCACACATCAACGGAAGTATTCATGTTTACCTTCTATTTTTATGGCGACCCTGTTCTATTTTTATCAAAGATGAAATGCTACGAGCGATTTGATTTGATGCAGTTAGAGCTAGCTGCAACCAATGAAAATGCATATCGGGTGATTGTCAAAATCAAGCTCGATCCGCCAAGGGTAGTGGATTGAAACCCTTGGCTTGCGAAGATGATCAAAGCCAAATTCATCAGTTGAGCCCTCTTAAATGTTTGTTGCATGCAAATGGTTTCAATAAGGACAAGTCTAGAATTTTGTTGACAGGAAAAAGGTTAAATGATTCTGAGAAAAAGGTATTTTGCAAAAACAGTGTTGGAAAAGGAGAAAATGCTGATAGCCTAAAATATTAATTTTCTCCTTTTTCCTTAATATTTTCGGAGACAAATTCATTCATTAGAGTCACATTGAATTCGTTGTCTACAATTTCAGTCATATTGAAGTGGCCAGTGCACCTATCCATGCTTTCCTGGAGTTTCCTATTACCATTACCGTTATATTCTTCCAGGTTGATAGCTGCTTTCCCAAATTACCATCTTGGAAACAGTGATCAGTGGTGAGAGAGAAATGAATCCTGTCAGTGACCATTAGTAATCCTTGGAAAGAAATTAGCCCTTTGACCAGACTAGTATTTTGTCGTTTGACAAACAGTTAAATTAAGAAATAATTTTCTTTCTAATGTATTTTATCATTCATTCTAACATGACACGCGACTTTGGCTCTATAAACACAGTCCAAGGAAAACGTGGTAAAATCTGCAACAATCCATGTAGAGTGACGTCATTCAATGAGTGAGTTATTCAATGGAACATAATCTTCATCCGCGTTTTTACTCTAAGTTTAAACTGGTTTTCGTTTCACTAAGAATTGGCCATGTTAGAATCGAAATAATCTTCTTTCTATCGTGGTATATCGTTCAATAAACCACATTGTGAGTTATGCGGCGCAATGAATAACCCACTCGGGCTATCGCCCTCGTGGATTATTTATTGTGCCTCATAACTCACAACTGTGGTTTATTGAACGATATACCACGATAGAAAGAAGATTATTTCTTAAATAAACCACAACTGTTGTGAGTCATGAGGCACAAAAATAATACATGAGGGCAACAGCCCTCTAACTTGATATCTCCAAAAATATTTCTTCTATCTTGATATCTCCAAAAATATTGGAGGGAGTTCATTTTAACCATTTACCAAACAATCCCTGGTTTTCACGACCATAAGGAAGAAACCCTCTGAAAACATTGTGGGAAAAGGAGAAAATGCTGGTAACCAGCATTTTCTTCTTTTTCCACAATATTTTCTATTCTTTGAAAGTTGAGTTTCATTTTTAATCATGTTTATTTTGTCGTCTACATATGCTCTCAATTTGGTAAAGTCTAAAATTTTGTTGTTTGGTAAAGAGTTAAACATGTTGTATGGGCACTCTCTCTTTGTCCTTATCTTATGGGTATTTTTGTCCACAATTGGATATGGACCATGCTCTTGGAAAAGGAGCTTTGACTCATTACATGATGGATTAAACTGAGCTAGCTGTGATATATTTATGGATCTATAAAATCTATCTTACTTGCATATTGAATCATGAGTTAAACTGGTCCCTTGACATGCAGTAAGCAGACCCAGTAGCAAAACATACCTTTTGCAGATGCACTGAGTCCCATTTTCACAATGCAGGGGTAAATTATTTTTTTCTCAGCACTGTAGACCTACTTTTGAACGCTGACATCTGTCTCTTAGAACGGGTGATCTACTTGTCTACATCTTGAACACTTTACCAAATGAAAAATTTTTACACTGGTCCAAATTGAAAGCATTTGCAGACGACAAAATATAGGTAACTCAAAAATTGAAATTTGTTTCGAGCAGAGTAGAAAATATTGTGGGAAAAGGAGAAAATGCTGGTTACCAGCATTTTCTCCTCTTCCCACAGTGTCTTCAGAAGCCTTCTTTCTCAGGGCTGTATAAAACAGGGATTGTTTGGTAAAGGGTTACACTGGTTAAATCTACTTATACATGTATCATAATCACGAAAGTCTTGTATTTTCTAACATTGAAATTTGTGCTCTCAAGTCGGTGCTTGTTTTATAACGTGAAGATTGCAGGTACATATATACTACTCAAACTTTGATAGGGATCACTTACATATTTCTGTATGGGTTTATAAGTTACAACAGTTTTGCATAAACTCTTTACCATACTGTAAAATTCTAGATTTGTCCAAGTTGAAAGCATTTGCTGACCAAAAACTAAATGCAACGTGCACTGTGCTGTATGTAATAGGGTAGAAAACATTGTTCGAAAAGGCGAAAATGCTGGTATCCAGCATTTTCTCCTTTTCCAACAATGTTTTCCAAAGGCTTCTTTCTCATTGTCTTTAACAGTCGGCATTGTAAGGTAAAGGCTTAAAGATCCATTTCCATCGGTCATTTTATTGCTCAGTGTGGCAATGTAACTTATTGTAAAACCATACATGGTACGTGCCACATATATATTTAGGGTGAATCTTTTAGGACGATCCCTAGCAAATTTTGAGTAGTATATACAGAGCTCCAAATAGAGAGAGTGATTTTGATTTCATAATTGAAAATACTTATCATTCTCCACTAAGCCCTACGTTGTGGTTACTCATTAGAATTGTCTCATCAAGGCAATTCTAATAAGTACCCACAACATAGGGTTTGGAAGAGACATAACGGATTTTCACTCCCTCTTATCTGGAGTTCTGTATATATGTAGTATACTGGTCTCACCTACAGATTGATGTACTGGTCTCACCACAGATTGATGTACATGTAAATATAGTTTGTGTGTTTTAAAAGGGGACATTGATACCGCCTTGCTATAGAGCTAGCTTTTGTACCGCCGTTGTAGAGCGTTTGTCTTTGTCACCCGCATGGGATGGGGGTGATAGTTGTCAGATTTTTTTGTGATATATGACGTTGGGTGGACTTACGATCAGATGCCCGGGTAGCTCAGTTGGTAGAGCTGCAGTACTAGTGTTCCTGGGATCGTGGGTTCGAGTTCCGCACCGGGCACACTTTTTCCCTTGATTTACTTCATTGGCGACGAGGTAAAAATTGGTGATCGCAGGATGCGGCACCCGCGGTCCATGGGGACTAAAGGGGGAGTTGGTTACTCCCAAAAAATCAGGAGGGGGGGGTGTTGTGATATATGACCTTTGGTGGACTCACGACCAGATGCGGGGATAGCTCAGTTGGTAGAGTTGTGGCACTAGTGTTCCGAGGATCGTGGGTTCGAGTCCGGCGTCGGGCACACTTTTCTCCCTTGATTTACTTCAGAACTGAACATTACATATGGAGTGCAACAGGCGAAAAGGGTCATTCGGACATTTGCGTAAAGTGTCGTCTCAGATCAGCGTGTGCAGTCCGCACAGGCTAATCCGAAACGACACTTTCCGATTTTATATGATTTTCTGTTTTACGCAAGTCTACTGTAGCAGAAAATCTAATGTAGTCGTAAAGTGTCGTCTCGGATTAGCCTGCGCGGACAGCGCAGGCTAATCCGAGACGACACTTTACGCAAATGTCCGAATGCACCTTTTCGTGTGTTGCACTCCAATTATAGATAAATCAACATACACGAATTCCAGCCAATGTTCTCAATCTTGCTCTCATGACTAGATCAGCAGTGGGCACACACATAGGCATGCAGCTGTGGTCTCCTAAACGTTTAGATATGTTGCATAGAGCACATGGTCCGCAGAACAGGACGTAGGCAGCTACAAAACAGAAAATAAAATTTAATAACTAAATAATTGTTCATTAACCCTTTCCCAAACAATCCCTGGCTTTTACGGGTCTGGAATAGTAGCCTTTTGAAAACATAGTGGGAAAAGGAGAAAATGCTGGTAACCAGCATTTTCTCCTTTTCCCACAATGTTTTCTACCCTATCATAGACAGAAATCATCTTTCCAACAAGAGTTGAATTGTCGTCTGCCAATGCTTTCAATTTGGTCTAGTGCAAAATTTTGTCGTTTGGGAAAGGGTTAAGTAGAAACAAAACCTATGTAGTACGGTATTATGTAATTAACTCGTTACCAAACGACAAAAGATAAGATTTGCCTGAATTGAAAGCAGTTGCAGACGACAAAATAAACGTGGCTCAAAAACTGAACATTGGCTTTAAACGAGTAGAAAAGATTGTGGGAAAAGGAGAAAATGCTGTTTACCAGCATTTTCTCCTTTTCCCACAATGTTTTCAGAGGGCCTCTTCCACTGGGTCGTAAAAAGCAGGGAACGTTTGGTAAAAGTCAGGGTATGGAAGTCTTTTTATTTCCTGTTTTTCGGTAATTTATCGGAAAATAATGGCGGATTAAAAGTTTGATAATATATGGTTACGATCAGTGAAATTTATCGTAAATATTTCCTTAACTCTTTCAATTTGAAGGCGGACACTGTAGTTCCCGCGCACTAGTTACCCACGTGCCATTCAGCAAGGCGGAATTATGACTTTCTTTACGCGCGTTTATCTTACATTTCTCGCGCTTTAATACTAGGTAATATTGTAATGCGTCCTTTTGTGGGAGGTACACCAAGGGGAATCACCGGAAACAACAACAGTAGATTTTAATGAGAGTCCCAACAAAATATGGGTTAGAAAGATGAAACTAATAAGATGTTTTTTTTTCAGTGATAGATCGAAATTTATTTCACCGAGGAGTGAACATCATCGGTAATAGCGCCACCCGTGAAATTATTAAATTTTCCGATGATATTCACTCGATGCTATAAACTTTGATCTTTCATCGAAAAATAAAATATCCTCTACATACTGGATTTGATGGCTCCCATCACCTGAGGTATGCCGAATGTGATATTCAAGACCAGACTGCACATTCTGACTGTGATCTACGTCGTTTGCAAAGGGTCCTTTAGTCGCACTTAGCAGCTTAAGGCCGGTTGGATAACGTTGAAACAAAGACATATTCTTTCTTTTGAAGTATCTTTTAATTATAATAATCTACACGAGCTTTCGGCGGTACAACCGCCTTCTTCTAGTGTGATCCTGTGATATACAGGATCACACTGGAAGAAGGCGTATCACAGGATCACACGAGAAGAAGGCAGTTGTATCCCCGAAAGCTCGTGTAGATTATTTATAGTTAAGATTTAAATTTGTCAAGAAGAGAGTATCATGTTTGTTAAAGTATCCGGAATTATTCCTTAACCCAAAATGCCGACTTTTGACGCACCTGGAAACGAAACCTTATGAAAACATTGTGGGAAAAGAAGAAAATACTGGTAACCAGTATTTTCTCCTTTTCCCACAATGTTTTCTACTTTATCAAAGAAACGATAAACCATATGAGCCACACTGAAATTGTCGTCAGCAAATTTATGCTTTCAATTTGGACAAGGCTAAAATTTGGTCGTCTGGTAAAAGGTACCCGAGTTGCAGTTGTCACTTGGTTTTTAAATAGCAAAATAGGTTCTTGATCTAATAGGCCTACATGATTACAGTGTAAGAAACAATTTGAAGGGGTAAATGGTAAATTGTGGAATAGATCTAAATGCAGATCAACTGTATTTGTCCCGCAAATGTATGCAACTAGAAAGATATACTAACATGTCCCGAGGTCGCTGAAACAAGAAAAAAGGGAGTTTGTCCAATCCCTGTTACCCTGAAGTACAGGGGCTTCTACTTTCACAGGTTGTGTTGTTACTGCAGCCATCGTAAATTGTCAATCTCTGAAATTGGACAGATGAGGAGTCAGATTTATAAACCTACAAAATACGCTCAGTAAATCTTAATTTGATTTCGATCTATTCATTAAATTTTCTATAGAAGAGGCAAAGAATCTGGAGAAAGCTGAAATATTCATGTTAACTTAAGATTGTGAAGAACAAATAATTTTAACAAACGCGATCACGGACAATACTGTACATAGTCCCAGTCCTGCCTCCTTTGAAATTATCTGACATCTGCTGAAAGTAGCAAGGGTGATGGCCTAATGATTAATACATAGACTATAATGTTTAAAAACAATAACAGCGTAAAATTCTGTTTTCAGAAACCACTTTCAGGAGTATTGTTACTTTTTTTTTGCATTTGAAATATAAAATAGACAAATTTATACGAACCTCAAGCAGCCAAGGTCAAAATACAAACCAAGATGGATGTAGGTATGGTGTCGATATTATGACGTCATCGCTTTATGACGTCACTAACAAATCGCATGTTAGTCCATTTTTTTTTTCGCGTAAACACACGAATAGGAATTATGGTTTAGCTATATCATAGTTTCGAGAAGGTTATACAGTCAAGAATTGGTTTAGCTAAATTTACAGTTAGGTTAAAAAAAAAGTTCATATTCTCTTCATTACTCTTTTATTTCATAGTCTTTACTTTTTAGGTTAGACTCCCGAATATCGATATTAGACCGGAAGAGTAGTCTACCCAAGTCCATTGTAAAAAAGCAACTTCAAAACCCTCTTTTGACTTTTTTTTTTTAGCTCACCTGAGCACAACGTGCTCAAGGGGAGCTTTTAGGGTCACTGGGTGTCTGTCGTCCGTCGTCCGTCGTGCGTCGTCCGTCGTGCGTCGTCAATAATTCTTTAAACATCAACTCCTAAACCGCTGGGCCAATTTAGACCAAACTTGGCAGGTATGTTCCTTGGGAGTTCCTCTTTAAAAATTGTTCACAGAATTTGATTCCGTCAAAAACTCTGGTTGCCATGGCAACCAAATGGAATTTTTTAGCAAATTCTTTAAAAATCTTCTCTGATGAAACCGCAGGTCGGATTTTGAAATTATTTCACAGATATGTTCCTTGGGTGACCCTTTTCAAAAAATTGTTGTGAAATTTTGATCCGTCAAAAATTGTGGTTCTGGTGAATGGGGGCTACTTGCACTATACAGAAATCAAGGAATTCTTTAAAAATCTTATCCTCTGAAACCGCTGGTCGGATTTTGGAATAATTTCACAGATATGTTCCTTGGGTGACCCTTTTCAAAAACTGTTCGTGAAATTTTGATCCGTCAAAAAATGTGGCTCTGGTGAATGGGGGCTACTTGCACTATACAGAAATTAAGAAATTCTAAAAAAATCCTCTTCTCTGAAACTGCTGGTCAGATTTTGAAATAATTTCTCAGGGATGTTCCTTGGGTGACCCTTTTCAAAAGGTGTTTGCGAAATTTTGATTGGTCAAGAAACATGGCTCTGGTGAATGGGGGCTACTTGCACTATAGGGAAATGAAGAAATTTTTAAAAATTCTTCTTCTCTGAAACGGCTGGACAGATTTTGAAATGATTTCACAGAGATGATCCTTGGGTGACCCTTTTCAAAACTTGTTCGTAAATTTTGATCCATCAAGAAACATGGCTCTGATGAATGGGGGCTACTTGCACTTTATGGAAATGAAGAAATTCTTGAAAATTCTTCAATCTTCTTCTCTGAAACCCCTAGTCAGATTTTAAAATAATTTGACAGAGATGTTCCTTTGGTGATCCTTGCTGTTGTGAAAGGGGGCTACTTGCACTATATGGACATGATGAAATTCTTGAAAATTCTCTTTCTCTGAAACCCCTGGTCAGATTTTAAAAGAAATTTTCCGAAATGTTCCTTTTTGATCCATCAAGAAACATGGCTCTCGTGGATGGGGGATACTTGCTCTTATACAGAAATGAAGAATTCTTAAAAATCCTTCTTTTTGAAACTGATGTTCAGATTTCGAAATGAATTTTACAGGTGACCTTTTGAAAATTGCTTAGCAAAATTATTAATTTGGTTCCAAAAATAGGCTATGGTCATCTCAAAAATTCAGGTGGGCGATCCAGGGCCATCTTGGCCCTCTTGTTTAGCTCACCTGAGCACAACGTGCTCAAGGGGAGCTTTTAGGGTCACTGGGTCTCCGTCGTCCGTCGTCCGTCGTCCGTCGTCCGTCCTGCGTCGTCAACAATTTTTTAAACATCAACTCCTCCTAAACCGCTGGGCCAATTTGGACCAAACTTGGCAGGAATGTTCCTTGGGAGGTCCTCTTTAAAATTGTTCACAGAATTTGATTCCGTCAAAAAACTCTGGTTGCCATGGCAACCAAATGGAATTTTTAGCAAATTCTTTAAAAATCTTCTCCTCTGAAACCGCTGGTCGGATTTTAAAATTATTTCACAGATATGTTCCTTGGGTGACCCTTTTCAAAAATTGTTCGTGAAATTTTGATCCGTCAAAAATTGTAGCTCTGGTGAATGGGGGCTACTTGCACTATACAGAAATCAAGGAATTCTTTAAAAATCTTCTCCTCTGAAACCGCTGGTCAGATTTTAAAATAATTTCACAGATATGTTCCTTGGGTGACCCTTTTCAAAAATCGTTCGTGAAATTTTGATCTGTCAAAAAATGTGGCTCTGGTGAATGGGGGCTACTTGCACTATACAGAAATCAAGGAAATCTTAAAAAATCTTCTTCTCTGAAACCGGTGGTCAGATTTTGAAATAATTTCTCAGGGATGTTCCTTGGGTGACCCTTTTCAAAAGGTGTTTGCAAAATTTTGATTGGTCAAGAAACATGGCTCTGGTGAATGGGGGCTACTTGAACTATAGGGAAATGAAGAAATTTTTAAAAATTCTTCTTCTCTGAAACGGCTGGACAGATTTTGAAATGATTTCACAGAGATGATCCTTGGGTGACCCTTTTCAAAAATTGTTCACAAAATTTTGATTTGTCAAGAAACATGGCTCTGGTGAATGGGGGCTACTTGCACTATATGGAAATGAAGAAATTCTTGAAAATTCTTCTTCTCTGAAACCCCTAGTCAGATTTTAAAATAATTTGACAGAGATCTTCCTTGGGTGATCCTTGCTTTTGTGAATGGGGGCTACTTGCACTATATGGACACGATGAAATTCTTGAAAATTCTCTTTCTCTGAAACCCCTGGTCAGATTTTAAAAGAAATTTTCCGAAATGTTCCTTGGGTGACCCTTTTCAAAACTTGTTCGTAAATTTTGATCCATCAAGAAACATGGGTCTTGTGGATGGGGGATACTTGCTCTTATACAGAAATGAAGAACTCTTAAAAATTCTTCTTTTTGAAACTGACGGGAAGTATTCATGTGAATGATTTCTACAAGTCATTATTGTTGATTAATGATATTGTAAGTCGGTTTGATTCTGCATCAACAAGATTTGGATTAATGACCTACGATCGGTTTCCATATCAACAGTTTTACCTGAATGATTACTTGAATAGGCCTGCTGATGTAAAAGCTAAAGTTTTAACTACAAGGTAAGAGAAACATAATAAAAGAAGAACTTAAATGAAAAAAAAAAAATGAAGGATAAGCATTTTATGCAATAGTCATTGAACTTTTGAACTTTTGAACTTTTGAATTACCAGGTTATATTTAGAGTACGGACTGTAATCATAAATTATGGACACTATGTTGAAACAGATATATATTCTGTCATTCATATCATATACATATGGAATATTACGATATTATGTATTTCTGCATGGTCGGATCATGTCGAGTAAGATGTGTAAAGAGGTGCATATTAGAAGCGACACGAACGTCAATACACAGAGGTAATCTGTGTACACGATGATGCTCTACATATGATACTAGATTGATAAGGGAAAAAATATGTCGATTTGTACTGGCGAGTTAGATAACGCAGTATTTTACCGACATCATATAGAGCTAAATAATAAATGTGTATTGAATAAAATGAAATAAATGATTTTCATATTGGTGTTAAAACTCTTTAGCCGGTGCGTCGTAAAATTAATTCCAGTTACACCTTTTTTTCAGGAGAATGATATAAAGACACTTGTGTTTTGCAAAAAAATGTCTAAGTATCGGGATTAAACAAACGATACAAGAAATTGTCTGGAAAGACAAGTGTCAGCTTTTAAAATGTCAGGCTTTAAAGAGCGTTTTATAGTATGTCCTGTTTTGTAATGTTTTTTTATACGCCCGAAGGGTCGTATTATATTATACTCCCGGTCGTCCGTCCGTCCGTTAGCAATTTCTTGTGTGTGCAACTCCTCCTACAGTTTCCATCGGAATTATTTGAAACTTGCTACAATGAATCTCCATGATGTCTAGTTGTGCACCTGGGTCTTAGTATTTGAATCGTTGTTTGCGTTCTGAAATCATCTGCCCTTGATTTCTAAAAAAAAACAACTTTCAACTTTGAATTTTTGTCCAGGCCATGACTTTCATACTATAAAAGGTATCAACTTGAAATTACATACACTGATAGAACACATTATGGAGAAGTGCGGTGCATATGAACCATAACCCTGCCACCTTTATTTTTTGAGTTATTGCCCTTTGTTAATTTTCAGTTTGAATATTTGTCCAGGCCATAACTTCTAAACTATAAAAGCTATTAACTTGGAACTTCATACATTGATAGAACCCATTGTAGAGAAGTGCATTGCACATGAACTATAACTCTGCCACCTTTATTTTTTGACTTATTGCCCTTTGTTAATTTTCAGTTTGAATTGAATTTACATCTGCGTAAAGTGTCGTCTCGGATCAGCCTGCATTGTCCGTGCAGGCTAATCCGAAACGACTCTTTCCGTTTTTGTGTAATTTTCTGTTTTGCACAAGTCTAATTTTGCACAAAATCTAATGTAATCGGAAAGTGCCGTCTCGGATCCGAGGCGACACTTTACGCAGATGTCCGAATGCCCTTTTTTCGCGTGTTGCAAGCCACATGTCCTGGGTTTCTCTAGTAATGGCTGGGTCTCTTGGGTTTGTTGCACAAGGACACTCCCACGACAAAGCCAAGTGCTTCCATTGAGGTTCGAACTATGGGCCACAGAGCCATACAGGACTCTAGTAACAGCCTAGTGGATAAATGAACGGTTGGGCTGAGAGACGGACTGATATAAAAGAAAATTATTAAACAACGAGTTTTCCTATTGCAAACTTTATTAGAATACCGGTAATTATATAGTATATATATAATAAAAGAAAAGAATCTGATAAATGTTTGTAGTTGTGGACATAGGTGCCAGACATGTCTGGTATCATACAACTTCTCTAAATAGATATAATAAAGTCATTATCATATCTTTATAGAGGGGGTTGTATGATACCAGACATGTCAGGCACCTTTGATCGTAGACGTTAAAAGAAGAAACCAACGTTTTCAAGTATTATTACCATATCGCGTGAGTCTGATATGTGCGAGTAGTCAACTGATGTAACCGCATAATTATGCCTCAGCAGCTTTGCGCATGAACATGCGCATGCGCACTGCCGTGTACACCCTATTTAAACATTTACCACTTAATTTCGACTTTTAACGACCCACAGAAAGAAGGCTTTTTTGAAAACATTGCGTGAAAAGGTGAAAAATGCTGGTAACAAGCATTTGTCATTTTTCCCAACAAAGCTTTGCACGCTTTTACATAATTTCGGCCAAATCTAATAAGTTGTCTGCAAAAAAATTGAAGTCTTACGAAACGAAAGCATTTCGTCGGTTTACTTCAAAAACCTTGTGACTACAGCATTTTTCAAGCTGTAGTTGCGAGGTTTTTTGAGGTTAACCGACGATTTGCAGACGACTTATAAATTGTGGCTGGAATTATGAAATTTTGCTCTGACGCTTTAAAAATCATTGTGGAAAGAGGAGAAAATGCTGGTATACCAGCATATTCTCCTTATCCCTCAATGTTTTCAAATGCTTTCTTTCTGTGGGTCGTTAAAACTCAGGCTTGTGCGATACAGGGCTTTATTATATTCCTTTACCAAACGACACAAATCTAGACTGGTCCAGATTGAAAGCACTTGCAGACGACAAAATAAACGTAACCCAAAAATTGAAATTGTTTCCAGCAGGGTAGAAAGCATTGTGGGAAAAGGAGAAAATGCTGGTTTCCATAGAAGAACTATATACATGCATAGTTGTAGATGTCCGTCGGAATGTATTTATAAAATTATCCATTTCGCTGAAAAGCGCGACTCAGGGACTTTTGTGGATAGTGTGGATCAAGATCAGACTGCACAGAACCTGCAGTCTGATTTTTGATCTACAATGTCCTATACGGAGATACTTCTCCCCTAATATAATAACTTTTGAAATAGCAATACGTGTATTTGGTTTCTGCTACTGACTTCAGGTTATCATTTAACTTATTTTGTAGAATAAAGGTTTACTGTTTTCAACACTATTCTAATGCCCAAGAGTAGCCATCTCATTGGCTGAAATAGAACGCCCTCGACCAATCAGATTGTCAGTCTTGAAGATTTGGGTTTGAAGTTGAATTTCGAATACGGCAGTTTACTAAAGCTCCACATAAGAGGGCGTGATGGTATTCTAAATCCATTTTTGGTATTACAAACCCTATGGTGTGGGTACTTATTAGAATCGTCTCAATGAGACGATTCTGATGAGTACCCATAACATAGTGTTTGGTGGATAATAATAATAATTTTTAATGTGGAAATCAAAATCACCTCCCTCTATCTGGAGCTCTGAATTAAGGCACCTGAGTTCAGGCTTCAAATTCACCGACCATTCTAAACAACGTTCTTAGTCTTATTCTCCAGAATTTTCTAGATACGAAAGTAACACCATTTCTGATTGGCTAAACCATTTTGTTTAGCCAATCAGACATTATGTTACTCTCACATTTAGAAAAAAATGACTTTCTTAAGAATGGTAGGTGAAAATGGTCCTATGGGGTAAAAAGTTGTATAACAAAATGTGATACACTGACACAGGAGAAATAAAGCGATAAATGTAGAAATTGTTCAACATATATGTAGATAGTTACGTGTCCAACTGTCACGATATATCCAGGGACAGCTGCTTTATTTGATCATGAATAATGTCTATATTGTGGTATACAATGTTTAAAAAACTGTGTCATTGAAAAGTGGCTTAAATCCCCATGTTATCCAGCTCTCTCTGCATTTGGCAGACTGCGCATGCGCCGCAACACGATACCACCAAGCAATCGTTGCAGATGGAACCCTGAAATTTGAAAAAAAAAGTGCGGGAAAAATAACCTTTTATCCTGTAGTTCTATCCTATGCACCAACATCAATCAAAAGTATTCCTCGTCAAAAACAATGGATCAGTTTTGAAACGAGGTCTATAAATACGTCATACTTAAGCCATGCTCTTTGAAAATGGGAATTAACCCATTACCACACAATCCCTACTTTTGACGCCCCTGAGAAAAAAGCCTTTTGAAAACACTATGGGAAAAGGAGAAAATGCTGGTAACCAGCATTTTCTCCTTTTCCCACAATGTTTTCTACCCTTCCCAGAACAAATTTCTATTTGTAAGTCACCTTAATTTTGTCGTCTGCAAATGCTTTCAATTTGGACCAGTCTAAAATTTTCTCGTGTGGTAAAGAGTTAATGTGACTGCGTGATCCGTGGTACCAAGGAAACCAACACGAATTTCTGGATCTTTAATAGCCACCTTTCCAAACAACCGACTCAATTCCGAGATGTACTGGTCCTTCGGCATGCAGAAAATTGACCCATAGCAACAAGTTTCGGCCAGGGTCAGCCTGCGCGGATGGCGCAGGCTGACCTTGGTCGATACTTTTCGCAGATGCATTAAGCCCCGTTTTCACAGAGCATGACTCATATCAAATGCATCTTAAAACACGTTTTGTTCATTCATCTGAATCAAATAGCGGATGGGATAATTCCAAGATCAGGTGTTGATTTTGTGAAAAAACTCAAGTCTCTTATTTTGCTTAAATCTGCTAACGAATTTTGATGTTTATCCATTGAATTTCGGTTTTCGAATGTCCTATGGCAGTCATTTTTGACAAAGTAACGTCCGAATGATAGAAAAGAGTGGGGGAGGGGGGGGGGTGAACGGATTGGAACACAGGGTAGGGATAAACAAACAAGAGAGATAACAAAAAATATAATAGATAAAGACAATATCTTACATGAATCCCTCCGAGGGTCCTAATTCTTGTCCTGAGTGCAATGCTTGATCCCTGGACACAGAAGGGCATGCACGCGCAATCTCCAAGTCTACTTGAAATGTTGCACATTGTGCATGGCAAACAGCACCATCCCATAAGACCTGTAATTTACAGTACACTTTTTTGTATCTCCGCTGAAAGAACTCTTCAAGTTAACCCATTACCACACAATCCCTACATTCGACGACCCTGAGAAAGAAGCCTTTAGAAAACATTGTGGGAAAGGAGAAAATGCTGGTTACCAGCATTTTCTCCTATTCCCACAATGTTTTCTGCCCCTCACAAAACAATTTTCAAATTTTCAGTCACTTTTATTTTGTCGTCTGCAAATGCTTTCGATTTGGACAAACCTAAAATTTTATCGTTTTGTAATGAGTTAAAGGCGCGTTTACAAAATTATGGGTTTTCACTATGTTTTTAAAAGTTTCATTTCACTTATTTAGCAGGCTAACCCGTTGTCAAACAGTCTCGGGATAGAAGCCTTTTGAAATCCTGGTAACCAGCATGTTCTCCTTTTCCCACAATGTTTTCTTCATGAGGGACAAATTCCAGCATTGCAGCCACGCTTAATTTGTCATCTGCGAATGCTTTCAATATGAACTAGTCTAAAATTTTGTCTTTTCGAGAAGAGTTGTGAGTTGAGATTGTTAGAAATAACAAGAGGGCCATGAGGCCCTGAAGACGCTCACCTGAGTCTTTTGACCAAACATGACCCATTTTCAATCTCTTTTGAGATATTATGACAAACATTCTACCAAGGTTTTCATGAGTATTTGACTGAAAAAAGGTTTTTCGAAGATTTGACTCGGTAACCTAGTTATTGAATCAAAATGACCCACTTGCACACTGGTCCAAGGTATCATCAAGATAAACATTCTGAACCAAGTTTCATGAGTATTGAATGGAAATTATGACATCTAGAAAGTACACAAAGTTTTGGAAGATCAAGCCTAGTTACCTACTTACTGGACGTACATTACCCAATTTCAGACTTGTCCGAGGTAACATTAACCCTTTCCGAAACAATCCCTTGTTTTTACGGGTCTGGAATAGTAGTCATATGAAAACATTGTGGGAAAAGGAGAAAATGCTGGTAACCAGCATTTTCTCCTTTTCCCACAATATTTTCCTTCCTATCATAGTCAGAAATCATCTTTTCAGCAAGAGTTAAATTTTCGTCTGCAAATGCTTTCAATTTGGTCTAGTCCAAAAGTTTGTCGTTTGGGAAAGGGTTAAGACAAAAATTCTGACTTATTTCTAGGAGTTTTGGGCTGAAAATGTGGCAAATGAAAAGTACGGGAGTTCTTTTGTTTCTAAGATTTGACCTAGTGACCCAGGTTTTGACCCGACATGACCCATTTTGAAACTCTTCGATATATCAAGAAAAATTTTCTGACTTACTTTCAGAAGTTTTGGACAAAAAATGTGGCTTCCAGAATGTAAATAAAGTCTCCCTAAGATTTGACCTAGTTTTAGTTTTTTACCGGACATGACACCTTTTCGAACTCGTTCTAAATATGATGAAGACAAACATTCTGACCTACTCTTAGGAGTTTTCTACGCAAAATGTGGCCTCTAGAACGTACAGAAGGTTTCTGAGATTTGACTAAAGTGACCTGGTTTTTGACCTGACACGGCTTATTATCGAACTCGACCGAGATATCATCGAGACAAACATTCTGACCAAGTTTCCGGAGTTTTGAACTAAAACTGTGGCTTCTAGAGCGTACACAGAGTTTTCTAAGATTTGTCCTGGTGACCTAGTTTTCGACCCGACATGACTCATTATCGAACTCGGCCGAGATATCATCGAGACAAACATTCTGACCAAGTTTCAGGAGTTTTGAACTAAAACTGTGGCCTCTAGAGCGTACACAGAGTTTTCTAAGATTTGTCCTGGTGACCTAGTTTTCGACCCGACATGACTCATTATCGAACTCGGCCGAGATATCATCAAGACAAAGGTTCTGACCAAGTTTCAGGAGTTTTGAACTCAAAATGTGGTCTCTAGAGCGACAACAAGGTAAAGTTGACGACTCACGACGGACACAGCACTATCACAAAAGCTCTTGCTCAGGTGAGCGAAAAATAGACATTTTAATTTGAAGGGTTTGTTTTCCTGTCAGAATAGCTCGTATAGTTATCAGATTTTCTCTGTAAAAAGGGGGCTGTATCCATGATACATGATACCATAACAAGCCAAGTCAACACGGAATAGTTCCATTAACCCATTACCACACAATCCCTACTTTTGACGCCACTGAGAAAGAAGCCTTTTGAAAACACTGTGGGAAAAGGAGAAAATGCTGGTAACCAGCATTTTCTCCTTTTCCCACAGTGTTTTCTACCCTTCCCAGAACAAATTTCAATTTTTCAGGCACCTTTATTTTGTCGTCTGCAAATGCTTTCAATTTGGACCAGTCTAAAATTTTCTCGTGTGGTAAAGAGTTAAAAAATCGTTCAAGAAAGAAAGTATGTCGTTGATTCACTTGTCCTTTTGCATGCATGCAGTTGTAATCTACCGCATCAAAGACATAAGCCATGATTTGAGCAAAATTTGATACGTCTTTACAGAGCTCCGGATAAATGGAATGAATTTGATAATTCTCCACTAAACCCAATGTAAGGGGTACTAATTAGAATTGCCTCATTGAAACGATTCTAATGAGTACCTACAACATAGGGGGCTGGAAGAGAAATAATGGATTTAGAATAGGCCTACCATGATCCCTCTTATCTGGAGCTCTGTCTTTAGACAAATTTTAACATGTAGTTGTGTAAAGGGTTAATATCCGCAACCGGAAATAAAACCGCAGCCGGTGATGTTGACATAACAACATGTACGTTTTTCTTTGAGTCCCCCCAACTCTTAACCATTGGGGTTTCTTAGCGACACCCACCGTCCTATAGAGGACAGTGTAGATCAAGATCAGACAGCACAGAACGTGCAGTCTGATCTTAAATCTGCACTGTCTGATAAGGAGATATTTTTCACCAAAAAAATAACTTTAAAATAGCATTACCTTGTTTTCTTTACGACCGATCACAAAGTTTCATTTTACTTAAGTATTCGGCGAGGTAAGGGTTAACTTGTTACGAAAACCGGTAGTTATGAGTGAGCCACGGTCTGGCAAAAGGGATTTTAACCCTTTACCACACAATCCCTAGTTTTAACTCCCCTGGCGGAGAAGCCGTTTGAAAGCATTGTGGAAAAAGGAGAAAATGCTGGTAACCAGCATTTTCTCCTTTTCCCACAGTGCTTTCTAACCTTTCAAAAAACACATTTCATAATTTTAGACACATTTAAATTTGTTGTCAGCAAATGCTTTCAATTTGGAAGAGTCCAAAGTATGGTCACGTGGTAAAGGGTTAATGAATCTGCGTGATGCGTCATATCAAGTATGTCATTGCATAATTATGGGCCCAATCGATTTATTGATTGATTGTGTGATGTTCAACACCGTTTTCAACGTTGTTTCAGCTATATCACGGCGGCCAGTGCACCTATCCGTGCTTTCCTGGAGCTTCTGTTGAACTGGTACTCCGCACAATATTCTTTCTAAGCCACCCCCAGCCTTCTGGCAAAGCCATTGTCGAAACAATCGTCAGCGGTGAGAGAGGAATGTATTCCGTTGTAAAGACTACTTTCAGGCCTTGGAAAGAAATTGGCCGAGCAAGCGACCGAAGCGGGAGACATATTATTTTACTCCGTGCGTCCGTCCGTCTGTATGTCGGTCTGTAAGTCACAAATCGTGCCCGCTCTATAACTCGAAAACCTTTTAAGATATTTTGATAAAACTTTACACACTTGTAAAGCACAGTGAAACAAAGTGTCATGCACAAGAATCATAACTGGTTTGTACATGTATATTATTCGAGCTGTTTCCCTTTGATTTTTTTCCTTTCTCATTTTACGTACAATTTCGTGTCCGTGTCCGCAATAGAAACCTGGGAGAAAATATTATTAACTTTATCATGGATTATATGCTCTCTGACACCATAAAGGTCGGAGAGACATCTCTTATTTTTTTTTTAAAGAAAAACAAGTTCTAATTTTTACACGGTTTTAAAATTAATCCTTCTAACAGCGACTAACAGTTGGACCGACCGTACAATAAAAGAATGTCATCCGTACTTTTAGACGGGTTTGAATGTCATTCTTACTTTTAGACGGGTTTATTCAAATTTAAATACATTCTAGCACAAGCATTTGTGTAATTTTGGCGGCTCATGTACCTTTATATAAGTGAATGAACGTTAAAATTTTTCAGCCAGTAGGCAAACCACAAATCGATGGGTGAGTGCAACACTATCCTAAGTGCCTAAACTTTGTATAGGCACTTAGGATAGTGTTGCACTCACCCATTGAAATACTGTTTGGATAAGATTAATCCATAGGCTGCTGAGTCCGGCTTACTTGAGTTTTGCGGACATTGTAGATCAAGATCAGACTGCACAGAACGTGCAGTCTGATCTTGATCCTACACTGTCCGATTAGTAGATATGATTCCATAAAACGTAACTTTGAAAAAGCAATATTTGGATTTCAACTATTGAATTGAAAATTTAGCTTAGCTATTTTGCTAAAGGGGTAAGGGGTCTACCCTTATGCCACCAAATGAATCAGTTTGTATTTGTATGCGGCCTTAAAACTTCAGCTATCCCACATTTATTAACCCATTTCCACACAATCCATACTTTTGACGCTACAGGAAAAGAAGCCTTTTGAAAACATTGTGGGAAAAGGAGAAAATGCTGGTAACCAGCATTTTCTCTTTTTCCCACAATGTTTTCTACCCTTCACAAAAGAAATTTCAAATTTTCAGTCCCTTTCATTTTGTCGTCTGCAAATGCTTTCGATTTGGACAAGTCTAAAATATTGTCGTTTGGTAATGAGTTAATCTCGTCAGTTTGACATCTTAGCCAGAAATCGTGCAGCCGATGGTGGCTTTCAAAGATCAGAGTGTACATTCTGTATTGTTTGATCTTTGTTACGGGAGACCACTCCTTCCTGCATGGCATACTCCCGATTTAAATACAATACCTGGCTACTGCGTCAGGGAGATATCTCTTTGGCTCAGTGGTTAGGGTATTGGCTTTGCGTCCGGGAGTTCGGAGTTCGAATCCCGCTCCGATCCTTATTTCTGCCATGCATTTATTCATTTCTTTCTTTGTTACGGACTTTGTTCGTAAGATGGGGGCTCGTCCGGGATTGGCCATTGAGCCATTAATCCCATTTGTTGTCCAAAATTGGACTTCCTGCCTAATAAGGCTTTGAGTCATCAATAAATGATGACTTTAAGAGGGAGTGTGTTACGGGAGACCACTCCTTCCTGCATGGCATACTCCCGATTTAAATACAATACCTGGCTACTGCGTCAGGGAGATATCTCTTTGGCTCAGTGGTTAGGGTATTGGCTTTGCGTCCGGGAGTTCGGAGTTCGAATCCCGCTCCGATCCTTATTTCTGCCATGCATTTATTCATTTCTTTCTTTGTTACGGACTTTGTTCGTAAGATCTTCATCTGCGTCGTCCACAAAAGATTATACGAAGATTTTACTTCCATGGTGGTAGAAGGGTGAAGTACATATAGAGTGAAATTTCATCCCATGTTTCTATGGCTACGAAATATTTTTCTTCTCGTGAACTAAACAATTTATTTCGTTTTGGCAAATTTATTTTAAAATACAACATTTTGTGTAGTGTTTGTCATGCGTGAAAAGTATACGATTAATATCTTGTAGCTCTATCAATAGAGACGAAGAAAAAAGGAGAGAGAGAGAGAGAGAGAGAGAGAGAGAGAGAGAGAGAGAGAGAGAGAGAAGAAGCAGTCTACTTTATGATAAGGTCGGTTGTTAACCCTTTACCAGACAATACCATCTTTTTTTTTAGCTCTTGGAACAGAAGCCTTTTGAAAACATTGTGAGAAAAGGCGAAAACGCTTTTCCCACAATGTTTTCTTTTTTTGCTATATAAAATAAAATTTGCACCTTTTGCGTCACACTGAAGTTGTCGTCTGTAAATGCTTTCATATTAGGCTGAATTTTGTTGTCTGGTAAAGGGTTAAACAAAACCTTTTTGATGAATCCATAATTACATAATAACTTGCTTGCTATCATGCATCTAGTCAATGCAATAACCGCCCCCCCCCCCCCCCCCACACACACACACACACAGACTGCTGTTGAAAGTGAATGGGAATGATTTCTTGCTCGAAGGATAGGCCTTCGAAGCTCGATGGGGTTATCAAGGAATTTTTAATTTTCATTGGTCGATCTGTCACTAAAAATAGCCTATATTGCATCACCTCTATGACGTATCATATACGACTCAGTGGCGAAGCGCCAATATGCTATTTTTAGTAACGGTCTCCAATGATGGAGCAATGAAAATCTCTGAATCCTGTACCAGACCAGTGGAGATCACTGGTCTTGCACGAACGTAAAACATACAATGTAAAGGGTGTACTTACAAGATTTCATGTCCGTGAAACATTCAAATAATCCCGTAGACCATTCTCTATGTCCTTCAACAGTCCCCACCAGCATCCCTTGCTGGCCCATGGGCTGTTGTTTTATCACGACTGTAGTCATCGTTCAATGAAGTGATTATTGTTTGGGCGGAAAATCTGAAATGGTAATTGAATGCAATTTAACTCGTTACCAAACGAGAAAATTTTGGAGTAGCCTAAATTAAAAGAATTTGAAGACGACAAAATAAAAGTGACCGAAAATTTTAAAAGAGAAAACATTGTGGGAAAAGGAGAAAATGCTGATTACCAGCATTTTCTCCTTTTCCCACAATGTTTTCAAAAGGCTTCTTTCTCAGGGTCTTCAAAAGTAGGGATTGTGTGGCAATGGGTTAATCTTGGTCCACAGAACATCACCTTCTCATGCAACATGGTGTTTAAATTTGCAAATTGAAAAGATGCTGTTTTTGTTGTTGATTGATGTTGTTGTTGCTGCTGCAGCTGCTACTGTTTTAGTTTCACTGGCCGAAGGCCAGCGGGGCTACGTCATGTTCTGGTGTCCGTCGGTCCGGTGTCCGTCGTGCATCCGTCTGTCCGTCTATCCGTCCATGATTGCGTGCGTAACTTTTATTTCAAACATCTTCTTCTCTGAAACTACCCATCCAAATTTGATAAAACTTCACAGAAATTATCCTGCCATGGTCCTCTTCAGATTTTCTTGAAAAAAATTGATTCCTTCGAAAACTTTGGTTGCCATGGCAACACAACTAAAAAAAAGCTTCTCTAAAACCACAACGCCCAGGGCTACTGATTTTGGCCTGTAGCTTTATCTAATGGACCTTTAAAAGTTTCTTCATATTAAAGTGCTAGATATTTAAGTTTTTTGACAGAAAATATCCTGTTTTCAGAGAGAGTGATTCATTTTGATGCTAACAGTTATACTCACATCAGTGGAATTCAAAGTAAGTTTTCTATCATTCATTTTTTTTCCCAAGAACTTTACCTTTGATGCTTATGAATAAACTCGCTGGTCTTGCCTGACAGTGTTCATTGTTTTCGAAAGCCTCCTTTTTCAGGGTCATGAACATTTCAAATTGTGTGATAAAGAGTTAATAAGCCAGTGGAGCGATACAGGGCCATCATGACCCTCTTGTTGTTAAATGTGATGCTGATGAGGGGGATGATCCTTATGATGATGACAATGATGTATTTCACCCTTTCAAAAGGAGGCTTAATGTCTCTGTCATGCATCATACCATGCAAGTCATCACATAAATTTTGTTACATAGAATACTGTTTCTAACAAGTGGCTGGATCTGCAGGTAGGGTGGTCTTTGTAAATGCAGAAAACTGATCAATGACAAAAGGTACATGGACATAGGTCAATACTGTTTGGACTTGCATTAAACCCCCTTTTAACAGGGCATAGCCCAAAAGTAACCATGGCAATCTCGTCTTGGAATGACAAATTAACCAAGGCCCAATAATTTATAAACTCTGAATATTTTTATAAACATTTTAAACGTCCCTCACTCAAGCTCTTACCCTCTGCATTGCGAAATTCTCCTCAGCAATATCAAGTTACGAGTATAGATATACTCGGGGGCGTATAAAGTTTATCAAAATTTGTACCCTTTGTCCAATAAACTGTTTCCTCCCTTTGCCCTTAGGTTGATAAGCCCTAGTCAAGGACCTTATGCGGATAGTGTAGATCAAGATCAGACTGCACGTTCTGTGCAGTCTGATCTTGGATCCACACTGTCCGATTAGGAGATATATTTTCTCCAAAATACCTTTGAAATTGCAAAATGTGGGATTTTCACAATCGGGTTGAAAATTTCAATTTACTTATTCAGTGGTGAGCGTGTCGGATTTATGACCTGGTGGTTGTGAGTTCGATATCCGGTTGAGGCGAACTTTCCGGCGTATTTTCGCCTCTCATTTCTGCTGAAGCATGTGAGAAAAGTTAAGTCGATGGATTTGGAAAGAAAGTAGTGTAAGGACCGGTGTGAGAAAGCCAGGAAACACATGTGCGTCACCAACCATCAGGATATGACCTTAGCTGTTAAAGTGGCATTACAATTAACCAACCTGCTTTTACCTAGAACATTTTTTTTAATTTGACACTTAAAACCTAAATATTGCTATCTTTACGTTTCGTTTTGGAGAACAACATCTCCTTCTCGGACAGTGTAGATCCAAGATCAGACTGCACGTTCTGTGCTGTCTGATCTTGATCTACTCTGTCCGCAAAAGGTCAGTAAGTAGCGCAGAGTAGGTTAAGAGTTAAATTGACAATGTAAATTGCCAGCGAATAGGTAGGTATAGGCTCTTGAAACAAACACGTCTGCATTTTTTTTTACCTCAGGGGTCCTTAGAATTAACATCTCTACATTTTTTACCGATAACAAATTTCTCATTATCTCCCGCTAGATGGCAACCTATAAATACGCATCTAATTTGGGCGTTCTGGGTACAGAACCGGACTACTTTTCTACGCGACAACCTTTACTTTGAAAGCTAGCTGGTGCGATTCCTTCAGCTATGATCAGCAGTTTAGAGAAACCTGGAGCCAAAACAGGCCTGATTTCTCCTCGAACGTATTGATAAAAGCTATTTTCTCTATTGCTACCTTATAGCGCGTATTACTACAATCACTCCAATATTAGGGGATTGATGCGTCATATAAGACAGGTCGAATCTTTAAAGAATATGGCATGCGCAGACAACGTCTAATTTGGGCATTCTGGGTACAGAAGCGGACCACTTTTCTACCCAAGAACCGTTACTTTGAATTTCAAACTAAACGTTACTCAATGGAACGCTACCAGTTGCGATTCATTCAGCCATGATCATCTGGCATGTATCCTATGCATTATCTTGGCATTCAGGCTCTGCATTTAACTCATTACCAAACGACAATATTTTAGACAGGTCCGAATCGAAAGCATTTGCAGACGACAAAATAAGTGACTTGAAATTGGAATTTTTTTTTTTTCATGAAGAGAAGAAAACATTGTGGGAAAAAGAGAAAATGCTGGTAACAATACCAGCATTTTCTCCTTTTCCCACAATGTTTTCAGAAGGCTTCTTTCTCAGGGTCGTTAAAAGTCGGGATTGTGTGGTAAAGGGTTAATTAAGTAATTCGAATAAACAAGGTACACAACTACCTCAAACTAACAAATTATGTGTTGTTATTTGCCCTTCTTCTGAAATACAGGCCCTCGTACATTCAGAACATTGAGAACACAAGAATATTTGTTTTGCAGTTTTACTTGATGATATTGTTTTAACCCATTACCACACAATCCCTACTTTTGACGCCCTTGAGAAAGAAGCCTTTAGAAAACATTGTGGGAAAAGGAGAAAATGCTGGTAACCAGCATTTTCTCCTTTTCCCACAATATTTTATACCCTTCACAAAACAAATTTCAAATTTTCAGTTACTTTTATTTTGTCGTCTGCAAATGCTTTCAATTTGGACCAGTCTAAAATATTGTCGTTTGGTGATGGGTTAATGAAAATGTTCTATTTACGGACTGATACCAATCTACCTATGCACCGGCCATAAATGAAATAGCCCCATGGGATTTTTGTACAAGCTTCAGTGTGAGCCCTGTTTTTTCCCATTATCTCCCGCTAGATGGCATTCTATAAATACTCATCTATCTAATTTGGGCATCCTGGGTACAGAACCGAACCACTTTCCTACGCGATAACCGTTACTTTGAATTTCAAACTAAAATAAATGTTTACTCAATAAAACGCTACCTCGTGTAATTCAGTCAGCTATGATCAGCAGTTTAGAGAAATCTGAAGCTAAAGAAAGTCTCATTTCTCCTCAAACGTATTGATAAAAGCTATCTTCAACATTGCTATTTTATAGAGCGTAATATTACAGTCAGCCCGCTTTCGGGGCTAGTGATGCGTCATATAAAACATTCGAATCTCCGAAGAATATGACATGCGCAGACAACGCTGTTTTTCCCTTGCATATGGGCTCGACGTTACGTCATAGCAGACAGGTCGAATTTTCGAAGAATATTACATGCTCAAACCGTGCAAATTTCTAGTTATTCATTAGTTATACTTGTACGGAAAAGTAGGTCAACAGTCAGCATATTTAGCTACGCCGAAAATTACAACATAATTATACCCGAGTATAAAGCAAGTTAGGGCGCCAGTTAAGTTAGATGTGTAACTTCACAAATAAATAGAGCCTTTTGAAGTTTCTGCGGTATTTTAAAACCTAGCCAAAGTTTCCGATTAACACTTAGGCTGTTCAGCGTGACTTACTGACCGTTTGCGGACATTGTAGATCAAGATCAGACTGCACAGAACGTGCAGTCTGATCTTGGATCTACACTATCCGCTAACGAGATATTATTCCCCAAAAGTTATGTTTGAAGAAGCAATATTGTTTTTATTCGAAAAAAAAAATCATTTTAGTTATTTAGCAGAATAAGGGTTATCTGCGCATGTCATTTGAGAGGTCATCAGACCTCTCCAGCAGTGGTGAGTTTAAAAGGCAGACTGTCACAATTTGCTGTCTAAATACATTTTTGCTTGCGAAATTGTACTGATACAGATCGAGTCTGTTTCGTCATGGTTTTGTAAATAAAGCGAAATAGAAAAAAAAAACGAAACAGGAAATAGGTGTGGTTTATTTTTATATGACGAATATCAAAAAAAAAATATTTGTTAAGTCAATTTGCCATGGCTGCAAATGACCCCTCAAATAATTGTAATTTTTCAATAAGCAAATAAATCAAAGCAACAGAAAAGAAGAATAAAAATCTTTAAAAAAGAGAAGTTTTGAAGACTGCTGGACAAGATTATGCAACATGAAAAAGCGACAAGAAAGCCAAATGACCGTCGGACAGTCTGACCAGGGTTGACAATTTTCGCTTTTATGGTGTTTTCTGTATGAAAAGTGGTCATTCTACTTTGTTATACAATTATTTTGAACTATCAACTTAAACTGACCGGCACGGTCTTTGATTTGCTTTCATCTAAGTGATGTACAGAATTCCCAGATAGTCCCTTTTTGCTTGATGGGTCACATACCGTCGGTTTGCTTCCAAAACCTCGTAACTACAGCTTGTAACAAGCTGTAGTTAAGAGGTTTTGGAAGCAAACCGACGATAGGTGAAGCTACTAGTAGCCAGGAACTACCATGTGACAGTTTTAAATGCAAACCTTATTGTTTTGACAACACAATGCACTATGCACATGTTAGAATAAAATCTCTGTTCTCTTCTGTTCTATTACAAACTTCTGGTGAAGGAATTATCTAGATAAACTATATCGCCGGTTTACTTCAAAAACCTCGTAACTACAGCTTGGTTACAAGATGTAGTTACGAGGTTTTTGAAGTAAACAGACGATATCAGGGATGACGACCTGCCAATCCTTCGAGATATCAACAACCCATTTTGATAACATAAACTTTATCTTTTCACAACTTTCTGCCTTTATAAATAACCCTCTCCTGCTATATAGGTGATATGAACCTTTTTAATATATTAATAAAATACCAAATTTTTCTATTTCAAAGTATTTTTTTGTGTGTATGAAAATATGTCATCGGACAATGTGGATCAAAGATCAAACTGCACGTTCTGTGCAGTCTGATCTTGATCTACATTGCCCGCAAAAGGTCGGTGAGTAGCGTCTGGCAGCTAAGGATTTACGACTTGCATGAGAAAAAAACACCAGAAACATGTATGATTAACATAAAACATTGATCAGACCTCTCCAAAGGTGAAGAGTTTAAAAGGCAGACTGCTACAGAATTTGCTGTCTAAATTCATTTTGCTTGTGAAATTGTTCTTATATACGGTCTGTTTCGTCATGGTTTCGTAAATAAAGCGGAATTGAAAAACCGAAAGGAAAATAGACGCAGTTTGACGAACACGAATTTCAGAAAAGCTTTGTTGTAATGATTTGCCGTGGTTGCAAATAACCTCTCAAATAATTGTAATTTTTCATTAAAGAAATCTAAGCAGAGGAGAAAAAAAAAAATAAGAATTTCGTTAAAAAAAAAGAAAGGAGACCGATGGGCAAGATCATGCGACTTTAAAACGTGCAAAGAATGCCAATTGACCGTTAATTAAAACGCATAATGAGACTTCTTTGCTTGTTTGTTAACATGTACCAAAATATATTGAAATTAAAAGCCAATAAACTATTTGAAAACATTGATGCTGACCTCTCCTGGCTTCTTTTTCAAAGAAGCCAACTTGTTTAACTCTTCACCAAACGACAAAAAATTTAGACTGGTCCAAATTGAAAGCACTTGCAGACGAAAAAATAAATTGAAATCAAAAATTGAAAATTCTTTCCAGAAGGGTAGAAAACATTGTGGGAAAAGGAGGAAATGCTGGTTACCAGCATTTCCTCCTTTTCCCACAATGTTTTCAAAAGGCTTCTGTCTCAGGGTCGTAAAAACCAGGGATTTGTAAATGTTTTTGCATCATCTATCTTTGTGAAATATCGTTAATATGTGATAAAAAGAATCTGATATTCGTGGTCTTTTGAGATAAAATTTTATTAAACTCGTCAAGGAAACTGTTATTAAGGTCGCCAAATGCTCGCTTTATAACATTTTCCGTAGACTCGTTTAATAAAATCTTATCTCAAAAGCCCACTCATGTCAGATCCTATTATCTTTATTCTGATATCCTTTGGACCTTGTACAGTTTTTATCATGATTTACTCTTATCCTGCTATAGAACTAAAATGAAATTTTAAATTAAATGGTGATTACCCAAATATTGTTATTTCAAGGTTATTTTTTAGGGAATAATGTCTCCTTACCGGACATTGTAGATCCAAGATCAGACTGCACGTTCTGTGCAGTCTGATCTTGATCTACAATGTCCGCAAAAGGTCAGCGAGAGGCGATAAGCAGCCAAAGGGTTAAATGTCTAGCAGATGGTAACAATTTAGACCCGTCCGAATTGAAAGCATTTGCAGACGATAAATTTAGCCATGGCTCAAAGGACAGGATTTGGCTGTGAAAAAGGACAGAAAACATTGCGGTGGATGGGGGGGGGGGAAGAAAGAAGATAATGCTGGTATCAGCGTTTTCTGCATTTTCCCGCAATGTTTTCAGAAGCCTCTTTTGATTGGATCGTTAAAAACTCGTGATTGTTTGGGAAAGGGTTAACGTATTACCACATAATCCCTACCTTTGACAACCCTGAGAAAGAAGCCTTTAAAACATTGTGGGAAAAGGAGAAAATGCTGGTGACCAGCATTTTCTCCTTTTCCCACAATGTTTTCTACCCTTCACAAAACTAATCTCAAATTTATAGTCACTTTTATTTTGTCGTCCGCAAATGCTTTCAATTTGGACAAACCAGAAATTTTGTCGTTTGGTAATGAATTAAAACCTAAACCAGATGAAAAAAAAATGTTAGACCCAGATCGAAAAAAAAAAACCATTGTGGGAAAAGGAGAAAATGATGGTTAGCAGCATTTTGTCTTTCTCCTTTTCCCCCATATGTTTTGATGAGTCATTACTATGATAGTCCTTAAAGCCAGGAATTGTTTTGTAAAGAATTAGTTGTCAGCTGATCGCTATCATGTCAACAAAACAATGGAGATATGACATATTGTATAAGACAAAAATGGACTTTCGTTGTCATGCAATAAGCCACTTTTAAGTCTTAAGAGTGCTTTCATTGTTTTGCAATTGTCCACTTTTGCCATCAAAAACTTTGTCACAGGATGGGAATTAAGCATTATCTCCCACTAGATGGCAGTCTGTAAATACTCATCTATCTGATTTGGGCATCCTGGGTAAAGAACCGAACCACTTTCCTACGCGACAACCGTTACTTTGAATTTCAAACTAAAATAAACCTTTACTCAATAAAACGCTACCTCTTGCAATTCACTCAGCTATGATCAGCAGTCTAGAGAAATCTGGAGCTAAAGCAGGTCTCATTTCTCCTCAAAAGTATTGATAAAAGCTATTTTCTACATTGCTACTTTATATAGCGTAATATTACAGTCAGCCCGCTTTTGGAGCTAGTGATGCGTCATAGAAGTAGAGCTGGGTATCGCCAAGAAAAATGTATCGCGATACTATCGCGATACCAGACAGGCGATATGATACAATATCACGATACTTAATTGGTCCAGATTAACTTAATGACAGTCTATTAAAAGAGAGACTGTTTTCATGTGATATGCGCAAACAAGATTTTATAAATAGATCTACATGTTCACAGTTATAAGCTCTTCAAAGACTTTAGGAACCTTTTCTCAAACTGTGCAACCATTTTTGGCAAAATCAATCCAAATGTTTGCTAAAACAAGTAGGTATGTGAGATACCATCGAACTGGTCCAATTCCTGTACAAAATCTATCAGATCGGTAGTGCTGGGCAATCAGGTTGAAATCACAAATGATTATTGTTTTGTAATCTGAAGAGCACACAAACTAGTTATCTGTTGTACAATCGGTGTCTCCATTTAACTGAGAATGCCTTTTGGCTTTAAATACCATGACAGTTTGTCTACATGATATTAAGTTTATAAGGATGCTTTGTTTTGTACTTCAAAAATCAATGGTTTTGCTGTACCATTTAGAGTTTTTGCTTTATTCAATATCATTCATTTTGGTCCTCTATTTTTAATTTTCAAAAGTTTAAAAAGAAAAATTAGACATATTTCAAGCATTTGCAGACTCCCCCCACCACGTAGATCTGTATTTTCATTTCCTAAAACAACAATTTCTTCACTCATGAACAGCATTTTAGCCTCAACTTACTGTTTATTCATAGATTTGTGTAAATCCACTGTTTAACTTCACTATTAAAATTGAGAAGATAGTTTTAAGTTCCTCTGATCGGACGATGCCATGCTGATCGTTGTAGTGTCATGGGTTTTCACGGTTTTTTGGTGATCGATTTTTTCGTGACAAATAAATTTTGGAGAAGTATTACTACATGATTTGACATCAGTTTGTCATTTTGAATAGCAGGAAACTTTAAAATCGGTCCTTTTACACTAGACCAGAGGATTAACACCTTTATTACGTTGTCATAAATAACTCGCCAGCTTCATGATCATGCGCGTGTCTTTTGCATTTATACTGATGGTGTTTAGCCCATATTTCTGCCGGATGCATTAAAACTAAGTTATTTGAAGCTCTAGACCATAACTTAATGCGTCAGATTGACAATTAGGCAGATATTTTTCAGCCTCAAAGACATCTATTCAATTTCCCAGCGTCAAAACCCGCACTATAGTCAACTTCGGAAGACAGTTGCCGATCCGCATCTCATTCATTTGTTATTTAAAAAGAACAAAGACAATTCAAACTGTGCTATCTTTCGCTAGCAAATAATCAAATTGCAGCTTATATTCGTCCCCTAAATCAAATGACCTTGTTAATCAATGCTTTATTTTATTTTACAGTCCTTTTAAAACGGGTAAAGAGGCAAACCGATCAAAACGCAGCCGCAACTTTTTGGACACGAAGAAAATATGATAACCTTAGAACGTTCCGAATTAGCATCTATATTTAATACCTGGAAAACCCTAAGCATGAGCGAGTGACTGTAAACATTTCGCTTCAAATTATTCCCCAAATTACAAAGTTTTATGAATTTCATTGTTTCTAGGGCGAATTTTTTTACTTTCTTGTATGTATAGCTGAGACAAACTGTGCGTATTTTTTTTCCTATTTTATACATGAATCATTTACATTGATACGTGATCTCACACACTGTGCACACGACACGACGTAAATGTATCGCCAAGTATCGATACAACGAGTTAGTATCGCGATATACTATCGCCAGCAAAAATATCACGATGCACCGATGCATCGATGATATCGCCCCAGCTCTACATAGAAGACATGCGAATCTTCGAAGAATATGACATGCGCAGACAATGGAGAATTAAGTGCAAAGAGCATTTCCTCTATTGGTCGCATAATTGATTACTACGCTTTATCATGGTTCATACGGCAAACGAAACCGATGGAAAAAAAATACCCCGAAAAATGCAATTTTAAATGTAAGTGTTAGGGAAGGATATCTCCTACTCGGACAGTGTAGATCTAAGATCAGACTGCACATTCTGTGCAGTCTGATCTTGATCTACACTGTCCGAAAAAGGTCAGTGAGTGGCGCTTAGTAGCCTAACGGTGAAATTTTAGTTCACGACATTATCTCCCACTAGATGGCATTCTGCAAATACACATCTATCTAATTCCGGCATTCTCAATACAGAACCGGACCACTTTTCTACGCGACAACCGTTACTTTTAATTTAAAATTAACGTTTACTCAATAAAACGCTACCTGGTGCGACTCATTCAGCTAGCAATGTCAAGTAACATATGCACCGGCCATTTATTAAAACCGCACTACAGGCATGGGTAAAAGTCGATGTTACCTTTCGACTGGTCGCCTCTGGTACGGTGTACAGTAAATGTCCGAATATGAAAAAGATCACAGTGACGTCTCATTACTGAGACTAGGGTTATAGCTTCGGTGTAAGTTAAACTTTTTCCCTTGCATCTGGGATCAGTGATGCCGCGCAGACAGCGTAATCACGAGTTGATTGACCATAGAATTCAAGGAAATCTTTAATTCGTATATTGCAATCTCAATTTGAAAACAATTAGCAAGCTGTTTCTACAAGAAACTCCAATGGTGAAAGTCCTTAAAGAAATATATAGCAGATCTCTTAAGATTAACATGTCCGCGTGATTAAATCTTGTCCGCCCACTTTGCCATACTTTTAAAAAGGACCATACCGAGATTAAAGCAGCAACGATGATATCATTCGGCATACTTCGGATTTAGGTACGGAAAATGAAATCTTGAGTCAATTTTCTATCGAAATCTAACTATATTTCGATTCAGTTGACAACTAGTTCATACGTTCATTATTTAACGTGGTTTATCAATTCCAACCGAAGCTTTCACCAACAGATAAACAGATGTGAGTCGAGGTTATTTATGTCGTTGCTATAAGACTGACAGTGGCGCGTCATGTATAAGATCACATGATTCAAAGTTCAAATGGAAACGACCGTTATACGAACGAGGTTAGATGTAGATACGGAATCGGCCGAGTTGTGCCGAGTGATGACAGCGACTAACGCCTTCATGTTGCGCAAGATTACAAGCACTGGCAGATTGACCTAGTTTAATGAATTCCTCAACTTTCTCAGAGCAAAATGATAGAACTCGTACTTTTTAAAAAAATGAAATTCAAAAATCACCGTGCTCAGATATTTACCTTTCAAGCGTGACTGAAAGAGCTGACGGTATACATTCAAGATCAGAATGCACATTCTGTGCAGTCTGATCTTGTTATGTGCCATCGGCAATGTGGAAGACCAACATGACTCTAGGGTTCAACGCCAGCAATGTGTTTCAAAGTATGGTTGTTAAGAAGAATTTCAGAAACAACCTTCGAACTATAATCTTGTACAAGACAACGTTTGGAGCTCAACCATATGGCTCGCAACACGCCAAAGGGACATTGGGACATTGGCAGTCCGCGCAGGCTTATCTGAGACGACACTACGACTACATTAGATTTTGTGCTACAGTAGACTTGCTCGAAACAGAAAATTACCTAAAAACGGAAAATGTGGTTTCGGATTAGCCTGCGCGGACTGCACACGTTGATCCTGGGCGATACTTTACGTTATCATTGGAATGTCCCTTTTTGCGTGTTGCAGGTCATTAACCCCTTTCCACACAATCTTAGGTTGACGCCCCTTAGAACGAAACATTTAGAAAACATTGTGGGAAAAGGAGAAAATGCTGGTAACCAGCATTTTCTCCTTTTCCCACAATGTTTTCTACCCCTCCCAAACTAAACTTCAAATTTTCAGTCACTTTTATTTTGTCGTCTGCATCCTAAATTTTGACGTTTGGTAATGAGTTTAATAGGAAGCATTAGCATGGTATTCAGGCCTTGCATTTGAGTCATCATCAATAACTGAGTACGAAACTGAGTAAACTCACAGAAATGTGTGATTTGCTTTCATCTGAAATACAGATTACATCAAACATTCAGAACATTACATTAGTGTATTTGTTCTTGTAGTCTTGTTGTGGCGCCGCTTGAGCGGCGGCTCTATCTTTATTCGCTTTTGAAAAGTGCCTGTGGAGGTAGCTATATCGCTTACTACATGGACTGGTTGGTTATTTATTTGCGTTTTGTTTATCGTCGCTACCGGTTGCCCATCGGAGCGACGCCCCCAGAAGACGGTTAGTTATTACGGGGGATAGTGCAAGGATAAAGGTCGAAACTACTGAGAGCTTCGCTTGGCTCTTTGACGTGCTCGGCGTATAGCACCGTCACACGGGACCTCGATTTAATGTCTCATCCGAAAGACTATTAGTAATTTTAGTTGGCCAGCCGGGGATTCGAACCCACAACCTGTAGTGACCAGAAACATTATGTTCATTATGCTGGTTAAAACGTGGACCGGTTGAGGATATGCTTTTTAAACAAATGTAATAATACGGTATTTTCATTTCTAGACAGAGCCCATACCAACTTTGTTTTTTTTCTATTTGGACTGATTTTTTTAAACATGTAAAATACCGTACTTTCATTGCCCAGAGTTCAAATATTTGCCATGTAGTATCACCACAGTCATTGGCCTCCAGGGAGTTCGTTCAAGTGATGCCATTGGCGTAGATATTAACCCGCTGTGATGTGCCCTACTTCAACAACTGATTTGTGGCGCCATTGATGCTTTTTTCTTGTTTTGGAGTTTGTTTCAAACCTTTGTCAGCTTATGTCATATCACGGAGGCCAGTGTATGTACGAAAGTGTTCCCTGGCTTTCTGACACTAGAAGTACTGAAAGACCCTTCTTTCCATGTCACTGGCTGCTTTTCTCACAGAGCCTGCCCGGATAGCTCAGTGATGAGCGTGTCGGACTCGTGACCTGGTGGTTGTGAGTTCGATACCCGGTTGAGGAGAACTTTCTTTCCGGCGTATGTTCGCCTCTCACCTTTGCTGAAGCATGTGAGAAAAGTAGTCCGTGGCTTTGGAAAGAAAGTTGTGTTAGTACTGGTGTGAGAAAGCCAGGAAACACATAGGCCTATGCGTCACCGACCGCCATGATATTACCTTAGCTGTTAAGGTGGGGTTAAATCCCAGTACAACCAATACAACCCACTTTTCTTACATGCACCAGAGGTAAGAGAGACGACAACTGAAACATGGATCAAATGATGCAAGTTGTGTAAGGAATATTTTCTCCTTTTGCCACAGTGTTTTCACTAAACCTCATCATCGTGGTCATGATAACACGGGCGTTTTCTGATAGGAGATTAAGCCTGTACCACAGAATCCCTAGTTTTCATGACCTATAGAAAACATTGTGGGAAAAGGAGAAAATGGTGGTAAACAGCATTTTCTCCTTTTCCCATAATGTTTTCTACTCTATCAGAGACAAATTCCGCCATTTAGGCAATATTTCAGTTGCCTTTCTCTTAAACCGTCAAATTTATAAACATAAGATGGACATTTCCAGTCAGGAACAAAGAGACATTTTCGGGGCTATTTTTTACCAAAGCATCTTGGTAACAGAGCAGACACTACAGAACCAAGATGGATTTGTGCATTCCTGGGCCCGTATTCACCAACTATTCTTATGAACCTTCTTTGTCTTATTCTCCAGAATTTTCTACATTTGTAAATAACACAACTTCTGATTGGCTAAACCAATTCGGTTTAGCCAGAACTTGTGTTGCTTACAAATGTAGAAAACCTTTGAGAATAAGACAAAGAATATTCTCAAGAAAGGTTCTCCTTTTTCCACAATGTTTTTAAAAGGCTTCAATCTCAGGTCGTAAAGACTAGGGATTGTTTGGTAAAGGGTTAATTGATCACGCTATAACATTCATTCGCCATCGTTACAGAAAACTAAGTTACAACTGGTATGATGCATTTTTATTTTCGTTGAAAGATGTGGATACATAATTATTAAGGGGAATATGTTGTGGTAAATGTCAGGGTGCCTATGTTTACTTCTCACTTCGTAAGAAAATTCTAACAACCTGCTCGAACTTTGGTCTCGCAGGATATCAAATTTTCTCAAAGAAGGGGAGAGGAATGAGGGAAGAGGGTCGATACGATGTTATCATTCAAATGCTCTTCAAATTTAATGCCAGGTATTTGGACTTTCGTGTTGTAAAAATATAAATCATGTTTCACTAATGTGTCTGTTATCGTCTGACCCGTATTAAAGGTGGCCCTACAGATTTCGGGACGAAAATTTTACAAAAATGCAAAAAATCATCCTTATACTCCTAAAACCTTATACTTTTCATTCATAAAACTCTAGTAGTCGAAAACCACCCGACAACAAGAGAAATTAGAGATTTACTACAGGTCAGGTCGACACCGACGGGAAACACATTCTATTTTTACATGAGCAATTCACTCATTTACATACCGGAAATATACAGACGAAGCTTCAAACATAGCGTCCGAAGAAGACTTTATATGGAAAATAATTACATGTTTGTTATCTTATGGAATTTAAGCGTCATTAGTCACTTTCCAGTCACTTAACATTCCCACAATGCTTTTTTTTATTTTTGGTGGGAAATCTAAAAATAGCTTAAGAGGCTACGTAGCCTTTTAAGGGAATACCTTCAAAATAATTTTTATTTTGTAATTTCATGATTCTTAATTATTGGTGATTTGTATTATTTTTTCATATACATTTCAGTGATACATATATTTTTCAGTCTGGTGTGATGTGAAAAATCTAAATACCCACCTTTAACCACGGCGTCCAAATATTTGGCCCGTATGTAGTCACTATGGTGGTACAGAACTGCAACTACCGACCGGATGATAATTGCGAAATTAGCGAATTTCACCTAATTTAACCCTTCCATAGATACTCATTTCTACGCATTGCTTGTAGGAGCCTTTGGAAAACATTGTGGCAAAAGGTGAAATTGATCGTGACGAGCAATTTCACCTTTTGCCACAATGTTTTCTACACTATCAAAAGGTGTCATATACACATAAGAAACGGCTTCATCCTTGCTGTTATTTAGGGTCAATTAGAGATACCATAGAAATGCCTTATCGGGTAAAGGTTTAACAGATGAGACGATTCTAATGAGTACCCACAACATAGGGAGTAGAGGAGAATGATTGAATTAAATATTTTCAATGATGAAATCAAAATCACTCTCTTTATCTTGAGCTCTGTATCACGCTATGTTTAAAACGGGGACAAAATAATTGGTTGGTTGGTTGTATTGGGGTTTAACGCCACTTTAACAACTAAGGTCATATCATGGCGGTCGGTGACACATGTGTTTCCTGGCTTTCTCACACCGGTACTTACACTACTTTCTTTCCAAAGCCACCGGGGGACAAAATAAACATATATGAGCTGCACTCTGGCAAAAGGGGGCTAAATGCTTCTCCGTGATACATTATACCAAGCAAGTCGTCACATACTTAGGGATCTATAACAGACACTTTTTTTATCAACAGAATTAATCGTGAGGTAGATTGGTCCTTGGACATACAGAAAAGTGGCAGATAGCGAAAAGTTTCGGCCCAGGTGAGCCTGCGCGGACTGCGCAGGCTCACCTGGGTCGATACTTTTCGCAGATGTATTAAACCCCATTTTCACAGAGCATGGCCCATATATAAAGCCCCTCCCTTTCCATCCCTTACTAAAACTCTTCATACAATCTGAAAGCACTTAACTTCTATCCATAGATGTAGGTATTTGGTAGCTTTTGTGCATGGACTTAACCCTGTACCAAGACGTCCGAGTCTTGAAAGCTGGGGATTGAATTAGTCTCAATAACAAGTTGGCTTCTTTAAAAAATGGCTACTTTTCCCATACTGTCTGTTTGATTTTTCTCAATATCAATAGGGTTGAAGCTATTGATGAGATAAACAAACTTTGCAAGTTTCACAAAAATCTGACCACAAATGCAGACTTTATCGCGTAAACAGGAATTAGAAATTTTCAAATTGAAATGGCTACTTTTCCCATACTATTTGTTGGATTTTTCTCAATATCAATAGGGTTGAAGCTATTGATGAGATATACAAACTGTGCAAGTTTCACGAAAATCTGACCACAAATGCAGACTTTATCGCGTAAACAAAAATTTGAAATTTTCAACTTGAAATGGCTACTTTCCCCATAATGTTTGTTGGATTTTTCTCAAAATCGATAGGGTTGAAGCTATTGATGAGATAAACACACTGTGCAAGTTTCATGAAAATCGGGCTACAAATACAGACTTTATCGCGTAAACAAAAAAAAAAAAGACTAACGGACGGACAGACAGACAGACGGACGGACGACGACGGAAACCACGCCATGACATAAGCTCTGCTTGCTGAAAGCCAGTAGAGCTAAAAAGAAGCCAGGAAAGGTCTGCATCAATGTTTTCAAATAGTTTATAAGCTTTTAATTTCAATTCATTTTGGTACATGTAAATAAACAAGGAAAACAGCCGCCGCGTATAGAAACTTCATAATTATGCTTTACATGACGGTCTTTTGGCCTTCTTGTCGCTTTTTCAAGTCGCATGATCTTGTCAATCGGCCCTCTTTCTCTTTTTTAACGAAATTCTTTTATCAGCTGCTTAGATTTATTTGCATAGCTACAGATCTGCACTCACTTTCTGTCTCACCGTTTAAACATGCCTTGCAGCGAAATGCATAAATTTGCAGCGAAATGCAATTAATTTCAAGTTACACGCATGACCAAAGACGAATTGTTAAAAGTTTCATTACCTAAAGCGCTTTAAATACCGTATTCGTTTATAATAATATTATGTAAATTTCGGAAAACAACGTCATTAATTTTATCGTATTATGCAGCCATTTTGTATCTATTTTAAGATACGAAAACATCTCTAGTGAAACATAAATGGGACCCGTAATAGAAAACAGCTGTTTCCACCATAATATTATCCGACAAGATTTGCAATGATTAACCGAACCACTTTTTTCCTTTTTTTTCCCCCTTGCTTAGAATTATCATTTATGAATCTAAAACCACTATATTCTCATTATAAAGGGAGATAATAATTACATACGTTTGTTGGAATCTAACAAAAGTATAAACAAATAATTTCAAGATAGATATCAAAGGAATTTCTGGTCGGTTAAAAATGTGCAAAAGTATTATATCTGTATAAATCTGCATTTATCAACTATCAAGAAATTTTATGCCATGCTGCATTAGAGGTGTTACGAGTCTACTACCTTAACCCATTCCCAAACGACAAAATTTTAGGTTTGTCCAAATCGGAAGCATTTGCAGACGACAAAAAAAAACCGACTGAAAATTTGAAATTTGTCTTGTGAAGGGTAGAAAACATTGTGGGAAAAGGAGAAAATGCTGGTTACCAGCATTTTCTCCTTTTCCCACAATATTTTCTAATGGCTCCTTACTCAGGGTCATATGAAGTTGGGATTGTGTGGTAATGGGTAAATTAATTATAATTCCCCCCACACACACAAAGTAGTGGAAGGGGGTATACTGGAATCGCCAAGGCTGTCCGGCCGTCCGTCCCTCCGTCCGCAGACACAAATTTGTCCGGAGCAATACTCCTACAGTTTTTCACGTACTGAACTCAAATTTACACACAGTGCAATTTTCATGACCCTCCTGCGAGTTGTAGCAGAATTATCTCCCCTTGAAGTTTTTTTCAAATCATACAGTACTAACTTTTGTACTAAACCATTCTGCATTCTGTGACAAAGACCTGTTTTTGTGACAAGGAGCTGATAGGGGGTGTAATCACGTTTAGTGATAGCTCTAGTTAAACCAACTTTTCACATACCATGGCTTATTGGTAGTACAGATAACTGTCCCCAAAGGCGATGTTATTTTTTGACTGGTCGCCTCTGGTGTGCAGTAAATGTCCAAATATGAAAAAGATCACTGGAGCGTCTCATTAGTGAGACTAGGCTTATTGGTAGACAACAAAATTTAAATTCGGCCCCAAAGGTTTAATATGTCTTCACAAATTATGGGAAAGGGAGAAAATGTTGTGTATTAACGTTACCAGCAGTTTCTCCCTTTCCAAAAATATTTTCAGAAGCCAAATTTCTTAGGACCGTTAAAACTATGGATTGTTTGTTAATATTCGTCGGAAAACTAAATAAAATGAAATTAGCCATAATCTTTGAGAAAGGGCGCTTAACCCATTACCACACAATCCCTACTTTTGACGCCCCTAAGAATGAAGCCTTTTGAAAACACTATGGGAAAAGGAGAAAATGCTGGTAACCAGCATTTTCTCCTTTTCTCAAAGTGTTTTCTACCCTTCCCAGAACAAATTTCTATATTTTAGTCACCTTTATTTTGTCGTCTGCAAATGCTTTCAATTTGGACCAGTCTAAAATTTTCTTGTGTGGTACAGATTTAATGCATTTGCGAAAAATATCGACTCATATCAGTCGTCAGCCTGCCCGGTCCGCGCAGGCTTGCATGAGCCGAAACTTTTCGCTATCTTCAAATTTTCTGCATGTTAAAGGCTAATTCTACCCTCTAATCCAGTTGATTGTTTGACCAAATGGTTTTTATGGTTTCTTAAATAAGCGATGTCTTGCTTGGGTATAAAACATCACGGAGATGCAGTAAGCCCCCTTTTGCTAGAGTATGGCTCAAATCTGAGAAAATCTGAGAACAGGACCAATATTCACCAACCAGTCTTAAGATCGTTCTTTGTCTTATTCTGCAGAATTTTCTACATTTGTAAGTAACACAACTTCTGATTGGCTAAACCATTCGTTTTAGCCAGTCAGAGGGTGTGTTACTTACAAAATTGAAAACCTTGTAGAATAGGACTAGAAATATTTTCAAGAATCGTTGGTAAATACGGACCCAGATCTCCAAATGCGTAATGAAAAGAAACAAACAAATGTACCATGTTTTGGCAAAAGGGGGCTAAATACATCTCAGTCATCCATGATTTCCAGCAAGTCACCATGTGATTATAGATCGTTAGAAATCCATTATATTTTGCAAAGAACTTGATCATGAGGTACTCTGGTCCTTTGACACGCAGAAAATTGACTGAGAGCAAAAAGTTTAAGCCCAGGTCAGCCTGCGCGGACTGCGCAGGCTGACCTGGGTCGAAACTTTTTGCAAATGTATTAAACCTCTTTTTTAACAAAGCATGAATTAAGTTAATTCTTAAACAAAACTTAAATAAGAATTTTCATCATAAATATAAGTAAATATTTACCAAACTTTGGGTTTAAAGACTCCGTAGTCCGTTATCCTCTCACACGCTGTGTGTATTTCACAACTTTTATGAAATATCTGGGCGTGATGGTGTTCCGATGATATGGGTCGTTTCAAAAGTTCACGTGACGATAATATGACGTCAAAGATGTTCAAAGATCTCTGGGGGAGGACGAAATGGCCGCTTTACCCGCCTCAAGACGAAGAGATAGTCATGAACGTTTTCGTCGACATAATAATTATGCCCTCCCACTTTCTCGTAACAAGACACAGAGTCAGGGTGTTTTTATGTAGTAATTTGACGATACATACTTGCAGTTAGAGAGAGAGAGAGAGGAGAGAGGGAGAGAGAGCTGAAAAAAATTGTAGACTTCAGAAGGGTTCAGAAGTTAGTCAGCTGTGCAAACAGATGATTTACCGAATACCTTAGAGTAACTTTTTTCACTCGTGGATACTTTCGCGATTGTTATCAATATTCGAAAACAGCGAAGATTTCCACGACGTGAACATTTTTGATTTTACAGTAGTCAACATCGGAAATCTTCGACTTGCAACGGGAAACGTCACAACAGGGAATCCTTTGATGGCTCCAAATAAATAGAGTTTATTTCATCAGCTTGTGGTTATATGGGGAAATATTTGCCGAAAAGGGGAAAAGTCCGCCAAAATAACGATTGCCGTAATGGTTAATATGGGAAAATATTTGCCTCAAGAGGGAAAAGTCCGCGAAAATAACGAGTGGCATAAAATTATGTATTATATTTCCTCTGGTTATTTTGTCAACGAATGCCACTTTTAAAACATTTATTTTAAGTCAATTAATCGGATTTTCGGCAGGAGAAAAATATTCACTGTAACGGGGAAATAACTCCTCCCAGCTTAAATTACGACATTCCTTTCCCCCATAACATTTCTAGAAATAGACACATGAAATATAACATAATGCATTTTCTGTCGGTCGTAATCTTCGCAACCTTGCAACCGTCATGTACAACATTTGTACTGAAGACACATGAATTATTATAATTTACTGAGATACAGATGAAATGGTTTAAAAACTGGCTGAAAAATAGTATGAAGGTATCTTTAAACTTTAAAGGTGGGTGTTTAGAATTATTTTCAAATCTGACCAAATTGAAAATTATTCATATCCCTGAAATTTATATGAAAAAACGATACAAATCATCAGCAATTAAGAATCATAAAAAAACACATTTTTTTTTTGATGGTGTTCCTTTATAAGGCTACGTAGCCTCTTACGGTATTTATAGATTTCTCACCAAAAACAAAAAAAAAAAGCATCGTGGGAATGTTAAGTGACTGGCACGTGACTAATGACGGTTAAATAGTATAACATAGCAAACAAGTAATTATTTTCCATAGTGTCTTCTTCGGACGCGATGTTTGAAGCTTCGTCTGCGTATTTCCGGTATGTAAATGAGCGAGTTGCTTATGTAAAAATAGACAGGTGTTTTCCGTCGGTGTCGACTTGGGCCGTAGTAGATCTCCATTTCTCTTGTTGTCAGATGGTTTTCGACCACTGGGGTTTGATGAATGAAAATTAAAAGGCTTTAGAAGTATCAGGATGATTTTTTGTGCATCTATGTAAAATATCCTCCCTAAATCAGAAGGGCTGTGTCTAGTGTGTTCACATGATAGCCCACATTGTGTCGGAAGATTTCAAAAAGAGTTTTAATTAAAGAAAACGGGTCACGAACTGTGAAAAGGGATTTAATGCACCTTTATGCTTAAGACCAATTGAATTATATGATAGAATGAGGTAGAATGATCCTTTAACACGCCGAAATTAAGACAAAATCTTCACATGTCAGGGTCATTCGGCATATTTCGGGTGATGGGAGCATTCAAGTCTCTCGGGTGTTTCTCGTAGCTTTACATGCACCTACACGGTACATTTCATCGGCGGAAGTACGCCGGTTTACCGTTCTGGAAATTTTAAACCTTCTCCTTAAAAAAGAAAACTTGAGTCTCTCTATCGAAATCCTTACTAGATCTATATTTCATTTGACTATTAAATAGTTCATACAAACATTCATTTTTTAACGTGGTTTGTCAAGACGACACTTTCCGATCCTGTGTGATATTCTGTTTCAGGTAAGCCTACTGTAGGACAAAATCCAATGTTGACGTAAAGTGCCGTCTCGGATTAGCCTGCGCGGACTGCGCAGGCTGATCCGGGACGACAGTTTACGCAAATGTCCGAAAGCCCCTTTTCGTATGTTGCAAACTATATCATGGCTAAAGTAAGAAGCTGAAATTTTCCATTGTGTTTGATATATTGGACCACAGTTTGTGTGTACTATTTTCCACGAGAAATGACTCGTATTTTTGCACAGTTTTCATTGTGAATGACGAAATTTATAGCAAGTGATAAATGTACCCTTAGATAACGATATCAAATACCCTCGTTATAATTACATGTATGCCTGTAGGATACAATGTCAACCCAAATACATCTACTTAATAATGATGAGAAAATTGAGGTTTCTTCAAAAACAGCTCGCAAGCCAATTCAAAGGGAGATTATTAATACCTCCCTTTAGAAAAAAGTAGTAGGTATAAACAGAAATTATTTAGATAAACGTTTAAAGAAATTCTGTGCGGTTGAAAGTGTTTACAGTTATTGAATCACTATAAATTTCTAATATCTAAAAAAATCAAAGCGTTGAGAACGCTGAAGTGGTATTTGTCAAGGAAACCCATTGTGTTTCACACATAAGTTGGCAAATTTGTATCATTGCACCAATAAAAGGCTATGGGCGAGAGAAGCTATTTTCAATCAAAAATAAGTATCTCAACCAAATCAAAAATTATTTTCAATCAAAAATAAGTATCTCAACGATCGATGGCTTCGCCCCATCTATTTTAATGTGCCATTTCAAAGTACATATCTGAGTGCCACCGAAAAACTCATTTCCCTGAGAAAAAATGAGTTTAACTGGTTTTATTTCCTTCGGCTTTGCACAAAATAAGATACGTGGTGATCGAAATTCAATCTTAAACTCATAGTGGTATTGTCTTCGACAAATACCACAAAAATTGTCATCTTGACCAGAGGTTTCGGGGAGGAAAGCCTTAATACAAGTAACGCAGGTTCCTATTGTCTAGGCATCTCATATCATATTCTTCGAAAATTCGATCTGTCTTATAAGATGCATCACTCCCACCCCCCTATTTGGGGCATTGTAGTAATACGCGCTATAAGGTAGCAATGGAGAAAATGACTTTTTATCAATACGTGTGAGGAAAAACCAGGCCTGTTTTAGCTCCAGATTTCTCAAAACTGCTGATCTTACTTGAATGAATCGCACGATGTAGCGTTTTATTGAGTACACATTTTTTTTAGTTTGAAATTCGAAGTAACAGTTGTCGCGTAGAAAAGTAGTCCGATTCTATACCAAGAATGCCAAAATTATATAGATGTGTATTTGTAGAATGCCATCTTGCGCCAGATTATGACCGAACCCCCTTTCGTAAGAGTATAACTGGTAAATTAAGGGTACTCCTGATTTACTTCATTAAGGTATTCCTATCCTGAAGCGGAACATCTATTTCCACTGTAATTTTACTCTTGGAAATATGATATTTTAAACATCATCACTATTGTAGCATCTTACCCGAGCCACTTTTGAAAGTTTGCCTCCATAGAATTATCAATTTTGATTTTAAAATCACTACGTCCTCGATTTAACTCAATACAAAACGACAATATTTTAGGCTTGTCCAAATCAAAAGCATTTGCTGACGACAAAAATAACAGTGACTGAAAATTAAAAAATTGTTTTGTGAAGAGTAGAAAGCATTGTGGGAAAAGGAGAAAATGCTGGTTACCAGCATTTTCTCCTCTTTCCACAATGTTTTCTTAAGGCTTCTTTCTCAGGATCGTCAAAAGGAGGGATTGAGTGGTAATGGGTTATTATTACCTCCCTGTACAAAAAAAAAAGAAAGTAATAGAGATATGAACAGACCTTATAGATAGACATTTAAAGAATTTTTGGGCGGTTAAAGTGTTTGGAACTATTGAATCACTATATATTTTCAAGATCTAACCACAACAAAAAATAGTCATGTTGATCAGAAGCTTCAGGGAAGGAAAGCCTAAATACAAGTAACGCGGGCTCCTCTATACATGATAGGAATTTTCTCTTTTATTTTACCTGGGAAGGGGCCCGAGCCCCGGTAGCTCAGTCGATAGCGTACAGGACTTGAGAACAGGGGGTCGTGGGCTCGATCCCCGGCTCGGCCAATTCCTTTTCGAGGATTGATGATAGTCATTGCGACAGAATTCATTCCTCTCCCACCGCTAATCGATGTTTCGACGATGGTTAATATTGGAAAACAGCCATTGGCTTGGAAAGAAAATTATGCGGAGTACTGGTGAAAGAGTCTCCGGGAAAGCATGGATAGGTGCACTGGCAGTCGCGATATAACTGAAGTAATGTTGAAAACGGTGTTAAACACTTTACAATTAATCAATCATTCAGGGGAGAGGGTTTGGGATTGGTAGGCCTATTAACCCATTACAACATAATGCCTGCTTTTGACGACCCCGAGAAAGAAGCCTGTAGAAAACATCGTGGGAAGAGGAGACAATGCTGGTACCAGCATTTTCTCCTTTTTCCCACAATGTTTTCTACCCTTCACAAAACAAAACAAGTTTAAAATTTTCAGTCACTTTTATTTTGTCGTCTGCAAATGATTTCGATTTGGACAATCCTAAAAGTTTGTCGTTTAGTAATGGGTTGATGATTGTAGATGAATTAGAAAACACCCACTTATGTTGACCTCCGACCACCCCATATCTAAAGTATAAAGGTGGGGTAATCACGTGTGCTTTACTGATAAAAGATAGGTAAGGCTGTTGATTCTAACCTATATCTCGCAACCTCTACGGTGCAGAATTTAATTAACCCTTTTCTCTTTACCAAACGACAAACTTTTTAGACTAATCCAAAGGGAAAGCATTTGCAGACGACAAAATAAATGTGACTGAAGAACTGAAATTTGTTTTTCGGAAGGGTAGAAAATATTGTGGGAAAAGGAGAAAATGCTGGTTACCAGCATTTTCTCCTTTTCCTACAATGTTTTCAAAAGGCTTCTTTTTCAAGGTCGTTAAAAGTCGGGCTTGTGTTGTAAAAAGATATTCTGTTTAAGGCGACTCGAAAACCTTTTTGGGGACAGTGTAGATTAAGATCAGACTGCACAGAACGTGGAATCTGATCTTGTATCTACACTGACCGTCAAGGAGATATTTGTTTTCTCCAAAATGGCTATGAAATAGCAGCTTCCTTGTTTTTATTGTCTGCTTAAAAGTTTCTTTTGACTTATCTAGCAGAATAAGGGTTAACGAAATGAAAAGTTTGAGCTGGTAATTGAAACCAAGATTTTGTTTTATCTAATGGAGAGCTGAAGATATCTCTTTATCGGACAGTGTAGATCTAAGATCAGAATGCACGTTCTGTGCAGTGTGATCTTGATCTACACTGTCCGCAAAAGGTCAGTGTGTCGCGCTCCGCAGCCTATGGGTTTAACCTTATCCATTCGAAATGAAATTTTCAAGCTGATACAAAGAATCAATATTTTGTTGTTTTTTTTAAGTATGTTTGGGAGAAAGATCGATATACCTTATTCTGTTCTGTTCTGATCTCGATCTACACTGTCGGCAAGGATCTTTTGGTTGCTCATAGCAGCCTAGGGATTAAACTGCTCGCCCACTAATTTAATTGTTGTCAGTGATTCGGCCACCTTCGATAAATGAATATACAGCGTATTGAGACAGTATATCGAGCTCTCCTGCAGTTAGCGATCCATAGTTGCCACAATGTCGCTGTGGTGTATGTGCGTCCGTCTGTGCGTGAGTGCGTCCGTCCGTCCGTCTGTCCGAATTCGTCCAGACTAGAACTCCTACATCTACGGATCAATGGATGTAAGTTGCCCTCCTGCAAGAGTAGAAAGACCTTTTGAAACATTATTTTTAAGTAGGTCGAAGGTCAAGGTCACGCGTGAAGGTCAAATGACAAATTCATGAAAGGAGCTTGTCCGAGCCTCAACTTCTACGTTCTTAGCTGGATTTCAAAGTAATTTTACACAAGTGTTCTCCTTTACCAGCAGAAGTGTCATTTGAATAATTTTTTCAGGTAGGTTCAAGCTCAAGGTCATGCTTCAAGGTCAAATGCTGAAATTGGCTTAGTCAAGGTCACTTTCTTAAGGTCTGATTATAGAATTGTTTTAAATAGAACTTGTCGGAGATTTGACTTGTCCACTTACCGATAAACTGAAAGATAACTTTGCACGCAAGTTCTGCCTTATCAGTAGAAGTGAAGTGCCATTTTAATCTTTAGTTCCGGTAGGTCCCCAGTCAAGGTCATACTAAAAGGTCAAATCATTGAATTGTCATAGAGCTTGTTTGAGCTACAACATTTACAATTATCAATGGTTTTAAAAATAGTTTTACACAAATGTTCTTTACACGCGGGACTGCCACTTGAATCATTATTTCTGTTAGCTTCAAGGTCAAGGTCACGCTTAAAGGTCAGGAGCTGGATTTGTCTTTGAGCTTGTTCGATGTATAACAGCTTTATTTATCAATGGATTTAAGAATAATTTTACTCAATGTTCTTTTTTACCAGTAGAAGTGCCGTTTGAATCATTTGTTTACGTAGGTCGAAGGTCAAGGCCACACTTAAAGGTCAAATGCTGGAATTGTCATAGAGCTTGTCTGAGCTACCAGCAGAAGTACCGTCTGAATCATCTGTTTAGTTATTAAGTCTAAGCTCAAGCTCTCAGTGAAAGGCAAAATAATGAAATTGTCATTAAAGAGCATGTTCGAGCCAAAATTTTTACAATTGAATAGATTTCTATGTACTTTGGCACAATGTTTCTCCCTCATTAGTAGATGTGCCATTTATCTCCCTTGGTGAGCTGTACATGTAGCCCCTTGGCAATCTCCTTGTTTATTGCAAATTCCCTTGTTTTGCTTTTAATATAGCCATTTTCTTGTCTTACACCCGTCCAAGGAAAAGAAAAAAGTCCGGTATTTATACCCCCACCCTACGACATAGAGGTGGGTATATCAGTTTCACCAGGTCTGTCTGTCCGTCCGTCCGTCCGTATTGTTTTTCGATTTCGTGCTCAACTCAATAGCTGTTTAATCTAGGATCCTTAAACCTTATACAAGTGTTGCTCATGACCCAAATAGGTACCCTGTTACCACATGCTTCGAAGTCACAGGTGAATCTTGTTTGAGAATCGTTTCCATGGTCAAACTCAATAGCTGTTTGACCTAGGACCTTGAAATTTTTATACAAATATTGCTCAGGAGCCTAGAAGGTGCCCTAATATTTTTGGTCACATGATCTTGTTTTAATTTGTATCTATTAATTCATACTTCTAAGAAGTAAGCAATATGTTAAGGTCTTTGTTGTCTGCGCATGTGGGCATGAGTAGTGGATATTTGGGGCTTTTTTGCGGTGAAAGATCGAAATTTATGCCATCTTGTGAACACCATCGGTAATATTTTCAAGAATGGCTCAAGCGGTGAAAGATCGAATTTTATTTCATCTCGTAAACATCATCGGTAATATTTTCAAAATATTACCGATGATGATCACGAAATGAAATAAATTTCGATCGTTCACCACAGAAAACAAATGATCTACTTATGCTTTTAACCTATGTGGGGGAACTTAGACAAAATCTAGAACAGTTACTCTTGGTTATTCCCCTTGGCGTACCCACTTGGCAGAGCAACACATTAAAATTTCACGTAAAGCGCGAGAAATGTAGAATAAATGACGTCATATTTCCATCTTGTTGAGAGGTACGTGTATTTTACCTCATTATCTCCCGCTAGATGGCATTCTACAATTGCACATCTATCTAATTTGGACATTCTTGATACAGGATCGGACTACTTTTTTCAAAACAACAACCGTTACTTCGAATTTCAAAATGAAATAAACGTTTACTCAATAAAACGCTAATTGGTGCGATTCATTCAGCAATGATCGGCTAGCATGTAACCTATCGGCTATTTATTAACCCTTTCGCAAAAGGCAAACTTTGGACCAGACCAAATTGAAAGCATTTTGCAGATGACAAATTAAAAGTTGCTGAAAAGATGATTTTTCTATATGATAGGGTAGAAAACATTGTGGGAAAAGGAGAAAATGCTGGTTACCAGCATTTTCTCCTTTTCCCACTATGTTTTCAAAAGGCTTCTATTCCTGACAATTAAAAACCAGGGATTGTTTGGGAAAGGGTTAAAATAGCTCCTATGTGCTTGATTAATAGGGTAGTACCTTCAGTATAAGCCCTTCTTTTCCCAGGTATTTTGGGGATGGGGGATGAGTCATAGCAGACAGGTCGAATCTGCGAAGAATATGACATGCGCAGACAACGTATTTTACCTAGGTAATTAGTGCGCGGGAACAACTGTTTCCGCCTACATTTGGAAAGTAGGAATATAAAAATCGATATATTCACTGGTAGTGACTGTGAAATATCGAAAAATGTTTCATCGATATTTCTCGATAAACTACCGGAAAGTATGAAATAAATTTGTTTTCACTACTATTGTAAGTTATTTATAAACATGCAAGTGTTGTTTTATGCTGAATAAATGTTATATAATTTCACCGAAATTGCTTTAATTTCCCTCAAGCATTGTTTTCCCTCCTAGTATCACATACCATCAGCTAAAATACATTATCTGATTGGTTGACATTTCTATTGAAGAGTTTCGGTACCAGTTTTTAACTCATATAGTCTTTCACTGCCAGTGGTTTGAATATCTTTTTAGATGACGTAGATCAACACCATGGCCCGTATTCACCATCCATTCTCAAGTAGTGGATATTTGGGGCTTTTTTGCGGTGAAAGATCGAAATTTATGCCATCTTGTGAACACCATCGGTAATATTTTCAAGAATGTCTCAAGCGGTGAAAGATCGAATTTTATTTCATCTCGTAAACATCATCGGTAATATTTTCAAAATAAGTATTAGAAGTATAAGAACGGTATTGGTCTTATTCTCCAGAATTTTCTACATTTGTAAGTAACACAACTTCTGATTGGCTAAACCATTCGGTTTAGCCAATCAGAAGTTGTGTTACTTACAAATTCAGAAAACCTTGGAGAATAAGACTAAGAATATTCTCAGGAATGGTTGGTGAATACGGTCCCTGATTGCACAGGGCGTTTAGACTGCACGTTCTGTGCAGTCTGATCTTAATCTATGCCGTCCGCAGAAGTACATCTTTTCGCCTATGGCGCCATAAGGCTTCAACCTTTGTTACTGGGGATAAATGCGAATTCAGTTCCTTCAATTCTCTTACGTTTAACTCGATCTGCACCGCAAATACTTGGCGATCCAGTGAGTAGCGTTACGGTTTACTGAATAAGATAGCCGGTATCTGGCCGGTTGTTTCATCGGTTCCGTTTAAGCTCTTGCTACTGGCGATAAATTCGAATTCAATTCCTTCTGTACTCATAAACTTAACCCCATCTGTGCCCCGAATACTTGGCGAGCCTTGTATCGTTGTTTGCAAGGTGAATGACTTCCAGGCGGGTACCATGATTGGGTCTTTCAATATGACGTCATAAACTTTGGAATTATCGGTTGTTATCGCTAGATCTTGATGCCGAACGATGTTCTTACAGTCGTCGAAAATTACGACATTCACGGTGTAAATTTCAGTTCCATATGGAGGGCCAAATATCTGTAAACCTAAAAGAACAATGGGTTCAGAACATCTGAATGTAATGGCGTCTGGACCTTTGTTTTTCCATGTGCCAGTCATTCCTTTAAACCTTAGTACACGTAACCGTTCTTTAGTTTCGTTCATGAAAGATGCTGGTCGATAAACCATTGTCGACTCACTTACGTCATAGATATTACTATCACGTGACATTTGATGGCTACTGCTGATTGCTTCCCCTCTTGTTGCGCGAAGTCGTCGGCTGCGTTTCTGTAAGTGTGAAGGAAGTTTCTGTATTTTTCCGTGAAAATATTGGTACAAAACAATCTTTTCCTCGGCGGAGAGAGTTTCGTTTTGCGACAGTTGGTGTGTGAAGTCATGGACCCCCATTGTGCAGTAACGGACGCAATACAGGAGCTTACCTAGTACGTCTCGTCTGTTTTTATCTGTTGGTTGAAGTTTACGGCGCGAGCATTCGGCGCTAGCCCAAGCCACAAGACCGTGAAACACGGACATTTCGTCTGCATGCAGATCGTCTGCGTCCACGATGCTTTCAACGCACTCTCGGCAAAGATTTCTAAAACCGTGTGCGTACATTGTGTCTACTGCGTTTACAAGGATGAAATGTCGACATTTGTCATAAACAGTTTGCTCCTCGAATTCATGGGCGAGTTCTAGTATGGAACAAACGTTTTCAGAGCTCATCTCGGACAGTAAACATTTAAAGCATTTTTGTTTTAACGTCTTGCTGCCATATTTGTCGGCTGTTGGTAACAACGCCATGGATTCTTTTACAGTAAATTCGAACTGATCTGTGTATATGAATCTGAAAATAAGAGGAATATGCGATATGAGCCTTGCACTTTTGAGAGGTGCCGAGCCCCAGTAGCTTAGTCGGTAGTGTGCAGGACTTGGAAACACGGGGTCCAGGGTTCGATCCCTGGCTACGACCCCTCGCTCGGTCAATTTCTTTCCTAAGAGTGATGATAGTCACTGCGACAGGATTCATTCCTCTCCCACCTCTGACCATTGTTTCGACGACGATCATGTGGGAAAGCAGCCAGTGGCTTGGAAAGAAAATGGTGCCAAGTACTGGGAAAAGAAACTTCAGGAACGCACGGGTAGGTGCACTGGCCGCCCCGATATAACGCGAATAATGTTGAAAATGGTGTTAAACACCGTACAATCAATCAATCTTTGGAGAGGTGCCTCAACACATCTGCAAAATCTATCTACGCATGTCAGCCTGCTGACATGGGTCGAAAATTTTTGCTGTTCATCAATTTTCTGGTCTGGCAAAGGACCAGCGTACCTCATGATTCAGTCATTTGTTATACTTAGTGGATTTAACCCATTACCACACAATCCCTACTTTTGACGCCCCTGAGAAAGAAGCCTTTTGAAAACACTGTGGGAAAAGGAGAAAATGCTGGTAACCAGCATTTTCTCCTTTTCCCACAGTGTTTTCTAACCTTTCCAGAACAAATTTCTATTTTTCAGTCACCTTTATTTTTTCGTCTGCAAATGCTTTCAATTTGGACCAGTCTAAAATTTTCTCGTGAGGTAATGAGTTAAAGGATCCATAATTACGCCTTGACTTGCTGGGTCATTTAACCCCTTTTTGCCAGAGCATTGCTCAATTTTTTTGTTGTTCTTCTTTCTTTTTCTTTAGATTTTCTTCATCTTGCTTGAACTTCTGATCGTATCGATAAATTTTATATATGGTTTGCAACATGCGAAAAAGGGGCATTCGGACATCTGCGTAAAGTGCCGTCTAGGATCAGCCTGCGCAGTCCGTGCAGGCTAATCCGAGACGACAGTTTACGATTAACTTGGATTTTGTGCTACAGTGGACTTGCGCAAAACAGAAAATAATATTGCGCAAAACAGAAAATATCATTAAAACGGAAAGTGTCGTCTCGGATTAGCCTGCGCGGACTGCGTAGGCTGATCCGAGACGACACTTTACGCAAATGTCCGAATGCCCCCTTTCGCTGGACGTGCAAAAAGACAATTTTCAGATTATTACCTCTTACCAGACAACCTCGATTTTTAACAACCCTGACGAAAAGGCCTTTTGAAAACGTGGGAAGAGGAGAAAATGCTTTGAAGCAACGTTTTCTCTTTGTCCCATAATGTTTTCTACTCTTTGAGACAAGCATTTCAGCATTTGAGCCACATCAAGATGTCGTCTGTAAATGCTGTCAGTTTGGACAAATGTTAATTTTTTTGTCGTTTGGTAAAGAATTCAGGGATGGTGAGCTCGACTGTAGAACAACAACGTCTGCCTTGTTGCGAAACTTTCGATAGAGCTTTTTTTTTCAAAGACCCTTTTTCAAGACCCTTTTGCCGAGTTCCGGTAGCTCAGTCGGTAGCGTACAGGAATTGAGAACAGGGGATCGTGGGTTCGATCCCCGGCTTAGCCAATTTCAAGACTGATGATAGTCATTGTGACAGGATTCATTCCTTTCCCACTGCTGACCATTGTTTCGACGATTATTATATTGGAAAGTGGCTTGGAAAGAAAATTGTGTTAAGTGCTGCTAAAGAAGACTCCAGGAAAGCATTGATAGGTGCACTGGCTCCAGCGATATAACTGAAATAATGTTTGAAACAGCGTTAACTCTTTACCAGACGACAAAATTTTAGACTGGTCCAAATTGAAAGCATTTGCAGACGACAAAATAAAGGTGACTGAAAAAATTGAAATTTGTTCTGGGAAGGGTAGAAAACACTGTAGGAAGAGGAGAAAATGCTGGTTACCAGCATTTTCTCCTTTTCCTACAGTGTTTTCAAAAGGCTTCTTTCTCAGGGGCGTCAAAAGTAGGGATTGTGTGGTAATGGGTTAAACATCACACAATCAAAGACCCTTTTTCTTCAACATTAATGCATATTACGATGATCCGATTTGACTTGTATGTACCACCTTTTTCAACAGTAGTTTAGGATAATGAGAGAAGTAAAAGATACAGAAAAATAAACCTTAAGAAGTTTCTGAAGGACTCTGGGCTGGCATCAGTAATTGGGACAACTTTACTGGGTTGATTGAACTGTGAACTCAACAGCTTGTAGAATCTCGCGCTTCTTGACATCAGAACGTAAGAATGAGCGGCCACAACCTCCTCGTTCGGGCCAACCAGAAATGTGACGTCACTTCCTATCTCGTGTAGAAACATGTACTCGTTGGTTTCTGCCAACGATTTATCCTCCTGCCAGTCGTTTTCCTGTGGAAACAATGGTGTGTCTAAAGAAAATATTATACCAATGACTAGTGGGCTTTCATGAAAGCTTAGAGATGCCTTTATTTTACCTAGAAATTTCAATACCTACAAACATATTTTAGATAAACAAGCCATCGCTGAAGATTCAATGAAAACATGGCTGCATTCGCAGAAAACATTATGGGAAAGGGAGAAAATGGTGGTTACCAGGAGAAAATGCTCTTTTCCCATAATGTTTTCTGAAGGCTTCTTTCTCAGGGTCGTCAAAGTAGGTAATGTGTGGTAATGGGTTAAGCAAAAATGTTTTACTGTAGCAGATTATATTTTTTTTGTATGAATACATGTACATCGGTGGAGTGTCATCGTATACAGTTATAACATTTGACGAAGTATACCCAATCCTTGAACAGTGACGAATATATGAACTCTCTACCAAACAATCCCTGGTTTTTACGACCCTGAGATAGAAGCCTTTTTGAAAACATTGTGGGAAAAGGAGAAAATGCTGGTAACCAGCATTTTCTCCTTTTCCCCCAATGTTTTCAACCCTGCTGGAAACAAATTTAATTTTTGAGTTACGTTTATTTTGTAGTCTGCAAGTGCTTTCAATTTGGACCAGTCTAAAATTTTGTCGTTTGGTAAAGGGTAAATGCGCAAAACAGGATTTATGGATGTACTTTTAGATAAAGAAAACGTTAATTTTCTCGCATTTAGGGGATTGTGAATTGTAATTGCACGGCGACATCAGTCGCAGTGCATATATTGATGGGTTTTTTCTCTGTCCATGGATTAAATCCGAACAGAAATCTCCCTTCGAATTTTGCGGCGTTATTTATGAAATATTTTCATTACTCGGATGATATTTGACAAAAACATAGAATTTGCCGATTCTTTGTATACCTGATATTGTCTACGTATGTCATCATACTTTATTCCTGCTTCATAATTATTGTTGTATTCATTAAATAAAGAATGTGTTTACGGATATGAGGAATCCCTTCAGTTAAAAGTTTAAGCGCGTCCTGCACATGCGCAGACGGTATCCGGATAAAACGTCCCACAGTCAAAACGTACTACTTTTGGTTAAAACGTCCCCATTTCCATTGCAAATTGGTTACATCCAGGGTCGAAATAAACACTAGCAAACTCGCAAAATACGAGTGGAAAATTAATTTTGCGAGTAGACTTTACGACCACTAGCATTTTTTTTGCGAGTGGAAATGAAAATTTGTTTGCAGGGTCCTCCCCCCCAAAAAAAAAACCCACTCGTAATTTACGAGTAAGAAATGGATGAGGACGAGTGAAATATCTGCCATACTCGTCCAGTAGGACGAGTGGTGAATAGGAGATAGTAAAAGAATTTTTTCAGATGAATATTTAATTTACACAAGACAAAACGGCCATTTAATTATTGAATAAGGAAATCAATGGTGTTTAGGAAATCAAATTTTGAAACAGAACTTAAAATGTGCTGGTTCCCACCCCCACAATAAGACCGGTTTCAAGTCAGCCTAATGATATAACCCGGGACCTTTCATGCCAAACACAATTCTCGGAATATGCTTTGAGTGGACCTAATTCAACATGAGCGACTTTGCTAATTATTGAAACGGACGATATGAAGATTAACGCAAATACTTTCCCGATACCACTTCGAAAAACTGTGTTATTTTGGCTTTATTGATTTCTGTAACATAGCCGGATAACGGATACCGGTTTTTAAGAGCTGGTATTTATAGTTCGTTGTAACGTTACCGTTTCGTCTGAAAAAAAAAACAAATATCAAACCGACAGAGTCCAATTTAGAAAGGGTTTTTCTTGTCGGATGAGTGTAGATCGAAGCAAGGCCAGTGTTTTTTAAGGTCACTTGTCCTACAGGACGAATGCCTTTTCTGGAAATGTTTGGACCCTGGTTTGCCGACCATAATGAACAAGTTGTTACGGGATGCGGTCAAAACGTACCCAAACCAAAACGTACCCAAAAAATACGTTAAAACGTACCCAAAAGTTTAGTCAAAACGTACCCAAAGTAAAATTTTCATTAAACCAATTTAATTGTTAGTTATGAATTATAAACTTCATGTATCTTGCCTTTTAGGGATGTTTTAACTCCAAACTCACTTTAGATGCTTTTAATTCTTTAAAAATGATGCATGGTTGTAGTCCTAAGTTACATTCAGTTGTGGGCGATGTGTTTAAGTCAGGACTAATCAGGTGTAACAAGCTTGTTACCATTTAACAGTTTTATTTTCATGAAAGATTATTTACAAACATTTGTACATAGGTAAAGGAGGAAATGTTGGCAACAACTTTCTCCCGTTTCTCAAAATGTTTTTCATACCCTTCCAAACCTTATCTTATAATGGTTGTTCGCAAATGTTTTCAATCAAGAGGAGTCCATGATTTTATTGTTTGTTAAAGAGTAAAGTTAACAATATATGAAGTGCAGAATATATCTTGCAATCGTCCCCCTCTAAAAAAATGTTAATATTTTAATTAATCTTAAAATTGTGTAAATATCTATTCTTAAATATCTATACTTGTAATGATAAGTAGGTATAACTGAGTCACAGCTCATAGACAACAAAATCTTTTACTTATCCATGTTTAGGGAATTTTCGAATGATAAAAATGTTATAAACAAGAACTTTCAAAGGGAAGAAAAGGAAACTGTGAGAACATTTTCAAGAAGAGCATTTACTGAATTTAAAAAGACTCAACCCCTCAGTTTTTCATCTGAAGCAAACTGTCTCTCAAATCATGAATTTTTACAAAGCATTCCATTATAATCTTGTAATATACAGCAGTTTAAATACCATTGTGAATAACTGATTTATTCACCACATAATTATAGTTTGTTACATTCTTTTTCAGTGTGAAAATTGCACCTTTTTTATTATTCAGACAATGCAATTAGTGTAGATCTATCTCATTTTTTTTTTTAAAGTGTTAATTCGTATGAAGTTTTTTTTTTTCATTCTCTTTTTATGGATAACATATGTATTAATCATGATGGATAACGATATCAAGGTATCTAATGCTTTTTTCCCTAATGTCAATTGTATTTACCTAAAAAAAAAGAGAGAGAGAGATACACACAGTCTGCAATTTTACCGTGAAGCATTTGATGGACTTAGCTCTGTTCTATAGTGTGCTTCTATTTGTTTTAATAATGTCAGGCAAATTTGAAAATAAGCAGAATTAAAAATAAAATTATCATCATCAAGCTGGTGAAAACATTATTTCTATTAATTTGTACAAAGATGGAAGATAAAAACACTATAAAAATCATGGGTACATTTTGACTTCACATTGGGTAAGTTTTGACTCCACTTGGGTACGTTTTGACTTCAGTTTGGCACGTTTTGATACCACTTGGGTACGTTTTGACTTGGGTACGTTTTGACTGTAAACCGGTGTTACTGGTTTGCGTTTTACAGGCTACCATGAAGACAATCCAAATCTTAGCTCTGAACTTTTTTAATCATGTTAAACAATTTCTTCATGAAAGAAAACAGTACAATAATTATGATTTGTAACAATAAAGTCAATTGAAAAATCGAATGTGGTTAAATTTCTTTTTATAAAAAACACCAAGAAAACCTGCTCCGAGCTGGAAAAAATACTTTAAATACTGTTGAAAAGACTGAAATGGTGATTATTTGCATTTGTTGTTTTTAATGGTATTAAGAAATGTTTCTCTCTCTTTGTCGTTAAGACTTCAGATTGTTTGGATAAAGGTTAAATGGAAACTCTACACATGAATATCAGTTAGAATGCTGTAGACTGGGAGGCGTGTTAGCCAGTCCAGGAGGCGTTTTAGCGTGTCGATTAAACATTCGTGTATATAAAGAGACAACAGGGGCCTTAACCCTTAGCCTACATCATATAAAATCTTGACTTGAACAAAGCAGCAACAAACGACATTTTACTACAGCTCTAATGATACATGTATATGTGGTCTACAAAAGCGCTATACTGGAAGGCGAAATGGTGTGTCACCGGCTTTTCCTATTTCTTTACTCAATGGCGTCAAAAAACTTTTCTTCGTTGTCGGTAAAACATGGGATTGTTTAAAGGGCAGCCTGGTGTTCAGTCCGATCATTTTCTTCTTTTTTTTTTTTATCGTGACATTACTTTGTCAAAAATGGGCGTCATTTAAAAAAAAAGGGGGGGGATAAAATAAACTGAACTGTAACCCAGGCTGTGTAAAGGGTTAGATGTAAAACCAAATTTGTCACATTTAATAGTACTAATATACCTGACGAAAGACTTGCCTCTGAAAAAGTAAACCGCTCGATCAATACTGTAGCAAAACTAATGATTGCCAAGTGCTGAGAAAACGTAAATGATAATTACTGCAACTAAAAAATGAATTGTCTGTACTTTTTATCTTTCATATTTTCTGTTCTTTCCACCTAGTATGGCATTTGATTTTTAGATGTAACTCTTTACAAAACGACCGAATTTTGGACTAAACCAAACTCAAAGCATTTACGAGCGTACATACAAGACTAACTACATTTGCTTAAATGATGATTTTTTTTCTCTGATATTATAGGAATATTGTGGGAAAAAGAAGCAAAGGTTGTTTACCAGTATTTTCTCATTGTCCAGCAAAGTTTTCAAAAACCTCTTTCATAGTTATTAAAGGTTTGGATCGCAATTCCTGTTCCTTTAGAATGCACGTATTTTTAACGGAATTTTTGTTTTATAAGTTTTAATATATATATTTAATACATACATATTTTTAAATATATATATATTTTCCAATCAATTGTGTTATCCTTTATTTTATCTTTATCTTCTTTAGTTCAATAGATCTACTGGAATAGTCATTAGTATAACGATTGCATTATATGGCCTGTATACATGTAGATCTACTTTGGTATACAATATCGAATTTCGTGAATTCTGAAAGATTTCTTGAAACAAATGGCAGCTGCGAAATTATTTTTTCGCCGTGCTATTCCCCATTTTGCTGCATCTTTGCAGCAACTTTTGTACTTGTTCACCTGTATTGAAAGATTTATCAGCCCTAGACACGATACTGATAAACATCGTTTGTACGGGTTCTAAGGTAAGGCCTGTGTAATGCACTTCCGGTGAAAATTCTAATTGGTTGATAAATAAGGATAAATAAGGATTTATGCAGAAATAATATTTTTCCACATTTCTAAAGGATCAGAAATTCCGTTTATGTCTATCCTGAAATTATTTTTGATACTTTTGTTAGTTTTCTGAAAAGGGAGGTAACTATCATCTCTTTTTGAATTCAGAATATAGTGGTTTTAGATTTATAAATGATAATTCAAAGAAGGAAAAAATGGAAAAAATGAAATGGTGAAAATAGTTCAATAATACTCATTTTAATTATGGCTAATTTTGCAGGATGATATTTTAGTGGAAATAGCTGTTTTCCATTATACAGGTCTTAGTCCTTAACTGCTATATAACTAAAATCATATTTTCAATACCATATTAATAACCCAAATATTGCTGTTACAAAGTTATGTTTTGGGGAATAATATCTCCTTATCGGACAGTGTAGATCAAAGATCAGACTGCACGTTTTGTGCAGTCTGATCTTGATCTACACTGTTCGCAAAAGGTCAGCTAGTCGGGCTTAGCAGCCTGATGGTTAACGCTGTCTATATGTGTACGGTTATTACGGTATTACCATCCTAACGCTTCTAGTACAACATGGGATGAAATTTCTTATTTGTTGATAAATAAGGATTTATACTGATATGATATTTTTGCACCGACCAGAAATTCTTTTGATGTCCATCTTGAAATTATTTGTTGACATTTTTGTTAGTTTTCAGAAAAGTGGGGTGGGGGTGGGGGAGGGGGTAATTATTATCTGCCTTTGTGATGAGAGTAGAGTGGACCTAGATTTATAAATGATAATTCTAAGAAGGACGAAATGGAAAAAGTGGCTGGTGAAGATGTACAATAACACTCATTTTCAATTATAGCAACAACTTTTTTAGGATAACGTCATAGTGGAAATAGCTGTTTTCCATTAGAATGGTACTGCCTTAAATAGCGGCAAGAGCACCTTGACTTTGTTAACCCTTTCACCAAACAAGCCCTGGTTTTTACGTCTCTTAGATAAAAGCCTTTTGAAAACATTGTGGGAAAGGGAGAAAATGCTGGTAACCAGAATTTTCTCCTTGTCCCACAATGTTTTCTACCCTGCTGGAAACAAATTTCAAGTTTTGAGGTACATTTTTATTTGTCGTCTGCAAGTGCTTTCAAGGTGGACCGGTGCAAGATTTTGTTGTTTGGTAAAGGGTTAAACCATTACCAGGCATATTGCACTTTCCAAGCCACCTACTAGTTTCTCACATGATGCAATGTTGTTGTTGTTGTTTTCAGTACCCGGACATAGTTACGATCGATGCGGAAATCGAACTGTTTTAATTAATAGTGCAGGGAATTGCCACTGACAAATCTTCAATTATTTGTTAGTTTTGTTTTAAAGTCAAGATTCAAGAACTCAGGCAATAATAGTTGCAAAGTTCTTCGTAAATCAACGATTTAAATTTAACAAAAAAATAAACTCGAAGAAGTACTTACGAATTCGGACATGAAGGTGTTTCTTTCAGAAATGACAGAGTTCCGGTCCGCCATCTCTGACTTCCGCTCTGCTATAATTGACTTCCCGTCGAAACTGTTTCTGACAGAGTCTGGGCTCTGACGCGGCAAAGCAAAAGTTGCCCGTCGTTGAGAATTGTTTTGCTTTGGTTGTGCAAAACTGTCTTTTCTTGGAGGAAAATAGCTGTGTCTCCGCTGGTCTCCAGCCTGTTTCTGTTGATCAGAGTTCCGTTTATCTCGCAAGCTGGTATAGTTGTTTTCTGGTCGACTCTCCTTCCTTTTGAATGGTAAGGGTGGTGGAGTTTCAGACACGGCTTGTCGACTTTCAACAAGTCCCGCGGGAAGACTCACATCGCTCTCTGGCCTGTTTACGTCATGTTCAGACTCCCGCGAATCAAGATGGCGCTGTGCATCCGGTGTACTCGCTTTTCCGGTTTCCACCTGAATATTTTCAGCCTCTCGTTTTCTCCGTATAAACTCATCCATCGAGACTTTTTCGCGTTTCTGACCTTTCCTCCGTCGTCTGGGGTTGAATTCCTCGTCTGACATGCTCTAAGTTAACTCTGTAAGCCAGATGAATTATTTACAGATGATTTTCTTTGATCATATGGAAGAAAAGAGAGTAGTTAATAAACCGTTGTCGTCACACTATTTTACGACTCTCTATACTTGTGACCCATCACGCTAAAAGGGACCTTCTGGGAACTGCAAAAAGTGTCACCCGTGGTCAGACTGCGCGAATTGCACAGGCTGACCAGGTTTGACACTTTTCACTTTAATGACATAGTCTGTATGAAAAGTGGTCATTGTATACAATCATTTTTGAATTGTAAACTTAACCTGACCTGCTCTATCGTTGATCTGTTTTCATTTAATTGATGTACAGAATTCCAAGACGGTCCCCTTTTTGCGTGATGGGTCACATACATGAATTTTATAAACAAGGTTTGGAATACACTTTCATGACTTCTATTACTTTAGGTGGGGAATACGTCTGCAACATCGAGTAAACATTACAGTAAAAGCAATAAAACGACTTGATAATAAATTAATAATCAAACTCCTCATCAAACAAACAAAAATCTAGACATGCCCCCACTGCTTTAATTAATAGTATGGTGTTTAAACGCCATTTTCAACATTATTTTAGTTATATTGCGGCGGCCAGTGCACCAATTCATGCGTTCCTGGAGTTTCTTTTACTAGTACTTGGCACAATTTTCTTTCTAAGCCACTGGCTGCTTTCCCACATGATCATCATCAAAACAATGGTCAGCGGTGGGAGAGGAATGAATCCTGTCGTAGTGACTATCATCAATCCTCGGAAAGAAATTGGCCGAGCCAGGCTTTCTAGCTAAGGATCAAACCCGGGACCCCGTGTTCTCAAGTCCTGCACGCCACCGACTGAGCTATCGGGACTCGGCACGCCCCCACTGAAAAATATTTGCAGACATCAAATCAAATGTGGCCGAATTGATTGGATTCGCTTTTGAAGAGGTAGAAAACATTGTGGGAAAAGGAGAAAATGCTGGTATTTTCATGTGGGGCGGTTAAAGTACGGAATATTTGGTAAAGAGGTTATACGCTGTATAAGGATAAAAGGCGTGAATAATTACATGTAAAACATGAATTAAATTATACCTGTAAAATATGATAAATCAACCGAAACTCTTTAATTAACCCTTTACCGCAAAATGACGACTTTTGACGCTTCTGGAAAAGAAGCCTTTTGAAAACATTGCGGGAAAAGAAGAAAATGCTGGTAACCAGCATTTCTCCTTTTCCCACAATGTTTTCTACTCCATCAAAGAAAAATCACACAATTCGACCCACTCTGAAATTGTCGTCTGCAAATGCTTTCAATTTGGACAAGGCTAAAATTTTGTCGTCTGGTAAAGAGTTAAGATGCCAATGGATTTACGTTAAGAGGCGTTTAATGCTGCTGCACTGACGATCTGGACCGCTGTTGGTAAATTTTCTCTGCATGTCAAAGGATCATTCTACCTGCATATTCAGTCGTTTTTTAGATAAAATATTTTTTTATGAATTTATAGTTTTATGTTTACAGAAATTCATTAAAATACACTTTTCACAAAGCAATGGTCATTATAAATTGCTTGTTTGAATGGTGTGTTACGCCACTTTCAACATAATTTCAATCATATCACGGCGACAGCTCACATATTCATGTTTCCCTGGGTTTCACCAGTACTAGGCTAGACTCTGATGTGTCTTGTCCAAAGACAATCATCTGAAGGGCCCAATGGAGCCAGGGAAGCTTGAACCTGAGACCTTCAGATCACGAGTCTTGTGCTTTACTACTGAGTATTGCCCTTTACGCATTTCCATAGCAAAAACAGAAAAAAGGTGTGTAAGAGAGACAGACAGACAGACAGAGAGAGACAGAGGCACAGAGAGACAGACACACACAATGACACTCACAGGCAGACAGACAGACAGACAGACAGATCCTCACCCAAACCCAACACTTTCCTCTGTAGGTCTCCAAGTTGAATAGCAATCAATTTGTATTGTCAAAGTCCCTGTCACATTAATCATCATTAATACATATTCAATAGTATCAAATAATTAGGTTTTCCAATATCACCGATTCTACATGCATGATAGATTTACCTTTTTCCGGCGTAGCTGGTGCCGGCTTTTAAACTACGTTTTGGTCCTGATAGCAAATGAATAAATAGAGACTTGTGATTGGTCAAAAATGTAGATATGTTTATTTTAAGCCCCCCCATTGTGGTAAACAATGTACACCAAGACATGCTTATTCTGGGGCTCCCTCTGCCGATAGATATTTGCTGGCAATTTATGCCGTCTGTATTTTTTTAAAGACATTTCTTGTTTTACATTCTAGTAAATATTTCAATTCTAGGTAAAGATTTCTTTTCCTGATAAGCTTATGATTCACTTAAGATACTTAGATTTTGTGAAAAAATCTAAGGACCCAAGTTGCGCTCTATTCACCTACCATTCCTAAGAACATTCTTAATCTTCAACTATAGAAACTTTCTCATTTTGAAAGTAACACAACTTCTGATTGGCTGAACCATTTGATTTAGCCAATCAGATGTGTTACTATCTTGAATCCAGAATAACACCTAAACTATGGAACTTTCAAATTTGAAAGTAACACAACATCTACATTGGTTTAGCCAATCAGATATTGTGTTACTTTCTTGAATCAAGAATTGCATCGAAACGAAGGTGTATGAATGTGGATACAGGCCAACGACTTTTAAGACTTGCTTGGAAGGCTTGTCCAAAAATTATTTATTCTTACATACATGTACATGCGAGTGTAAGAACACTTAAAAAGATGGATTTCTAAACTTGAGTTCGGACGGGATTCAAGAGAAATTCGTTGGTTTGCTTTGAAAACGTCGTAACTACAGCTTGTCACAAGCTATAGTTACGAGGTTTTTTTTTATTAAACCGACGAATTGCTATCGTTATGTCAGGTGATTGTCTTGCGTTATTATCTTCAAAGGACACGTAAACAGGTTCCCAGCGGGGATTGAACTCGTGATGCCCTCGTTCTAAAACAAGGTCAAAAGGGCCACGGAGGACTATGTACAACAAAGCGAAAGAAATATTGAGTGCGCCTAGCTCGTTTTGATGAGTCACTATGACTTAAAAAAAACTGGGTTCCTTTTTTCTTGGGCTCTTCTACTGAACTGCGCCCCACCTTGCATTAAAAAAGAAACACCTGATCCGCTACACTTTTCATGGCAGTGTCATGGGGGCGACACTTCAGAGACCTAGCCTTGTACTGGTCATCTTCGCAAGCCAAGGCTGACGATTCACTACGCTACTCAACCCTTGGCGGATCGAGCTTGATTTTTACATTCACCCGATACGCTTGTTCATTAGATGTAGGTCGCTACCTTTCGAATAGAAGGTAAACATGGAAACCCATGTGGATGTCTGCTTATCGCTTCATGTGTATTCGTAAGCGGTTTGTAAAACGATATTTCATTTGCTTTTAGAAATATGATGTAAAGGGGGGTAATAACCAACTTCTAATAGGGGGCGCATCGCAGGAATCTCGAAATCGGGCTCAATCAGCCAAGGTAAGATCCACGTAGTGATCGTAAACTTGGCTCGCGAAGATGTGAACTGGTGAAATACAAGAAACAGTGCATTATGTAAGCTATAGCCGTGATATGTTAGAAATAATGTTTAAAGCGGCGTAAAACACCACCCAATCCATCAAACAATCAACAAGTAAAAAAATGCTTCCAATTCGAGGTAGTGTCAAGGTCGATGGCTTACAGTTTATCGAGCATTGACCACACGGTATCGAGTTTTGATGACCCGGGGGAAGAAGTCTTTAGAAAAAATTGCGAGAAAAGGAGAAAATGCTGGTTACCAGCATTTTCTCCTTTTCTCACAATGTTTTTTAAACTTTTAACTGACAGATTTTATCATTTGAGAAACACTTGATTAGTCGTCTAGAAATGCTTTCAAGTTGGAAGAATCCGAAATTTCGTTGTTTAGTAAATAATTTAGTTGTAAGTAAAAATGAAATATTCATATTTCTATTTACCACCGTCAAAATGCAGGGTGTTTTTTTTGTGTGTGTGTATCGGGCGCATACAGGGTTTTGACCGAAAATCGATGACAAGTTTTGTAGAAAAAGAAATCGGCAACCTGGAACATTGGTGATATGGAATATTGATGAGCGACTTAACAAGAACTGAAGCGAGGTGAAAAACCTTTTTGTTTCAAAGAACGAGATCATTGTTCCACGTCTTTTGGAATGAATTTTACCCTCTGACATTCTGACATTCCTTGACAAGTCGGTCGCGCTCTCTCACTGAGATTCTGCGATACGTGGCAAATCTAAAACCCGCCCTTTTTTGTGTAGGGGGGGGGGGGGGGGAAGGGGACTGGTGGTAGTGAGGGGGAGGGGGGGAAGAGTAAGATAATCAAACAAGCACTTGGCTATCTGCACATGTCATTTTCCTGTCTGCTCTGACGCATCACCGATCCCATTTACCAGGGAAAAGTAGGGCTCAGACCGAAGGCAAGGTTACAATCACTACGTGGATCTTACCTTGGCTGATTGAGCCCGATTTCGAGATTCCTGCGATGTGCCCTCTATTGGATGCTGGTTATTACCCCCCTTTACATACTATTTCTAAAAGCCAATGAAATATCGTTTTACAAACCGCTTACGAATACACATGAAGCGATAAGCAGACATCCACGTGCAACTTACTGACCTTTTGCGGACAGCGTAGATCAAGATCAGACTGCACAGAACGTGCAGTCTGATCTTTGATCTACTCTGTCCGATACGGAGACATTATTCCCCAAAACATAACTTTGAAGTAACAATATTTGAATTTTTACTATCCAGATGAAAATTTCATTTTAGTTAATCAGCAGGATAAGGGTTAACCTATTACCACACAATCCTTACTTTTGACGCCCCTGAGAAAGAAGCCTTTTGAAAACATTGTGGGAAAAGGAGAAAATGCTGGTAACCAGCATTTTCTCCTTTTCCCACAATGTTTTCTACCATTCACTAAACAAATTTCAAATTTTTCACTCACTTTTATTTTGTCGTCTGGAAATTCCTTCGATTTGGACCAGTTTTAAATATTGTCGTTTGGTAATGGGTTAAACAGTGAACAAAAGATAGAGCGACTTTGAAACTTTGGACCTACTTTTCAAATTCTTTTTTTTTCTGCCAGCAACTAATACTTTGACCGACAGTATAATGAAAGACTGTCAATTTCATATAGAAATGGTTTTACTTATATTCAAATCCATTTTAACATCCCCTCTTTCACGTTTGGTCGCTACTCTGCCTTTAATCATGTTGTACCAAGCCTGTTGAATTACAACACGGAAGAATGGCTTTTCGTAGTTGATAACTCCCTAGATGTCATGCTTATAATGGCACAAGCAACTTTTAACAGAAACTCTTTTACTGACAGTTTGGGTGAAGATCATATAGCACGGGACTTTTAGGCTGATCTTGGTCCTTTATGTAATGATATGGCGTTACCAGCGTTTCCTTTTTGTTCTGTTTAGTGTTTTGTTTGCTTTTTTTCTAATGAAATAAAAAAAGAGAAAAGATATGAAATTCACGTATTGAATTGTGAAAGGTTTGTTCCCAATGGCCATGGTCGTGACGAAGGAATGATTGGAAATGACTTGTGTTGATCGTTGGTTTACTTCCATAATATATGAATAAATTATACATTACTTTGAACAGAAAACTCTCTTTTTTTAGCAGATCGCCATTTAAAACTTTCTCGCAGATGGATAAAATGCTCGTATCGAGGATTTTCTCCATCGGCCATAATGTTTTCATTCGTATTTATAAATTTAATCGACACAATCATTCTCCATATTCCACCGCAGATTGTGTATTTTGATAAGGACATTTTTGGGGTCGCCTGCTGCAATTCAGATCAGGAAGTAAGATATTTCGCACGTAGAAACAAACAAGTTCAATGACCTGTAATTTTGTTATTGACTTAAAAAAAAAAAGGCAATGTCCGGCATGCATGTATTGGATGTTAAATTGACTTTTTAGAATGTTGCTGTTACAGTGTTCATTGTAACGGTGTTTTGTTGCAGTGTTCGTTGTAACGATGTTCATTGTAATGGTGTTCATTGAAATGTTGTAATTGTATATTCTTTGTTACAACATTCATTGCAAGGGTGTTCATTCTTATATCATTCATCATAACGGTATACATTGTAATAATGTCCATTGTATATGTGTTCTTTGTTACAACATACAATGTGAGGGTGTTCATCTTTGCATCATTCATTATAATAGTATACATTGTAATGATGTGCATTGTAACGGTATTCTCTGTTACGGTATTCACTGATTACAGCATTCAACGATTCCATATTCATTATAACGAAGCCTATAATAACGATATTCGTTGTTACGGTATTTGCAGTAACGATGTTCAATGTAAAGATGTTCATTGTAACGTTGTTCTTTGTATGATATCCATTGTTACGGTGTTCATTGTTGCGGAGTGCATTGTTACGGACGTTATTGTCCGTATCCAGCCGGCTGTGTTTGGCGTATTACCGTCACCTCATTATCTTCCGCCAGATGGCATTCTATAAATACACATCTACCTAATTTGGGCATTCTGGGTGTAGAACCGGACTGTTACTTTAAATTCCAAACTAAAATAAACGTTTACTAATAAAACGCTACCAGGTGCCATTCATTCAGCTATAATCAGCAGTTTAGAGAAACCTGGGTCTAAACAGGACTGATTTTTCCTCAAACTTTTTAATAAAAGTCAATGTCTCCATTGCTACTTTATCTGATTATCAGCATTTTCTCCTTTTCCCACAATGTTTTAAAAAGCTTTATCTTTTCAAGGTTGTTAAAACTAGGGATTGTGTGATAAAGAGTTGACCCTTTCCCAAACAACAAAATTCCAGACTGGTCCAAATTAAAAGCACTTGCAGACAACAAACAAACGCAAGTCAAAAATTAAAATTTGCTTCCAATCGGGTAGAAAACATTGTGGGAAAAGGAGAAAATGCTGGTTACCAGCATTTTCTCCATTTCCCACAATATTTTCGAAAGGCTTCATTTTCAGGTCCGTAAAAACCAGGGATTGTTTGGTAAAGGGTTAAGCCCCCTTCTGCCCAAGCCTGGCTCAAAAGCATATAATATATACAGAGTCCCAAGTATAATGCACTATGTACAAAGATACCATATAGCCCTTTTACCAGAGCGCAGAGCAGTTCTATATCTCAGTAAACATCCGTCAATTACGCAGAAACGCAGCTGGCTTTTTATTGCCAAGCATGGTCAATTGTAAATTGAGAAGTTATACCTTTTATCTCATATCTTGGATATCGACTGTAGGCATTGTTGCATCTAATTTCAAAATCAATCAAAATACTTGTCAGCTTTAATTCGCAGGAATCAAGTAATTGTACTGTCATTAAATAACAATCAATATTTTTGCGATGCCCTGCATTATCTACCGCTAAATGACATTCTACAAATTCACATTTATCTAATTTGGGCATTCTGGGTACAGGACCGAGCTACTTTTCTACGCGACAACTGTTACTTTGAAACTCAAACTAAAATAAACGTTGGCTCAGAAAAACGCCAACTGGTGCGATTCATTAAGCTATGATCAGCAGTTTAGAGAAATCTGGAGCTAAAACAGGCCTGATTTCTCCTCAAACGTACTGATAAAAGCCATTGTCTCTATTACTACTTTATAGTGCATATTACTACAATACTCCCAATTTTGGGGAGAGTTATTCATCAAATCAGACAGGTCGAATCTTGGAAGAATATGACAGGTCGAATCTTGGAAGAATATGACATGCGCAGAAACGCGATGCTCATTGAAAATGGGGGGGGGGGGGGGTGTTGCTTATTGCACCTTCTAAAAGTACCGATTCGTGTCAGCCTGAGCAGTCTATGTGGGCTGACCTGGATCAAAACTTTTGCCATTTGAAGATTTTCTGCATGCAAAATATCTATTTCTCCTGTATATGCAGTCAACTTTTAGACGAAATGGATTTTGTGGAATCATACATGTAGTTATGTGATGCATCGCTTGATATAATGCAAAACTGTGATTGATGTTTGCTCTCTGTATTTAATAAGAAAGTTTTACAAAGTCACATGTACAATTTTTGAGGGGAATAAGATGGTCAACATCCGTTATTTTTTGAGAAGTGAGTGGGGCAAGATCCCACTCGTCACAACTCGGCCGATTCCATGCCTACATCTAACCTCGTCCGTATTACGGTCGTTTCCATTTGAACTGAGAATCACGTGTTCTGTATATAACGCGCCACTGACAGTCGTTTAGCAACGACATAAACAAGCTCGAGGAAATTATTTACATCAATCTATTTATCGGTGAAAACTTCAATCGGAATTGATAAACCACCTTAAAAATGAATCTACGAACTGTTTGTCAATTGAAATATAGTTAGGAAGATTTCGATAGAAAATTTTAAATCAAGTTTTCTTTAGTAAGAGGAGCCTTACAATTTTCAGAACGGTAAAACGGCGTATTTCCGGGCAATGAATGTACCAATCTGCTACATATCAATGCGCGAGATACAGCCGAGGGATTGGATGGCTCTCATCACCCGAGGTATGCCGAATGGACAAGATCCCTTGAGAATTTTTAAACGGGGAGAGCACATAAAAGGAACACTATAACATGTACAACTTGTGATATGAAAGGTAACAACGACAAACGTAGTACTTAATAATAATGAAAATAAGAAAAATGAGAAAAATAATGAATAATGTGTGTATATCTTTGGTTTGGAAAAAAATCCTGAAAACTATGAATTCCAAAAAATTGTATAGAAAACCTCCCAATGCAAATATTTCTACTTAAATAGCTTTGTCAATTCCTGACAAGGAAAGTAACCTCATTCTTTTCAAACTCTTGCTTAACCCATTCTACCCTTCCTAAGGCAAATTTCAATTTTTCAGTGACATTAATTTTGTCAGCTGCAAATGCTTTCAATGTGGCCCAGTCTAAATAAAATTTTATTGTGTGGTAAAGAGTTAAAAGGCAATGGACCCGTAATAGAAAACAGCTATTTCCACTGTAATATTATGCTACTAAATTTGCTATGATTAAAAATGGGTATTATTGTACTTCTTTAACCGAGCCACTTTTTTCTATTTGTCCTTCTTAGAATTATCATTTATAAATCTAAAACCGATATAATATTCTCATTACAAAGGGAGATAATAATTACCCCACTTTACTTACAACTAACAAAAGTATCAACGAATAATTTCAAAATAGACATCAAAGGAATTTCTGGTCCGATAAAAATGTGTAAAAGTATTACATATGTATAAATCCGTATTTATTCATTCTCAAGAAATTTTATGCCATACTGAATATTAGAAGTTTTACAGGTCTACTACCTTAACAGAAGTCTCGGTGTTGGACCAGTCGTGACGGTAGTATCCTGTTGGTGCCAATTTCAAGTCTATAACAAAAGAACATCCTCATAATTGTGTTGCATTTCTTTCGCAAAATTCAAACCATTGACAATTTAAACTTGATATCTGCGTAAGCAACCGATTTTACGGCAAGAATCTTCTTAGACCAAGCAACTAAAGACCTTTTCAAACCTTTCTAAACAACAGAACCGGTATCTGACCAATAGTAACATCAGTTCCGTTCAAACTTTTATTGCTGGCTGTAAAATCAAATCTGACATCTTCAACAAAAACAGGTGTGATGCCATCACTTCCGCAGTGAACTGGTGACCCCTTTGAAAATGTTTGTATCGTAAACATTTGATTGGCGGGTATCCGAATTGGGTCATGAAATAATATGTCAGACAACCTTGACCCTTCCTGGCAGTCAGTTTGGTACTTCTCTTTTCGAATTTGGTAGCCAATCTGGCTAAATATAGAGACTTCAAGATTGAAACTCTTGGATCCCTTGTAGCTACTGTACACCTGGATGCCATGAAGTGCAATTGGTTTTGAGCATTTAAATGTGATTGCATCAGGCCCGTTATTTTTCCATGTGCCTTTTACAGTTTGGAAACGATTCACTTTCAGAAACCGATCACGTGGTTTGGTAATCGATACCACGTCATCATAGTCAAGAAGCCTCTTTGTTTCAGGAGCTGTATCGTTGCTTTTTTCCATTGAAATCTGGTCAGTTGTATTTCTGTGTGCTTGTTTTGGTTCTGTCAAAGAGTGTGTCGGTAACTTCATTCGAATACCATGGTAATTCTGGTATATTTTTATGTTTTGTTCTGATGTCGGCCTCTTTGGTTCAGGAGCTGTGTCGTTGCTGTTGTCCACTGTAGTTTGGTCACATGCATTTCTGTATGCTTTTCTTGGTTCCGTCAAAAATTGTGTCGGTAACTTGAGTCTAGTACCATGGTGATACTGGTATATTTTTATTTTTTCTTCTGATGTCAGTATCTGTCTAACAGAAACCTTTTCTGTGAATTCGGCAACCGACATCGCTGCAAACCGCGCGTGAAAAACTAGGTTACCAAGCATTTGTCTGATATTTTTATCAGTTGCTTTGACTTTTCGTTTTGAACATTGTGAACTAGCCCAGAAGACCAAAGCATAAAACACTGTCATTTCGTCTGCATTCAGTTCGTCTGCTTTTACCACACTGTCCAAGCATTCATTACATAACTGTCTGAGTCCACGTGACATCAACACCTCTTTCGCGTTTATGAAAATGAAATTTAAGCATTCATTGAAAAAGAAGTCTTTTCCATATTCATGACACTTTTCTAGTATGTCGCAAGCACTTTCTGCCGTGAGGTCGCCCATGATCTTTTCAAAACATCGTTTCATCAGTGATTCAGGACCGTATTTGTCTGCCAAAGGAAGCAGCGAAAGAGCTTGGTTTGTTGCTAGGTCAAGGTCACCAGAATAAACGTATCTGAAAAATAAACATCTTCTAGAATATAGCAATGTGATAATTTGAGAGAAGGGTCTATGACCTTTTTTAGAGGTAATCATTGTGTCTTGCTTTTACAACTGATGGATTAGAAAAGGACAAACGTCAGGCAAACGATTTTATTGTTTGTTTGTTTGTTTGTTTGTTTGTTTGTTTTGGCGTTTCGTATCTTGTTAGAATACATTAAATTAGCTGATTACTTATTACTCAAACATCCAGTTGAAAATATTAATGCCAAGGTCACAAATAAAACGGGCGCCGGACGATTTCTTCCAACTTCGCCGATCCAAAGATTTGAGACATCGCCCCGGCGCCGTACGATTTAAAGAATTTTGCTCAAGCGTGCACTTTTCAGTTCAGAAAGGCACTGGACGGCAACCGGACGGTCATCGGGCGGCGACCGGACGGACATTTTTCGGACTTTGTGCCGCCGTCCTGCTAGCTACAGAGGCGTGTCATACTGTCCGAGGATGACGCGCCTCTGTAGCCATGTTTTGACCCACACATTCCTCGCTCTGCAACTTGGCCAGCACGCTCACACAGTCCTCACTCTGCGGCCTCCCCCAGCAAGCTCCTGATCGTAAACAGCAGCTGCTATTACATTTATCTGCCTTCGGCGAGCATGCATGCAATCTCTCTTGATGAACGAAAAGATTCAGCAGATTGTGTGGTGGTATAAGTGCCATTTTCACTTCAGAACTGATAAATTATGATCAGTAAGATATCAATATACACTTTTAAAATATACTCATCATGTCGCCAAAGTATATGTTTGCCGTCCGGTCGCCGTCCGGAAAGATTTAACAAAATCAATGCCGCACGGCGATCTGTCGGCAACTGGACATTGCCCGTACAAATATTCATAATCGGACGGTATCCGTCCGGGCTCTGTTCGGCGCCTGGACGGAGGCAGTCCGGTCGCCGGACGGCTGCAGTTCAGTCGCTGTATGATTTGGAGATAAACGTTTTCATAAAGATCGGCCGGCGCCGTCCGATTTCTGAAGGCATCGTCCGGTCACCGGACAGCGCCCGCACGGAGCCCGGATGGTGAGTTAACGGGCTCTCCGATGGCCAAAGAAAATCGTCCGGTCGTCGTCCAATTATAACTTTGTTTTATGCCAAGGTCACAAATAAAACGGGCGCCAGACTATTTCTTCCAACTTCGCCGATTCAAAGATTTGCGACATCGTCCGGGCGCCGTACGATTTTAAAACATTTTGCTCAAGCAGTCACAAATCAAACTGGCATCGGACGGCAGTTTATTCAGAAATGCCGTGCTTGAACTTTTCAGTTAAGAAAGGCAGCGGACGGCAACCGGACGGTCATCGGGCGGCGATCGGATGGCGACCGGACGGACATCTTTCGGACTTTGTGACGCCTTTCGGCTAGCTACATAGGCGTGTCATACTGTCCGAGGATGACGCGTATCTGTAGCCACGTTTTGACCCACACATCCCTCATTCTGCGGCCTAGCCCAGCACGCTCCTAATCGTAAGCAGCACCTGCTATCACATTTCTCTGCCTTCGGCGAGCAGCTCGCAATCTCTCTTCATAAAGGAGAAGATTCAACAGACTTTTTGGTGGTATAAGTGCCATTTTCACTTCAGAACTGATTAATTATCACGAGGTAAGATATCAATATACACTTTTATGATATACTGATCATGTCGCCAAAGTATATGTTTGCCGTCCGGTCGCCGTCCGGTCACCGTCCGGAAAGAATTAACAAAATCAATGCCGCACGGCGATCTGACGGTCACTGGACGGTGCTCGGACGAATAATTATAATCAGGCGGTGCCCGTTCGTGCTCCGTCCGGCGCTTGGACGACGGCAGTCCGGTCGCCGGACGGATACAGTTAGGTCGCCGGACGATTTTGAGAAAAACGTTTTCATAAAAATCGGCCAGGCGCCGTCCGATTACTGGAGGCATCGTCCAGTCACTGGACAGCGCCCGGACGAAGCCCGGACGATGAGTTAACGGGCTCTCCGATGGCCAAAAAATCGTCCAGTCGCCGCCCAATTATAACTTTTGTTTAAACCTCGAACAGGCGCCGGACGGCGTCTCAAAATTGAACTGCCGCCGTTCAAATTGAACTGCCACTGGACGGTCGCCGTGCGGTTCCCAGACGATTGTGTCAAAATCTCCCGAAAAACTCGCCGTTGGCAGAAGTTGGTTATTTATGACTTGGTCATAAGCTCGCCATTAGCAACCACTCCTTTTTTGCCACCATGCTTGTAGGTTGTAGTTCGCTGAAGAGGCAACAAATAGCCTGCAGAAAGTAACCAGTGAGATCTCTAGACAAACGATACAGATATAGAAAACAACACAAGAATCGTAGCAACAACAACAGTTTAACCTGAGTAATAATCTAAACGGTTCAATCTTTAGATCTGGCACAATGACTAGCTTGCTGGTGAACTTTTTCTGGTCAGCGTATAGCTCCCGAAGTTTTGAGGCTCGCGACTCAAGAATGAAGGTGTGCGCCATGACCGGCTCCTCCTGTTCGCCCACGAGAAAGGTGACGTCACAGGCAACCTCGTGCGATAGCATGTACAGATTACACTCTGACAGCGTCTTCCCGTCCTGCCAGTCTTCCGCCTGAAATACAGAAGTAATAGGAAGTGTCTATCGGGGCAAAAAAAATGTGCGGCAATCGGTAAAACGGATAGTTTAATTTCAGAAAATCTTCTGCGTACAAGTACGGGACGTTTGTATAGTCTTGGTCCCGTCGTCTGCGCATGTCATATTCTTCGAAGATTCGACCGTCTGCTATGACGCATCAACCATCCCCGTATAGCTGGGAAAAGTAGGGCTTATATCGAAGCTATTAGCCTATTGCTTTTAACTCATTACCAAACGAAAAAATTTTAGGTTTGTCCAAATCGAAAGCATTTGCAGACGACAACATAAAATTGACTGAAAATTTAAAATTTGTTTTGCGCAGGGTAGAAAACATTGTGGGAAAAGAAGAAAATGCTGGTTACCAGCATTTTCTTCTTTTCCCACAATGTTTTCTAAAGGCTTCTTTCTCAGGGGCGTCAAAAGTAGGGATTGTGTGGTAATGGGTTAAAGCATGTAGGGGCTGTTTTAATAAATGGCCGATGCGTAGGTTACATGCTAGCTTATTATAGCTGAATGAATCGCACCAGGTAGCATATTATTGAATAATCGTTGATTTCATTTCGAAAGTAATGGTTGTTTTGAAGAGTAGTCCGGCTCTGTACCCAGAATACCCAAATTAGATTGATGTGTATTTGTAGAATGCCATCTAGCGGGAGATAATGGTCTCAGTCAAAGATCAACCGTCCCGTCCCTCGTGTTGTCCATACCTCGTTGTAAACATTAGACGGAGTCAATATACAGTAATTTGATGAGAATGATGTTTGATATCGCTTTCCACAGTATCTGTCATATTGCAGCAACAGCATATGTTTTAGTTATGTCTGTCTTTGGCTTATCATTTCTTAGAAAAGGTGTTTCTGATTAAAGAGACAAAGTTATCATAACTGTCTTTGACCCTTAACCAAACAGTCTCCAGTTTTTACGACACAGAAGGAAGAAGCCTTCTGAAAACATGGTAGGAAAAGGAGAAAATGCTGGTAACCAGCATTTTCTCCTTTTCACCCAATGTTTTCTACTCTTCTTCAATCAAGTTTTAATTTTTCAATCATGTTTATTTTGTCGTCTGCATATGCTTTCAATTTGAACAAGTTGTTGTTTGGTAAAGAGTTAAGTATTTTAGCACGTACTTGCACTTTAGGGAAAAGTGTCGTGGGTGTATTGACCACTATAGTTAGGGGTCCGGCCGGGTGGCTCAGTGGTTAGCGTACCTGACCCGTGATCTGGAGGTTGCGGGTCCGATACCCGGTTGCGACGAACCTACTTTCCGGCGATTTTTTCTCCTCTCACCTCTGATGCATGTGAGAAAAGTAGTCAATGGCTTAGGAAAGACAGTTGTGTCAGTGCTGGTATGAGAAAGCCAGGAAACATACGGGGACGTCACTGACCGCCATGACATGACCTACGCTGTAAAAATAGCATTATACTACAGACAAACCAATTCATATCTGTAGTTAGAAGCAATCATAACTGCTTTTCTCGACCAGCAGTGATCCCCAGCTCCGCCAATTTGTTTCCGAGGATTGATGATAGTCACTGCGACAGGATTTATTCCTTTCCCACCACTGACCTTTGTTTTGATGATGGTTATGTGGAAGAGCAGCCAGTGGCTGGGAAGCGAAATTGTGCGGAGTACTGGTAAAAGATAGTCAGGAAAGCGTGGATAGGTGCACTGGCCGCCGCTGTATAACTGAAATAATGTTGAAAACGCATTTAAACACAATACAATAACAACATCAACCAGCAGTTGATTGATTGGTTTTTTGATTGCTTGATTGATTGGTTTGTTGATTACGTTTATCTCCGTTTTCAACATTATTTCACTCATATATCGCGACAAACAGTGCTGCTATCCATGTTTTCCTGGGTTTCTTCTACCAGTTCTTCGTAAAGTATTCTTCCCAGGCCACTGGCTGTTTTCCCACGTGACCATCGTTGAAATAAAGACCAGCGGCGAGAGAAGAATGTATCTTGTATCTTGTCGCAATGACTATCTATCAGTCCTCGGAAAAGAATTGTCCGATTTGGGGATTCTAATCAATGATTCTCTGAGTATCAACGAAACAAAGAAACCTACACGACATGAATGAGTAGATAACTGGAACTTCTACAATGACAATTTTGCTGTGGCGAGAAAAAAAAAATAATGAGAAATAAAAAATGCTTATCAACTTGTGCTTAAAGTAATCAATACACTAAGAATGCCTATCTCTGCGAGAAAATATAAACAAGTACTTACCATTTTGATTGGTCAGGTTTTTCGAATCAAGCTTTTCGTATACTACGTTTGATTTTGCAGTCTCTTATTGTCTGCACACATTTAAGGATTGTCCTTAATCGAACAAGTTCATAACGATCTGCGGTCTACATTTCAAAAAAACTGAAGGTTCGTAAATCAACGTATTGGAAAAGTGTCTTGTAGCAAAAAGGAACATGTATCAGTAGAAATTTAATATTTTATAACCGTTTGGACTAATATAATAATAGTGTTAACCGCTGACTTGCCCCCAACAGAATACTTTAACCCTTTACGCAACAATTCTGAGTTTTGATGACCTATAGTTTAACTCTTTCCCAAACGACAAAATTTTAGACTAGTCTAAATTGAAAGCACTTGCAGACGACAAAATAAATGTAACTCAAATACTGAAATTTGTTTCCAGCTGGGTAGAAAACATTGTGGGAAAAGGAGAAAATGCTGGTTACCAGCATTTTCTCCTTTTCCCACATTGTTTTCAAAAGGCTTCTTTCTCAGGGTCGTACAAACTAGAGATTGTTTGGTAAAGGGTTAACTTAGTTTAACTCATTGCCAAATGACAAAATTTTCGGTTTGTCCAAATCGAAAGCATTTGCAGACGACAAAATAAAAGTGACTGAAAATTAAAAATTTGTCTTGTGAAGGCTGTACGACATTGTAGGAAAAGAAGAAAATATTGGTTTCCAGCATTTTCTCCTTTTTCCACAATGTTTTCTAAAGGCTTCTTTCTCAGCGTCGTCAAAAGAAGGGATTGTATGGTAATGGATTAAACATATTTATTTTACATCGATTGACAAACCATGATATATCCTCTTCTTGAGATATGTAACGTTTAATTATAAAATAAACACAAGCTTTCGGCGGTACAACCGCCCTCTTCAAGTGTGATCCCGTGATAAAATGCCTGCAGTAATGTTCAGTTGTTTACGCAACGCCCACTTCACACTTGAAGAAGGCGGTTGTACCGCCGAAAGCTTGTGTTTATTTTATAATTAAACGTTACATCGATTGGTAAATAAGTTCTTACAACTTAAACTAAACTGACTCGATTCTGCTTCCTGGGAACTACACAAGTACTCGCGTCGAATGTGAAGGCCAGTGAAATGTCTCAAAAGTGACGCCCGCTCCTGGGTATCGAACTCGGAACCTTTAGGTTACGAGGCCGACGCTCTACCTCACAACCACGGACGACCTTTGCAGAGGATGTTTTTGGAAACATTATAGGAAAAGGAGACTATGCTGGAAACCGGTATTCTTAGTCTTATTCTCCATCATTTTGTAACTTTGAAAGTAACACAACTTCTGATTGGCTAAACCATTCGGATTGTGTTACTTTCAAGTCTGGATAAACTTGGAGAATAAGACTGTTATTAAGAACGATTGGTGAATACAGATCCTGGGTCCGTATTCACCAACCATTCTCAAGAACGTTCTTGGTCTTATTCTTCAAGATTTCCTGACTGTGAAAGTAACAGAACGTCTGATTGGCTAAACCATCCGGTTTAGCCAATCAGATGTTCTGTTACTTTCACATTGGCAAAATTCTGAAGAATAAGCCTAAGAATATTCTCAAGAACGATTGGTGAATACAGATCCAGGTTTTTATCGATCCATAATTATGTGATGACCCTTTGGTATCACATATCACGGACATGCATTGGGATCCCATTTCCCAGAGCGTGGCTAATATTATTTTTTGAGTTAAAAGACTTAAACCTTTACCAAACATTTCCTGGTTTTTACGGCCCTGAAAAAGAAGCCTTTTAAAAATTTTGTGGGAAAAGGAGAAAATGCTGGTAACCATTTTGCTGGTTAAAATGGAAAGTAACGCAATGTCTGAGTGGCTAAACCGTTTGGTTTAGCCAATCGGACATTGTGTTACTTTCATATGTACAAGTTCTAGGACCTAAAGACTAAGAACGTTTTTGAGAATGCTTTTGTGCATATGTAGACCCCGTTTAATGCTCCATAAACAGGAAATAGTTCTATCCGTTCTATGAGATATATATTAGATGTCCATTTCCTGTATCAAATAGACTTAGATATCTGCTGATTATTAAATTTCTAAACCGTGCAGATAACACACTGATCAACGTGAGCCGCGGACACCATGTGTTCTCGGTACACCAGATCGGATATTCCATGGAAGAACCGGAGGTGGTGTAAGTATTTTCATTTTTATGGACCTGATTTACATAGATAGACATGTTGATTTACAGCAATGTCAAGACGAATGATTGATCTGTTTACATACATACTAGGGAATAATAATACCATCATCTAACACGGTGAGGAAACTACATAGACGGAGCCATTGGCTCTGTTAAGGAAATCTTGTGTGGGTTTTTCCGGTCACGTGCGGCGCCGTCAATATCGGCTGTTTCGGTGGACACGAAAACGTAAGTTTTCCATTTATTGTCAAAATTTGATTTTATACTGAACACTAGCGAGAAAAGGGGAATTGTATGAGGGGCCCATGACTTTCAACTTACTTCCTTGTCCGTAGGGAGTTCCAAGTCGGCGCGGTTTTGTCTGAAACACTTTTGCCCTGAGCCACGGCGAGGTAAACAAAGGTCATTTTCTATAATGACCACAGGCTTTCTATTGCTCTTTCTGCATAAAAATTACTTATCTAAATGTTTACACCGTCCGAATGTATGAAGTGATTATCTAATCCTTCCCCACTCACGAAAAACAAAATTTGAATCAAAATAAAAAAAAATTGAGAAAAAATAAACAATGGCTCTGTCCATATCGGCCGGCTCTGTCTATATCGGCTGGCTCCGCTGTATGAGGGTGAGTTTTAGAAGCGACGTATATGCACAATTGAAACAAAACTCATACACACACACACACACACACACACACACACACACACACACCCACACACACACACAATTCGCTTTATTTTCTTTCGCACGGGAACGCGGACGACCGAGGTGACTACAATAGCTCTTCACACTTCGTGCAGTCAAGCTAAAAGTAAGTACTCAAGTCTGGAGTGTCAACTTCAGACATACCTGCAAAACTTTTATAAAAGTTATTCTCAAATATTGGTTTTATTCAGTTTTGCGTCCCCTAAGCTCTTAAACTGGTATTGAGACGAATGGATCGGTAAGTGGGAGGAAACGGGAGTACCCCGGGAGTATCCCGGGAAAAACACCCGACACACCCGCAAGCAGAACTTTGCTTGTCCACGTTGTCTGAGAGTGCCCTGTACCCACAGGGTGATATGGTCGAATGATCAAGAGCACTGAAGTCAACCACTTTAAACACTCAACCACGTGACCGCCCTTTTTGAAATGATAGATGGTTCGAGAAAAGCATCACCATTCCAAAAATAACTTTCAAAAAATCTAACTTTTGACTGGTAAACCAAATAGCGAAAAAAACCTATCGCTTCTAAAACTCGCCCTCATACAGCGGAGCCAGCCGATATAGACAGAGCCGGCCGATATGGACAGAGCCATTGTTTATTTTTTCTCATTTTTTTTTTATTTTGATTCAAATTTTGTTTTTCGTGAGTGGGGAAGGATTAGATAATCAATTCATACATTCGGACGGTGTAAACATTTAGATAAGTAATTTTTATGCAGAAAGAGCAATAGAAAGCCTGTGGTCATTATAGAAAATGACCTTTGTTTACCTCACCGTGGCTCACGGCAAAAGTGTTTCAGACAAAACCGCGCCGACTTGGAACTCGCAACGGACAAGGATGTAAATTGAAAGTCATAGGTCCCTCATACAATTCCACTTTTCTCGCTAGTGTTCAGTATAAAATCAAATTTTGACAATAAATGGGAGACTTACGTTTTCGTGTCCACCGAAACAGCCGATATTGACGGCGCCGCACGTGACCGGAAAAACCCACACAAGATTTCCTTAACAGAGCCAATGGCTCCGTCTATGTAGTTTCCTCACCGTGTCTAAGCGAGCTGTGGCTTTATGAGCAACTGGGGTCTTATTGTTTTGAAGTTTATTGCCGAATTTTGGACAAAATCCCTAACTATTGTTCATTTTACAAGTTTGTATGATAATATAAATGTATTCCCTAAAGGAACACGAAATTTCACCTAGAAATGTCCATCCAAAGCGAAGATATACGTTTTTGAATGGACCTGGGTAGAGGAAAATATGCTAACAAGACACCAATTTTATTTTCAATGGATGCACATGGACACAAGATCAGACAAAGCTTGCGGTAACTGGACACCAACCTTTAAATCATCAATATTTCTGCCTGAAACTCGATGCATGGGCTGTATACGAAGACTATTTTTGTAAACATTATGTCACTACGGTCCATTACCTGATAAAGAGCATGTTCAACCCAATTTCATTACTTCTATAGCTCTTGCTTTTTTGAAATATTTGCAATATTACGGCAATTTACGAAGTAGACCTACGATGCTTGATCAAAATTGACCGGTCATTGCCTCCAATGTTGGTGCAAGACATGTTCCTTGTATACAGCGTTTCAGTTTAATGAATGTCGTATTACCCATTACCAGGCAATTACGAGCTTTAATGTCCCTGGGAAAGATGGCCTAGAAAAACATTGTCCCTATTAACTAATCCAAAGAACTTTGTAAATCGTGTTCATTACTTTGAGTGCAAGAATTGGTCACACTGGCCAACGTATGTATACGTTGGATTGCCGGCTTTGACGTTAGATTGTACATACACCGAAAATGTTCAGTTCTTTCATTCTTGATGGTATTAAAAACTTTTTTGTAGAACACGCTACATGCCGAAGGAACTATGAAAATTAATTATTTTCAAGGTAATGCATAACACATATAGACATATTTGTAAACATTCGAGTACTGATAAAGACTAAAGTGAATTTGCTTTTGAAATTTCTCAGCAACTTGAGTACTGACTTTTTTTTACTTGAACAATTTTCACTTTGATTTTCATACTTCCTCTCGATGCTCTAGAACCAACTAAAGATTTCTGCATGGATAAAAAGAGGGAACAGAATCAGGTTAAATTTATATTGCTCCAAGGTACGTAGTGTGCTAGGAAATTATTAGAGAGGTTAATTGCAGCCATGGCAAATTACTAAATTAAATCTTTTCTGAAATTCGTCATTTATAAAAAATAAACCACGTCTATATCCTGTTTCGTTTTTTTTTATTTCGCTTTATTTACAAAACTATGACGAAACAGACTGTGTATCAGAACAATTATGCTGGAAGATATAGAATTAGCAAATTCTCTGGCAGTCTGAATTTTAAAATCACCACTGTTGGAGGGTCTGATGACCTCTCCAATAAATTTCAGCGGTACGAAATACAGTATGTTGGCCACCTATATTAAGCAAGCAACCTAAATAAACAAGCATACATTTAGTTCCCGACAAATAGCAATGCACAGACATTCATCTATATCAAGCAAGCACCTGCCGGCTTTGGCAAGCTCTTTCGACCGTCCCTTTGGTAATTGATTAATATAGGTTTAACTGTAACTATATCTGTGCACTATAACGCTGCATTTCCAAGATTTATGTAAGTTTGTAACAATAAAGATTAATATCTCATATATCATGATCACCCAGCATATTGGATAAAATGAAACATTATCAGAGATCATCTGTGTTATTAAATACATGTACATACATTTATTATCAATGAAATTAAAGAGCTGCAAGTACTTCCGCTTTATGATACTAAGAGAAAATAAGCCCCACCAACAAAAGCCATGTTTTTCAACAGATCAAAATTTATTGAAGGAGTGTGATAGAAAACTACCCAATGCCAATCTCGTGATTGAGTTCTTTTGAGAGGACAAATTTACAATTTTTACAACGCACCGTAAACGGAAAATAAGCTTCTTCCACATAAGCCATGTTTTTTAAAGGATTGAAGTATCTCGAAAGAAATTTATGGAATCATCCATGTTGATTTTTGTTCATTTCCACTAGGTGGTTTCTGAAGAGAAGTCTATTAAATACAGATTTTAGAAATAAACACTTAGACGAACAAACGCACGTGCATGTAAATGTACGAAGGGTACAACGCCATTCTAACAATTGGCCAAGCGGATTTGAAAATTATTTAAACTAAGAATCAGGCCAAATGTGGTAAATAATGTACACACTGTATTAGTTAATAGGGTTTTTCTTTATGGACAATGTTTTTCTAAGCCATCTTTCCCAGGGACATTAAAGCTCGTGATTGCGTGGTAATGGGTTAATACGACATTCATAAAACTGAAACGCTGTAAACAAGGAACATGTCTTGCACCAACATTGGAGGCAATGACCGGTCAATTGTGATCAAGCATCGTAGGTCTACTTCGTAAATTGCCGTAATATTGCAAATATTTCAAAAAAGCAAGTGCTAGAAGTAATGAAATTGGGTTGAACATGCTAATTATCAGGTAATGGACCGTAGTGACATAATGTTTACAAAAATAGTCTTCGTATACTGCCCATGCATTGAGTTTCAGGCAGAAATATTGATGATTTAAAGGTTGGTGTCCAGTTATACCGCAAGCGTTTTCTGATCTGGTGTCAATGTGCATACATTGAAAATAAAATTGGTGTCTTGTTAGCATATTTTCCTCTACCCAGGTCCATTCAAAAACGTATATCTTTGCTTTGGATGGACATTTCTAGGTGAAATTTTGTGTTCCTTTAGCGAATACATTTATCTTTTCATACAAACTTGTATAATGAACAATTGGGATTTTGTCCAAAATTCGGCAATAAACTTCAAAACAATAAGACCCCAGTTGCTCATAAAGCCACAGCTCGCTTAGATGATGGTATTATTATTCCCTAGTATGTATGTAAACAGATCAATCATTCGTCTTGATATTGCTGTAAATCAACATTTCTATCTAGGTAAATCAGGTCCATAAAAATGAAAATACTTACACCACCTCCGGTTCTTCCATGGAAAATCCGATCTGGTGTACCGAGAACACATGGTGTCCGCGGCTCACGTTGATCAGTGTGGATAAAGGATGGTGAAAGCAAGCAATTATACTTCCAAAGACCTGAATAAATACCGATAATGGCGGATTTCTGAGCCTAAGTCGAAAGAAGTTGTTGGGTTTTGATTCGAGATCGGGAGAAACAAGCAGACGAACGGCAAACTGTATGCTATTCTGACGTCATCAATAAATGTTCACTAGAAACAGTGACGTTTATTTCGACGTTGTACTTCCGAAAAGAACAAAATGGCGGTATAGAGATAAGTTGATAAAGATGTCGTCTGCGGAAAGGGCGCTTATAAACGAGGAAGCCAGTAATTTTATCAAAGAAGATAGCAGGATAGAGAAAGATACGAAATACTCGTGGTTTGTCTGTTCCTGTGCTTTCTTTTCCCAGGTGTTTGTGTTTGGGGTGTTACATGCATACGGTGTCTTCTTTGTTGAATTTCTCAAAGACTTCAAAACATCAAAAGGTGAAGCAGGTAAACGCATTTAAAAAGTTGCGTATATAGAAAGATATTCAATTGCAAGAGAAACTTTTAAAAAAGCAGTAGACATGTTAATCAAAGATTAATCAAATCTAGATCGAATAAACTTTCCTGGAAAATAGATGTTTTGGTACATTTGGCTTCTTGCTTTTACTGTAACATTGAAAATTAAAAAAAAAAAAGATAATAACTAAAGTTCCACCGGGGGCTTGTGATGTCCATGAATTGGCCTGTTTCTGTGTTTACTGAACGGGTAGAAAATATAGGTCTAGATACATTGTATCTATCTCATTTAAAAATTAAGTTAACAATTGTAATCACTACATAAATACATAGGGGAGAAAATGTAGCTTAACCCTATTCGTTTTGTCAAACAAGTATTTGCGTACATGAAACTGTTTTGCAAACAAATATAATTTCAACATTAATTCGGGCATATTTATAAATAATTAATGCAAAGATTACGATATTCAGGAAGTATTAAGCTATTCTATGTTTGGTTTGTCTTGTAAAGGATTTTGACTGTCATTAAACTACGGTGCCATATACAAATAACATATACATCGTCGTTTTACTTTAAAAACCTCGTAACTACAGCCTGTTTCAAGCTGTAGTTACGAGGCTTTTGAAGTAAACCGACATGTATATGTACTGATGACAAACATCTGAGCCGTGCTAGGGCAAAAGGAAGCTTACCACATCTCCGTGATGCGGTATTTCGTGTGCTCCTTTATCTCTTTTGAACAGTGTATTATACATGTATTTCTAAATCACGATGAGGTTACTTTTATAAGCATGCATTGCTACCCACGAGTGGCGAGTCCAAAAGAAATGGATGAGGAATTAATTTACATTATAATTATAGAAAATACGGAAAACATTGGTAAACGTTCAGGGAGAGGGGCTAGTGCTTTTACCAATGGTTATCTTTATTTTATTGGTTTTGACTTAAATTGGGGAAAAAAAAATCCATATTTGCCTATGCACGAATGGCTGTGAAGTTTTGTCAGAATCTCTTCGTCAGTGTCAGGTGTCAAAGCCTTCTTTTTTTCTCGATATCGTAATATCTAAACCTACATATAAATAAAAAAAGAAATAAGATTTCAAAGAAAAAAGACGCCGTATATAACAAAACATTCTATACATTTATGCCCGGGCAAGTTAACGCAGGTTCAGTCCAATCATGGAATTATCACTTGCCATCTTCTTTGAATTTTTTTCCCCTTTCGTATAACACTTTCTGTTGAGAGCAGTTTTTCGGTAGGTATTGATATGTTTGTGCTAAGTAGGCTTGGAACACTTATCTTTCTACTTTGTTGATGAAAAGGGCATTGAACGTCGTCCTTTGAAAAGTGGGTTTAATGCACCTGCAAAACAGAACAGAACAGAACAGATATCAACCCATCTCAGCCTGCGGAGGCTGACATGAGTAGAAACTTCTTTTGCTGTTTGTCAATTTTTCGTGTGTTCAAGGAACAGTCTGTCTTTAGCTCCCATCAATTGGTAGACGAAGTTGATTTTATGGATCCGTAATTTTGTGATGTTTTGATTGGAAAGTAATGCATCAGAGATGTTTAAACCCTTTCCCAAACGACAAACTTTTAGACTAGACCAAATTGAAAGCATTTGCAGACGACAATTCATCTCTTGCTGAAAAGATGATTTCTGTCTATGATAGGGTAGAAAACGTTGTGGGAAAAGGAGGAAATGCTGGTTACCAGCATTTTCTCCTTTTCCCACAATGTTTTCAAAAGGGTACTATTCCAGACCCGTAAAAACCAGGGATTGTTTGGGAAAGGGTTAAACCCTTTTTGCTGGAGCATTACTCATATAATACTTAAATTGCCAGAGAGAGAGAGAGAGAGAGAGAGAGAGAGAGAGAGAGAGAGAGAGAGAGAGGGTGGGGGGCTGTTTAAATATGAAATCTAAAAATAAGAAATCCTGCCAACTTCTCCCCCTCTCAAACAGCATCGATTCACTTCCGAAAATATTCATTTAACCCTTTACCATACGACAAAATTTTAGCTCTGTCCAAATTGAAAGCATTTGCAGCCGACAATTTCAGTGTGGCTCAAATGGTGCAATTGTTTATTGATTAGGTAGAAAACATTGTGGGAAAAGGAGAAAATGCTGGTTACCAGCATTTTCTCCTTTTCCCGCAATGTTTTCAAAAGGCTTCTTTTCCAGGGGCGTCAAAAGTAGGGATTGTGTGGTAATGGGTTAAGTCAGGCCATGACAAAAGGGGGCTTATGCTTCTCCGTGATCCATGGTACCAAGCAAGTCTTCACATACTAATGGATTCATAATATCCCATTTTATTTAACAGCTCTAAATCATGGGATAGACTAGAGTCTTAGGGCATGGAGAAAGCATAACCAATAATAGCGAAAGGTTTCGACCCAGGTCAGCCTGCGCAGGCTGACCTGAATCGATACTTTTCGCAGATGCATTAAGCCTCCTTTTCACAGAGCTTGGCTCATTTTATTTGTAGCATGGATTGGTTCCTTGGCCTATGGACTTTCCATGACCTTTGGCCCTGTGACAAGCGTTCTGATCACACGGTATGGCTACAGACGCATTATGATGTGTGGAGGACTTATCTGCGCATGCTCACTACTTGCGTCATCGTTTTCGACTTCAATTCTGATGCTATTTCTGACATTTTCCGTGACGTATGGGATTGGCACGTGTATGACGACGTCACCAACCATGACGATAACTTCGGATTACTTTGATAGATACCTGAGTATTGCGACTGGGATAACCGTCGCCGGAAGTAGCTTTGGGACGCTGATCATGGGACCTTTATCCCAACTCATCATTGATATCAGCGGCTGGAGAACAGCGTTCCGAGTTTACGCCGGTCTATGTATTTCCACCGTTGTATTTAACTCTAGAATTAAGCCATTGTCCAAACCGAGCCAGAGGAGAATAGAAGGACGTAGCTTCATCCACGATCTCCAAATTTGGAAGAACCGCGTGTTTGTTATTTGGACTTCTGCTATCGCTATGGTAATGTTTGGATTCTATATTCCCTATGTTCATCTGGTAAGTAATGATTTTTGTAGATTAAAAGTTATATTGGCAGCATGATGTTGGCTGCAAAAATAAAACACCTTTCGAAGATTGTTTTTTCCCTGCTTTATAAAGTAGGCTTATTATGAGTTAATTAAAACGTAACTGTTTAGTTCGAGTAGGACTCATTTCCTCCGAGGACTGATGATATTCAGTGCGAAATGGTTAATTCCGTTGTCTGCGCATGTCATATTCTTCGAAGATTCGACTGTCTTATATGACGCATCACTGCTAGCCCCGAAAGCGGGCTGACTGTAAATATTACGCTCTATAAAGTAGCAATGTTGAAAAAAGCTTTTACGTATCAATACGTTTGAGGAGAAATGACACCTGCTTTAGCAACAGATTTCTCTAAACTGGTGATCATAGTTGAGTGAATTGCACAAGGTAACGTTTTATTGGGTAAACCCTTTTTTTGTTTTAAATTCAAAGTAACGGTTGTCGCGTAGGAAAGTGGTTCGGTTCTGTACCCAGGATGCCCATATCAGATAGATGAGTATTTATAGAATGCCATCTAGCGGGAGATAATGGATTAATTCTTCTCTAATCGCTACTCATTGCCTTGACAACAGTTTTGTAGAAAAGTAGACAGTGGCTTGGGAAGAAGGTTGTGCTTGTACAAAGAAACTCCAGGAAAGCATGGACAAGTGCACTGGTCGCTACGATACAACTGAAATGACATTGAAATATCTTAAAACTTCAGAGTCTAAATAAAACTGATTTTCTTAAAAAAAAAAAACGTTTCTCATTTCAAAAGGTGTCGTACGCTATTGATCAAGGAATCTCACCTGACCGAGCGTCCATTTTCATGCTAGTTATGGGTGCCACCACAGCGACGGGGCGTATACTGTTTGGTAAAATAGTGCAGTGGGGAATCCTCAATCGTTTACACATGCACCAGCTGTCAATGGTCGTAACAGGCACAGGGGTCATGATGCTGCCTCTCATCAAGTCCTTCGGAGGTTTGAATCCTTAACACTTTACCGAACGACAAAATTTCAGACTAATCCAAACTGAAAGCACTTGCAGACGACAAATAAAACGTAACTCAAAAAATTGAAATGTGTTTCCAGCAGGGTAGAAAACATTGTGGGAAAAGGAGAAAATGCTGGTTACCAGCATTTTCTCCTTTTCCCACAATATTTTCAAAAGGCTACTATCTCGGGGTCGTAAAAACCAGGGATTGTTTGGGAAAGGGCTCAACATAGATTTTTTTTGCATATCTGTACACGGACTGATTTCTTACCGAGTGTCTGTTGACCCCTACTCTTCCAACTTAAATTGTCCTTTTTTGCCCCATGTTCATTCACTTGTACTCATGTGTCAAATCTGTACTCGTGCTGCTTTTCCAAGATTTACTAGCCTGCATCATCTCTTTCAGCCGGCTGTATACCGCTCACTCGTCCGTGTTTACAGATGTAGTTAGGTTGAAATGTGTATATATACACAAGATCTGTAACATGAAAAGTAGAATTGGGCTCATAGGGGGAGTCAAACTGAATTGTTTTTTCAATATTTTTATAATATGACTCATTTTCCCGCGAAATGACGAGGTAGTGCCGGAGAGTACTAAAACAAAACAGTGCCTCCAAAAACGACAATATACTAGTGTATTATCAAAAATAAGTCATGAATTAGACACACTTAGAGCAGGTTTTGTGATGAATTTAGTTATTTTATTCGGCAATTCGTTGTTACAAGTTAACTCGTAACTTCAAAAAGAAGCCAGTAGTTGGTATTGCCACTATTTTGACACAGGTATAATGGTTTATGTTCTCGTGGTCGGTCTCGTAGACGGTTGCTTTGTCGTCCTGTTGCCCATCATGACGGCGTCGCTGGTTGGTGTTGAAAACAGTGTGTTGGCTTGGGGATTCATGATCGGAACATGCTCCATTACCTTCACGATCGGACCTCCTGTAGCAGGTACATGTATATGTCATTGAGTTATGCACTGTGAAAAGGGGTGCTTAATACAACCGCAAAAAAGTATCGATCCGTGTCAGCCTGCGCGGACCGTGCAGGCTTATCTTGGTCGATTTTTATAGACGCATTAAACACCCTTTTCTCATGGCCTGACTATCTTTCTATTATCTCCATTATTACAAATGGTATTTCAGCGCTCCAGATGGAGTGAGTGAATTTGATTTCACAATGGAAAACGTCGGTTATTCTCCTCGAAACCCTATGTCATGTCAGAACATAGGGTTTCGAGAAATAACGACTTTCGAAAACCATCACTTCCTCTCATCTGGGCCCGTATTCATCGACCATTCTTAAGAACGTTCTTTGTCTTGTTCTCCAGAATATTCTACATTTGTAAGTAACACAACTTCTGATTGGCTAAACCATTCGGTTTAGCCAATCAGAAGTTGTGTTACTTACAAATGTAGAAAACCTTGGAGAATAAGACTAAGAATATTCTCAAGAATGGTTGGTGAATACGGGCCCTGGAGCTCTTGGTCCTGTTTCACCAAGGCAGTTACGAACAAAATTTGGGTCGGTTGTACTAAACTACAGCATAGTGGCATTAAAGGTGGGTATTTAGAATTTTTACATCTCACCAAATTAAAATATATGAGCGCGGATCTGGGAAAAGGTGCCTTATGGCCAAAATTTTCGATTTTTGTTTTTTTGCATTTTATTAAAGGGGATTCATTTCTGTCTGATGTGTTTATCATTTTTCATTGATATGATGTATAGTTTCGGAGATATGCATGTTTCAATACAGGCACCCTAAACAGTACGTTTTGTTTACGAACGTCACGTCAGCGACGTCAATCCTAAAACGCAGTAAAATGCGTACATTTTTGTCAGTGGGTGTGAAACGTCAATGTAAAAACACATCTCTACATGTTTTTTTTTTTTGAGTTTGTTCCTTGATTTAATCGAAGGATTAAACGACAACGAGACTCTGTTTAGCTACCTGATTACTTAGGCAGTTTGCCATGCATTAGGGGAACAAAAAACGGGACAGAAAAGTAACACACAAACAACATTTTCGTTGTTACTGAATATAATGTTAAAAACAATGAGCATATTCATATGACATATTCGTCATTCGGAATGAATTAAAACATATTCAATAAAGAAACTACCAAACAGCAATTACTATTTACGTGATATAAAGGAATACATACGGAATATAGTGTTGTAGTGACTTACTTTGTGTTTGTAATTAATTCGTGCAACATAAGAAAATTTGATGTCGCGCGATGTCAAAATTTTCTTACGCTGAGAGAAGTAAATACAAGCACCATGAAAGTTACAACACAATATTCCTTTTATTATATACCTACAACTTTCAACAAGATTTTCAGTTATTGACATTTTATTTGAAAACGGCAGATAAAATGAGAAAATCAATCGGCGCGGATGGTAGTAACTCTTGTCTTCGTGAATGGCGGATTAATATTACGTCATCATACCATATTTGGGACCGTATTTCATTGCGTGTAGATTTTTTTTCTGTCGTGTGTGTTATTCAATTCGATTCAACGCTTGTATTGGATCCAGAAAAAATTACTGGTATGTAATAAACGTAGATATACTTAGAAACAGAAGTTGCTCTCCGGTAAAAGATTGTTTTATGCATCTACAAGGAGAATCGACGAAGACCAACCTACACAAAATGTGGAAAATAAACTGCATCGATCCTTCGGGTTTTTTGGTTAATTTTTAGCATGTTCAATGACTGTTCTACCTCAGGATTATTGAGCCACTTCTATGACGATATGGGCTGTATAGATCCCTAATTTTGTTTTGATTCGCATGATATAGATCTTATGCATGGCGTAGATGCATCAGACCCGCTTTTGCGAGAGCATGGTGCAGTTTCAAATTTTTAAGATCAGTTTCGGCAAGAACTCTTAGCGTATAGTAGGTATACTAGAAAACAGGATCAAACTATTCCTTTCTTTCTAAAACAGTTTGCAAAGTATAGCACAGTATATATCTTTCTTTGCAGTCTTATCTTGATCTTTAATGTTAGCAAAAACTATTAGGTTTATAGTAGACTGAATCACGTAAAATACATGTACATGTATAAACTTATCGATCTATTTATAATGCTATTAAAACTCTACACACAACCCCTAGTTTTAACGACCCCCAAAGAAACAGACTTCTGAAACTGGAAAAAAATGAGAAAATGCTAGTAACCGGCGTGTTTTCCTTTTCTCACAATATTTTCTACCCTTGCAAAGACAGTCTTTATTTATTTGTCCTCTGCAAATGATTTCATTTTGAACCAGTCTGAAATTTTGTCTTTCGGTAAAAAAAAAGTCGGAATGCCGTGCTCATTTTTGAAATGAAGGCGCAAAGAGATAGTGAAACAGTGTCATTCCTTTGCTGCCGCACATTAACATGAAATTATATCATGGAGAATGTATAGAAAATAGCATGCATATAATTGCAGCCTGATCTTGGTCTACAAATGGGAACCAAAACGCAAATCCATCTTTCTTTCAAGCACATTCAAAGAATGTTAAAACGTCTCTAACAAACCCTTCTATTGTGTGTTCCGTAAAAATGTATAAAGATTGATACATGTATATTAAAGTCTGGATGTATTAAATACACAAAAGAGAAAACATATCAGCATCCCTAAAATATTGATGTCCTATTTTGTGGTCATTCAAAGCTAGCATTTGCTACATAACATGAACATCTAAAGATCAGTTGTCAAAACTATCAAAATAAACACAAATACATGTAATACGAACTTTTAAAAAGTCTTTAGAGAAGATTCAGGCCAAAGAGCTTGCTAAATATTTATCTGTAAAGTGCATGTATACATGTATATCAGGTGACAATATTTTAGACTGTACCAAAATTGAAAGCGTTTTCAGACGACAAACTGAATATATCCCGAATGATGAGATTTGTCATAAAAAGGACATACAAGGTTGTTGGAAAAGAAGAAAATACTGTTCATAAGTATTTTCTCCTTTGCCTACATTTTTTTAAAACAGTCTAACCCATGGTCGTCAAAATTTTGCATAGAAAAACTAGACAAACGATGTAGGGTTAAATATTTTGTTAACTATGTGTGCCATATAAATTACTAGTATCTAAATAAGTCTAATGCGCCCCTTTGTTTCTGGAGTACACAATGTAAACGGAACTGGACGCATCAGTTACAAAGAGAACAGGAAAAAAATGTGTTTAAGTCTTTTGGTGTTGCTATACGAATGTGTGGCACGCAGCTCCGCCATATCTTTGTAAATGTGCAGTACTGAATACAGCGGACATTTTCAGAGAGGGAATCTACATACTCCTTATGTACTGACTTTCTGGTTTTCTCACAGTGAAGATAATTATATGAGTGGAGTATTATCAGTGCCCCGAGGCACTTCTTTGAATGCAGATTTTATTGTAACATTCGAGTAACACTCAGACAACATATTAGCGTTAAATCTGCTTTTAATATTGATACAGTGCTTTATGGAGACAACGAACTCTCCCTTGTCGAAAACGAACATATCTTCCATGCAGTTCATGATTACATTGATAAAAGCAAGAGATTCTCTTAGTTTTATTCCAATTAAAGGTTAGATCCGCTGATCTTCTTTTCTGACAATGTACTGTCGCGAACTTTTATACATAAGCATAACTTGTATCTTTTGCTGCCGCTCTGCTCAATCACAATCACTTTTCCTTTTTTCTTTTTAATTTTTCAGATAACAGCCCTTTTGTTTATAATCCTATTATCTGTTCTTTTGTAATAAATTCTTTCCTTTTTTGACATTTGATATTATTGGAATATCACGTGTTTCAGTTTAGGGAGAGGAACTATATAAGCAATATGCTTTCGTTCCAATCCTTTTCACATCATTTCTTGTATTGTAAATGTAAATGTCAATATATTGAATAAAATATGTTTAAAGTGCCCCGAGGTACAGCTGGCTGAGGAGGACCATACACGTTCGCATAGTTCACAGTGAACTGAATAGATGCTCTAATGTCTTCAAACACTATGAGGATGTGGACTCTTTTTCCAGTGTTTCCATGTGTTCGCAAACCAGGTCCATTTTTGTCCATGTGCTCATCTGCATTAAATTTTTGAGTTGCCTTCGTCCAATGGCAAACACAACCATAAAAAATGTCCTACACAAGCATTTCCCCCAAACATAAACTTCTTCCTATTTCTCTTCCTTTTCTCTCCTTTTGTTGGTTTTTCTATATCAAAATCCATCAAAGTTCGCATTACATCTTTATCATTTTTCTCCATTTCGCGCATATTTTATATGTGGTCGATCATGCCTGTCTTTGTGGATTTTGACAGACAGTTCCATTACATTTACACCATCTCCCTTCAACCTCCTCATCTTCATTAAAAAATCTCCATCGTGGCCCAGATCTAAGATCTCTTGACTGTTGTTACTGGCAGTCGGATCACCTTTCTCTGAATCTCCATTTCTCCCGTCTTCCTGGTCACTCATTGATTGATTGATTGTAGTGTATTTAACGCCGTTTTCAAAATTATTTGGGACAGAAAGAAACTGGCCTAGCCGTTAGTCGAACTCACGACTCCCTGTCCTCAGGTTCTGTACGCGACTGACTGGGTTACCGCTGCTCGGCTCCTGGTCACTCAGGTCCTCAATATTAGCCTCAGTACAATCACATTGACCTAGTTCTTGGATGAAGTGTAGAACCCGTCTATTGATCTTAATATAAGGATCTTCGTATTCTTCCCCATCGGAAATAACAATAGCACACGATGTATGAGCCATCTTAGGAACCAACCGGTGTGTTGATTGGTGTCCGTCCAAAGTACCTCTTTATGTCCTGAAGGAAGAAATCAACATCAGGGTTGAAATAATGGGTTGGATCAGAATACCAGAAACAAAATATTGCCGAGGGAAAAAAGTCAATAACATTTTCACATGGACAAAAAAGGAGACCAGAAGAAGAAAATGTACATACTGGTAATGAGTGCTCCTCGAACTTACAGTCCAATCTCATTACGTTGAAAAATGAAGAGTAGGCAGCGTAACCGACTGCGCTACCCACGCTTAATCCGGTGATGTAAAGTTTTAGGTACATGTAGTTTATTTTGATAATTCAGTTCTTTGAAACATCGCCCTCGTTATGTTAGACTCCCAAGAAAAACAAAGTTCTATCAGGTACATCTTCGATATAAACTACCTTTAAACTACCTAACATCAACATTTGCGGGATTTGTTTTCCAATAACTACCTTTTTTTTCGCATTTCGTAGTGATCACATTGATGCGGCCATAGACCTACGAAGTTGCATTTAAGGTTGAGAATAAAAATAAACTGATATGGAAACAAAGCTAGGTTTGCAATATTGTGTTTTGAAAACATCTTTGAAATCAGAAATGAAACTTAGGCTTTATATCGACAAGAGTAAACTTACCCCCATTACGATGTCTTTCTCGGAAGGTGGGGTTTACATAAATTTCCTCTCCAGATTTATGGCTTCACATGCAAATAACTCGTATCAAAAAGAAATTTAATAACATTGGTCATTCAAACAAACGATAACTTCTTATAATAAATAAATTCTCAGTGGAAACAGATGTTTTTTACATCAAAATTCAAGATTTTTCGCGTACACTCTTATCGACTATTTTTAGAGAAACATGTGACGATCACAAAATTGATGACGTAACTTTGAACCGCAATATCTCTACGTCACAACCCGACGCCTTAAGGCACCTTTTCCCAGATCCGCGCTCACATATATATATATCACTGAAATTCATATGAAAAAATAATACAAATGATCAATAATTAAGATTCATAAAATTGCAAAAAAAAAATTTTTTTTTTCATGGTATTCCCTTAAAAGGCTATGTAGCTCTTAAGGTATTTTTAGATTTCGCGCCAAAAATCAATTAAACATTGTGGGAATGTCAAGTGACTGGCACGTGACCCAACGCTTAAATTCCATTACATAACAAACATGTAATAATTATTTTCCATAATGTCTTCTTCGGACGCTATGTTTGAAACTTCGTCTGTGTATTCCTGTATGTAAATGAGCGAATTGATCGTCTAAAAATAGAACGTGTCTCACGTTGGTGCCAACCTAGGCCGTAGTAAATGTCTAATTTCTCGTGTTGTCGGATGGTTTTCGACTTCTGGGGTTTTATGGATGAAAATTAAAAGGCTTTGGGAGTATTAGAATTTTTTTTTTTTTGCATTTTTGTAAAATTTTCGTCCCAAAATCTGAAGGGCCACCTTTAATCTGCGAGGTACATGATAACTATCATTGAATGTTTTTGAAAACTACTGCGAAAAATCAAAGTTTTCCTGGAAATTTTATCTAGATATATTGAAAAGCTAAAATCTTCAAGAAACTTCGATTTATCGTAAGTTTTCTTAATTAATCATGATAGTTATGTCATATCTCGTAGCGGTTTAATGCCACTATACTATAGTTACGTAAAACTTACGCAAAGTTTGTTCGTAACTGCCTTGGTGAAACGGTGCCCAGGTATTTTCTTTAGGCTCCGGCTAGTTGTTACGACAAAGGGGGACCCATGCCCGAGGAAACAGATCACCTTCAAATCATTGCCCTTTTTCTTACTTTGATAAAGTCTGAATACATAATAATGTATGACCCAAGCTCTGTGAAAAAGGGGATTTAATGCATTCACAAAAAAAAAAAGTATCGACCAAGGTTGAGCCGACTTGGGCAGAAAAATTTGGTTTGCCAAGGTCAATTTTTCTGCATGCCTGTTTTATGAAGTCATAATTACATGATGACGTGTTTGCTATAATGCATTTTGGAGATTCATTAACCCTTTCCCAAACAGTCCCTGGTTTTTACGACCCTAAGATAGAAGCCTTTTGAAAACATTGTTGGAAAAGGAGAAAATGCTAGTAACCAGCATTTTCTCCTTTTCCCACAATGTTTTCTACCCTTCTGGAAACACATTTCAATTTTTGAGATATGTTTATTTTGTCGTCTGCAAGTGCTTTCAATTTGGACCAATCTAAAATTTTGTCGTTTGGTAAAGAGTTAAGGTCCCCGTTTTAACCAGAGAATGGCTCATATCGTCGGTTTACTTCAAAAACCTCGTAACTACAGCTTGTAATAAGCTCTAGTTATGAGGTTTTTGAAGTAAACTGACGATACATTTGGATATGGTGTCAGCATGGAGAATGTAAGAATGAATGTTTCAAAACAGTCTGCTGAAAAGACGGTGAAATAGTTCTCTGCCGGACGTAAATTGTTTTACAACCTCTTTTCAGGTGCGCTATATGACATGACAGGTTCCTACAACTTATCGTTCCACTGCGCAGGCGTGCCGATATTAGCTGGTGCCACGCTGTTATTCCTCATACCCTGGGCGCAGCGAACATCCAGCACCAGTAATGTTCTTGAAATAATAAACGACTACACAATTAATGACACTGTCGTGAGTTCCCGAGTTTCGAATGGTACGTACCCATACGAATCTACCAGAACGGTATGCCAAGATGAAGAAGTGCGCCATATTGATATTATCAGGTCAAATGTTGCCATCCGCTCAACCGGAACCTCACCTATTTACCCAGAATCCTTCATAGGTAATATTTTTTTTTTATATATTATGTACATATCAAACCATCTTTAAGTATTACTCTCAGATGATAATTTAAACCTTTGTTGACAAACACAACATAACAAAACAAACACATAAAAGGTATAAGACAGGTAAAATACATCGCTTCATTACATAGACAGTACAGCGGGTATTTAACCCTTTACCCCATAAGGCATTTCTATGGTATCTCTAATTGACCATAAATAAGAGCAAGGATAAAGCCGTATATGACACCTTTTGATTGTGTAGAAAACATTGTGGCAAAAGGTGAAATTGCTCGTCACGAGCAATTTCACCTTTTGCCACAATGTTTTCCAAAGGCTCCTACAAGCAATGCGTAGAAATGAGTTTCTATGGAGTAAAGGGTTAAGCTGAAAGGAATACCTGTTTCCCCTATAATTATGAAGTCAGTCGACCCTAAAAAGACACTGCTATCGTCTGAGAGTAATACACTCTAAGGTATTTGAACTCGTGAAATTGATACACTTCAAGACACTTCAAGAATGATACCGATAAATAAAGGATTGTTTCATTTAACATTAGGAATGCATTACTGTCAGCTATGACAATGTGTACATGTATCATATATTATGTAGGCAACCCCATGTGACGTAACTTCCAAGACTGAAAGAAACTGTACACACTTCTTTTTATTTAACCCTTTCCCAAACGACAAATTTTTGGACTAGACCAAATGGAAAGCATTTGCAGACGACAATTCAACTCTTCCTGAAAAGATGACTTCTGTCTACGATAGGGTGGAAAACATTGTGGGAAACGGAGAAAATGCTGGTTACCAGCATTTTCTCCTTTTCCCACAATGTTTTCAAAAGGCTTCTATTCCTGACCCGTAAAACCAGGGATTGTTTAGGTAAGGGTTAAAACCTCATTCTTCAATAATCATCGGTCTAGTGGGTAATCACTGTGAGAATTACTATTGCCTTCATCTAAGAAGCTTTACTTAACCCTCTCCCAAATGACAAACTTTTGGACTAGACCAAATTGAAAGCACTTGCAGACGACAATTCAACTCTTGCTGAATAGATGATTTCTGTCTATTATAGGGTAGAAAACATTGTGGGAAAAGGAGAAAATGCTGGTTACCAGCATTTTCTCCTTTTCCCACAATGTTTTCAAAAGGCTACTATTCCAGACCCGTTAAAAACCAGGGATCGTTTGGGAAAGGGTTAACTCGTAGTATTGTGAGCATTTCTGACTCTCTCCTCCATATTTATACAGGAATAAATCTAAAGGGAGGTTACTCTTACTTTGATGTAACTTTTAAAAGGGTGGTGAAGAGAAACACCATAACATGCTTGACTTACAAGTTTAACGAGGGCCTTTTTCTCAGTTACTTCACTTGATTCCTTTCCAGTGCTATGTTGGCCCTAATAAGGGGATTAGTTGGTTTTTATCCTCGATTTTCTAGCACTGAACAGCTATGTTTTTTAACCCTTTCCCAAACGACAAATTTTGGACTCTTTCAAAGTAAAAGAGTTGGCAGACAACAATTTTAGATTTGGAGAAAATGGCAGAAAGTTCTCAAAAAGGGTGGAAAACACTGTGGGAAAAGGAGAAATTGCTCGTTACGAGCAATTTCTCCTTTTCCCACAGTGTTTTCAAAAGACCTTTCCTGCAGACACATAAAAACCAGGGCTTGTTTGGGAAAGGGTTTAATAAAGGGTTTAATAAAGCACAAATATTTTCATTGCAACACCACAGGGAAACCAAAGATATTTCAAATTCAAATTCAAATAGTTTATTCAGCATATATAAGGCCACCGGCCCAAAATACAAAAAAAAATCTGAAATGACATGTATTTAGAGTGAATTTTAAATAGTATATTTTTGTGTATAGCATATACACAATTAAACGTAGGGTTTTGCGGAGGACATAGACCAAGAAAAGACCGCATATATCGTGCACTCTGATCCCAAATCCATATCGTACACTTGAACATACATATATATGGGCTTTGTAGATCAGACTACACAGAATGTACACAATTAAACAGAAGTTTTTGCGGAAGACTTAGACCAAGAAATGGGCTTTGTAGAAGGCACAGTTCAAGATCAGACTGCACAGAATGTACACAATTAAACGTAGCCTTTTGCGGAAGACGTAGACCAAGAAAAGACAGCATATGTCGTGCACTCTGAACCCGAATCCATATCGTACGCTTGAACATACATATAAATAGGCTTTTGTAGAAGGCATAGTTCAAGATCAGACTGCACGGAATGTACACAATTAAATGAAGGCTTTTTCGGAAGATGTAGACCAGACCCGACCGCATATATCGTGCACTCTGATCCCGAATCCATATCGTACGCTTGAACATACATATAAGTGAGTTTTTTGAAGTAGGCATAGTTCAAGATAAAAACAAAGGAACACAGGTGAAAGGACAAATCTGTTATCTGGTTACCTTAGGTCTGGTAAGTACTGGAAAGGGAGATAGTTGACAGGAAGCCCCCCCCCCTTTCCACCATTACGTATCTTTTTCTTTACAGACAAGTCAGTAGGCACTGATGATTTTCCTTTCTGTCACTTTCCGATGGATATTGAGGATGCGTTGTCCCAACTCAGTACTAACGATTGTCTTTTTGACGGTATGTTACGTCAGTCGTATAGCAGCACGAAAAATGCTACAAGACCGTTGTCAGACGTTTCTGTCGAGGTAAGTCATCTTACGTTTGTCTGTTTGGACCCGGCCGGGTAGCTAGTTAGCATGTCTAACATGTGACTGAAGCGTTGCGGGTTCGATCTTTGGTTGGGACTTACTTTCTTTAATTAACCCATTACCACACAATCCCTACTTTTGATGACCCTGAGAAAGAAGCCTTTAGAAAACATTGTAGGAAAAGGAGAAAATGCTGGTAACCAGCATTTTCTTCTATAACCCACAATGTTTTCTATCCTTCACAAAACAAATTTCAAATTTTCAGTCACTTTTATTTTGTCGTCTGCACATGCTTTTGATTTCGACGAGTCTAAAATATTGTTTGATTTATATTAAGTTTCTAAGCCGAGCTGCTGCTCGAGCTTGTTGCCATTATTGTCCTGGGAGCTTTTAGAGTTCCATCCACAACCGCAAGTTCAGTAAGCAAACACTCTACCAAGTTTATAACAAAGCAATAAAAGGTCCCCAAATTATGCAACATCTAGATCCATATTCATCAACCACTCTTAAAGCATTCTTCAGTCTTGTTCTCCCGATTTTTCATAATTTGAAAGATAATTCTTTGGTTTAACCCTTTCCCTAATGACAAATTTAAGACTGTCCCAACCTTAAAAGTGTTTGCAGATGACAATTTTGAATTCGATGAGAATGGCAGAAAGTTTTCTGATGGGCTAGAAAACACTGTGGGAAAACGAGAAATTGCCCGTTGCGAGCAATTTCTCCTTTTCCCGCAGTGTCTTCTAAAGACTTATCCTGCAGACACGTAAAAACCAGAGCTTGTTTGGGAAAGAGTTAACCAACCAGAATTGATTATTAGTTAAAACTGGAGTTTCATGCTGTATTAAGAGCTCAGGTCATATCACAGCGGTCAATGCACCTACAGATGTGTTCCTGGCTTATTTCACATCAGTACTGACATAACTTTCTTTCTGAGTCTCTTATTAAATTCTCACAAGCATCTGAGGGGATAGGAGAAAAAAAAAAGTTTGCTTCAACAGGGTACTCACACCCACCAGGTCATGAGTATTATACTGATATGCTCACAACTAAGCTATCCGGAAGGGCTCAGCCAATCAGAAGTGTTCCTTTCAAATTTAGAAAATCTCACATATAATGACTAAGAATTTCTTAAAAATGGTTGGTAAATACAGACATTGGCTACAGTTCAAAACAAGAACTTAGATTTCACTGAAATCTTTTTCATACCAGATACCCCGTATTCCACCTCCAAGAGATTCATTGCGCTCCAGAGCAGCATCGGATCATTCAGCAAACCCTGACATTTCCCGTGAAAAATTCAGCATAAACAGTTACTGCCAACCCTCCCTTACATCTACCAATGTCCAGTCAGGTAACAGCTCTTTGGCCCAGCCCTCAATATCGTCTGATCAATTAAGATCTGCAAAATCAGAGTCACACGACTCCTCTTTGCCTTCTGCTGGTGGAGTCATCTTGTCTGCTAATAACGAACCCTTTGGAAGTGTTCATAGTTCTTCCTCAATAAGAGCGAGTCCAAAAGTGCAGTCTTTGTCAGTTAGTACTGATAACTTGAGTGGTGATGCGGACCCAACAGAAAGGCCGAGTGATTTTGACCAGGCTATTTCGGAACAGGTTGACCTCGTACTAGAGTCACTGAAAAGCCCAACAACCAACACGGATATCATTGCTTCAATCTCGAATCAATATCCAGTTATCTCAGCCCTAGAAATCAACTGTCCAGATATAAAGATCCAAGTGCCAACTCCAGTTCAGTCTTTCAATGCAGTTGAAAACACCAAACAGTGTATCGTAGAGTCTAGTGACACAGGACCAGTCCCAGGCCCATCTGCGATCCGTTCAGCTCCATTATTTACAGATATAGCATGGGAAAAGGAACCTCACGCCGTTTCTGATTCTAAATTTGAATGTGACAATCAAATAACAGTCATCCCAGGGAATAATCCATTTATATCTGTTGATAAAAGGCAGGGTAGTAGCGAATCACCAAGTGTTAAACTAGAAGATCTGTTTAAGCCAATCAAAAGCGAGGAAGACACTAGTGACGTCAGTGCAGTTGATTCCAATGATGCGGTTGTGGCAACAAAGAGTCAGACTGGTGAACTGGATGTATTTAAGCACTTGTTTTATGATGAAGAAACTTAGTGGTTGCCCACCAAATTAATGTTAAAATAGAAACTTGGTGATCCACCACAAAATTATTGTAAAAATAGACAGCATAGTGAAGTTAACATAAGTAATAACAAAACCCAAAAACAAAACCATTTGTGCAACATTGCCAATCATAGGCAAAATTGTACAAATTCGGCAAAGATTTGGGTTTTATCACATAACTTCAGTTGTTTTCAGTGTAATATACCCATTATGAATTTTCTTATCTGATACATGTTTGATATCACATTTGTGTGACATCATTTTTGATGTCATTTTGTACATAAGTCAGACAAGTGAATGGGTCTATGGAAAATACCGGGGTGTATTTATGATTGTTTTTGCATCATCTGATCTAATTTTGTGAAATATTGTTATGTGATAAATCTAAAAAGAATCTGACATTTGTAAGTGTTTGAGATAATATTTTATTAAACTCATCATAGAAAATGTTATTAAACTCGCCAAACGCCCCTTAATAACATTTCCCTAGACTCATTTAATAAAATCTTATCTCAAAAGCCCACTCATGTCAGATACTATATATCTGTAATAGTTGGAGGACAGTCGCGTCTATCAGACAATCGATTACAGATTACCCAAGTCTTAGCCTAATCTGTACATTTGTTTCCTAAATGAAAGGCAATGTTACATGAATCCAATTAGGGTGCCCTTTCCCTAATACATAGAGGATATCTGTTTTTTTTCTGAGAAAGATCGAAATTTATTTCATCAAGTGAACACCATTGGTAATATTTCCACAAGTGGCTGTGCCACTCGTGAAAATATTGCCAATGGTGTTCATGAGATGAAATAAATTTCAATCTTTCACCAAAAAAAAAAACCAAATATTCTATTTATTTCATGCTGTTAACCCTTTCTGTGAGAGATACCCCTCCCGCATAGCAACGTATTACAATATTATGTCAAACACGAAAAATGTAAGGTATACCATCTGGTTCTTAGGCACGCCCATTTTACCTAGGCAACAAGAACATGAAACTGGTGGTACCAGTGTAAGATCTAGAAATATTTTCACTGCTATTTCTCGATATCCTACCGGAAAGTATGAAATAAATAGAGGATATTTGGTTTTTTTTCTGTGAAAGATCGAAATTTATTTCATCGAGTGAACATCATTGGTAATATTTCCACTCGTGACTGTGCCACTCATGAAAATATTACCATTGGTATTCACAAGATGAAGTAAATCTCAATCTTTCACCAGAAAAAAAACCCAAATATTCTATTTAATTCATGATTTTACCCCTTTCTGGGAGGAACTTTATCAAAATCCAGTACAGTTCTTTTCAGTTATTCCCCGTGACGTACCCCTCCCACATAGCAACGCATTCAAACATTATGTCAAGGGCAAGAAATGTTTAAGATAATGACGTCATATTTCCATCTGGTTGTGAGTCACACGCATTTTACCTGGGTAACTAGAATATAAAAATCAGTATTTTCACTGGTCGTACCTGTGGAATATCAAATAATATTTTGACTGCTATTTCTTGAAATCCTATCGGGAAGCATGAAATAAAATGATGTTTTATGGCCCTGAAGATGAGACTGAAAGTATTGTCTGAAAAAGAAGAAAATGCTGTTTACCATCACTATTTTCTGTTCATTCCTCCATTACAAATCATATCATCTTAGACAAAGTTAACCCATCATCGAACAACAAAACGTTAGAATTGCTCAATTTAGAACCATTTAACTCCTTACCACACAATCCCGAATTTTAAAGACCCTTAAAAAGAAAGCCTTTGAAAACATTGTGGGAAAAGGAGAAAATGCTGGTAAGCAGCATTTTCTCCTTTGCCCACAATGTTTTCTACCCTTTCCAAATCAAATTTCAAGTTTTGATTCACATTTATTTTGTCATCTGCAAATGCTTTGAATTTGGACTAGTCCAAAATTATTCATTTGGTAAAGAGTTAAAAATGACAAAATTGTTGTAGCTAAATAAATGATTTCTGCCTGAAATTGTAGAAAACATCTTGGAAAAAGGTCACCAGCTGATTACTAGCGTTTTCTCCTTTTCCCTTGATGTTTTCAAAAGTTTTTTCGGTCCATTTTGCTAAAACTCTGAATTGTGAAGTAAAGGATAAAATCATCTACAAATCCCCAAATCTACAATTTTGCCACTTTTTAACCCATTACCACACAATCCTTACTTTTGACGCCCCTGAGATGAAAGCCTTTAGAAAACATTGTGGGAAAAGGAGAAAATGCTGGTATCCAGCATTTTCTCCTTTTCCCACAATATTTTCTACCCTTCACAAAACAAATTTCAAATTTTCAGTCAATTTTATTTTGTCATCTGCAAATGCTTTCAATTTGGACCAGTCTAAAATATTGTCGTTTGGTAATGGGTTAAAGAAATGAGAAAGCTAAAAGTAAGCTTGAATATGGGCTATCTGAATCCAATCACTTTGTTCACCTCTTCAACCGTCTCTTGTGCGATCACAGCTGCCTTTTCTGATCCTTGCAATAGTAGTTTTGATAGTTCATGTCTATCCTCAAGCAATTTTGTCATCTCCTCTCTGATTGGTTGAATGTGTTCATTAAGGATATTGGCCAATAGAGTTTTGTACTGAACTTTGTTTAAATCTGAATGTCTTTGCACTAGTTTGTGTGGATCATCACCCGTTACTGCTGAGTGTATATCGAATAAATTGGCCAAACCAGGTCGCTTCTCTGGATCGTAAGTTAGCACTTTTTCAGAGTCAGTTACTGCCTTTTTGATTTTATTGTGTATCACATCATAGCTGTCATTCAAATCTATTCTTCCTAAAGGATTTTCTTCAGATTTGCTCATCTTAGAGGTTGGTTGTCTTAGACTACACAGTTTAGTTTCCTTGCCTTAAAAGAAAAAGAAAAAAAAAATGTAAATGATAACAAAAAAGACAAGTGCTTCGCAAAGTGGCTCAGATACACCCAAGGGGCTTTTCAGTGAAATGGGTTAAAATCTAGAATGCCTGCAGATATCCAAAATCTAAAACTCACATGAACATAATATATAATATATAATACATAATATATAAATCATAGAGATTCATTGTGGTAAGTTTTTACTAATTCTGTTGAAAACTGTTGGAGAAGTTGCACACACAAGAAATTTCAAATAGATGGACGGACACAGACAGATGGACAACCGGAACCATAACATAGTGCGACCCTTCCGGCACAAAAAAATGATCCTCACCAAAATCATTACCTCTGGAATGTTTAGCTCGGCTGTTTTCAAAGAAAATGTCAAGTCATTGCAGAGTAATTATCTGCGTCTGTGTCATAGGCTTGCCAAAACTTTGACTGTGATCCATCGTGTGAAAAGGGACAATCAGGGAATTCCATGCATCAAAAAATGAAAACAGATACCAGTAGTACAGATCAATTTATGTTGATAGTTCAAAAATGAATGTATAGTAAGGTAGAATGACCACTTTTTATGCAGAAAATATCATAAAAGAAAAAAAGTCTGCCCTGGTCAGCATGCATAAACTGCCCAGTCTGACCCAAGTCCACACTTTTCGCAGGTCCCAGATAGCCCTTGTTATGTGACAGGTCACAAATTATCACTGATATTACTGAAGATATTTATTTCAAACTTCAAGAATGTCTTAACTATCAAATAGGGAATTCTTATAACTATGGCAAGTAACCATCAAAGTGTTTTTGAAAGTTATGTCCCTTTTTTGGCATTTCACCCTTAACCACATAATCCTGAGTTTTAACGACCCTGGGAAAGAAGCCTCTAGAAAACATTGTGAGAAAAGGAGAAAATGCTAGTAGCCAGGCATTTCTCCTTTTCCCACAATGTTTTCTACCCTTGCCAAACAAAATTTCAGTTTATCAGTCATATTTGTTTTTGTCTTCTGCAACTGCTTTCAGTTTGGACCAGTCCAAAATTTTGTCGTTTGGTAAATTGAAAATCAAGCAATTATTGATGCAGCAACGGTTCCCTCATGTTATGCTCCTTTTATGTGTCTATCAACAGATTTTTTTTTTCAAAAATCAGGGTGGCAGAAGGAAGGAAACACTCATGACAATCAGTTTCCATTTTTGTCACAATATTTCCTTGTGTATTCCGTTTTTGTCATAATATTTCCACATGCATTCCACTTTTGTCATAATATTTCGTCATGTATTCATGTGTAAACACTTTACAAAATAGTCCAAAGTTTGAACATCCCTGAACATTTTTTTTGTTTGTTTGTATACCGTTTAATGCTCTTTTCAACAATATTTCAGTTGTATTTTGCCAGTAATCCTGAGCAAGATGTCTTCTAGAAAACATTTAAGAAAAGGTGAAACCAGCATTTTTCTTCTTTTCCCACAATGTTTTCTATTCTTTCTACGACAAGTTGTTTCAGTCATGTTTAATTTGTCATCTGCAATGCTTTCAATTTCGACATGGGTAATATTTTGGCTTTTTGTACGAGAGTTAACTCTTCACCAAACTACTGAATTTAAGACTCTTCCAAATTAACCCAATACCACACGATCCCTACTTTTGACGCCCAGGAGAAAGTAGCCTTTTGAAAACATTGTGGAAAAAGGAGAAAATGCTGGTAACCAGCATTTTCTCCTTTTCCCAAAATGTTTTCTACTCTTCACAAAACCAATTTCAAATTTTCAGTCACTTTTATTCAGTCATCTGCAAAGGCTTTCAATTCGGACAAGTCTATAGTATTGTCATTTGGTAATGACAACTCTTTACCAAATGTCAAAATTTTACACTGGTCCAAATTGAAAGCAAAATCAATGTGACTCAATAACTGAAATTTGTTATGGGAGGGTGGAAAACATTGTGGGAAAAGGAGAAAATGCTGGTTACTAACATTTTCTCCTTTTCCCACAATGTCTTTTCTGTAGGCATCTTTTTCATGGTCACGAAAACCAGGGATTGTTTAGGAAAGGTTTAACTCTTTGCCACATAATTCAACATTTAAATGATTCTAAAGGAAGAAACTATTTGAAAACATTGTGGGAAAAGGAGAAAAAGCTGGTAATTGGTTTTTTATATTTGAGTCACAACGATTTCGTGATTCTAGGACAATTTCCACCCCTGTACAATTTCCCCCGAGGACAATCCCCCTTCCCCCCATCCCTCCCCGACTATTGCCCCCGAGGGCAATTCTCCCTGCATTATTGCCTCCCGAGGACAATTCTGTCCTCTGGAGGCAATAGTCTGAGGGGAATTGTCCTGATACGTGATTTTGTTGCTTACAAATGCTCTGCTATCAGAAAACAAATAACATCATTCAAGTTCAAGCATTAACTCTTTACCACACAATCCTGACTTTTACTATCTTGAAAGAGAAGGCTTTAGAAAACAATTTGGGAAAAGGAGAAAATTGTCATCTAAGCAAAGTAAAATTTTTCATCTGCAAATGCTTTCAATTTGGATGAGTCCAACATCTTGTTGTTTAGTAAAGAGTTAAACACTCTGTCACACAATAAAAATTATGAGGACAAAATTTATAAAATGTTCACTTATTACCAAACGACAAAATTTTAGGTTTGTCCAAATCAAAAGCATTTGTAGACAACAAAATAAAAGTGACTGAAAATTTGAAGTTTGTCTTGTAAAGGGTAGAAAAGATTGTGGGAAACGGAGAAAATGCTGGTTACCAGCATTTTCTCCTTTTCCCACAATGCTTTCTCGAGGCTTCCTTCTCAGGGTCGTCAAAAGTAGGAATCGTGTGGTAATGGGTTAAAAGGCTTCCTGCATTACCTATGAGAGGGTTACACTCGGGGAAGACCAGGGCATAGTTTCTGTTGAATGCTTTGGCCAAATCTCTTGCTAGCTCTAAATGAACAATCTGATCATCACCAACTGGTACCACTGTTGATCTGGAATAATGCAAACAAACGATAATTCTAACATGTGAATTCGGCACTAAAATACATGCAATGAAAGCACGGTAAAATCCATGTTATTCTATATAGAGTGACATCATTCTATGTAGAGTGACATCATTCTCTATAAAGTAAGATATTATAAACTGTATGGAATGTAAGGAATATAATCTGCATCTGCATTATTACTCTAAGTATGAACTTGTTTTCCTGTCATTAAGTGTTGGTCATATTAGAATATTAAAATATCAAAATAATCTTTCTATAGTGGTTTATCGCTCAGTGAACCACAGTTGTGAGTTATGAGGCACAATAAATAATCCACGAGGGCGATAGCCCAAGTGGTTTATTCATTGTGCCTCATAACAAAATCCCAGAGTTGACTTCCATGTCAAGATGCTCAGTCATGCTCTGGCACAAAGGGGAGTGAATGCAAGTCATCAGATAATCCATTTCCTCAAACAACAGACTAAATCATTAGATCTACTGGTCCTCTGACAAGCCGAAAATCGGCGAACTGCAAAAGGCTTCGACCTGGTAAGCCTGCATAGACTGGGCAGGCTGACCTGAATCAATACATGTACTAAGCCCCCTTTTCATATAGCATGGCCCAGTTATTTTGTTGTCTTCACCATATCGAGGGGTTAGCGCAAGATTATTGTAAGTGCATATACAATGTATATGCACTTACAATAGTCTTGCATTTACCCCTCAAATAAGAAAATTTAAGATTCGCCACATTGAAAGTATTGACAGAATGCAGATGGATTTGTGTTCTTTGGAACTTTGGCTTCTTGAATATATCTGTTTCTTGTATGAGAAACCTTACTATTATCCCTCACCACACAATCCCATCTATTACCAATCTTGATGGAGAAAACTCAACTCTTTACCAAACGACAAAATTTTAGACTGGTCCAAATTGAACGCTGTTGCAGACGACAAAATAAATCAAGAATTGAAATTTGTTTCCAGCAGGGTAGAAAAGATTGTGGGAAAAGGAGAAAATGCTGGTTACCAGCATTTTCTCCTTTTCCCACAATGTTTTCAAAAGGCCTCTATCTCAGGGAAAGGGTTAAAGAGGCCCTTATGCTCATCTTCAGCTAGTTTTAACTCATTTTGTCTTTATTTGATCAAACAATAGCCATTTTCATATCTTCATGCCAAATATTGCACCTGACCGTTGCAAGGTTGCTTAGATTATGATCAATAGAAAATGCATTTTGCTGAGTTGCAGCCTTCCATGTAAACAGACTCATTGTTTCTGGTTTCTGAATCGAAGATTTTGATATATCCATTATACATTCAGGTTAACCATGCATTCTGTCACGTGACTGTTTTTGACCTTCACCCTGCATCTAATGAGGTAAACAAAGGAAAAGGGAGGCTTTTCTGTTGCAGCCTTGATTTTCAGATGGAGGTCACAGCCTTCATGCAAATTACACTCTAACCAACAATAAGTTTCTGTGATGCACTGCCATTGTTTATAGCTTTGGTCATCAGCCAGTTTTCTTCTGATCAATATTCTGTTTCTAATACAAATCTCCTTGTTTTTTTTTTCAATTACGCCATATATGTCAGTAATTCATCCATGTTTACACGAAGGACTGATTCCTATTCAATTCTAAATTATTTGAGATTTAACAGCGTTTTTGCTCACCAGCTGTAGATGAGCATCCTTAAGAAAACACTTTGGGAAAAGGAGAAAATGCTGGTAACCTCTGATAAGTCTTAAAATTTTGTCATGTGGTTAAGGGTTGACTCATTTCTACAACAAGTGAACTGGTTCAGTGAATTTTATTACCTATTCTTGTTGCACTATTTTCCTCATCCACCAACCCCTTATTGCTTATTTTCCTTTCTAATGTTGGCTTAACCCTTTCCCAAACAATCACTGGTTTTTATGGGTCCTGAATAGTAGCCTTTCGAAAACATTATGGGAAAAGGAGAAAATGCTGGTAACCAGCATTTTCTCCTTTTCCCACAATGTTTTCTACCCTGTCATGGACAGAAATCATCTTTTCAGCAAGAGTTGAATTGTCATCTGCAAGTGCTTTCAATTTGGTCTAGTAAAAAAGTTTGTTGTTTGGGAAAGGGTTACCGGTAAGAACTCCCTTTGGAAAAGGTATGTCTGCTCCCCTTGTTCCTGTCTGATCTTAATCTACACTGCCCCAAAGGACCTTCAGTTGTGAAAGCCACTCTAAGGGCTAAAAATATTTCAAATGTTACCAGTGATTAGCATAAAGGAACTACATCAGTTGTTTGTTTAGGTGTATGATTGAATTAAGAAATAATCTACTTTTTATCATGGTTTATCACTCATTTTAACACGACATGCGAATTCGGCTCTATAAACACAGTGCAAGGAAAGCATAGTAAAATCTGCTACAATCCATGCAGAGTGACATCATTCTATATAGAGTGACGTCATTCAATTAGTGGGTTATTGAATGGAACATAATCTTCATCCGCATGTTTACTCCAAGTTTGAACTTGTTTTCCTTTCATTAAGAATTGGCCATGTTAGAATCGAAATAATCTTTTTTGTGGTTTATGGTTCAATTAACCACAGTTGTGAGTTATGAGGCACAATTAATAATCCATGAGGGTGATAGCCAGAAGATTATTTCTTAAATAAACTAAGGTTGTGAGTTATGAGGCACAATAAATAATCCACAACGGCTAAAGCCTGAGTGGTTTATTCATAGGGCCTCATAACTTACAACATTGTTAATTGAAAGATAAACCATGATAGAAAAGTTATTTCAGTTCTAAAATGACCCAACTCTTGATCAAATCAAAGAAAACAAGTTCATACTTGGGATTTGGACAAACACAGATGCAGATTATATTGCATTGAATAACTGACTTACGTTGTTTGTACAGAATGATGTCACTCTATAAAGAATAACATAGATTTTACCATGCTTTCGTTGCACTATGTTTATAGAGCGGAATTCACGTCGTGTTAGAATATAGAGCGGGATTCATGTCATGTTTAAATTTTATTCAATCTCGTGACAAGCAAGAGATATATTTTCACTCTTAACCCTTTTACCCATGAGGCATTTCTATGGTATCTCTAATTGACCCTAAATAACAGCAAGGATGAAGCCGTTTCTTATATGTATATGACACCTTTTGATAGCATAGAAAACATTGTGACAAAAGGTGAAATTGCTCGTCACGAGCAATTTCACCTTTTGTCACAATGTTTTCAAAAGGCTCCTACAAGCAATGCGTAGAAACGAGTATCTATGGAGTAAAGGGTTAACTTTGGCACTTGTGAAAATAATAATGCAATGAAACAAACAATTACACTCCATTTCTTACTTATATAAAAGTATATCTGCTGCCTGTAAGACTGGATATGAAAATAGTCCCAGTCCAGGGTCCTTCACTTTCTTGGATTTTTCCTGAAACACACAAAGACAGACCTATCAGCATACTTCCTTTTCTACCCTATCTAAGAAAAATTTCTCCATTTCAGCCACATTGAAATTGTAGCCAGCAAATACTTTCGATTTGGACAAGGCTTGTTACAGGAGACCACTCCTTCATGCATAGCTTTGTCCCAATTTAAAAGAAATACCTAACACCTGCACTGGGGAGAAATCTCTTTAGCTCAGTAGTTAGAAGCCTACAGAAAACATTCTGGGCAAAGGAGAAAATGCTGGTAACCAGCATTTTTTCCTTTTCCCTCAATGTTTTCTACCCCTCACAATACAAATTTCAAATTTTCGGTCACTTTTATTGTGTCGTCTGTAAATGCTTCCAATTTCAACCAGTTTAAAATTTTGTCGTGTGGTAAAGAGTTAAGGTATTGGCCTTTCGTCTGGAGGTTCAAGGATTTGAATCCTGCCTGGTCCCTGTATTTCTGCTATGTGGTTGTTCATTTGTTTCTTTGTTACAGACCTTGTTCGTAACAGGCTAAAATTTTGACATCTGGTAAAGAGTTTACCATATTTCATACAATGGCTCTATTAACCCTTTACTCCATAGATACTCATTTCTATCCATAGCTTGTAGGAGCCTTTGGAAAACATTGTGGCAAATGGTGAAATTGCTCGTGACGAGCAATTTCACCTTTTGTCACAATGTTTTCTATGCTATCAAAAGGTATCGTATACATATAAGAAACGGCGTCATCCTTGCTGTTATTTAGGGTCATTTAGAGATACCATAGAAATGCCTTGTGGGGTAAAGGGTTTTAATCTTTGCTAAAACATGATTCCTGCAGTCGGTCTGAAAGTATCTTTGACACAAAAGATTCCACTAATGGAAGTAAGAAGTATTGTCCATGAAGAAAGACTTATGGCGATAATCAAGACAGTTGTAGGTTATTACCTTCCATTGCGGAAGATGACTAAGGCGTGGAAGTGTACACAAACATCCTAATATCCAAGACAGGTAAGTATGTTCCGGAATCTGTGAAGTAAAGAAGAAATCTAAATTCTTACGAAATTATCTAGTGTTCCGTTCCTCTATTCTGAGGAAAAAAGATTTTAACTCATTACCAAACGGCAAAATTTTAGACTGGTCCAAATTGAAAGCATTTGCAGATGACAAAATAAGTGTGACTGAAAAATTGAAATTTGGTCTGGGAAGGGTAGAAAACACTGTGGGAAAAGGAGAAAATGCTGGTTACCAGCATTTTCTCCTTTTCCTACAGTGTTTTCAAAAGGCTTCTTTCTCAGGGGCGTCAAAAGTAGGGATTGTGTGGTAATGGGTTAATCCTTTATCAGACAATCCCAACTTTTAACAACCCTTGGAGTGAAAACTTTTTAAAACATTGTAGAAAAAGGAAAAAAAAAAGCTGGTAACCAGAATTTCTTCCTTTTCCCACAATGTTTTCAACTTTGTCAAAGACAGCATGTATCAATTGAGCCAAATTTAAATTGTTGTCTGCAGATGCAGTCAACATTGATTTTATGTCATTTGGTAAAGAGTTACAAACACTGTAGTAGCAAAAATGTAAAAAGAGGGCCATGATGGCCCTGTATCGCTCCACAAGGCTTTACAGACATGTATCGTGTGCTTAGCTCATTAGCAAACGACAGAATTTTAGATTTGTCCAAATCGAAAGCATTTGCAGACAATAAAATAAAAGTGACTGAAAATTTGAAGTCTGTTTTGTTAAGAATAGAAAACATTGTGAGAAAAGGAGAAAATGCTTGTAACCAGCATTTTTTCCTTTTCCCACAATGTTTTCTAAAGGCTTCTTTCTCAGGGTCATCAAAAGTAGGCATTGTGTGGTAAGGTGTTAATCGGCATTGGTAAAGACTTAAATCGTAAGAGGTCTGTATGCCGATAATTTCATAAGAAAATAGCCCCTCTCTCTCCCCTAAATTACCAGTATTTCCCCTTTTCCCAAATTGTTTTATAAAATCTTTGTCCTGTTCCCATAAAAACTCTGATTCCTTACCCATGACTATTAAAACAAAGATATTGCTATTTTCATATGTACAGAATATTATGTGGTTTTTGCTTTCCTCCAATGAAAACTGTAGGAGGTGTTGCGCACTCAAGAAACTGCCAATCGACGGATGGACGGACAGGCATGTGGACGGACACCAGGGTCATAACGTAATACCACCCTTCAGGCATATAATGAAAAATAATTACTTCTTACACATTTTTTGCAGTTTGATCTTGATCTAAACTGTCAAAAAAATCCAACTACCATAATGTAACTCTTATCATTTTATTTGTTTTATAATAAAAAATGCCTTACCCTTGATTGCTGAAACAAGATGGTGCGACTTGGATCTATTCCACATGCAATCAAACAGGCAGCCATCTCAAAAATACTCTCCCTGCAGAAATATATTTAATATATATTTGACTTGGACGTTGAATTTGTTTCATTGTAGAAAAAGGAAAAATCTGGTGGTTACTACATTTTCTCCTTTTCCTGCAGTGTTTTATCCCTTTCCCAAACAAGCCCTTGTTTTTACGTGTCTGCAGTACAAGTCTTTTGAAAACACTGTGGAAAAAAGGAGAAATTGCTCATAACGAGCAATTTCTCCTTTTATCCCCAGTGTTTTCTGCCCCTTCAGATAATTTTCTGCCATTGTTATGAAAGTTAAAATTGTCGTTTGCAAACTCTTTCAGTTTGGAAGAATCTAAAATTTGTCGTTTGGGAAAGGGTTAAAAAAAGGCTTCCTCCCCAGAATCATAAGTATTTTTGAATTGCTAAAGGGTTAAATTCCCATTTACTGGAATATCAAACACATGTACATGTAAACCTCATTCTTGACCAAACATCCTTTTGCTATAAACAGACACAGAGTATCGGAGTAACAGAGCTCTAGACTGCTGGGGTGATATTGATTTCAAAATCAAAATATTCACTATTCTCCACTAAAACCTACATAATGGGTACTCATTCCAGTCGTCTCATCAAGAAGATTCTAATGAGTACCCACAACATAGGGTTTTGAGGAGAAACAATGGATTTGGAATACAATCACTCCCTGTTATCTGGAAGTGTAAGGTTACCCATACCCACCTTAATATATCTGGGTCCTTGGTGATTGAGATAGAGTGGAGATCAACAACACTGATAATTACGGAGTCATGTTGGGCCTGCAAGTTGACCCAGTTTCTGATGGCGCCAATGTAGTTACCAAGATGAGGGACACCTGTAGGCTGGATACCAGAAAATACCCGCTCTTCTACAGTTGGGGCAAATATCATTGGCTGTTAAAGTAGAAATGGAAGAAAATCTAAAAAACACTGCATCATGTTTCACAGACTTTTTTTTAAAAGCTGCTATTCTTCTTTACAAATCAACCCTCTTCTGATTGGAGGTAAGCTGCAACTTTATTGTGACACTGAATACCCAATATTTGGCTTTTCACAGTTGACATAAAACTTTCAATTAACTCAATCGAAAGCATTTACAAACGACAAAATAAGTGACTGAAAATTTGAAATTTGTTTTGGGAAGAGTAGAAAACATTGTGGGAAAAGGAGAAAATGCTGGTTACCACCATTTCCTCCTTTTCCCATAATGTTTTCTAAAGGATTCTTTCTCGAGGTCATCAAAAGTAGGGATTGTGTGATAACTGGTTAATATAGCAGTTTATTCCCTAGGCTGCTAGATGCAATTCAAAGACCTTTTGAAGACAGTGCAGATAAATATCAGACTGTATAGTAAGTGCAGTCTGATCTTGGATCTTCACCGTCCGTAAGAAGATATCTTTCCCAAAAGAATACCTTTTGAAATAGGACTATCTGGCTTTTTCTCTGTCAGCTTCAAAGTTTCATTAAAATAATTAACATGATAAGGGTTAAGAGTAGATCCGACACCATAGAACCCATAGCCTAACTGCAAGACGCTAAAAAGGGCATTTGGACATTCTTGTAAAGTGTCGTCTCAGATCAGCCTGCATGGATTACGTAGGCTAATACAAGACCGCACTTTATATCTACATTAGATTATGTTCTTCAGTAGAGTTCTGCAAAACAGAAAAAACTTCATAAAAACGGAAAGTGCCGTCTCGGATCCAAATGTTTCTTTTCGTGTGTTGCAATCCATATTTAAACCTGTACAATAAATAGTAAAAGAACTTCAGTGACCTTCAGGACCAGTTTTATGAGAAACTATTCGACTGTTATAGTGCTAGCAAAGTTTGTAGAGATCAGTTGGCTCAAGTCCCATGTCGGGCACTTTTCCGCTTTATTTATTTCTACCACGAAATGACGTTCTCGTACATCTTTTTTCAAGGTTCGAGATAACATAGGGCCGAATATGTCTAAGGCCGAATTGTCTTGCAACCGGCTGAATCTATTCACCTTTTCATTGTAATTGTTTGACTGAAATTTTGAAGAATAACAACGTAAAACATGTTTCCATAGTTTGTTAAAACGATTTCTGCGTTGCAAGCAAAGGATCCGCATTATTTTGTCAATCAGTCGCTGCTTCTTCGTCTTGGGATTTTTCACACTTGGTTATTCTTGTATCAGCACCGTGTAAACTGTCTCCCGGGGTTTTCGCTACAACAAAGCAGGGGAACCAAACAAGGAGTTTAGAGGATAAGCAAGAAATTACACAAGCATTAAGAAAGAAACGTTATCATGTCTACTATTTAACAGTTTTTTAGGGATTGTCAGTTCAGTTGGATAGCTTTCCATCATGGATGAAACACTGAGGCATCATAATCCGAACCCTACTTTGAAGGCGAATTGGCTGTCGAAGATCTTTTTCTGGTAACGTATTGTACTTTCCATTGTAATTGTAAAACATTGAAGTTCTCCAATTCAAATGCAAGATTTTAAAGCTATTAGTCAGATATCATGTGTGTGAAAAAATTTTAAAAGATATAACGTTACATTTATCTTTTAATAAACATCTCTATCCTAAAAGTCAGTAACATAGGTAAATACAAGTTACTAGTATAAAATTAATTATGTACAGTGTTCAGTTAATATTTACGAAAATGATACCATAATGCAGACGACAATTTCGGTCATGATTGATGAGCATCTGCCATCAGTATTCTTATGTATATGTGACCCGTCACGCTACAAGTAACCATCTGGGAACTGCAAAGAATGCGCAGGCTGACCAAGGAAGACTCTTTTTTTCCATTATATTATATTTTCTTTTGGAAAAGTGGTAATTCTATCTTTCAATATCAGCCATGATTGGTTTCACACTGATATTTTAGGTTGTCAGGTCAAGATCGGACTACAAAGCATAGTCTGATCTTAAATCTTTACTCTCTGTATTTTGAATATCTCGCCAAATTATTCTCAAGGATCTTCCTACTTTTGCTTTTTTTCTAATCAAATACCTTAACCCATTACCAAACAACAATATTTTAGACTGGTCCAAATTGAAAGCATTTGCAGACAACAAAATAAAAGTGACTGAAAATTTGAAATTTGTTTTGAGGAGGGTAGAAAACATTGTGGGAAAAGGAGAAAATGCTGGTTACCAGCATTTTCTCCTTTTCCCGCAATGTTTTCTAAAGACTTCTTTCTCAGGGGCGTCAAAAGTAGGGATTGTGTGGTAATGGGTTAATTGTGCCCAAGGAAATGGGATATTAGGCTTGTCAGTTTCTCTTACAAAGAAATACTTTTGATACTGTTATTATCCTTGTGTTCTGGAAATAGTTTATACCATTTTTTGTAATTGGATGAATCATGCTGTGATTGCAGGACAAGTTTTCATTAAAAATTCATAGAGTTCCTATAGAATGGAAAGTACATGTAATTGCAATACATGATGTATTTTATTTAGAATTTAAAGTGAGTCTGTCCTTTTTCTTCAAATCTTTATCCAAATTCCAAACCCTATTAACTATCTACCATATTACATTTTAGACTGTTCCAAATTGAAAGCACAAAGTCTTGCAGACAACGTAATGAACATAACTCAAAAATTGAAATTTGTTTGCAGCAGGATAGAAAATATGGGAAGGGGGGTTGGGGGAGGGGGGAGAGAGAAGGAGAAAATGTTGGTCACCAGCATTTTCTCCTTTTCCCACAATGTTTTCAAAAGGCTACTATCTCAGGGAAGTACACAACCAGGGATTGTTTGGTAAAGGGTTAAGCATAACAGCTGGGTGCAATTAATTACCAGTTTTAGATATTCTAGTGTACATGAAATTCAATGGGGTCCATGATCTGCACGAAGAATAGGATAGGAAAATTCCTGTAACCTAGTAACTAAATAGTAAACCACACAAATAAGACTTAGCAACCTTTGGAAAAAAGTCATTAAAAGTTGGAATTGTGTGGTAAAGAGTTAAGAAACAGACTGATTAATCATCCATGCTGGTAAAGTTAGCATTTTCTCTTTTTCTCACAATGTTTCCCACCATAACAAAGAAAAATTCCTATATTTGAGGCCCTCTTTTATTGTCATCTGCAAACACTTACAATTTTGAAAAGCCTACATTTCATTGATGTGGAATAGTTATTGTTCTTTTAATTTTAGGTTCAGTCTAAACACAGGATAACTTGGAATTACGCAATATCACACAATCTTGGATTTCCACATCTAGAAAGACAGCTTTTGAAACAATGTGGGAAAGTGGAGAAAATTGCTGGCATCTAACAGTTTCTCCTTTTCCTGCAATGTTTTCCTCCCTTCTGAAGAGAACACCTATTATTTCAGCCACAGTTAATTTGTTTTCTGCAAATACTTTGAAAAGAAATCCCAGAAGTTGGGGTTTAATAAAAAGGATTATGTAGAAATTTTGTCATTGGGATTTCCCCTTCTAAAACCCAGAGACAATAATGTAACATGCCAGAGCTGGGTCATTCCCTATCTATTGAGCTCTTTTCTAAGAATTTCAGACCGGTTCAAACGGAAAGCATTTGCAGACGACAAATTTGAGGCAACACGAATTATTTAACTTGTCTTTGAAAGGATAGAAAGCATTGTGGAAAAAGGAGTAAATGCTGGTTAGTAGCATTTTTTCTTTTTCCCACAATGTTTTCAGAAGGCCTTTTCCTCAGGGGCGTTAAAACCAGGGATTGTTTGGTAAAGGGTTAAATAAAGAGTAATTTAATGAAATAAGGACTTCTGTGAAAGGGAAAGAGAAACTTGTCAGACATTCTATTGTTAAAGAGAAATTAGTAAGCCACTCTGTTGTGAAAGAGAAAATAGGAATACCGATAAGGTGTATTACGCAATATCATTTTTTCGTTTGACATTAGTGCACCAGTCTGGCTCTGTACCAGTCTTTACCCATTAACACAAATTCCCTACCTTTGACGACCCCCAAGAGGGAAAGCCTTTAGAAAACATTGTGGAAAAAGGAGAAAATGCTGGTAACCAGCATTTTCTCGTATTTCCACACTGTTTTCTACTCTTCACAAAACAAATTCCAATTTTTCAGTCATTTTCATTTTGGCGTCTGCAAATGCTTTCGATTTGAGGAAGCCTAAAATATTGTTGTTTGGTAATGAATTAGTTGTTGGAGGTTATTCTTTCTAATTGGGGTTGGTTGAATAGGGGGAGTGGGCGTCATTCTCTTCTCTTAAAATTTTTTATGAAAAAAAAGAGGGAAGCATTTTGATTGCTTAGGGGCATATAGAAAATATGGTGTTCAGAAGGGGGAAGGGGGGCACGGGAGATGTTACCAAGCACCAAAACTTAAAGGTGGGTGTTTAGGTTTTTAACATCTCACCAAATTAAAAGATACATATATCAATGAAATTTATATGATAAAACAATACAAATCATCAATAATTTAGACTCATAAAATTTAAAAAAAAATTTTTTTTGATGGTATTCCCTTTAAAGGCTACATAGTCTCATAAGGTTTTTTTTTTATTTTGCGCCAAAAATCAAAAGGTATTGGACGCTATGTTCAAGGCTTCATCCAAGTATTTCCTGTATGTAAACGAGTGAATTACACATGTTAAAATAGAACCTGTCTCCGTTGGTGTCGACCTGGGCCATCGTAAATCTAATTTCTCTTGTATTCGGATGGTGTTCGACTACTGGGGTTTTATGAATGCAAAAATTAAAAGGCTTTGGAGGTATATGGATGATTTTTTTTGCATTTTTGTAAAATTTTCGTCCAAAAATCTGAAGGGCCACCTTTAAGACTGGTCCAAATTCAAAGAATTTTCAGATGGTAACAAACTTGAATGTAAATCAAAAATTAATTTCTGTTTAGATACGGTAGAAAGCATCATGGGCAAAGGGGAAGATGCTGGTTACCAGCATTTTCTCCTTTTCCCACAATGTTCTCAAAGGCCTCTTTCTCAGGGTCGATAAAAATTGGGATGGTGTGATAACAAGTTCAAGAATTTGCAGACGACAAAATAAATATGAAAACATGGAATTATAGAATTAGTTTTGGAAAGGGGTAGAAAACATGGGGAAAGGAGAAAATGCTAGTTACCAACATTTTCTCCTTTTCGCACAGTATTTTGTAAAGTATTCCTGTTCAGGATCTTTTAAAGTTGGGAATTTGTGGTAAAGGGTTGACCTGTACTTCTTCCCAAGCCACCGGCTGCTTTCCACTGTGACCACATGACCCAGAACTCCGGACAAGGAGTGATGGTATTCTAAATCTATTATTTCTCTTCCAAACCCTATGTTGTGGGTACTCATTAGAATCGTCTCAATGAGATGATTCTAATGAGTACCCTCAACATAGGGTTTAGTTAAGAATAATTCATATTTTCAACTTTGAAATCAAACTCACTCCCTCTATCTGGAGCTCTCTGGCCTGTGTGTTAACGGTTGTCAAAATTATAATCAGTGGTGAAAGAGAGCTGAATTCCATCACAAAGACTGGCATCAGTCCTGTAGAAGAAGTTTGGTGAACTTGGGATTCAAACTATCTAGCCCCTGTTCTCGAGTCATGTGATCTACCTACTGCTCTGCCAGCTTGGCGCAAAAGGTATTAAAAAATGTTTATCAACAGTTAGATAACAATTTAGATATTTTGCATCTCAACAGGATGTAGTCAGACTTTACCCATCAAGGGCTCAGCACTTTCCCAAACTATTGCAATGTTTTCACGACCCTGAGGCAGAGGCTTTTGAAATCATTGTGGGAAAAGGAGTAAATCCTGGTAACCAGCACTAACTCCTTTTTTTCCACAATGCTTTCTAGCAAACCAAAGAACTTAAGTTCATTTGTTCCAGTCCACTTTCAGATTTGTTTTCTGCTGATGCTCATAATTTGGAAGGGTCTAAACTTTTTTTGCTCTGGAAAAGGTTAATTATCACCAAGGTATTTTCAATTTGAAATTGAAACCCATATAACTGTAGTTAACTCATTACTACACAAGAAAATTTTAGACTTGTCCAAATTGAAAGCATTTGCAGATGACAAAGGTGACTAAAAAATAGAAATTTGTTCTGGGAATGGTAGAAAACACTGTGGGAAATGGAGAAAATGCTGGTTACCAGCATTTTCTCCTTTTCCCATAGTGTTTTCAAAAGGCTTCTTTCTCAGTGGCGTCAAAAGTAGGGATTGTGTGGTAATGGGTTAACTCTTTACTACACAATCCGGACCTTTAACGACATTGAGAAAGAAGCCTTCTGAAAACATCATGTGAAAAGGCGAAAATACTGGGAACCAGTATTTTCGCCTTTTCCCCACAATGTTTTCCTCCCTTTCCAATATGAATTCCAAATTTTCAGTCACTTTTACTTTGATGTCTGCAAAAGCTTTCAATTTGGACCAATCTAAAATGATGTCATTTGGAAAAGAGTTGAAAGGACTCTTCTGTATTGAGAATGTCTGAGCAAGGCCAACAGTGCAAAGGAGCAGACTGCAGGTTCTTTGCTGTCTGATCTGATCTTGATGGAATTTGTCGTTCACTGGGTGGAAAAGGTTGAGGGAACAGGAGAAAATGCTTGTTACGGCATACTTTCTCCATTTGCCGGTGTTTTCAAACGACATATGCTTCAGGTTTATTAAAACGAGGGATTTTGTGGTAATGGGTGAAGACGATTGTCTATAAAACCTAATGGCTTCTTTTCCCTCATTGATTTCATTGATCATCTTCTGAAAAGTTGAAAGATGTATTTTCTTTTCGCTGCTTAATATTCTCTTTACTGAACGACAAAATTTTGGACTAGTTCAAATTTAAAGCATGTGCAGATGACACAATAGATGTGAATCAAACATTTAAAATTTGATTTGGGAAGGGTAGAAAACACTGGGAAAAGAAGAAGAAAATGTTGGTTACCAGCATTTTCTCCTTTTCCTACAATGTTTTCTTTCTCATAGTCGTTAAAAGTTGGGATTGTGTGGTAAAGAGTTAACCCATTACCACACAATCCCTACTTTTGATGCCCCCAAAGAAAGAGGCCTTTAGAAAACATTGTGGGAAAAGGAGGAAATGCTGGTAACCAGCATTTTCTGTTTTTCCCACAATGTTTTCTACCCTTGACATAACAAATTTCAAATTTTCAGTCACTTTTATTTTGTCGTCTGCAAATGCTTTCAATTTGGACATCCCTAAATTATTGTTGTTTGGTAATGGGTTAAAGATGCCAAGCAGACTATAGTTTGATAATTGGGCAGTTAAGTCAAGATCAGACAGCGCAGAGCATGTAGTCTGATCAAATCCTAGTTTGGCAATTGGTAGAGTATTAGACTTGAGAATAGTGGATTGCTTGTTTGAGTCCCCAACTCGGCCAAATTATTATCAAGCATTGATGCTTATCATAGCTACTGTTATCACTGATAATTGCGTCCAGGATGGTTGCATGGGATAGCAGCCAGTGGCTTGAAAAGGGTAAGTGCTGAATACAGAAACTCCAGGAAAGCATCGACAGGTGCACTTGCTGATGTAGTTTAACTCTTTACCACACAAGAAAATTATAGACTGGTCCAAATTGAAAGCATTTGCAGACGACAAAATAAAGGTGACTGAAAAATTGAATTTTTTTCTGGGAAGGGTAGAAAACACTGTGGGAAAAGGAGAAAATGCTGGTTACCAGCATTTTCTCCTTTTCCCACAGTGTTTTCAAAAGGCTTCTTTCTCAGGGGCATCAAAAGTAGGGATTGTGTGGTAATGGGTTAAGTGAAATAAGTTCATGACTGTATAGTGGTGCGGTATACCTCAAATATAAAACCACACACAATGAATATTGCCAATCTTGTGTCAAAATCATACACTTATTCTGACTGTTTTTTTTTTAATATTATGAATATTATATAGTTAATTTTTTGCTGTGGGAAATATCTACTTTTTTCCCTCTGTACTGGATGTTCTGGTTTTTGACATGTTTGCAGTTTTATCTTTGCTCTGTGTTATCACTATTAGGTCCTTGTAGGTTGACTTGCTTGACCTTTCTGCTGTGACATTTAAGGATTAGCTGTTAACCCTTTTTTAAACAATCCCTGGATTTCATGTCCCTGACAAAGAAGGCTTTTGAAAATATCATGGGAAAAGGAGAAATGATCATAGGCGTAACCAGGAAAAAGTAAATTATATGCACGCCATTTTTGAGACAGGTGACGAGAGCAATTCTGAATCAGCCGAATGGAATCAGAGCGGTAAAATCAAGATATTTCTGATCCTGGCTGTTTTAGAAAAGGTCCAAACTGAAAAATACGCGAAAAGAGGCAACCTACGACCTATTCTCGATTTTTTTACATAACGCAGGTGCGTGATGTGCATAATAGAAGTTACACCTATGATGATGGTGACCAGCATTTCCTTCAGGAGAAAGGAGAATATGGCATTCTACAAATGCTCATCTATCTAATTTGGGCGTTCTGGGTACAGAACCAGACTACTTTTCTAGCTACAATGTTTACTTTGAATTTCAATCTAAAATAAACATTTACTAAATAAAATGCTACCTATTGCAATTCATTCAGCTATGATCAGAATTTTAGAGAAATCTGGAGCTAAAACAGACCTGAGACATTCAAGCATATTGATAAATAAGCCATTTTCTCCATTGCTGCTTTATAGCGCTTATTACTACAATCCCCCCAATTTTAGGGAGAATGATGCGTCATATCAGACAGGTGGAATCTTCGAAGAATATGACATGCGCAGACAACGGCATTTTCTCCTTTTCACACAATGTTTCCTACCCTCCCAGAACAAATTTAAATTTTTTAAGTCATGTTAATTTTATTCATGACGGCAAGTGCAATCAGTTTGGACTTATCTAAAATTTTGTCATTTGGAAAAAAATTAAAGCACCTTTCAGGACTTCAGTTACCTTTGCGGTCAGTGTAGACCAAGATCAGGCTGCACAAAACATGCAGCCTGATCTTTAATCTACACTGTCTATTTTGTTGAAACACTGTAGACAAAAGCAAGCTTACGAAATTACTAGGGTTGTATTTCTAGGATCAAAATATCTGATAGGTTTATTCTGCACTTTAACTCTTTGCCAAACGACAAAATTTTAGATTTGTCCGAATTAAAAGCATTTGCAGATGACAAAATGATTGTGACTAAAAAATTCAAACCTGACTTTAGAAGCGTAGAAAACATTGTGGGAAAAGGAGAAAATGCTGGTAACCAGCATTTACTTCTTTTTCCACAATGTTTTCTTAGATGTACTACACAATTTTATGTTTTCATGAACCTGGGGAAGACGGCTTTCAAAATCTAAACCTGTGGCTGCAAAGCATGATTGATTGATTGATTGATTGTATGGTATTTTAAATTGTGCGGAGTATTGGTAAAAGATATTCTAGGAAAACATGGAAAGGTGCACTGGCCGCAATATAACTGAAATAATGTTTAAAACTGTGTTAAACACCATACAATTAATCAAATGTTCTAAGGAACAAAGCTGAGTGTTCCAAAATACTCCTTTGATCTAGAACATGTTCGGAGTAGCGAAAGGAATATGCCCTAAAACTCAGGATTGTGTTTGACTCTTTACCAAATGATAAAATTTTAGACTTGTCCAAATTGAAAGCATTTGCAGATGACAAAATAAAAGTGACTGAAAATTTGAAATTTGTTAAGTGAAAAAACTAAAAAGAAATGGTAGCAGAGCATTGGCACCTGCATGCTCTGCTCTTGATTTATTTGTTTAACTCTTTACCACACAAGAACATTTTAGACTGGTCCAAATTGAAAGCTTTTGCAGACAACATAATAAAGGTGACTGAAAAATTAAAAGTTGAATTTGGAAGGGTAGAAAACGTTGTTGGAAAAGGAGAAAATGCTGGTTACCAGCATTTTCTCCTTTTCCCACAGTGTTATTTTTATAAAGGCTTCTTTAAAAGTAGGCATTGTGTTGTAAGGATGAAAAGCATAGAGAGTGCATTTATTGCATTTTTCAGTGTCAAAAAATCATTTAGCCAAATTATTTTACTTTGCACATTCAGCTCGTCAAAACATCCATGGCCAAAAGGTCGTGGCTTAAACGTCCATCCACCATTTTCAATAACCATCCTTTTTAGATCAAGCTTAAGATGTCTTTGAGAGTTAACTCTTTACCAAACAACAAAACTTCGAACTGGTCTAAATTGAAAGCATTTGCAGACGACAAAATGAATGTGACTAAAGATTTGAAATTTGTTTTAGGAAGGGAAGAAAACATTATGGGAAAAGGAGAAAATGCTGGTTACCAGCATTTTCTCCTTTTCCCGTAATGTTTTCTTCCTGGTTTCTTTCACAGAGGTGTTAAAAGTAGGCTGGGTGTGGTAAAAGGTTAATATGTTTTTATTATACATTGGCCAGGTGGATGAACCCGCTGTTCAAGGCAGGCTATGTGAGGCAACTAGAGATAGATGACATGTACAATGTGGTTCCTGAGGAACATTCGGAGAAACTCGGTGAACGTCTAGAACAGTAAGTCTTACATTGGTGCCATGGTGTTTGAGTGCCAAATCATTGACTTGTTCAACCCTTTACCACATAATCCCGACTTTTAACAACACAGAGGAAACAGGGTTTTGAAAACATTGTTGTAGAAAGAAAAAATGGTGGGATCCAGTATTTTCTCCCTTTTCCACTAAATGCTTACAAAATCCTTCATTCTTAGTCTTGTGTAAAGTCTGGATTGTGTGGTGAAGGGTTAAGGCTATGCATACTTTTTTTCTTTATTAATCCTTTACCCCATAAGGCATTTCTATTGTAACTCTAAATGACATTTAATCACAGCAAGGATGAGGCCGTTTCTTATGTGTATATGACACCTTTTGATAGAATAGAAAACATTTTGACAAAAGGTGAAATTGCTCGTCACGACCAATTTCACCTTTTGTCACAATGTTTTCCAAAGGCTCCTACAAGCAATGTGTAGAAATGAGTGTCTATGGAGTAAAGGGTTAAATGCATTTTATTGTGAAGAGGAAAAATTCCTTGTTTTGCCCTTGAAAAAATTCTTCTTTTTGGCGAGATGAATTTATGTTAGTTTGGTTTCATGCTATATTTTGACTGAAACATGATACTGTTTGTTTCAGGGAGTGGTTGAAAGAGATACAGAGAACTAAAGATGGAAAAAGAAAGCCCAGTCTATTCCGTGCCTTGTTTAGAATGTTTGGTTTTGAATATATCATGTTGGGGTTTGTTCTATTTTTAGAGGTAAGTTTTAAATTTTTTACCACACAATTCCAAGTTTCATATTAAAAAAAATGTTTTTTGAAAAAATTGTGGGTAAAGAAGAAAGTGCTGGTTACAAGCATTTTCTCCTTTCTCCACAACTTTTTCAGAAAACAGTTTTTACCACACCATCCTAAGAATCCACAGCCTTAAAGAAAAATAGTGTTGAAAACATTGTGGATAAAGGAGAAAATGTTGGTAACCAGCATTATCTCCTTTCCCAATGTTATATGTTGTTTTAAAGACAAACATTATAATTTTGATCATGTTTAATTTGTCATCTGCCAATGCTATCAGTTTGGACAAGACAAAGATTTTTTTGCGTGGTTAAGTTTTAACTTCTCTGAGTATGTAGTTCACTAGATTGGTCATCCTCAGACAGCAACATTTACTGTCTTTTTGTCAACATTATCAAAGATCTTCTCAATAAGACTGAAATTCGATGTGCAAGGATCTTCGCAATAAGACTTATGTTTGATGCTCAATGATCTTCTCAGTAAGACTGAAATTTGGTGTGGGAAGATCTTCTCAATAAGACTGATATTTGATGTGTAAAGATCTTCTCAAAAGACTGAAATTTGAAATGAAAAGATCTTCTCAGTCAGACTAAAATTTTATATTCAAAGATCTTGTTAATTAGACTGAAATTTGATGTGCAAAGATCTTCTAAATAAGACTGAAATTTGATGTGCAAAGATCTTCTAAATAAGACTGAAATTCGATGCACAAAAGTCTCAGTACGACTAAAATCTGATGTGCAATGGTCTTCTCAATTTGACTTAGATTTGATTTGCAAAGATCTTCATAATTTGTCGAAGATTTGATGTGCAGAGATCTTTGCAATAAGACTGAAATTTGATGTGCTAAGTTCTCTCAGTAAGACTAAAATTTGATGCCAAAGATCTTCTCAATAAGAGTAAAATTTAATTTGCAGCCTTTGTAAATGTAGGTTTGGGGAAAAATAAATAGTTTGGTCATATGACAAGCATGTCAACTAGTGCCTAAAATTTAAAAAAATGCTTAAATGTTAACCAAATGACAAAATATAAGGCTGGTCCAAATTAATTACACACAGATTACACAAAATTAGCTAAAATGATGGTAACTGTCTGTGAAAGTGTAGAGAACCTTGTGGGAAAAGGAGAAAATACTGGTTACCAAGAAAATGAATTTTAAAACTAGGTCAAAAGCTGCCAGGTTGTTTACTTTTTACCTTGGCTTAGAAATCAATATCAGCCATGATCTAAATCATGGACAGATAGTACTGTGATGAATTGTCATCTTTATACTCATTTCCATACTTTAACCTTTTACCAAACAATCCCTGGTTTTTACGACCATGAGATTGAAGCGTCTTGAAAACATTGTGGGAAAAGGAGAAAATGCTGGTAACCAGCATTTTCTCCATTTCCCACAATGTTTTCTACCCTGCTGGAAACAAATTTCAATTTTTGAGTAATCTTCATTTTGTAGTCTGCAAATGCTTCCAATTTGGACCAGTTCAAATTTTTGTTGTTTGGGAAAGGGTTAAATGGATATGATTTAAATTTACATGCATTTTTTATTTTTGGCCAATACTGGGACTTAACTCTTTTCCATATGATAAAATTTTAGACTTGTCCAAATCAAAAGCTTCTGCAGACAACAATATGAATGTGATTGAAAAATTAAAATGTGTTTTTTTTTCCGGAAGGGTAGAAAACATTGTGGGAAAAGGAGAAAATGCTGGTTGCCAGCATTTTCTTCTTTTCCCACAATGTTTTCAAAAGGCTTCATTTCCAGGGTTGTTAAGTCGGGATTGTGTGTTAACTCTTTACCATACAATAAAATTTTAGACTTGTCCAAATCAAAAGCTTTTGCAGACAACAATATGAATGTGAGTGAAAAATTAAAATGTGTTTTTTTGGAAGGGTAGAAAACATTGTGGGAAAAGGAGAAAATGCTGGTTGCCAGCATTTTCTTCTTTTCCAACAATGTTTTCAAAAGGCTTCATTTCCAGGGTTGTTAAGTTGGGATTGTGTGTTAAAGAGTTAAAATAATTCTTGCTTTCTAAACTTTTTACAGGAAGGAACTAAAGTAACACAGCCTTTGTTGCTTGGAGGGTTAATTCGTTACTTCACTCCAAACTCTGCCGTAACAAGGCAGGACGCATTCCTGTATGCTTTTGGAGTCAGCTTATGTGCCATTATACTGGCGATCTCCCATCATCCATATTTCTTTGGTGTCCAACGAATCGGCATGAAAATGAGAATAGCATGCTGTTCCCTCATCTATAGAAAGGTAGATATTAATTTGTGTGTTTTGACTTTTTCTCTTTACTACATGTTTTGATGGTTTGGGGTTTGATACCAGGTTGATGCAACTTTTCTTTGTTGCAATTTTTGGTTTCTCACCTCTTAACCCATTACCACACAATCCCTACTTTTGACGATGGTGAGAAAAAAGCCTTTAGAAAACGTGGGAAAAGGAGAAAATGCTGGTAAATCGGCATTTTCTCCTTTTCCCACATTATTTTCTACCCTTCACAAAACAAATTTCAAAATTTCAGTCACTTTTATTTTTTTGTCTGCAGATGCTCTCAATTTGGACAAGCCTAAAATATTGTTGTTTTGTAATGAGTTAAACATGTCAGAAAAGGAGTCAGTGACTCGGAGAGAAAGTTGTGTCAATACTATTGTGATGAAGCTAGGAAACACATGCATAGGAGCAGTTATTTAAAGTGAAACTATGTGTATTTGCAGATGGCACTTTACATGTGTCTCCAATGATGGACTTTATCTTTAATAAGGTAAAAACCTTGTGGGAAAAGGAGAAAACACTTGTTTCCCCACAATGTTTTCAAAAGGCTCCTTTCTCATGATCATTAAAACTCAGGGATTTGTGATAAACAATTGTATTGTCATGATATACCAATCAGAAAGGGCATAACAGAATGCCTTTCTTTTTGTTTTAGAATAAGAGATTCGTGACAGTTAAAGATTATTTTGACCACAATCAATTTATCAAATTCGCCAAAATATTAAATCTTTTCAGAGAAGGACTATCTTGGTGTATCAATTAAATTACAATTTAAATTTACGAGTCTCACCTTATCTTGTTAACTCATTACCAAACGACAAAATTTTAGGTTTGTCCAAAATCGAAAGCATTTGCAGACGACAAAAGAAAAGTGACTGAAAATATGAATTTGTTTTGTGAAGGGTGGAAAACATTGTGGGAAAAGGAGAAAATGCTGGTTACCAGCATTTTCTCCTTTTCCCACAATGTTTTCTAAAGGCTTCTTTCTCAGGGGTGTCAAAAGTAGCCCTGATTGTATGGTAATGGGTTAAAGCTCAAACAGGGCAAATATTAGCCTTATAGCATTGCATATTACCTGTTATTGATACAAGGGTCAATAACAGGATACAGGTATATTCCTCTAGGGTACAATAATGAGATTTAACGCCCTCCAAGAAAAGGCATTTTCAAAACTTTGTTGGAAAAGGTGAAAATGCTGGTAACCAGCATTTTCTTTTCCCACCAAATTTTTTACTCTATCAGAGTCAGAAATTGTGGTTTGAACTATGATAATTTTGTCATCTTGAAACACTTTCAGTCCAAAATGTTGTCATTAATTTTGGGTTTAACTAAGGTTAGATGAAGGACCAAATGCAAACTCTTTGACCTTTTTTTTTTCAGTCATTAAGATTAAGTAATGTGGGATTAAGTAAAACCACCACAGGACAGATTGTAAATCTGATGTCAAATGATGTGAACAGATTTGATCAGGTTTGTCACTTATTTAGATCTTTAAACCCTTTCCCAAACAAGCCCTGGTTTTTACATGTCTGCACTACAAGTCTTTTGAAAACACTGTGGGAAAAGGAGAATTTGCTCGTAATGAGCAATTTCTCCTTTTTCCACAGTGTTTTCTACCCTTTTGGAGAACTTTCAGTCATTTTCATCAAGTTTGAAATTGTCGTCTGCAATCTCTTTCAGCTTGGAAGAGTCTAAAATTTGTCATTTGGGAAGGAGTTAAGAAGCCATCCCATGTTTTTACAAACATGGAGAAGGAGTTTTGTAAAAGGCCAAGACCCCCAAAGAAAACATAAAGGAAAACATATATTATTTCCAATATGATATTATCTTAACAATGTTTGCTAGGAATAATCAAAGTACTCAAAGTCCTGGAAAGCGGATTTGTTGAGTACCATAAAGCTGCAATGGGTTTAAATAGAAAAAATGATGTCATATGCAACATATGCATTTATAAATATGATCATTTACTAGGGTGAGCACGGGAAAGGAAATTCTAAGTTGTTCTGCTATGCGGGCCACGCAGTAAATCTTATTCTATTGGTTGTTAAGAAGTGGTAATTTGATCTGTCAATCCGCCAGTTTTTTGTTGGAATTAGACTTTGGACTATCTGTATACATGCATGGGACCGTATATACATTACTAACTAGTGAAAAAAGCAAGGTTGAGGTGTATTTAAATTCAGCTAAAATTGAAGGTAGGAAGAGTTCAAGTGTGTATGACAGTATATTTGGTTCAGGTCAAACTGATAACAAAGCGCTGAGTAAGGGCACATGCCTCATTATGCTTGATGTATTTGGTTCCGGTCAAAACGATTCTATTCCATGTTGAACCAGAAGTGTTAGGATGGTAATACCTTAATGGTAGAAAACATTGTGAGAAAAGAGGAAAATGCATGTAACCTTATATATAACTGTTAAATTTTATTTTTCAGGCTGTGATATTTTTACATTTTCTGTGGGTGGGACCAGTCGAAGCCATTGCCATTTTGGCAATACTATGGCGAGAACTTGGGCCGTCAACCTTGGCTGGATTTGCTGTACTATTGCTTCTAGTCCCAGTGCAAGGATGGATGGGAAAACTATTTTCTAAATTTAGGTCAGTACCTTCTAACCCTTTACCAAACAATCCCTGGTTTGTACGGGTCTGGAATAGAAGCCTTTTGAAAACATTGTGGGAAAAGGAGAAAATGCTGGTAAACAGCATTTTCTCCTTTTCCCATGTTTTCTACCCTATCATATAGAAAAATCATCTTTTTAGCAACTGTTAATTTGTCATCTGCAAAATGCTTTGAATTTGGTCTGGTCCAAAATTTGCCATTTGGGAAAGGGTTAAGCTAAACTGTTTTTGAAGCATCAGAGCTCCAGATAATGGGGAGTGATGGTACTCTAAATCCATTATTTCTATTCCAAACCGTATGTTGTGGGTACTCATTAGAATTGTCTCGATGAGACGATTCTAATGAGTACCCACAACATAGGGTTTAGTGGAGAATTATTAACATTTTGAATTTTGAAGGCAAAATCACTCCCTCTATCTGGAGCTCTGAAGCGTGATGTCTGGTTTTAAACTGACATTTCCAGATATCTCTATGTTACTACTGAATATTGGTTACTTATCAATTTTAAAGTGAGGAAAACTCTTATGACCAGGGAATGGAAACACTGAGAATAATTTTCATAGTTAATAGTCTCCGAGCAAGTCATCACATAAATAGAGAATATTTGGTGTTTTCTTTTTCTAGTTAAAGATCAACATTTATTTCATTGAGTGAACATCAATGGTAATATTTTCATGAGTGGCACAGCCATGGATGAAAATATTACCAATGGCGTTAACGAGATGAAATAAATTTCGATCTTTAACACAAAAACCCAAATATTGTATTAAAATCATGCTTTTAACCCTTTCTGGGAGGAACCTTATCAAAATCCAGTACAGTTCTTTTGAGCTATTCCCAGTGGCATATCCCCTCTGCATAGCAACACATTACAATATTATGTCAAGCGCGAGAAATGTAAGGTAAATGATGTCATATTTCCCATTTGGTTTGTGAGTCACGCGCATTTTACCTAGGTAACTGAAATAAAAATCGGTATTTTCACTGTACATAACCATGAAATATTGAAATACATTTCGAAATATATTTCATTAACTTACTGGAAAGCATGAAATAACTAGGGATACATAAAACCCATTTCGTTTGACAACAGACTGAAACATGAGGTAGACTAGTTCAGTCCATGCAGAAAGTTTACAAATAGGGAGGGTCAAAAAGGGCAAACTGGGCAGGTTGACATGGGTCAATACTTGTTGTAGATACATTTAACCCCTTTTTCACAGAGCATGGTGTAGAGCATAACCAACATGTGTAAATGTTGTGGGAAGAGGACACAATACAAGTAACAAAAATTCTTGTCTTTTCTGAGAATGCCTACTTCCCTAAAAAAAGACTTTCGAGTATGATTTGATTAGTTATCGGCAAAAAAAATTTATTGTCTTGTTAAAACTTAACTTTTTACCAAACGAAAAAAAAATTTAGACTGGTCCAAATTGAAAGCATTTGCAGACGACAAAATAAATGTGACTGAAAAATTTAAATGTGTTTTGGGAAGGGTAGAAAACATTGTTGGAAAAGGAGAAAATGCTGGCTACCAGCATTTTCTCCTTTTCCTACAATGTTTTCAAAAGGCTTTTTTTCAAGGTCGTTAAAAGAAAGGATTCTGTGGTAAAGACTTCAAAGAGGCAAATTCTCTCTTTCTGAGCCGTATTTGATTTCTTATCTGCAAAGATGGACGCAGAGAAATTTTACTGCCTTGTCAATAATTAAAACGTCTTGAATTTCCGCAACTGAAGGACAAGATTGATGAAACTTTACAAGAAATAGAACTAATTAAACTTCCACCCCCTCAAAACAAGTGTAAGGGTCATGTTTCTTGTTTGTCCATCCACCTGTTAGCATACTTTGTGTTCCCTTCTTTTCCTATGATTTCCAGCCAATTTGGCTGAAGTTTTAATCGAAGTCTTCCCACCATTGGAGCTGTCCTGCATGGCTCCATGGTATGTTTTGCAAATCCTTATATGGAGGCCTCTTTCAATACTTTCCCAAATAATCCTGCATTTCACGACCCTGAACTATAAAAAGCCTAGTATAAATATTGTTCCCACAATGTTTTGTACCCTCCCTAAATAAATTTCAGTTTTTGAGTCATGTTGATTGTGTCGTCTGCAATTGCTTTCAATTTGGACCTGTCTTGATTTTCGTCGTTTGGTAAAGAGTTAAAGCACTAGTTTTCTTGAGGGTGTCCTAGTGCAAGAGACTTCAGTGCCCTCGACTAGTTCTGGTGAAACCAAGGACACACGTACTAATTAGCAACTGAAATAATATTGAAAACAGTATAAACCATCAGTCAGCCAATACGCTTAGTCAAAGGCCTGTGACCTTATTTAATGACTGTTTACTAATATGTTTTCCTTTTACCACAATGTTTAAATTGTCCTCTTCTGAGGGTCAATTCACATAAGTTCTTTATTTTTCTATTTCAGACAAAAAACAGCAAAATTCACAGATGAACGTGTCAGAGTTATGAACGAAATTATAGCTGGTATGCGTGTAATCAAAATGTATTGTTGGGAAAAGCCTTTCGGTGATCTGGTGGAAAAGATAAGGAGGTAAGATTTTGTATTCATTTTTCACCATGTTTTCCCTATATCTTGTAAGAATTTCTTATATTATTTAACATTTGCTTAACTCATTACCACAACAAAATTTTAGACTGGTTGAAATTGAAAGCATTTGCAGACGACAAAATAAAGGTGACTGAAAAATTGAAATTTGTTCTGGAAAGGGTAGAAAACACTGTGGGAAAAGGAGAAAATGCTGGTTACCAGCATTTTCTCCTTTTCCTACAGTGTTTTCAGAAGGCTTCTTTCTCAGGGGCGTCAAAAGTAGGGATTGAGTGGTAATGGGTTAAAACTTTTTTGCATATATAGGTTTGAAAAAAAAAAATAAGTAAAAGACGCATAATCAACTCTCCTTTTGAAAAGTAAAGTCTTTTGAACATTTTGTTGGAAAAGGAGAAAATGCCCATTTATCTCGGGGTCCTTAAAACTTGTGGTTGCTTGGTGAAGGCTTAGTTTTTGGTTTATGTGAAAACATCAATTATTAACTCATTACCAAACCATCATAACTTTTATATACCCTGACCTCGAAGGCTTTTGAAAACATAGTTGGAAAAGGAGAAAATGCTGGTAATCAGCATTTTCTCCTTTTCGAACAATGTTTTCTACCCTATCAAGTGGCTACTTTTGTTATTTGAGCCAACCTTAATTTGTCATCTGCAAATACTTTCAATTTGGACATGCTCAAAATTCTGTCGTTTGGTAAAGAGTTCTGACTCACACTGTCTTTTAAAAATGGTTTGCTGCAAGACTGAAAAAGTTGTCTATAAATGAATCAGCTCTTTATTTACCATTCCTAAGTTTTAACCGCCCTTGGGAAAAGTGCTTTAAAATGTATTATGGGAAGAGGAGAAACTGCTGGTAAACAGCATTTTCTCCTATTCCCACAATGTTTTCTTCATAACATAACCTAAAAATTAATCATAATCTAGTCACATGTATGTTTAGTTATATATTAAGATAAAAAATGCATTTTTAAATGGTTTTATTTTGTATCTTGATGACATTTCAAGTTGTCCTCTTTATATTGACAATATAATGAATTATTCTTTATCAAACAATAGTATTTTGGAGTTTAAAATTATTTGTAGACAAAAATATTTCTGTGGCTCAAGTGTTGGGATTTGTCTTTGAAATGGAAAGTACACACCGTGGGAAAAGGAGAAAATGCTGATAACCAGCATTTTCTTCTTTTCCCACAATGTTTTCAAAAGGCTGCAGGAAACAAATTTTAGTTTTTGAGTTTCATTTATTTTGTCGTCTGTGATGAGTGCTTTCAATTTGAACCAGTCTGAAATTTTGTCGTTTGGGAAAGGGTTAAGCAAATGCCCAAATGCCCCTTTTCATACATTGCAAGCCAAATGGTAAAAACATTTGAGCCATGCTCTGGCAAAAGGGGGCTTAATGGATCTGCGTGATACATGGCACTGTGCTTACCAAAACATTTATGAATACAGAATAGTGGATTTCCTTTAACAACTGACCAAATCATGAGTTAGAATGGTCCTTTAACATACAAAAAATGACCACAGGTGAAAAGTTTTGGCCCAGGTCAGCCTGCACAGAATGTGCATTATTATGAACCCATGAAGTCCATTTTGTGTAACAACTGATTGAATCAAGTAGACTGGTGCTTGCAGAAAATGGACCAAAAGCAAAAAAAGTTTTGACCCAGGTCAGTCTGCATAAGCTGCATAGTTTGACATGGTTTAATATTTCTTCACAAATGCATTAGGCCCCCCATTAGCAGAACCTAAAAGGCTAACTTGATTTTGCTGCATGGTTGATTAAAAGATTTCTATCATTTAGCTTTATAATTTAGTACTTAGAATATCATGTGTTTCTAAATAATGTTTGTTGTATAAAGAGGATAGCTTATTTAATGTTTGTTGATAGGAATGTTTGAGCTTGAATTTAGGTAATAATACATTACCTCTGGACAAGTCCAGATAACTCTATATCTTTATAAACTTTGCCAAACAACAACATTTTAGACTGGTCCATATCAAAAAAGTTTTTTCAGATAATGAGCTTAAATGACTCAAATGTGGACACTTGTCTTTGAATGGGTAGCACACATTTTGGGAAAAGGGGAAAATACTGGTGATCACAAAACACTTTCTTCAGTAAGGTAAAACATGGTATTATTTGGTGAAAGGTGGACTTTCCTGAAAAATTCATAATTGCCCATATACCATGACGAATGCTATGAATTTGTCCATATAGAAAAAATGACCAAGCCATGCTCTGTGAAAAGGGGGCTTAATCTATATGTGAAAAGCTTTTGCCCAGGTCAGCCTGCGCAGAATGTGCAGGCTGACCTGGGCAAAAACTTTTCGCTATTGGTCAATTTTCTGTATGTCCAAGGACCAATCTGACACATGATAAAGTCATCTGTTCAAAAAAGTAGCTAAATAGGGTGCCATTATTATCTGACCACTTGCGTAAGACCCCTTTTGCCGGAGCACGATTCATGTATTTGCATACTTGAGTCATGCTCTTTTCGAAAACACATGACTTGAGAACGGGGGGTCGTGAGGTCAATCCCCGGCTTGGCCAATTTCTTTCCGAGGAATGATGATAGTATTGATGATAGTCATTGCAACAGGATTTATTCCTCTCTCACTGCTGATGGTTGTTTTGACGATGGTTATGTGGGAAAGCAGCCAGTGGCTTGGAAAGAATATTGTGGAGTACTGGTACAGAACCTCCAGGGGAAGCATGAATAGGTGCACTGGCCGCTGCAATATAACTGAAATAATGTTGAAAATGGTGTTAAACACCATACAATCAATCAACAGTCATTACAAAATGGTTTAACGTATCTCAGTCCATGCATTACATTGAGTAAGTTGTCATCAAATCATATATCAACGAAATCCTTTTTTGTGTAACAACCAGCAAAACCATGAGGTAGAATGGGCCTTTTACATGCAGAAAATTTATCAATAGCAGAAAGTTTTGACCCAGGTCACCCTGTGCAGTTATGCTGACCTGGGTTGATCCTGTTTGCAAATACATTAAACTTCCTTTTTACAGAGCATGTTGTGGTTCATTTGTAAAATTTACTCTGTACTAAACGACAATATTTAAGGCGTGTCCAAATCAACAGCAGTTGCAGAGGACATAATGAAAGTTTGAAATTTGTTTTGTGAAGGGTAGAAAACATTATGGGAAAGGAGAAAATGCTGGTTACCAGCATTTTCTCCTTTTCCCACAATGTTTTTTAAAGGCTTCTTTCTCAGAGTTGTCAAAAGTAGGGATTGTGTGATGATGGGTTAACTCTGTACCAAACAACAAAGCTCCAGACTTGTACAAATTGAAAGCACTTGCAGACAACAAAATAAATTGAAATTTGTTTTGGAAAGGGTAGAAAACGTTGATAAAAGTTTATTTTCTCCTTTTCCCACAATGTTTTCAAAAGCCTCCTCTTTCAGAGGCGTTTAAAGTTGTGATTGTGTGGTAAAGAGTTAAGCTATGATTTCTTGCTTTATGAAGTATAAGATATCACAACAAATTTTTATTTTTTTTGTTAATGTAATTAAAGTGGCAAGGTTTGTGTTATATAGATATGCATGTAAATAGGTGATATGTACAGGATATATTTATGAAGCCCATCAATCAGAAATAGCAAGGTAAAACAGATAATATTCAGAGAGTATTAGGGTACTACATTCCGAAACAGATTTACAGCTTACAACTCGAGAAACATACAGCAAATATTTGGGGGTGGGGGAAAGGCGGGAGAAAGGAAAAAAAAAAGACAAAACTGAAAAAAAAACTTTGGAAACATTAGGAGGGGGGCTGTGGAAACATCTGGGAAAATAAACTTTGGAAACAGCTGTAAAAAAGATAGATAAAAATCAGCACAAATTAATCCTGTGCCATAGAGTTCAGAGTTTTAATGAAATTGAGGAAAAAGCCCTTTGAAAACAGTCTTGGAAAAGGAGAAGAGTTGGTTGCCATTATTAATTTTTCTCTTCTTCCCACACTATTTTCTACCCAATCAAAAACAGAGATCACCAGTAATTTTGAGCTACATACAATAATATTGTCTGCAGATGCTTTCAGTTTGGACAACTTTACACTTTTGTTGTGTAGTTAAGAGTTAAGGTTTATAAAATAAACTTTTATCAATGTTTTCTACCCTTTCAAACACAATTACATCATTTGAGCCACATTTAATCTGTTGTCTGGAATTGCCTTTGATTTGGACAAATGCACATTTTTTTTTGCTGTGCTATAACAGTTTTAAGATTATGAAATTACATTCATTTGAACATTGTGGCAAAACATGAAATTGATTCGAATAACCAATTTCTTCTTACGAAACAGTGTTTTCTTTTTTCAAAAGTTGTTTGTTTTGCCTCAACAGGATTGCCTAAAGGAATAAAATTTCATTGAAACATTAACAAATGAGGTTCTAGTTGTTTAATTTAAAATATTCCTTTCTTATCTGTATTTATATTTTTTGAAGTATGTTTTTTAACTATGATTAAGAATTTTTCATTGAAGGATTTGCTCGAGTAAAGGGTTGATTTTTGTAAAATTGAAAAATAGATGCTGATTGATTTCGGGTGTTTGACTTTTTACCAAACAATAGAATTTTGAACGAGACCAATTTGAAAGCATTTACAAACAACAAATGTCGCTTAACCCTTCCCCAAACAAGCTGCGGTTTTTACGGGTCTGGAATACTAGCCTTTTGAAAACATTGTGGGAAAATGAGAAAATGCTGGTAACCAGCATTTCATCCGTTTCCCAGAATGTTTTCTACCCTATCATAGACAGAAATCATCTTTTCAGCAAGATTTGAATTGTCATCTGCAAATGCTTTCAATTTGGTCTAGTCCAAAAGTTTGTCGCTTGGGAAAGGGTTAAATAGTATGTTATGTAATTAGTAGAGTAGAAAACATTGTGGAAAAAGGAAAAACCTACTGTTAAAACTCGGCATTGTTTGGTAAAGAGTTAACTTTGATGAAAGACCTTTTTAAAAGCAAAGAAAGTGAAATATGGAATTTCATAAATGTCCAAATATTACAGTAATCATAATATATGTAAAAGTCTGAAGCCAAACAACATTTCGATTCATGTAGGGATGACATGTTTGCTATTTGAATTTACATTTATAATTAAGCTGAATGAATGAATTCAGTTTTTTTTTAGACAACCAAATCTTACAATCAAATTCAAAGTAGAAAGCTTTCTATCTGATAAAAAGCAGATTGTGTTGATCATTCAAGATGGAATGGCATATTCTGTGCAATCAGATCTTGATACTTACTGTCCGGAAAATCACCTTTTACCTGTGACGTTAAAAGATTTTAACCCTTTACCACATGGCATAATTTAGGCCTATCCAAATTGAAAGCATTTGCAGACGACAATTTCATAGTGGCTCACAAGACTCAATTTTACACTTTATAGGGTAGAAAACTTTGTGGGAAAAGGAGAAAATGCTGGTTACCAGCATTTTCTTCTTTTTCCACAATGCTTTCAAAAGGCTTCTTCCTCAGGGTCGTCAAAAATTGTCGTTGTATGGTAAAGGGTTAAGGCTTTTCCCTTCATTCACTTTGTTGAAATTTGGCTCAATCAACCAAAGATACACTCAAGCATCTTAAGGCAGCATCTTGGCAAGTTTACAAATTGCAGTTTCTTCCTATATTACAATGTTTTTTTTTTATTTTGTTTATTTGATTTGCTTATTGTTTTGCAAGATGTCTCAAATATATTGCATTTTATAAAGATCTTTATATTAAAACCAAATACTGCAAATTGAAAAGATCTTGCTATTGCAAGGCTGTTTTTTGGCAAGATTAGTTTCAGAAATATATTACGAAAGTGTAGAGACCTATGATCAGAATGCTTTGTCCATGCAGTCTGATTCTGATCTACTTTTCCTTTTAAGGGGCTAATAGTTTGCATTGTAAGCTTATGTTTAATTATTAATAGGCTTTTATAATTGCATGCAACAACTTTAACAGTATGATATAGAATAACAATAGAATGATTTTAAGTTGGGATAAAAATTAAGAATTTTGAAATATAGTTTATGTTGTATTGCTTTAGCTCTTTACCAAACAATCCCTGGTTTTAACGATCATAAAAGTAAAAGCTTATGAAAATATAGTGGAAAAAGGAGAAAACGCTGCCTTCATTTTGGACAAGTCTAACATTTTATCATTTGATAATGGCTGAGTAAACTTTCTTTTATTCTGTTACTTTGCTTGATACTTTTCCTTCCTTTTTTTTCTGTTTTTATTTTGAGAAAAAGACGAATTTTTAAGCCACATACATTAGCAAAAATTTTATTAGCTCTGCTGTTTTCAAAGAAAATGGCATGATATTTTCATAGCTCTGTTGTCATCTAAGTTGTTGTTGTGCAAAATCTGCAACATTTTTATATGTCTCTTATTAATGAAGATGTGTACTGTAAACTCAGACTAGTTTTTAACTGTTTTCCAAACAACAAAATTTTAGACTGGTCCAAATTAAAAGCATTTGCAGACAACGAAATCATTGTGACTCAGAAATTGAAAACTGACTTTAGAAGAGTAGAAAACATTGTTGGAAAAGGAGAAAATGCTCATTACCAGCATTTTCTCCTTTTTCCACAATGTTTTCAAAAGGTTTCTGTCTCTGGGTCGTAAAAACCAGGAATTGTTTGGTAAAGGATTAAACTGAGACTAGTTGTGAACTATTTCAAGAAGAACCAATACAATAGGGATAGTTAACCATGGAAATGTTCTTGAGACAGTTATGTCCCCTTTTTTGATTTAAGAATTTTCAATGAAAATCAATCCATTTCTAGAAAAAGGCAAGTGTAGCTGAGGGAGTGTTTGGCACACATAATTATGTGGTGCTCTTGTTTTTCACGTCTGATAAATCCAAAAATGTTTAATTGAATAAATGTTAAACTTGAAGGAAGGAAAAGTGTGTTAGATTCATTTGTCACTGTAATATATATAACCTGCTTGTTCATACTCACTTCCCTCACCTCATGCTTGTTCATAGTTTCCCTCCCTCACATCATGCTTGCTTGTCTTGTTCTAACACTTACCACTTTTGCTTTCCCTTGTTATTTAACATAAATTCTGCTTTCCTTGAGCTTTGGAAATTTCTGCATGCTTTGCTTTGAAATAAGTGCTGCTTTTAGCCAGGTGGAAAAAACACATTCATATTTGGAAGAAATTTTTCTCGAAAGATATGCTTTTCAGAGTCCATATTGTGTTGCCCAGGTAAAATATGGCTGTTGTTCCCACAGGTCCTGTAGACTTGTACTGAAGACATATGGAAGTATTCTGATTTTTTTCTATGGATTTGTTCTTCAGAACAAATATTCTGGCATTTCTAAAGACATGATATTGTTGGTTTACTTCCAAAAGGTAGTAACTGCAACATGTTATACCTCTGCAAAACAAATGTTTTCGGGGGTATACTGGAATCAACCTGTCTGTCTGTGTGTGTCAGTGTGTCTGTCCGTCCATGTGCCCATCTGTATACAAACTACTAATAATTTTGTGTTGGGAACTCCTTCTACAGTTTTCCTTCAATTGTATTGAAACTTTGCACATTATACTGATCATATATTGAAAATTTGCAAGACGCAATTTTCAAGCATCAACTCTTCCTGGTTGAGGAATTATCTCTTGAATTTGACACTTTTTTCTGTCAAAGTGCTGGATGGGATATAAGTCACATTCAGTGACAGCTCTACTTTTAAGCTGTTGTCACGAGATTTTTGAAATAAACAGAGGATATGCTGTTGGTTCTTCAAGAGTGTACTTCAAACAAAATATTGTGATGTTCTGTCTGACATATATTCAAGAAATTTCTAAGTGGTTCTGAAGGGCTCCGTGATAAGGATGTAAAATTTGAAACCTTGGTTTGTACTCGCCAACCATCTTAGACTTATTCTCCCTAATTTTCAAATTTGAAAGCAACAGACCTTGTGATTGGCTAAACCAAATGCCAATTAGAATTTGTGTCGCTGTGGTAAATGCGGATCCTGGATGTCTCAGTGCTGTCTTCATTCAAGACACAGGATTCTTGATAGGTGTGTCCATGGGTTAAGATACTTCCGAGCATTGCCAAGTCTAGATGGAAGGCAGGACACACTTGAATCAGTTATCTGTCACTGTGATATGACTTACATTAAGTTGAAAGGGGAGTACCCGTTCCAGTAAATATACTGGCTCAAACCTTTCTGTTCTTTCTTCAGATTTGTTCTTTAGGCATAGTACTCTATTGGTTTAACAGATTAAAACTTTATGCGAAATGTGTTTTGGTTGTTTTGTTCATTGAGATCTACAATATCTTGGTTACACACAAGAGAGAGAGAGAGAGAGAGAGAGAGAGAGAGAGAGAGAGAGAGAGAGAGGGGGGGGGCGAATTTTATGAGCATAATCCAGTCTATAAAAATCTAAAACCTTTAACTACATGTGGCTTTTTTTAATTTCTGATTTGAAGGGACCTGTATGAGATATTTGATAATACAAGATCATTGATATACCATTATGGCTTATCTTGAACGCATCTGGCCAAAGGCCAGCAAGCTTATGTCATGACACTGTGTCTCTTGTGTGTCTGTAATGGTCCTTAAGTGTATGTTAACTTTTATTTCAAACTTCTTCTCCTCTCTGAAACTACCCATCTGAAATTAAACTTGTCGGTTCAAATTTGCCCCATCCCTGGCAGTCACAAATTTGACATAGGCCTACATAATGAAAATTTTTAAAATCATCACATTCCTAATGATTAGACATAGGGCCACTAAATACCAAGCTTGTTCCAATTATAGCAGTAGGTTCAAAATTTGCTGTGTCCTGGCAGTCATAGGTTTGACATGGACTTTTGCAATGAAAACTTTTAAAATCTTCTTTTCCTTATCATAAGACCCTGCACCACCAAATTTTACATGTTTATTTATCTAATGGACCACTACCAAGCTTCATCTTGGAATCAAAACTTTCAAGTGGGCTTCTGTAGAGAAAACTTTATAAATTTTTCCTTGATCAAAAAATTTGCCAGGATTTAATATCAGATCACATCCCTTTCTAAACTAAATGTTCTATATTCTTACATCCTTAAGAAAGAAGGCTTTTTTGAAAACATGGTGGGAAAAAAAGACTTTGTTGGTATGTATGGTTTGTACATATTAGCCAGTGGAGTGGTACTGAGCTATTGTAGCTCTCTTAATTTTTTGTCCTTCTTACGGGTTTCATAGTCATTTTGGTACATTGTTGTTTGTTGTTTTTGGTTGTATTGTAATCTTGGACATTTTTCTGTATGGTTCTGTAGTTATTTAAGTCAATTTGGTACATTATTGTATGTTGTTTTTGGTTGTACATGTATTGTAATTTGGACATTGTTCTGTATGGTTTTGTAGTTATTTAAGTCAATTTGGTACATTATTGTATGTTGTTTTTGATTGTACATGTATTGTTATTTGGAAATGGTTCTGTATGGTTCTGTAGTTATTTAAGTCATTTTAATACATTATTGTATGTTGTTTTTGGTTGTATTATAATTTTGAACATTGTTCTGTATTGCTGTGTAGTTGTTTAAGTTCATTATTGTGCAAGTATTTGTTTCTCTAGTCACTTTTGGACATCATGTTGTAAGGTTCTACAGTCATCTGCTGTTTTACATTTATTTGGTTCTACAGACATTTTGATGTTTTGTTTTACATGTGTTTGGTTCTATAGTCATTTTAGTACATTGTATTTGTATTTGGTTCTATAGTTATTTTGGCGTGTTACTGTACTTGTATTTGGTTCTCTTAGCATTTTGGTATATTGTACATTTATTTGTTTCTCTAGTCATGTTAGTACATTGTGCAAATATTTGTTTCTTTAGTCATTTTTGGACATCATGTTGTAAGGTTCTATAGTCATATGCTGTTTGACATTTATTTGGTTCTACATTCACTTTGATGTATTGTTTTACATGTGTTTGGTTCTATAGAAATAAGGATGTTTTCTTTCAAAATATAATATTAACCCCTTACCTCACAATCCTGACTTTTAACGACCCTGAGAAGGAAGCCTTTTGAAAATATTGTGGGAAATGGACTAAATGCTGCTAACCAGTATTTTCTCCTGTTGCCATAATGTTTTCTACCCTTCCCGAAACAAACTTTGATTTTTTTAGCCACATGTTTTTGTTGTCTACAGATGCTTTCAATTTTAACAAGTTTAAAATTTTGTAGTGTGGTAAAGAGTTAATGGTAAATGATGGATAAACAAGGTCTTCTCAGACGAATTCTGTGACTGGCAAAATCAGTTTGCCTGTCATCCATAGCAATGATTACAAAGGATAACACAAAACCATAATGCTATTTTCTCTGTATTATTTTCCCCTTGTGAGGCTATTAGAAGGCTTGTCTATCATTATTATTCTATTGTAATACTACAATGCCTTGAACTGTCTGCAATGTTGTATATAATTGTAATGAATTGTATGTATTTCATCTGTAACAATTATGTACATTCTTCATTTCCCTTTTATAAAGCATCATGATCACAGTAGATTTAGCTGTAGTTTTGATATAATAGCCTGGAACATGTGAAAATGGGCATTCGGACATTTGCGTAAAGTGTCTTCTCGGATCAGCCGAGGCAGCTTTTCATGACTACAATAGATTCTGTGTTATAGTAAGATTTGCGCAAAACAGAAAATACATAAACATGAAAAGTGTAGACTGGGCAGACTGATCCGAGACGACATTTTATGCAGACTGCACATAATGATCCGTGACGACACTTTATGCAAATGTCCCAATGCGCCTTTTTGTGTGTTGCAGGCCATATACTATAGTTTTATATATGTATGAGCCATGCTCTTCAAAAAGAAAGTTGAATGAAAGTGGATAATTGAACCATTTCAGCCTGTGCAGCCCACGATGCTGACAAAGGCTGAAATTTCTGCTTTCGATCAATTTTGTGCATCTTAACCCATTTCCACACAATCCCTACTTTTGACACCCTTGAGAAAGAGGCCTTTAAAAAACATAGTGGGAAAAGGAGAAAATGCTGGTAACCAGCATTTTCTCCTTTTCCCACAATGTTTTCTACCCTTTGCAAATCAAATTTCAAATTTTCAGTTACTTTTATTTTGTCGTCTGCAAATGCTTTCAATTTTGGCAAACCTAAAATTTTGTCGTTTGGTAATGAGTTATCCCATTAACACACGAGAAAGTTTTAGACTTGTCCAAATTGAAAGCATTTGCAGATGACAAAAAAAAATATAGCTGAAAAAATAGAAATTTGTTTTGGGAAGGGTAGAAAACACTGTGCGAAAAGCAGAAAATGCTAGTTACCAGCATTTTCTCCTTTTCCCACATTGTTTTTTAACGGCTTCTTTCTCAGGGGCATCAAAAGTAGGGATTGTGTGGTAATGGGTTAAAGGACCAGTTTATCTTATAACTCAGTAGGCTGTGAGATAAAATTGATTGCATTGATCCGTAAATAAATGGTGACATGCTTTGAATGATGGATGCACAATAGAGATCCCCCTTTTTCAGGAGTTGGGCTCATATATGGAGTGCAACACGCGAAAAGGGTCATTCGGACATTTGCGTAAAGTGTCGTCTCAGATCCGCCAGCGCAGTCCGCAGAGGCTAATCCGAAACGACACCTTTCGATTTTATGTGATTTTCTGTTTTACGCAAGTCTACTTTAGCACGAAATCTATTGTAGTCGTAAAGTGCCATCTCGGATTAGCCTGCGCGGACTGCGCAGGCTAATCCGGGACGACACTTTACGCAAATGTCCGAATGCACCTTTTCGCGTGTTGCACTCCATATAACAATGTAGTTTGGTACAGTATATTTCAATTAACATTGTAGCCTTAGTATAGATCTGAGAACTGCATGGTTTCTTGTTACTAAACCTTTCACACAAATGTGTATTGTTTAATGATCATTCTCTTTGTAAACTTAAACCACTCACAGATAGGCATATTACTTATTGGTCAGTGCTACTGTAAAAGGTAAACTTCACACAGATACGTGTAATTTTGATTTGCTGGTCTCTTTGAAAGTTTAACCTCACACAGGTACATGTATTATTATTTGTCAGTCTCATTGTAAAGTTGAACCTCACACAGGTACATGTATTATTATTTGTCCGTCTCATTGTAAAGTTTAACCTCACACAGATACATGTATTATTATTTGTCAGTCTCATTGTAAAGTAAAACCTCACACAGGTACATGTATTTTTATTTGTCAGTCTCATTGTAAAGTTAAACCTCACACAGATACATGTATTCTTAATTGGTCAGTTTCACTGTAAGGTTAATTCTCACAGAAATACATGACTATAGCTTATAGCTAAGTGTAGCAGTAAGGTTACACCTCACACAGATACATGTATTGATTATTTGTAAGTCTCAGTGTAACTTTAAACCTCAAACACATATGTACATGTATTGCCTATTGATAAGTCTAGCTGTTAGGTTCAATCTCACAAAGATACATGTATCGGTTATTTGTCAGTCTCAATGTAAACTTTAACCTCACACAGTTAAATGCTTTACTTATTACCAAGTCTCACTGTAAGGTTAATCCTCACACAGATACATGCTTATTGGTCATATGATCATGAGAAAAATTGGTTAAGATAGGAAAGCCTGTGGTTTGTACTTTAGCAGTAGTATTGATTGCCTATCCCATTACCACACAATCCCTACTTTTGACGCCCCTGAGAAAGAAGCCTTTTGAAAACACTGTGGGAAAAGGAGAAAATGCTGGTAACCAGCATTTTCTCCTTTTCCCACAGTGTTTTCTACCCTTCCCAGAACAAATTTCAATTATTTAGTTAGCTTTAATTTGTCGTCTGCAAATGCTTTCAATTTGGACCAGTCTGAATTTTTCTCGTGTGGTAATGGGGCTATACTTAGTTTGACTTGGCAACAAAGTTGCATAGATTGGCCATAATGAATATAAAGAAGGACATTATGAATGAAATAGTGTTAAAAGTGGTGTACAAAACTGATAAACCATTTGCATGCTTTGTGGTTTGTTTTAGGTAGAAGTTTGGTATTGTTTTCATGTTTTTTGTTCTGAAACCTGTCTCCTTTCATGTGTCTCAAATTTCTACTCAAACTAAAGTTCATTAACTCTTTACCACACAACTCGGACTTTTAGTGACCCTGAAAAAGAAGCCTTTTAAAACATTGTGTGAAAAGGAGAAAATGCTGGATACCACCATTTTTTCCCTTATACACAATATTTCCTACCCTATCAAAGAAAAACTGCACCATTTGAGTAACATTAAAATTATGTTCCGCAAATGCTTTCAATTTCGACAAAGTTAAAGTTCTGGTGGTTAGTAAAGGGTTAAATCTCCTGAGCCAGCTTATAGAATAGAGCACATTTTTTTCTTTTCTTGTGTTTAAAACCTGTTCTTTTGGTGTTTTCCATAACTGTTTTACAAGTTTGTGCAGTGAAATTTCTGCTAAAGGTATTTTGTAGATTCTCTCTAAATTATTTGAGACATTTTGTAACCCAACTAATAAATTTATTCAAATGCTGTGGTGTTAGAACAAGTTTTGTTTTGCAAGTGTTTGGAGTGGAAGTTTTGCTACAGATAGTTCTTAGATCATTTGAGACATCTTGTACCCCTTGCAATAAATAAACTGAATACTCTGTGGTATTGGGACAATTTTTGTTCATGTAACATTTAGTTGGTTTGGTGGTTCACTATCTTTAATGCATGAGCACCTTTTGTTTGACAGCTGCATGTGGCAGATGCAGTTTGCACCAGCAGTTAAATGGAAGCAAACTCTCCTTCTTTCACATTTTTCTTTTATTTTTCCTTTATATAAAACAGTGGTGAGAGCAAGAAAGTGTCAGAACAAGGTTACATTAGAGGGCTTATACTAGGTCCTTTTTTTGTTTCCATCAAGTTGATTTGCCTGGTTGTTTTCTTGTCCTACTCCTTGTCTGGCGGACAGCTGAGAGCCGAGTTAGTGTTTGTGACAACAGCCATGTTTACTGCAGTTCGACTTGCCACAGTCCTTTTCATGCCTTTTGCCATACAGTTTATGAGTGAAACCAAAGTGACTTTAAGCCGTCTTCAGGTGGGTGGTGACAGGTTGTATTTAACATCACATTGTGTCCATCACAATTTTTATCACGGCAGTTTTTAAAGAAAACATCTTTGTATTGCAAGAGCCCTGTTATCTGCATCTGTGTCTTTGGTGGTGGCATAAAGCAAAAACTTTGACATTTTTAGCTCACCTGAGCACAACATGCCCAAGGGGAGCTTTCAGGATCTTTTTTAGGAGCTTTTAAGAAATCCTTTACAAATCTTATCCGCTGAAATGGCAGGTCAGATTTTGAAATAATTTCACAGAAATGCTCCTTCGGTGATCTTTTTAAAGACATGTTCAGGAAATTTTGATCCGTCAAGAACATGCCTGTGATGAATTGGGGCTACTTGCACTATACAGAAATGAAGAAATTCTTAAAAAATTTTCTTCTCCGAAACAGCCAATCAGATTTTGAAATTATTTCACAGGAATGTCCTTTAGATGACCCTTTTCAAAAAGTCTTCACGAAATTTTTATCCATCAAGAAAGATGGCTCTGGTGAATGGGGCTAGTTGCACTATACAGAAATGAAGAAATTCTTAAAAAAAAAATTAATCTTCTCTGGCAAGGCTGGTTAGATTTTGAAATAATTTTACAGAGATACCCCTAAGGTGACCCTTTTCAAAAAGTGTCCGTGAAATTTTTATTTGTCAAGAAACATGGCTCTGGTGAATGGGGGCTACATGCACTGTATGAAAATGAAGAAATTCTTGAAAATTATTCTTCTCTGAAAATGCTGGTCAGGTTTTAAGATAATTTCACAGAAATGTTCTTTGAATGACTCTTTTGAAAAAGTGTTCACGAAATTTTGATCCATCAAGAAACATGGCTCTCATGGCTGTGGGCTGTTTACAATATATGGATATAAAGAAATTCTTAAAAATTCTTCTTTTCTGTCAGATTTTCACAGAAATGTTCTTAGGGGGATCCTTTTCAAAACTTGTTACGGAAATTTGTATTCATCGGAAGTAACAGCCAATATCTGGCACCTGCATGTGGTGCTCTTGTTCAACTTATACTTTTAGTTACTATTGAGCATGTGCCCTTTTCAAGAAATTGTTCATAGGCGATCTGTCCAAAAATTTATTTGTAGAATTCTGATTCATCAAAATCATTGCTGTGGTGATGATTGTAGGGGTGGTGACTGATTTTGAAATGACTTTTACAGATGACCTTTTCAAAAATTGCTTGGCAAAATAATTTTTTTCCCAAAGTTTCTAAACCTAAAAATAAGTTGGCTATGGTCATCTCAAAAATTCAGATGAGCAATGTAGGGTCATCTATATCCTCTTGTATAATATTTCTGCCATTACTTAAAATATTAGCTTCAAGCTTGGACAAGCTTGGAACTATCAGAAGGGAACCTTTACAACAAGGGCAGGTAACCGTTAAATAAGAACCCTCATGTATCGTTTTGACGTGGACAATAAAGTTAAAAAAAGAAAGAAAAAAAAAGGTAACCATTAAGTATTTTTGTCACAGTTGTGCTCCTTTGAATCTTAAAACTTAACCAAAAATAACGCAATGGTAGCAGAGCATTGAGATCTGCAAGCAGTGCTTCAGTTGGACTTCAGTGCCTTGAATAAACATATACAGATGGTTGTCTGTCCTTGGAGTTTATAGTTAGAAATTTTGTTCAGTTCAATGGTAATTTAGCTCTTCATGAGAGAATCTGCAGTTTTAAGAGCCTAAAGAGAGAAAACTTTTGAAAACATTATGGGAAAAAGGAGAAAAAGCTGGTAACCAGCATTTTCTCCTTTTTCTCACAATATTTTCTGCTCAATAAAAGTTAAGTTTCAACATTGGAGCCATTTTTGATTTATCGTCTGCCTTTGCCTTGAAGTTGGACAAGTATAAAATTTTGTCATGTGATACATAGCTGATCCAAGGACTAACCAACTGACTTGCTAAGGCAGAATGTTACAGTCAGTCATACAGCTAGACTTTGCAATTAAAACTAGAAGTAATTGGAAACTTGTTGGATCGGTAAAAAGGGCCCCAAAACTTCTGTTGCCTTGATGGTAAATCTTGTTGGAGGAAACAAATTTCTAATAACATCTTCCCGCTTTTAGTTTCTTACTGGTGCCATGTAATTTGATATATGATAACAGTATTTGAAGGTCTCTGTCCAATGATTATTCAAATTGAAAATCTTAAACTTATTAAAATATTATGGTATTTACTTATTCTCACAAATTTTCTAAATTTGAAAGTAACACAACTTATTACTTGTATTACTTTCTAAATCTTGAACTAAGAATGAATACTGGCCCATTTCGCCAATCATTTACTGCAGCTTCTTGTTTACTCAAAAGCTTTTATGATAGGCAGTATGCTGACAGTTCACTTTCTATCATCATCTTTTACCATGTGTGCCTTTCGGAGGCCTCAGTTTTAGTGATATTGGCATTGGTTTTGTTTGTAGGTTTGTTTTGATGAACTCTGTGTTGCTTGTTAAAAAAGTAGGTCACCTCTCAAATCATAGGTAAATTTTATTGGAGCCCAAGGGGCCTTATTTTCATTCAGATATAATGAAACTTGGTCTGAATGCTGACCTCAATTGTATAGCCAGTCAAGACTAAAAGGGGTTTACCTGTAAGAAAAGGTAGGTAATGAAACTCAATCTTTGGAAACTTTGTGTTGCTAAGGTAACAGAAACTCTGCTTTGTTTACCACTTTGTGACAATGTTTGTCTGGATGTTACCTTGTGCAGTTAGAATATGGCTTACCAAGGTTGAAAGATTTGGTCACTGCATTAGCATTCAGCTTTGTGTGCTCTGTAGCAGTCAAAGTTTCTGACTGGTATTAATGAAAACGAGTCAAATATACTCGTATGAGTCATTGACTAATTTGACTTTAGGTCATTTCTATCCAAGTTGTTGTTTTCCTGGGCCCATATTCACCAACCATTCTTAAGAGTGTTCTTGGTCTTATTCCTCAAGATTCCCTGACTGTGAAAGTAGCAGAACTTCTGATTAGCTAAACCAAATGGTTTAGCCAATTTGGTTTAGCCAATCAGAAGTTCTGTTACTTTCACATTGACAAAATTCTGAAGAATAAAACTAAGAATGTTCTTAAGAATGGTTGGAGAATACAGACCTTGGTCAGATATATAGTATAAACATTATTACAAATATGAAAGTTTCCAATAAATGCATAGCTCAAATACAAACCGCTTCTGGCGGGATTCTATCCAGTGCATAACGAAAATAATCTCAGCGTTTGAGGTTTAAAAGAAACACCATAACCTTTGAGCTAAAGAGAATTCTCCCTAACACAGGGGAATTGTCAGGTATTGATTTAATATGGGAAAGCTATGCAGAAAGAAAGGAGTGATCTTCCTAACATTATTATTGTTGTACACGTATATTAAAAATAGCAATGTTGGGAGAATTGATCATTGTTAAGCTTTGGTGAGAAAATTAACAAGTCTCTCAACCAAGTTAAATAATTTTGATTAGTTAAAACAACACTATGTATGCACTGTAATTACCGTTAAGTATCTGATTTGTTGGTGTTTATTATTTCTAACAACAATTGCAAATCTAGCAGTATAATTCAGAGCTCCAGTTAGAGGGAGTGATTTAGATTTCAAAAATGAAAATGTTAATTATTCTCCACTAAACACTATATTATAGGTACTCATTAGACTTGTCTCATCGACACGATTCTAATGAATACTCACAACATAGGGTTTCCAAGATAAGTAATGACTTTAAAATAGCGTCTTTCACTTTTGTCTGGAGCTCTGAGTATATGCAGATGATATGAATATGGATTAGCTTTAATAATGCAGTTAGCAATGAAAATGACTTAGTTATAAAACATGATGTTTACCATGTGACTGAAGAATCGAAATTTGATTTGGGAAGGATAGAAAACATTGTCGGAAAAGGAGAAAATGCTGATCCCCAGCATTTTCTACATTTCCCACAATGTTTTCAAAAGGCTTCTAACTCGGGGTCGTCAAAAGTAGTCATTATGTGGTAAAGGGTTAACCCATTACCACACAATCCCTACTTTTGACGCCCCTGAGAAAATAGCCTTTAGAAAACATTGTGGGAAAAGGAGAAAATGCTGGTAACCAGCATTTTCTCCTTTTCCTACAATGTTTTCTACCCTTCAGAAAATAAATTTCAAATTTTCAGTCACTTTTATTTTGTCGTCTGCAATCGCTTTCAATTTGGACCAGTCTAAAATATTGTCGTTTGGTAATGGGTTAATACATGGAAAGTCAATTAGTTAAGATGTGCTTGCATAGCATACCCTTACATACCTCATAAACATCACAAAAATTGTATATTATGAATATTAATCAGATGCATTTCACCTGGTCCTTGGCATTTTTCTAATCCGTAAAGCAATGTCCAAAAAATTTCAGAATTCTTACTCGTCCTCCTGCCATCCTGCCATTTTGCATTTGTCTTACAGTTAGACAAAATTTTTATTAGTAGGACAAGCGAATGAGTGAATTTTTGGACTCTGTAAAGCAAAGTAGATTGATGGTATGCAGAATGGTCTCATGTATGATCAGAAAATGGACATTTTTCCTACCTGCTATTCCTTCCCACTTCTTGAACCCTGATCTGGGCTGTATTCATCAACCATTCTTAAGAATGTTCTTGGTCTCAATCTCCAGAATTTTCTAAATTTGAAAGTAATGCAACTACAAAAGTAAAATCATTTTACGTTCTCCATGATTTTTAGCTCACCTGAGCACAACATGCTCAAGGGGAGCTTTTAGGATCACCCGGTGTCCGTCATGTGTCGTCAACAATTCTTTAAACATCAACTCCTCCTAAACCGCTGGGCCAATTTGTACCAAACTTGGCTGGAATGTTCCTTGGGAGGTTCTCTTTAAAAAATGTACACAGAATTTGATTCCTTCAAAAACTCTGGTTGCCATGGCAATGAAATGGAATTTTTTAGGAAATTCTTTAAAAATCTTCTTCTCTGAAACCGCAGGCCAGATTTTAAAATAATTTCAGAGATGTTCCTTGGGTGACCCTTTTCAAAAATTGTTCGCGAAATTTTGATCCGTCAAGAAACATGGCTCTGGTGAATGTAGGCCTCTTGCACTATACAGAAATGAAGAAATTCTTTAAAATTCTTCTTCTCTGAAACCACTAGTCAGATTTTGAAATAATTTCACAGAGATGTTCTTTTGATGACCCTTTTAAAAAATTGTTCGTGAAAATTTGATCTGTCAAGAAACATGGCTCTGGTGGATGGGGGCTACTTGCGCTGTAAGGAAATGAAGAAATTCTTAAAAATTCTTCTTCTCTGAAACCGCTGGTCACATTGTGAAATAATTTCACAGAGATGTTCCTTTGGTGACCCTTTTCAAAAATTGTTCGTGATATTTTGATTAATCAAGAAACATTGCTCTGGTGAATGGGGGCTACTTGCACTAAAGGGCAATATGGAAATTCTTAAAAATTCTTCTTCTCTGAAACGGCTGGTCAGATTTTGAAATAATTTCACAGAGATATTCCTTGGGTGACCCTTTTCAAAAATTGTTCGTGAAAGTTTGATTCATCGAGAAACATTGCTCTGGTGAATGGGGGCTACTTGCACTACATGGAAATGAAGAATTTCTTGAAAATTCTTCTTCTCTGAAACCGCTGGTCAGATTTGAAATTTATTTCAGGGAAATATTCCTTGAATGACCTTTTTCAAAATTTGTTCGCGAAATTTTGATAGGTCAAGAAACATGGCTGTGGTGAATGGGGGCTACTTGCACTGTTTGGAAATTAAGAAACTCCTAAAAATTCTTCTTTTCTGAAACTGCTGGTCAGATTTTGAAAGGACTTGTACAGGTGACCTTTTAAAAATTGCTTGGCAAAATAATGATTTTGTTTCCAGTGTTTCAATACCTTCAAAAAAAGAAAAATGTTATGGTCCTTTAAAAAATTCAGGTGAGCGATCCAGGGCCATCTTGGCCCTCTTGTTTAAATTTGAAAGTAAAACAACTTCTCATTGGCTTAACCATTTGGTTTAGCCAGTCAGAAGTTGAGTTACTCTCAAATTTAGAAAATCTTGTAGATTAAGAATAAGAATATTCTTAAGAATGGTCGGTGAATACCGGCCTTGAAGTCATAATCGTTAACATAGAACTACTCCCTATATTCCAGAGTACTGTCATGCAAAGCCTTCCTAAGCCATTAGGGAGCTGCCGGATGCTTATTCAATTAGAAATCATGCACCTAACTGACCCATAACAGCCATCTTAAAACTTTCCAAACAATCCCATGCATAAATGATCTCATGGAAAAATTCTTTTAAAAATACAGTGAGAACAGGACAAAATTCATGTAAACTCTATGTTCCTCTTTTCCTGCAGTGTTTGCTTTGAATGAAAAGTTTTATCAAATGAACCACTCTTACTGTGGCACATGCAAAAGCCAGTCAAAGTGAAGTCATCAGCCACTGTTTTTTTGGTTAACTCTTAACCACACGACAAAATTTTAGACTGGTTCAAATTGAAAGCATTTGCAGATGACAAAATAAAGGTGACTGAAAAATTGAAATTTGTTCTGGGAAGGGGAGAAAACACTGTGGGAAAAGGAGAAAATGCTGGTTACCAGCATTTTCTCCTTTTCCTACAGTGTTTTCAAAAGGCTTCTTTCTCAGGGGCATCAAAAGTAGGGATTGTGTGGTAATGGATTAATATGAGAGTTAGAACTATTAATTTTTTACCAAACTACAAAATATTAGAATTGTCCAAATTGAAAACATGTGCAGAAGATAGTTTAAATGTCAGTGGCGTAATGGAGCTTGTCTTTTTTAGGGTAGAAATCATTGTGGGATTAGGAGAAAATGCTGGTTACCAGCATTTTCTCCTTTTCCCACAATGTTTTCTACCCTTCCTGAAACAAATTTCAATTCTTTAGTCACATTTTTTTTGTTGTCTGCAAATACTTTCAATTTGGACCAGTCTAAATTTTGTCGTGCAGTAAAAAGTAATCTCTCACAATCCCGACTTTTAACGACCCTGTGAAAGAAGCCTATTGAAAACATTGTGGGAAAAGAAGAAAATGCTTGTAACCAGCATTTTCTTCTTTTGCCACAATGTTTTCTACTCCATCAAAGAAAAATTACACCATTTGAGCCACACTGATATTGTCGTCTGCAAATGCTTTCAATTTGGACCAGTCTAAAATTTCATCACGTGGTAAGAGTTAACCCATTACCACTCAATCCCTACTTTTGACGCCCCTGAGAGAGAAACCTTTTGAAAACACTGTTGGAAAAGGAGAAAATGCTGGTAACCACCATTTTCTCCTTTTCCCACAGTGTTTTCTACCCTTCCCAGAACAAATTTCTACTTTTCAGTCACCTTTATTTTGTCATCTGCAAATGATTTCTATTTGGACCAGTCTAAAAATTTCATCGTGTGGTAAAGAGTTAAAGTAGTGATACTTGAGTGAACCCTCTTTTAGGATGGAGACCATGCACCAGCAGCAAATGTGCTATGTAAGGAGCATCTGGATCAGCCTGAGGTTTTCTGGACAATTTTTGTGCTTCTGTTTGACACTGATTACCATCATTGTCACCAAGAGAGCTTTATCAGCGACCAATATTTATGTAGGACTATCATCACAAATTTTACTGGCAAGAGTGTTGATTTTTCAAATTCCTCTACTGGTGCGGGTTTCAGCAGACATTAATGTGGTCCTGGATAGAATCAAGGTAAACATATTGACATACAAATAACAATGGCGTTTTTTACACCCTCAGAGCTCAGCTGGGTTCGTATTCACCAACTATCCTGAAGAATGTTCTTTGTCTTATTCCCATACTAGATTTGAAAGTAAAACAACTTCTGAACGGTTCAGCTATTGGGTTTAAACTTGTACGAAGTGTGATCAAAAAGTTCTCGGCCCCAAGTGCTTCCTATTACCAGGGAATGAAAATCTGGTCATTACTTTTCAATATAATCCCCCTTCAAGGCAATGCACTTAGTCCATCTCTGTTCAAGCTTACTTATCTCTTCCATATAGAAGTCTTTTTCCTGGTCCCCCATGGCCTTTATGATGCCTTCATTGCTTCCAAAACTGTGTTCAACAAAGGTTGGATTTCAATTTGGGAACAGATAGAAGTCAGAAGGGGCCATATCAGGAGAATATGTGGGTGAAGACTGAGGAAGGACTTCAAATCCGCATTCAGGCGCAGCAGTCATGGCAACTTGCGGTGTGTGAGCAAGCACATCGTCCTGCAAGAGCAGAACACCTCGAGTCAATTTTGCAAGTTTGACGCACTGTCCTCTCTAAATACTGTCATACAAAAGCAATCAAGGATGACCAGATGCTTTTTACTCTCCAAATGACTTTCAATTAGATAGAATGACAGACTGAACAAGACTTTTGTCCAATGAAATACCACGAAGCGTATCAGGCCGAGGACATTCTGATCACACCTTGTACTCACAAAGAGAAAAAATTACAATATTGTCTTGCAAGCTTGCACTCCTTTCACAATATATACAAGAAAATATTGATGCCTAATATTAATGGTGCAGCAAATCAGTTGTTTCTGAAATAAGGCACAATACAGCATTTCAAAATTGACCAAAGTAAATTTATGCAGAACTCGGTGGGAAATGAATTTAGAAGTCCCAGACAATCTTGAGAATGCAACTTAAAACTTAAAAAAAGAAATAAATACACACAATCACAGCCATTCTTTGGCGAAATTTAATATAGTTTCAATTGGAGCTGTGAAAAAGCAGTTGTCGTGCTATGTACAAAATCAGTTGTCATTAACAACCAACACAAGAAAATAGTATAAAAACTAGGTTCTGAATTATCAAATTAATATAAAACAAAGGGGGGGGGGGGGTTAAATTACCAAAGTCAAATTATAAAAGTGCATACAAAATGGCCAAAATGAAAAGTAAAAGTGGGTACGAAATGGCTTAGGTATGAAATGACCTAGTTACAGTATGACTGGATACAAAGTAAACAATATGGCTGCCTACATAGGTACTTTTCAAAAACTTGACCTAAATTTGGCATAACAACCTTTAGTTGGCATAATAGAACTGTGATGTTTTAGCCCTTTACTACAAAACTCCAAGTCTAAACCATCCTGAGAGAGATGTCTTTGGGAAACATTGTTGGAAAAGGAGAAAATGCTGGTTATTAGACTAGTATTTCTTCCTTTTCTTCCACATTGTTTTCGACCCTATAGTAGAAAATTAATTTTGTATTATTTGAACCACTTTTTATATGCCATCTGCAAACACTGTCAGTTTAGACCTGTTTAAAATGTTGTGTGGTAGAGAGCTAATGCACCAGCTTTTTTTAAAGCGTCGCATTATATAATGATAATCATTATAAACAACGCTCTTGGACCCTGGTCCTATCATAGCACAATGTAACAACTTGACGCCATAATGCCATAGACAATTTGGTACTATTTAACCCAATGCTACACAATCCAAAATTTAACTAATTACCAAACTTTATGACAAATTTTAGGTTTTTCCAAATCAAAAGCATTTGCCAACGACGAAATAAAAGTGACCGAAAATTTGAATTTGTTTTGGGAAGGGTAGAAAACATTGTGGGAAAAAGAGAAAATGCTGGTAACCAGCATTTTCTGCTTTTCCTACAATGTTTTGTAAAGGCTTCTTTCTCAGGGTCGTTAGCTCTTTACCACATTTTCTCCTTTTCCCACAATGTTTTCTATCCTATCATTGATAGAAGTCATTATTTGAGCTACATTTGATTTGTCGTTTGCAAATGCTTTCAATTTTGTCAGGTCCTACATTTTTTCTTTCAGTAAAGAGTTAAAGGTAGGGATTGCGTGGTAATAGGTTAAAAGACCTTCAAAGCTCCAGACAAAGGGAGTGATTTTGATTTCAAAATTTAAAATATTAACTATTTTCCGCAAGCCTAGTTGGCTCAGTGGTGAGTGTGTCGGACTCATAGCCCGGTGGTTTTGAGTTTGATACCCCGTTGAGGCAAACTTTCTTTTCGGCGTATTTTCGCCCTCTCACCTATGCTGAAGCTAGTGAGAAAAGTAGTCGGTGGCTTTGGAAAGAAAGTAGTGTTAGTACTGGTATGAGAAAGCCAGGAAACACATGTGCATCACCGACCGCCATGATATGACCATAGCTGTTAAAGTGGCGTTAAACCCCAGTACAACCAACTAACTATTTTCCACTAAACCTTATGTTACAGGTACTCATTAAAATCGTCTCATCGAGATGATTCTAATGAGTATGCACAAAATAGGGTTTGGAAGAGAAATAATGGATTAAGAATGCTACGTCTTCCACTTATCTGGGGTTCTGGACACTAAAAAATGCATTTGAAAGCAAAGTGGGAAACCAGCATTTTCTGTGTTTCTTGCATTGAGCGACTCCAAATTTGTCATCTGCGGATGCATAGTTAAACATGAAATTCCCAACCAAGTACGAGTCCCCTTTGGTAAAAAAATAAAATGCAGTTTTCCAGGGTTTTCTCCCTTTTCCATGAATTTATCTATAGCCTGATTCTTATAAGCCATTAACCCTTTTCCACATAGCAGAATTTAAGCCCTATCCAAATGGAAAGCATTTGCAGGCTATAAATTCATAGGGGTTTAAATGATACAGTTTTTCTTTGATAGACAAGAAAACTTTGTGGGAAAAGGAGAAAATGCTGGTTACCAGCATTTTCTCCTTTTCCCACAAAGTTTTCAAAAGGCATCTTCTCTGGGTTGTTGAAAGTTGTCATTGTGTGGTAAAAGGCTATAAGATTTTAGATTGTCTGGTATTGGGTTAGTTTATTGTTTCAGTAAGTAGTTGCTCAAATGCTGGCGCTAGTAATTTTATTGAAAGTTTAGTAAACAGTGCTGTAAAAGGAGGAAAATTAATGCTTGTTACCAGGATTTTCTCCTTTTCTTACTGTGTTTTGAACAGCCCTTTGCCTCAGGGTTGTTTATAAGTATCATTTTTAGGTACCGGGAAAAAAGAAATAAAATCCATCAAACAGACTGTCTACCACCCTCAGGCTGCTAAATGCAATTCACTCGCCTTTTGTTTAAAGCATAAATCAAGATCAGACTGCATAGGAAGTCCAATAAGGAGATTTATTATATGCCTAAGCAGTGAAATCCTGGAATTTCACAGTGTAATAAATTTTGATATCATCACTAGTGACAATATCAACTTTCACTTTCACTTCCTGCTGTAATTTAGGAACTACTTTTTTTTTCATTAAGCACTTATAGATAGTGTTAATTGTAAGTTCTATATTTTCAACCAGACATTATCCAATTACATGTACTTTTCTCTTTCTTTTAAATTATGTATTCATCCGCACTATGTCCCTGATTTCTTCTCTCTATCCAAAGTATTGATTTCGACATTCAAACGAAAAATTAAAATTAATAATGTTAATAAGGTATATGATAAATAGAAACTGGTTATTTTTGATATGAAAAATATCTCACTGGGATGCGTCGTATAGTGTTGAAAAAAACTCCTGCTCAAATTCCTTTGAGGTAGGAATTTTTAGGTTTTTATGATCAGCCTGAAGTTTTATTTAGTAAGGTAAAGGTTAATTAGAATTGCCTGCAACAGAGCTGCGGTTTAACTTGAACTAGTGTCATTATTACCATTCGCTATGCTTTATAAATCATTCATTAATGAACTTTCTATCTGCTCGTAATGCAAATTGAACTAAATGTTAAAAATTTTATGATCGGCTTAACTTTTATTTTGATAATAAGGATAAGGTTAATTAACCCATTACCACACAATCCCTACTTTTGACGCCCCTGAGAAAGAACCATTAAGAAAACATTGTGGGAAAAGGAGAAAATGCTGGTAACCAGCATTTTCTCCTTTTCCCACAATGTTTTCTACCCTTCACAAATCAAATTTCAAATTTTTGGTCACTTTTATTTTGTCGTCTGCAAATGCTTTCGATTTGGACAAATCTAAAATTTTGTCGTTTGGTAATGAGTTAAAATTGCCTGCAACAGAGCTGTGGTTTAACTTGAACTAGTGTCATTATTACCATTCGCTATGCTTTATTAATCATTCATTAATGAATTTTCTATCTGCTCGTAATGCAAATTGAACTAAATGTTTAGATTTTTATGATCGGCTTAACTTTTATTTTAATAATAAGGATAAGGTTAATTAAAATTGCCTGCAACAGAGCTGTGGTTTAACTTGAACTAGTGTCATTATCAGCACTTGCTATGCTTTATGAATCATTCATTAATGAACTTTCTATCTGCTTGTGATGCTTAACCCATTACCCATTCATTCTACGCTAAATGTATTAATTATCTATTCAATATGAGAAAAAATAAACTTAGGCTTTAAATCGATACTCTTTGATAAATGAATAGAGTAACATGTCCTTTTCAATGTTCCAATAATGGGGGACACAAACATGCCTTCTTTTTTCTAAAACAACGTCCGGAATAATGCCACTAAAATTTCCTGCGTCAGATACATTAAGTTACAGATTTGCTTTTTTAAGCAGTATACAGCTTTTACCGTACAAAATATTACTTCCGAATTTAATACATTTTGATTATGTGACATTTCTTGGTAGAAATAAATGAAATTGAAGTCAAAAGTTAGGAGGACAAAACAACGCAACACAATTATAAAAACGACTGAACTTGTTTCATTTCCTATTACTTCAAAATCATTGAGAACTTTGATTTAAAATGATAATTGCCATCAGTAATCATCATCATATATACAAAAGTGTTTGGAAAAATGATTAATCTCTCAGTCTCTTGAGTTCTTTGTATGCTTTCCGGTATTCCACAGGCGTATTACCCATGTTTTCGAAAGAAGAAGATTGCATCAGATACGTTAGATAGAAAACAAATAGTTTCAGGTTTCATGGATATTTTGCAATTTGATCAACAAATATTGGTTAAACTATAGGGTATAAATCTGTGTTTGAAAGAAGCACAGGTGAAAACATGGTATATTTGAAAAACAACAATGATCTTCGTGCAGAACCTTTCAGAATCAGATACGTTAAATTTATGCATCAGATACGTTAAATATCTTTTAAATATTCTTATTTTGGCATATTCTATTTTTCACATTCAAGTGGGTTTAATATAGCAAAGGGAATTACTAAACAAAGACAACGGATGCTAATCATTGAAAAAAAAACCTCCACTCAATCCCTTTTTATGCAGAAAAACAGCAACTACATTATTTTCAACCTGACATGACAGTAAACAATCAATGCGCGTGATCACGAGGTCATAGATGTGAGGTAGAATAATGTCGTATATCACTACGTCATAATATGACAAAATTAGACATTTGGGGAATCAAACGGGCATAAAAAGATAAAGACAAAATGTTATATATAACGTATTTGACACTAACGTATTTGATGATCATATAAACAAAATAAGTTCTAGAGCTAAGTACCTTACAGACTTTGGGTAAGCAATGCATTTCGCACAAAACATATTTACCCATGATACTATTTCTTTCAGATTTTTACTTGTAAACGAAGTCTGAACTACAGGGCATTGAAAAACCTATTTAACGTATTTGACGATTTCAGCGTATATTTTTGCGAAGTTTGACTTTTGATAAACGAATTTATTAAATTCTTGACAGTAACGGATTTTTATTATTTTTTCAGGTTTGATACAGGTCATACTTACATTCTAGTGTATATAGTGTGATTCTAATCTGTTTATTGTTGATACATTACCACCCTCTAAATGGTTTAACGTATCTGACCTTTCTAAAGAGGACAATTTTATTTGTCGGATGTTAAATGACATTAACCTGGATGGATAAAACTCACGATGTTATGACTACCACGTTTCATCTGCGTTTTAAAACATCCCGAAAACAGCATTTGATTCTTCATCTAAACTTCAGAATTTACACAATTCAGAAAGTAAACCGCGGTGGGACAAAGAAATTTCAGGCTTAATTAGTGTTTTCTGTGAGAACTGAAAGTCCGTATGTGTACATGAGTAAAATATTTCAGTTATAACAGTTGGACAGAATGTCCAAGTCAACAAAAAACGTATATAAATGCAGGTATGTCGACTTTCTTCAATGAGCATACAAAAAGACGATCATAACACAGAAATTGTACATTTAGCGTAGAATGAATGTACCACACAATCCCTACTTTTGACGCCCCTGAGAAAAAAGCCTGCTAACCAGCATTTTCTCCTTTTCCCACAATGTTTTCTACCCTTCACAAAACAAATTTCAAATTTTCAGTGATTTTTATTTTGTCGTCTGCAAATGCTTTCAATTTGGACCAGTCTTAAATATTGTTGTTTGGTAATGAGTAAAGTAGGTCAAACAAGAAATATCTTGAAACAGATTAAAGTTGTAAATTTGCCTGCAAGAGATAGTAGCCCTGGTAATTCTTTACCAAACGACAAAATTTTAGACTGGTATGAATTGAAAGCACTTTCAGACAACAAAATAAATAAACTCACAAATTGACATATGATAACAGCAGGGTAAAAAAATTGTGGAAAAAGGAAAAAAAGCTGGTTATCAGCTTTTTCTCCTTTTCCCCACAATGTTTTCAAAAGCCTTTTCTTTTTCAAGGCTGTAAAAACCAGAGATTGTTTTGGAAAGGGTTAAAATAATGTCTACAATTTTGACCAATCAAAGGTCTCTATTTATTTATTTGTTATCAGTACCAGAAAGGAGGTCAATAGCCAGCTTTTTCAGATTTGTCAGAAAAAAGAAATAAACATAGTTTTTACTGAGTTTTGTTATACAGGGGTCATCTGATACCTTTGCTGCTGAGCCGTGGTAGCTCAGTCGGTAGCATGCAGGACTTGATAACATGGGGTCCAGGGTTCGATCCCTGGTTGCGACCCCTGGCACGGCCAATTTTTTATCTGAGGATTGATGATAGTCACTGCGACAGTATTCATTCCTCTCCAACCACTGACTGTTGTTTCAGCGATGATCATGTGGGAAAGCTGCCAGTGGTTTTGAAAGAAAATTGTGCAAAGTACTGGCAAAAGAAACTCCAGGAACGCATGGATAAGTGCACTGGCTGCCGCAAAACACATGAAATAATGTTGAAAGCAGCGTTTAACACCATACAATTTAATAATCACTCAATCAATCAACCCTTTTCTGTACAATTTGGACTTTGGGAAAGAAGCCTTTTGCAAACATTGTGAGTAAAGGAGAAAATGCTGTTACTAGCATTTTCTCCTTTTCCCACAATGTTTTCTACCCTACGAAATAAAAATTTTACTATTTGAGTCACATTAAAATTGTTGACCACAAATGCTTTCAATTTTGACAAGACTATAATTGTTAGGTAAAGGGTGAAATAGATAAATAAACTCAGCAAGTATGAAATTTCGGGGACCTTAGGATAACTTTTTGAAACCAAATATCAAAGAAACTGGGGTCTGGGATCCTTGAGCCATTCTCACGAAACAGCTGCCAACAGTCAGCCTTGTGCTTTTGATATCCAACTAAACCTGTCTTATTTCCATTCTGTTTTAGATCTAAACACATAAATTTGATGCACTCAAAGTATTTCACATAGGTTTTCACTCCATGTCAACCTTTCATATTTCCATTCTGTGACAGATCTTAACACATAATGTGATTCACCCAAAGTATTATACATAAGTTTTCACTCCATGTCAACCTTTCATATTTCCATTCTGTAACAGATCTTAACACATTGTGATGCACTGAAACTATTACACGCAGGTTTTCACTCCATGTCAACCTTTCATATTTCCATTCTGCAAGATTTTAACACATTGTGATGCACCCTAAGACTTAGTGTTATGCCAAGATTTTCACTCCATGTCACTCTTCACACTTTACTTTTATGTTGAAAAAAGATAGATTTAACATGTGAATCATCTAAGTCCTATCTCAGGTCTTATCTTGATATGTGAATAATCTAAGTCCTATCTCTACTCATATTTTGAAATATGAATCATCAGAGTCCTATCTCAACTCTTATCTTAATATGTGAATCATCTAAGTCCTATCTCAACTCTTATCTTGATAATGTGAATCATCTAAGTCCTACTTTGGTCTTAACCTGATATGTGAATCACCGAAGTCCTATCTCTATTGCCTTATCTTGATACATGAGTTCTATCTCTGGTCTTATCTTAACATGTAAATCATCCAAGTCCTATCCTTGGTCTTATCTTAACATGTGAATCAATCAAGTCCTGTCTCTGGTCTTTTCTTAACTTATGCATCATTTAAGTTCTATCTTTAATGTCTTATCTTCTCTTTGTATTCTTTAGGATAGATAGGTCATGTAAGATGATAAGTTATGATTTACTTTTATGTATTCATCTTTACTTCATACTTTCTGTGCTGAACCAGGGTCTAAATTCTTAAACCATTCTGGAGAATGTTTTAAGTCTTATTGCCCAAGATTTTTGAATTTGATAGTAACACAACTGCTGATTGGCTAAACCAAATCAGACGTTGTATTACTATCAAATTCAGAAAGTCAAATTTGTCTCCGATATATTTTTGTTCACATTGTTGGAAAGTGGACTGTGGTAGTAGAGATCTAGAAAGACAAGTTAGTAAACGTGTTAGAAAGAAAGCACCCTTGCAAAAGAAAGTACCCTGGAAAGAAAAAATTGTTTTATGTTGACAGAGATTGTCCTGCTCATTTATTTAGCATGAAAGGAGTTAACTCTTTACCACACAGTCCCAGATTTAACTCTTTACCACACTGGTTCAAACTGAAAGCATTTGCAGACGACAATTGAAACTTGTTCTGGGAAGGGTAGAAAACACTGTGGGAAAAGGAGAAAATGCTGGTTACCAGCATTTTCTCCTTTTCTCACAATGTTTTCAAAAGGCTTTTTTCTCAGGGGCGCCCAAAGTAGGGATTGTGTGGTAATGAGTTAAACAACTCTTAGAAATAAATGTTTTGAAAACATCTTGGGAAAAGGAGAAAATGATGGTAACCAGTATTTTCTGCTTTTACCACAATGTTTTCTATCTATTCAAGGACAAATACTCTGATATGAGAAACAATCAGCTTTCCATCTGTAAATGCCCTTAAAATGGATGAGTGTTAAATTTTGCCAGGTGGTAAAGGGCCGATAATACCAATTTTCAGACATGAGATACATGAAGTGAGAAAAATAAACCTGGTTGGAGTGGGATGGATGGCTGTATATTTTACAGCACGACTCCTATTTATGTTTCCTGTCATTTTGTTGGCTATTGTTATGAGTCTCCCTCTTCGAGCGGAAAGCACCTTCCAGATATTACTGTATGGCTACGTCTTACAAGAGACATTGACATGGTATATCTTACTGGGATTTAGAACGCAGGCTGAGATGAATGTGACAGTAAATAGAGTGCAGGTAAATTTACATAGATTGGAGATGAAGAGCATTTTTTGCTTGGCTGCTTTTGGAGAAAACATCCAAGTATTCATAATTGCAACAGCATAAAAGCAGTGTCTTCCTTGTTATTCTTCATTCTGAATGTTGTCATGGAGAGACTTTTTCATATCTCTTTTATATTATAGAAAATATTTAATTCCAATGTTGGCTACTAATAGGAGTACCATCAATACCAGAAAGGGCAGATTAACCATCGACATAATTTTTTACACAATTATGTCCCTCAGCAATTTCTCACATTCCCACAGTGCTTTTTACCTTTCCAAAAACTTATTCTATCTTTTGAACCACAATTTGTTTTGTAGTTTGCAAATGCCTTCAGTTTCTGCAAGTCTAAAATTTTGTTGTTTGGTAATGTAGAAATAGCCTGGATTTCTGAGCATGTCTTTACGTGTAAAATGACTGTATCAAACTTTGTTCATGTCTAATGTCATCATGTTTACTTATTCATTGTTCAGCATATAGCATTAATGGCTGATTTGATTGCCTACCAAACTTTACCCCTGAAAAACCCATGACAAGATGGACATATTTATTCAACCTTTGCCAAACAGAAGTTTGTGAGACTTTTCCAAATTGAACGCATTTTCATATAATGAACTAGATGTAACTTAATGCTCTACCACATAGAAGAATTTTAGGCCTATCCAAAGTGAAAGCATTTGCAGATAATAATTTCATTGTGGCCCAAATGATGCAATTTTCTCTGATAGAGTAGAAAACTTTGTGGGACAAGGAGAAAATGCTGGTTACCTGCATTTTCTTCTTGTCCCACAAAGTTTTCAAAAGGCTTCTCCCTCAGGGTCATTAAAAGTTGTTATTGCATGGTATAGGGTTAAAAAGGTAGAAAAATTGTGAGAAAAAGAGAAAATGCTGGATAGCAGCATTCCCCCCCGCAAGGCTTCATCTGCAGCCTATCTTTAAATCTGGGTTAAGTAAAAAAAAAGTGAATGGGGAAAAAGCAGCATGTTGTGCAATTTCATCGCTGCATTTGACGAAAGTTTGTGAGTGTCTACTGGCAGACAGTGTAGATCCAAAGCCAGACCACATGTTTTGTGCTATCTGAACTTAACCCTTATCCTGCTGTGTAAATTAAACGATACCTTAAAGTGGAGAGTAGATACTCAAGGGTTGTAATTTCAAAGTTAATTTTTATGGAAGAAATATCTCCGTCTCGGACAGTGTAGATCAAAGATCAGACTGCACGTTTTGTGCAGTCTGATCTTGATCTACGCTGTCCGCAAAAGGTCAGTGAGTCGCGATCAGCAGCCAAAGGGTTAATCTATACTGTCTATAAAAGCAGCTTTAGTTAACTCATTACCAAACGACAAAATTTTAGACTGGTCTAAATTGAAAGCATTGAAATCACAAAAGTGATTGAAAATTTGAAATTTCTTTCGGGAAGAGAACAAAACATTGTGGGGTAAGGAGAAATGCTGGTAACCAGCATTTTGTCCTTTTCACACATTGTTTTCAAAAGGCTTCTGTCTTAGGGTCGTAAAAATCAGGGATTGTTTGGTAGAGGGGTTTATGGGTAAATAAAAAAAACAACCTACAGAGGAAGGGACAATATAATGGTTGAATACTATAGAAAAAATTGTGGAAATATCTGGCGAATATCTGCTGGTTACATGCAATATTTATTACCATTATGTTTTACAAAGCCATCCATAGGTGTATGGGTGTAAAATACTGTATTTGGACTGAAAAAGATGTGTTAGACATTTTCATAGAAGTACCATGTCAAAATATACCTTTATGGGTGTCCTAGACATATTGATAGAATTACCATGTGAAAAAATACCCTTATGGGTGTAATAGACATTTTGATAGAAGTGCCATGTCAAAAAATACCTGTATGGGTGCACTAGAAATTTTAATGGAAGTGCCATGTCAAAAAAATACCAGTATGGGTGTACTAGACATTTTGATAGAAGTGCCATGTCAAAAAAATACCCTTATGGGTGTAATAGACATTTTAATAGAAGTGTCATGTCAAAAAATACCCGTATGGGTGTACTAGACATTTTGATAGAAGTGCCATGTCAGAAAATACCCATACGGGTGTAGTAGACATTTTGATGAAAGTGCCATGTCAGAAAATACCCGTTTGGGTGTATTAGACATTTTGATAGATGTAACATGTCAAAAAAATACCCTTATGGGTGTACTAGACATTTTGATGGAAGTGCCATGTCAAAAAAATACCCTTATGGGTGTACTAGACATTTTGATAGAAGTAATATGGCAAAAAAATACCCTTATGGGCGTACTAGATATTTTCATAGAAGTGCCATGTCAAAAAATACCCATATGGGTGTACTAGACATTTGGTGGAAGTGTCATGTCATAAAATACCCTTATGGGTGTAATAGACATTTGATAGAAGTACCATGTCAATAAAAAAATCTTACGGGAGTACTAGACATTTTGATAGATGTGCCATGCTAAAAAATACCCTTATGGGTGTACTAGACATTTTGATCGAAGTATCATGTCAGAAAAATACCCTTATGGGTGTAATAGATATTTGATAGAAGTATCATGTCCCAAAAAAAAATACCCTTATGGGTGTCAAAGACATTTTGATCAAAGTATGTCAAAAAAGTACCCTTATGGGTGTAATAGACATTTGATAGAAGTACCATGTCAAAAAATACCATTATGTGTGCACTAGACATTTTGATAGGAGTACCACCTTAAAAGAATACCATTATGGGTGTACTAGACATTTTGAGAGAATACTATGTCAAAAAATACCCTTATGGGTGTAATAGACATTTTGATAGGAGTACCACCTCAAAAAATACCATTATGGGTGTACTAGACATTTTGATAGAAGTACCATGTCCAAAAATACCATTATGGGTTTTCTAGACTTTTTGATAGGATTACCACCTCAAAAAAGACCATTATGGGTGTACTAGACATTTTGATAGAAGTAACATGTCAAAGAATGCCCTTATAGAAGCAGGTTGACTTTATAGCACACAATCATGAGTTTTAATGCCTGTCAAACAGAAGGATTTTTGGAAACTTTGTGGGGAAAGGTGAAAATGTTGAGTTTTATAGCCCCTCAAAAAGAAGGCTTTTGAAAACATTATGGGTAACGCAGAAAACGCTGGTAACCAGCATTTTCTCCTTTTTCCTGCAATGTTTTCTACTCAATCTAATTTATAAATCTTCATGTAAGTTGCATTAAATATGTTATCTGCAAATGCTTCCAACTTGGTACAGTTCAAAATTATGTTGTTTGGTAAAGAATTGACTTACATGTATCTGCAAACAACAATTTTTCTTGCAACAGACTCGGTCGGTAGCATGTAGGACTTGAGAACACGGGGACCAGGGTTCGTTACCTGGCTATGAGCCTTGGCTTGGCCAATTTCTTTTTATGGATTGATGATAGTCACGGCGACAGGATTCATTCCATTCCCACCACTGATCATTGTTTCGACGATAATTGTATGGGAATGGAGCCAATGGCTTGGAAAGAAAATTGCTCAAGCACTGGTTAACTCTTTACCACATGAGAAAATTTTAGACTGGTCCAAATTGAAAGCATTTGCAGACGACCAAATAAAGGTGACTAAAGAATAGAAATTTGGTCTGGGATGGGTAGAAAACACTGTGGGAAAAGGAGAAAATGCTGGTTACCAGCATTTTCTCCTTTTCCCATAGTGTTTTCAAAAGGCTTCTTTCTCAGGGGCGTCAAAAGTAGGGATTGTGTGGTAATGGGTTAAAGAAACCCGAGGAATGCATGGATAGGCGCAATGGCCACCACGACATGACTGAAATAATGTTGAAAATGGCATTATTCACCATACAATCAATCAATTCTTGCTACAGAAGGAATGCATTTCAGAAAGCTTTGTAGATAAAAAAACTTTTTCTGGTGATGAGCAATTATTGTTCCCTTAGCAATTAAGTTTCTAGTGGCCAAATGATGTTTGGAAGAACTGATCTATGGGTTGAGAGAATTTTTAGGTTCTTGAATGTCATACTACTTTCTGGATAAGATGTGGCTGATTTGGAAGGCTTTTTTCCCCCTCTGTGTTACCCTTTCAAATCTTTTTAAGCCTTTACCACATAATTCTGACTTTTAACACCTCTCTGAAAGAAGTCTTTTGAAAACATTGTGGGAAAAGGAGAAAATGCATTTTCTTCTTTTCCCACAATGTTTTCTTCCGTTCCTAAAACAAATTTCAGTTCTGTAGTCACTTTTATGCTGTTGTCTGCAAATGCTTTCAATTTGGACCAGTCTGAAATTTTGTCATTTTGTAAAGAGTTAAGAGATTTCGTCAAGGTTTTTTTATAACTTTCTTGCGCACAAAGTGCTCAAAGTAAGCTTTTGGGGTCATGCAGTGTTCAACATTAGTTTTGTGCACGGCATCATCCAGGCAATAACCTTGTGTGCTTTCAAGATGCTACACTTTTAGTTAGATACTCATGAAACTTTTTCAGTATATTTTTCGTGATAAAATCTAAGAGTTCTTCAAAACTGAGTTACATCAGGTCAAAGTGTAGGTCACTGGGACAGTTCTTAAAGGAAAGCATATCTCAGTTTGAGACTAATGAAACTTGCTCAGAATTTTTGCCTTGATGCTATATATCACAATAGGTGGAAAAGTGGGTCACTGGGCCAAATCTTTGAAATACCTTTAACACATTGGGTGCAAAAGTAGGTCACCAGGCCAAATCTTTGAAATATCTTTGTCACATTGAGTGCAAAAGTAGGTCACCAGGCCAAATCTTTGAAAACCCTTTTGTGAACCCTGGATCCCATGTTTTCAGCTTGATTCTTGTAAAACATTATCTGCATCTCTGTCTTGATGGTACATGTATCTTGAACAAGTTCAAAATAGGCTCACACCTGATTGAAAAATAGGTCACGGGGCCAAGTCCTAGAAAAACCTTGTTTGCAGTCCAGAGCCTACATATTCAGTGGGATACATTCATGTAACTGTGTCAGAATGTTTGTCTTCATGATACACCTGACTATTTCATTAATTGATCAAGCTGGTCAGAAAGTAGATCACTAACACTTACATGTTTTACATTACTATATAAAGGATCTCTTCAGCTTGATTAGTTCCGTATTACTTTTCACAGGTGAGTGCTTTAGGGCCATTGGCCCTCTTGTTTGTTATTATGACTTTTAGTGTATTAATATATGGACTGCAACACACAAAATAGCGCATCAGACATTTGCAATCCAAGCAGGGTGATCGGAAACTACTTTTTCTGTTTTTATGTGGCTCAGTGGTGAGCGTGTTGGACTCATGATCTCAAGGTTGTGAGTTTTATACCCGGTTGAGGCGAACTTTCTTTCCGGCGTATTTTCGCCTCTCACCTCTGCTGAAGCATGTGAGAAAAGTAGTCGGTAGCTTTGGAAAGAATGTTGTGTTAGTACCGGTGTGAGAAAGCTAGGAAACACATGTGCTTAACTGACAGCCATGACATGACCTTAGCTGTCAAAGTGGAGTTAAACTCCAATACAACCTACCAACCAACCGTTTTTATGTAATTTTCTGTTTTGTGCAGGTTTACTGTAGCACAAAGTCTTATGTATTTGTTAAGTTCACTCTCAGATTAGGTAATCCAAGACGACACCTTTCCCAAACAAGCATTGGTTTTTACGTGTCTGCAGGACAAGTCTTTAGAAAACATTGAGGGAAAAGGAGAAATTGCTCGTAACGAGCAATTTCTCCTTTTCCCACAGTGTTTTCTAGCCTATCGGAAAACTTTCTGGCATTCTCATCAGATTTAAAATTGTCATCTGCAAACCCTTTGAGTTTGGGACAGTCTAAAATTTGTCATTTGGGAAAGGGTTAAGCAAATGTCCGAATGCCCATTTTTGCGTTTTGCAGACCATAATCATCTACAGATGTTGCAGGCGTAGCATCTTATTGCCACTGTAAGATTCTAAATTGATTTCTTTTGAGGAATATGTGCAGTGACTATTCTAGAAACTGGAAATGAGATTTTTTCCCCTTCATCTTAAAAATAGGGAAGATTTTCATGAAATGTTTACGAGATATCTAAACCTGTCCAAGACAACACAGTGAACTTGTTGACCTGTTATATTTGTTATAACCCCCGAAAAACGAATGTTTTCAGGGCTATACTGCAATCAGCCTGTCTGTCCGTGTGTCCATCTGCGTACAAAATGCTAGTAATTGCCTATTTCTGTCAAATCTCTGGCGGGGGTATTAGTCACATTCAGTGACAGCTCTAGTTTTTTTTTGTGAAATACCAAAATTTATTTCATTGAGTAATATTTTCATGAGTGGCATAGCCATGAGTGAAAATATTACTGATGGTGTTCTTGAGATGAAATAAAATTTTGATCTTTCACTGAAAAAAACAAATATATTTTATACTTTTAACTCTTTCTGGGAGAACCGTTATCAAAATCCAGTACAGTTCTTTTCAGTTATTCCCCATGGCATACAACTTCTGCATAGCAACGCATTAAAATATTATGTCAAGGGCAAGAAATGCAATGTAAATGACGTCATATTTCCATCTGGTGTGAGTCACGTGCATTTTACCTGGGTAATTAGAATATAAAAATAAGTATTTTCACTGGTCATATCCGTAGAATATCCAAAACTGTTTTTACTGCTATTTCTTGATATCCTACTGGAAAGCATGAAATAAAGTGGTACTTTTGGCAAGGCAAGAGCAAAATTAATATTTTGTTTTTGAAAATTTTCATTGTTTATTTTTATGTGAGACTGTCTGATATTGGGTCTGAATTTACCGGGGATCTGAGTAATACAGCATTTGTACATCATGGAATAGACACTGTACATGTCTTTGGCTATAACCATTTAATGTTTGCTAGCTTTAGTAGTCAGTGGATCGGTACGCTGTCATCATGGTCTGCTTGTTTCTTCCTCTGGTGCTGAATTGTACTGTAATATAGTAGTCTTGCATGCCTTCCTATGTATGTGTTGTTAACGTCCATGTAAAATTAATATCCAGGTAACCTTTCACCAAACAATCCCAACATTTTATAACCCTGAGAAAGAAACCTATATAAAACATTGCTGGAAAAGGAGAAATGCTAGTATCCAGCAATTTCTCCTTTTTCCACAATGTTTACTACCATTCACAAAACAAATTTCAAGTTTTCAGTCACTTTTATTTTGTCGTCTGCAAATGCTTTTGATTTGGACAAGCCTAAAATATTGATGTATGGTAATGAGTTACCTTTTACCAAATGACAAAATGATAGACTGGTTCAAATTGAAAACACTAATTTTTGCTGACGTCAAAATTAACATAACTCAAAAATTTAGACTGGTCCAGTTAAAAGCATAACGTCGGTTTACATGCTTGTTACAAGCTGTAGTTACTAGGTTTTAGAAGTAAACTGACCATAAATTGCAGATGACAATATCACTTATTACTCAAAGACTAAAATCTCTTTATTTAAGTGTAGAAAACATTGTGGGAAAAGAGGAGAATCCTGGTTCGAAAAGCAAGTTCCGGGTTGTTAAAACTTGTGATTGTGTGGTAAAGGGATAAGCTTGACTGCTAAAGATGAGTAAGAAGTGTAGACTGTTTGGTTTTATAGCAAACTTTAAGTTAAAGATAGTTACAGCCTTACAGCTTTTTGTGCCTTTTGAAAACATTGTGGGACAAGGAGAAAATGCTGGTAACCAGCATTTCCTTGTTTACCTGCATGGTTTTCTACTGTATCAAGGACATTCGACCATTCAAGCTATCTTTAACCCTTTACCAGACAACAAAATTTTAGCCTTGTCCAAATTGAAAGTATTAATTTTGTAGACGACAGTCTGGCTCAAATGGTGTAATTCTTATTTGATATAGTAGAAAACATTGTGGGAAAAGGAGAAAATGCAGGTTACCAACATTTTCTTCTATTCCAACAATGTTGTCAAAAGGCTTCTTTTCCAGGAGTGTCAAAAGTCATTGTGTGGTAAAGGGTTAATTTGCTTTGAATTTGGACCAGTCTAAAATTTTGTCATTAGGTAAAGAATTAGTACACATGTTCAGCTTTTAATAACCCTGACATAAAATGCTTTTGGTACTGGTAATCAGATTTTTTTCTGGCCAAAGAACTTTCGTTCATTTATATCACTATTGAATTTGTTGTCCTCTAGAGTCTAGAACTGGTTGTTTGGTGAAGAGTTAGGGATTTGACAAAAATCTTGTGAAATGAAGTATCGTTGAGTGTCCTTATTCTGTGAGTGTCCTTGAACCGGTGAATTTTGTGTACATGCCATAAAGCACATAATTTGATGACGCACACGGTATTTCTGCTAGTAGCCCTTACCTTCATAAAAAAAATCATTTTTGATCACTTTTATATGTAAAGAACAACTTGGTTAAGAATTTTCATGTGCAATGGGCATTGATAAAGAACATGCCATAGGCCTAACCAGGAACAAGTAAATTACACGTACACCGAAGTTTGCCATTTTTGAGGCAGGTGACGAGAGCAATTTGGAATCAGCTGAATGGAATCGGAGCTGTAAAGTCAAGAAATTTCTGATCTTGGATGTTTTAAAAAAATCTCCAAACTGAAAAATATACGGAAAGAGGCAACCTACAACCTATTCTCAATTGTTTTACATTACGCACGTGTGTGGTGTGCGTAATAGAAGTTACGCCTATGCATGCTGTCGGCCTTCTTGTGCAACGATGGCATGACCGAATTACGATATTATTCGATGTTTTGTTGCCCTTGAATTTCAGATGAATACAAGAAAACTACTGGTGAAATTCAAGTAATATTTTTTGTAGCAGAAATTTACATCTTTTTCCTTAATCTAATTAATGTTTCTTCTCAAAAAATGCTAGGATCTTGACTTTCTGCAATAAACACTACTGAGCTACCGGAATTAGGTCACGCCATCTTTGCGCGAGATGGCAGACGGCATGTTCTTTATTTATGCCCATTGAACATGAAGATTGTTATCAAAGTTATTCCTTTCATACGAAACTGATCAAAAATGATTTTTTTATGAAGGCAAGTAAGTTTCAGCTCATATTCTAGTCTCAATTCTTAATTTTATCTTGTTGTTTCCTTATCATCACGGAATACGGACACTGGAGGCTATATAATTGCAATTATGTTGAAAACAGAGCTCACTTAGTATTACTGAAATAAATTGACTTGAAATTGACCTTTATGCAAACAATAATTAAAACATGAATATTTAGATCATTGGGTATAATCGGACAGTGCAGAAATTCTGTTAATGGTTAATGTCGGGTTTGACCCTTACTGGGCATTAGCCAAAATCAAAAAGCTTTTGGTATAAATCAAGGTCAGGCAGCATCATAGAAAGTGCATCTTAGATCTAAGTCACTCACCACGTATTACCAATTTAAACCAATAAAAAATCTTTATTTCAGATATTTTAAGTATTTTTTGAAGACACTATAACTCTGTTGGCTCCCTAAAGGGTTAAAAAATGTGCACATAGTTCCGCATGCAGAGGACATTAATTTAGCTGTGGCTAAGTTCGGACAATCATTCAAGCATGTAATATATGGTAATAGAAGTCATTTATTTCATGTCAGTTTGTTCGACTATTACAATAATCAATCAGTTAACCGTTTAACAAAACAATCCCTGGTTTTTACAATCCTGAGATAGAATGCTTTTGAAAACATTGTGGGCAATGGAGAAAATGTTGATAACTAGCATTTTCTGGTTTTCCCACAATGGTTTCTACCCTGCTTGAGACAAATTTCAATTTTTGAGTTACATTTACTTTGATGTCTGTTAGTGTTTTCAATTTGGAATTGTCTAAAATTTTATTGTTTGGTAAAGAGTTAATCAAACAAAAAATCTGATTTTGATATTCACTGTCAGGAAATGTAGATTTTTATGACCTTTTAGGGGATTTCTTATGTTTTAGGCGTCAGGTTGTGAGGTTAAAGAAAATAGGGCAACTTTGTGCTGTGTTTGAAACCGTAGCAGCGCTTGGTAGACACTATTACATATATGCAGTTGCCGTTTGTCTGGTCCTTGTTGGACGTCCGCTACGATCAGGAAACTTATATGTCTCCTTGGTTGCCATTGGTCAGCTTAGAATCGGTGTTTTACGATTCATGCAAAATGCAGTTGTAGATATTGTACAGACAAATATCAGCATTACTAGGATAAAGGTAAGAAGCGTCACCATCATCAAATACTGAAAGCCTCAAATATATTATTATCTTATTTAATATAAAGAAATTTGCATTCGATATGAATGATATAAAAAATTGTTTAATAAATTTTTTTAAGAAAAAATCATATCATGGATATGTTGTTCTGTATGGCCTGAAACACGCGAAAAAGGCCGTTCAAACATTTGCATAAAGTGTTGTCTCGGATCAGCCTGTGCAGTCAGGGCAAGCGAATCTGAGATGGCACTTTACGACTACAGTAGAGTTTGTGCTACAGTAGACTGGGCAAAGCAAAAATTATATAATTATATATTATTAAATATTATTATATAATTATCTAGAATTATATAATTATATAAAAATGAATAGTGTCTTCTCGGATTAGTCAGCACGGACTCCTCAAGCTGATCCGAAACGACACTTTACGCAAACGTCCAAATACCCCTTTTCGCGTGTTGCAGGTCAATTATAAGGACACTGTCTTGGTTTCATGTAAACACATTTGGTTAAAAATAATGATGACTCCAAACTGCAATGAAACTTCGCATTGATGTTAGTGGATAGAATTAACCTGTGGCTTGTTAATATCTCTTTTGACCCTCATTAGTAGTCGGTGGAATGTTTTAAGTAGAGGTATTCAATAGACAATTTACAGAAAGTAGGCCTTTCCAATGGTTCAGATGAATGGCTACTCTGGTAAAGTGAGTGGCTCTTAAAATTGGGGTCATAGTTTAAAATCTGGCTTATATCTTTTGATTTACTCAACAAAATGGACCCCTTCCTCATTACTTTTGTAAATATAGATGAATTTCATTGAGTCGTTTGTTTGTAAAACTCAAATGAAGTTTTATTATAAAAAGTTGAGTACTACCCTGAATTGTTCCCAAGACTGATCATAGATATATTAACCTTTTCCCAAACAATCCCTGGTTTTTATGGGTCTGGAATAGTAGCCTTTTGAAAACATTGTGGGAAAAGGAGAAAATGCTGGTAACCAGCATTTTCTCCTTTTCCCACAATGTTTTCTACCCTATCATAGACAGAAATCATCTTTTCAGCAAGAGTTGAATTGTCGTCTGCAAACGCTTTCAATTTGGTCTAGTCCAAAAGTTTGTCGTTTGGGAAAGGGTTTAGTGTCATTGATTGTCCTTGAGACTGGTCACAGATATGTTCAGTGTCATTGAATTGTTCTTGAAATTTGATATATTTAGTATCATTGAACTGTTCTTGAGATTGACTATAGATATATACGGTATCATTGAATTGTTCTTGAAATTTGATATATTTAGTATCATTGAACTGTTCTTGAGATTGACTATAGATATATACAGTACGTATCATTGAATTGTTCCTGACACTGTTATAGATTTTTTTTAATGTAATTGAATTGTTCTTGAAATCTGATATATTTTAGTATCATTGAACTGTTCTTGAGATTGACTATAGATATATTCGGTACCATTGAATTGTTCTTGATACTGGTTGTAGATTTATTTAATGTCATTGAATTGTTCTTGAAACAGACTAAAGATATATTTAGAGTCATTTAACCCATTACCATATAATCCCTACTTTTGACGCCCCTGAGAAAGAAGCCTTTAGAAAACACTGTGGGAAAAGGAGAAAATGCTGGTAACCAGCATTTTCTCCTTTTCCCACAATGTTTTCTACCCTTCACAATACAAATTTCAAATTTTCAGTCACTATTATTTTGTCGTCTGCAAATGCTTTCAATTTGGACAAGTCTAAAATATTATTGTTTGGTAATGAGTTAATTTAGACTCACCATCAATAAATATATTTAGTATTTAATTGTTCCTGAGGCTGACCATAGATATACACCATATAATTTATTGCTTTCTTTCACATTCTATAGATTTTTGTGAGTTGGCTTAACATCAATTGGTAATACATGAGTGCATAATATTATATAATATTATGCGAAATGGGGGAGGATGCTAGAATCACAGTGACAATGTTTTTATTATAAGTAATAAGGCAACTGGCCCAGAATACAAAAAAATACATGTAGAAACAAAAATACAGAGTAGATGAGTTACGTTTTGACATTTGAAAATCGCACCTTTTAACATGTTTCCAAACAAAACCTAGTTGTAACGATCCTGAAGAAGAAGACTCTTGAAAAACACAATGAGAAAAGGAGAAAACGCAAGTTACCCAGGTAACAAGAGTTACTTTGATAGTCACATATTTCAAAATCTCAAAACTACTTTTGCCAGTGACTCCAATGATGTAATATATATAAATATATATCCTATTCAGTCAATTCATTCACAATTGATCGTATCATTTGACCACAAATAGATACTAGGAAACTAACCCCCCGTTCACACATAGACGCCGCTTCTACTACGATCAAAGCGTGGCCGAAAACGTGGCCTATCGTGACAAATCGCAGGAGAAACGTAGTGGAGTCTTCATAAGCGCAGTATGATCGCGGTAGGGTCTTCATGATTGGGAAACTCTACGCTCTCGCCACGCTTATTTTGAACATGCTCAAAACAAGCGTAGCGGGATCGTGGCCGATAATAGAAGCGCTGTAATCGTACAAGCAGCGTGGAAGCATCTAGGAGAGATCTTTATGATTGTAGTAAAAGCGCAGTAAAAGCGTAGTACAGTCGGGAACATATCGAGTACGTTCCTACAACGCTCCCATTACGTTCTTACTACGTTCCCACTACGATCTCTCTATGTTCCTGACGATCCTACGGAGACCTACCAAGACCTTACGCCGACCATACTACGACCTATCGGTCAGCAGTTTGTTTTTATAGCGCTGATTTTTGACCAATCATCATCTGTCAACTACATACAAAGGGCGGCACTATACTTCACGATCATTTGCAGTTGAGACTTCGAACTTTGCACATCTTGTTACAGTTGCAAAAATTGAAAATGCCACGTAAACCCCGTAATAAAGGTCGTGAAAAATCTGCAGTTGCAAGCTCTGTGACTCAAGACCTTGAAAATCTTGCAGCAGAAAATCCTGAGGCCGGAAAAGAGCATGGCGAGCCTTCGACCGTTTAAGATGGTGCTCTTCCTTCCACAGAAGCTCCTCAGCCTGATGATCCTGCTATTGTTTGGAAAGAAGTGAAAAATAATGTTTGAAACCCAAGATATATATATACATCATCGCCAAAATCGCACTAGAAGCGTACAACAAGCGTGATATGATCGGCACCACCGTAGCGATATCGTCGTACAGTCTTCTAGGTCTGCGTAGTGTCGTAGTATGATCTTGAATGTCGTAGCAGAAGCATAGTATAAACGCAGTAAACGCGGCCGCTGGTTGGCAACAGTCTGCGTAGCATCGTAGTAGAAGCGTGTCAGCAGCGCGTTGGACGTGGGAGCATCGTAGTACGGTCGTAATGAAGACCATAATTTGCCAAATTGCTCGATTTAGACGCCGATTGGCCCCGATCCGCCCCGATCCAATACTTTTTCAGATCGTGGCTTGGTCGGGATGATCGTCCTAAAGTCACAGCTCTGTGTGAACGGGGGGTAAGGTGAAACATGTTACCTATTTGCACTGGAACAGTATTACTCATCTCATTGACAATAACCAAGTGTGTCTTAGCAATTTTTTTTCTTTTTTTTTTGCATTAAAGGAGGGATTTTCAAATTTTATTGAATATTTAGCAAATATCATTTTCACAAGCATGACCCATTTGGGAAAATTGCCAAAATTTCCTTCCAGCAAAAAAAACCTGAAGAGACATTATTATCATAGATATATACTAAATATCATTGAATGGTTCCTGATATTTTAGACAGATATATTCAAAATCATTGAATTGTTCCAGGGACTGATCATAGATATATGTAGTATCAGTTGTTCTCAAGACTGATCATAGAAATACTCTGTTCCATTGAATTGTTTCTGAGGCTGGTCATAGAAGTACTCTGTTCCATTGAATTGTTTCTGAGGCTGGTCATAGAAGTACTCTGTACCATAGAATTGTTTCTGAGGCTGGTCATAGAAGTACCCTGTTCCATTGAATTGTTTCTGAGGCTGAACATAGAAGTACTCTGTACCAATGAATTGTTTCCGAGGCTGGTCATAGAAGTACTCTGTTCCATTGAATTGTTTCCGAGGCTGGTCATAGAAATACTCTGTACCATTGAATTGTTTACGAGACTGGCCATAGAAATATTCAGTACCATTGAATTGATTCCGAGACTGGCCAAAGAAATACTTGATATCACTGAATTGTTTCTAAGGTATCACTGAAATGTAATTTGAAGCTGAGCATAAAATTGTTTCAAAGATTGGTCATAGATAAATTCGATATCATTGAGTTGTTCCTGAGACTGATCATAGGTATATTCAGTATCTTTGAACTGTTTCTGAGACTTATCTTAGATTTTAAGTAATTGTAGTCATATTTACTTACCATTCTTATAAATATTCTTTGTCTTATTCCCTAGAATTTTCTAAGTTTTAAAGCTACACAACTTCTTGGCTAGACCATTTGGTTTAGCCCATCAAAAGTTGTGTTCCTTTCTTAATCCATAATTAGACCAAGAATGTTTTAAAAGAAGTTGATGTATATCATACGATGCAGATCCAGGTAGAAAAGAATGCTTTTTTCTCCAAATTTTACAAAATGCCAGTCAATTCAAGATAATGCCTTCTCATTTTGTGCTGTCTGATCTTTATCTACACAGAAGCAACAACAAGAGCTTTTTCAATGACTTAAATAAAAATGCATGACAAGCTTTGATTGTTCTAAAACTGCTGCATGCAAAAATATGCATGATACTAATACATGTATGAAGCCTTCTTTATAGATAGCCAGGATCTTGAAGAAAAGAGTTAACTGTAGAAGACATACTAAATGCTGCTCAAATTTGGAAATTTGTCCTTAAAAAGATACAAAACAAGGGAAACAAAACATTGTAGGGGAAGGAGAAAATGCTGGTTACCAGCATTTTCTCATTTTCCCACAATGTTTTCATAAGTCCTTTTCCCTGGAATCACTCGGGTTTTACGATCAAGTTTGTCAAACAAATGGTTAAACTGAATAGATTCAAGATCGAACCTGCGACATTTTACATTGGTCCAAATTGAAAGCAGCTGCAGATGACAAACTGAATGCTGCTCAGATTAAGAAAACTGGTTGGGTGGAAACTAGCATATTCTCCTGTTTGCATAATGTTCTTTAACCCTTTACCAAACAATCCCTGGTTTTTACAACCTTGGGATAGAAGCCTTTTGAAAACATTGTGGGAAAAGGAGAAAATTCTGGTAACCAGCATTTTCTCCTTTTCCCACAATGATTTCTATCCTGCTGGAGACAAATTTCAGTTTTTGAATTACATTTGATTTGTCGTCTGCAAGTGCTCTCAGTTTGGACTAGTTTAAAATTTTGTCGTTTGGTAAAGTCCTGTTTCTATGGTTTGTCAAAACTTTGGATTATTGGATTAATATCAGCTTGTGCTTTCTTATCTTGGAGTAAAGTTGCTTGCAATAGAACCCAGGGGCGATATTCACCCACCATTTGAAAGTTTTATTTTGGGAGACTTTTTTAAATTAAAGGAAAACAATTTCTGACTGGATAAACTACTATGGCTTAACTCTATACCACTAGAAAAAAATTTAAGAGTTATCCAAATTGAAAGCAGTTTGTGGACACCTGAATAAATGTGACTTAAGAATTTAGAAATCTTAATGGAAGGATAGGAAAAAATGTGGAAAATTGGAGAAAATGCTGGTTTCCAGCATGTTCTCATTTTCACACAATGTTTTCACAGTCCTCTTCTGTAGGATCTGTAGAGGTCTGGATTGTTTGGTTTAGGTTTAGTCAGATGGTTTAGCCAATCACAAATTCTATTTTTCTCTATATTTGGTAAGACTATGCAAATTGATATGTTGGTGAATATAGGTCCTGCCGCTGAGCTTTTAGCATTTACAGTCTGATGACTTCAGAATGCTTTGAAGCTGTGCTTAAGTGTAACACATCACTTAATAGAACAGATTTGTGGCAACACCTTTAGAAATATCTCGATTAGAAATGGATTATCTGCTTAAGTTAGATAGATGACCATTCTGTAAATGACATTTTGAATACAGAACAGAAGAAGAAGGAAATGTTTGTCATTTGCTCTTTTTCCCTTTTTCTGCTATGTTTTCAACCCTTTCTAAAGATTAATGTAATGAGAAAAATTATTTACAATCTTCAAGTGCTTTCAGGATAGACTGGACCAAAATTTGCCTATTAGGAGTTACATTACTGGTACTTGAACATTTTGGAAATATATGTACAATGTAGATTTTTACATAAATCTTCTCAAGTCAGATAGAGAAAGAATTCATTCAAATAGCAGGCAAGTCTAATTAAGTTTGAAAAATCCCTATATGAGGACAGAATGAATAAACTGAAAATGTGAGCCTATGTGACTGCACGGAGCGAGACTTTACTTTATGCACACTCCTTATTATGTGTCTCCTCCCTGGCCTTTGAACCCTTGTCTTTCCACACAAACCTCCAAGGCTTCAGAAAACATTGTTGAAAAAAGAGAAAATGCTGTTTACCAGCATTTTTTCTTTTTTCTACAATGCTTTGTATTCTATCAAAGACAAATCATCCTTTGAAATGCGTTTATTTCATCATCTGCAAAATTTAATTGGTTTCAATTTGGTTGAGTCCAAAGATTTTTCATTCGGTAAAGAGTTCAGTGTCAATTTGTGACATCACCTTTCATTGTCCTGATTTGGCTATGACTCAAATAATTTGTAATCTATCCAAGAAACCAGCATCTGTAGGCCGATCTATTACGGAGTACCAGAGTCTTAGCAAAATTGTATATTTTTGGCCATGAAAGACAGTGTTATAGTAATCCACACAAGGTTGCACTATCCTTACGCTTTTCTGATGACTTGATTTGTTAAGAAAAAAAAGTATCTGAGATGACAAGACTAGTCTTAATGTTTGGACCATGCATATTTGACCAATGAGAGAGCGGTGTTCTTGAATTTATATATGGAAGAAACAACTCTCATAGTTATATATCTATGGGCATATTCCTTTCACCTGTTCTGGCACAATGTTCTTTGTTCTGGAATGTTGTTCTGGAACTTTCTGTTCTGGCACAATGTTCTTTGTTCTGGAATGCTGCTCTGGAATGTGCTAAAGGAATATTTCAGAATACAATTCACTATTCCAGAAGTATGTTCTGAATGGAGCATGTTCAGAACTTTGTTCTAAACCATATCGAAATGAAAGTACATTACTATGATGGCTGTTGCAAGAGCTTCTGCCTTAGCTGTGTTAGTTGAGGATATGATTAGCTGCAGGCAGTAGTAGAGACCACTCTGTAATGCCCCTATTTATGGCATTTATATTGTAAAAAGACAATTGGAAATTTGGCCAGGAAGAATTGTCCATCTTTCAGCCATCTTGTATCACCTAGCAACCATTCAGCAGGTGTGCTGCACCTCGATTGAATTAGAACAGTCAGAACATGTTCTAAAGAACACGGCATAGTGTTCCAAAATACTCCCATTGAACTAGAACATGTTCAGAGTGTTCGGAGTAGCGAAAGGAATATTTATACTAGAGTTGCATTTATTATTTGTGTGGTCCATATCAAATAGAGAATCTCATTCAGTGGTATATTAGAAAGATACACTTGCTGATGCTATGTATATTTTCCATATACATCAGCACTCATTTTTTTTATTCTTTTCAACTGTTTTGCTGGATGGGTTACCATCAATAGACAACTTTTTTCCTGTCTTGCAGCAGCCCATATTTACATATATTTAGCATAAATAGGATTTCTTGGCATTCTGAGAGTTACAATCAGACAAATTCCTTTACAGCTCTGAAAAATGTGTGATTTGGCGAAGTAAGGTAATATCAGCAGTCTCAACTTGTACCTGGGTATTAGGTCCACGGATCCTCTATGTGGTTGTCGTAATCTGTATGGTTATCACTGCACGCTTTCCTCGACCGGGTGCCCTGTTCACTAGTATCAGATTGCTGTTTATTCTTGCCCACACAATGATTGGAGTAATGTTTTTGTGCGTTCAGACTATGAGCGAATCACGGACGTCACTTTGGAGACTTCAAGTGAGTACAAGAATCAATGATTCAAGGATCTTTTTGTCTAAATATTAGTTTAACTCTTTACCAAACGACAAAATTTTAGACTGGTCCAAATTGAAAGCATTTGCAGACGACAAAATAAATGTGACCAAAGTATTGAAATTTGTTTTAGGAAGGAAAGAAAATATTGTAAGAAAAGGAGAAAATGCTTGTTGCCAGCATTTTCTCCTTTGCCCACAATGTTTTCGAAAGGCTTTTATCTCAGGGTCGTAAAAAGCAGGGATTGTTTGGGAAAGGGTTAACTCTTTACCACATGATCCCAACTTTTAACGACCCTGAGAAAGAAAGCATTTGGAAACAGTGTTGGAAAAGGAGAAAATGTGGGTAACCAGCATTTTCCCCTTTTCCTATAAAGTTTTCTACCATTCCAAAATCATATTTCACTTGTTTTCGTCTGCAAATGCTTTCAATTTGGACCGGCCCAAAATTTTGTTGTTTGGTAAAGAGTTAAAAGCATAGAGGGATGCAGAGGAAGGCCAAATGCCAATGCCTGGAAGCATGGCAATTAAACCTTTTTGTCAATTAATATTTTCCTACATTGAATATTTCCAAGAAGTACATGTATGCCTTTTTTGAAAGGTCAGGTTGCTATCAGGATTTTCAGGTTAATATAGACAATACATCTTGCATTTTCAATTCAGTATTATTGTTATTATATTGTTTGTTTGTTTTTTCGCTAAAATGGCAAGCATAATACAATAATGGTAAAATGAATACTACAAAAATGAAAAAAGAGATCAAAAATGAGAAGTCTGTGGTTAGAAAGAAAAGCAATGTACGACCAAACACAGACCCCCAGAAAAAACTTGTAATAAAAGGACGAAAATTCAAAATTCCCTTCCCTGGTCAGAAAACAGGAGCAAATAGTACAAGCTCAACAGTACAGAAGGAAATAGTGAAACAAGACAAAAGTAAAAAGAAATGTTTAACTTCCCATAAAAATCAAAGTATTGAAAAGACTGGAGTGGTATTTGTCACAGAAGCCATTGTGTTGAAGTAAAATTAGAAGGAACAAGAGAAATGTTATTCAAAGGTTTGCTTAAAAGTCAACCTACTAAGCAAATAAATACCTTTTTGGTTGAAGGGCGAGTACTCATGGCAAAGTTAGGATTATTTATGTATTTGTGGTCTCTCTTTGATCATTAGGAGTAAGGAGTAGCATCCCTTGACAGTGGAATGCATGATGGATAGAGAAACCATGTAAATATATTTAATAGAATTACGTTTATATCTGAAACTATGAGTTTGAGATATCTAGGGTCATAAAGATTTAAGTCCCATCATTGCAATCAATTATTTTGATCTATAAATATTCATGCACAAGTCTGCAATCATTGGACGAAGAACCCAAGGTACAAACTAGTTTTGGAAATGAAAAAGCCCAGGACTAAGTGATCAGTAGACAAATTTTGTGTATGTCATTGCCGGAACGTAAGGCTATGAGTGGGTAAAGCTATTTTCTATAAAAAAATTCGTATTTCCACAATGGATGGCACCACCCAGTGCATTTAACATAATATTATGATTACATATCAAAGATGCTGCCATAAAACTCATTTTCTTAGAAAAACTGAGTTTAATTGGGTTTATTTCTTTTCGCTTTTAGCAAAATAGGATACAATGGTCTTCAAATTTCAATATCAAAGCCATAGTGGTATTGTCTTCGACAAATACCACAAAAAAATTAACAAATTTGATGGTCTGACAAATGATTGTTCTTCTAAGTGAAAAAAATATCTCTCGGCAACTGGAGTTTGACTAGAAGATAATACTGACATTGACAAACATAGGTAAATTCTCAAATCCATAGTCAACTGTTTACCACACAATTCTGACTTTTAACGACCTGGAGAAAGAAGCCTTTGAAAACAGTGTGGAAAAAGGAGAAAATGCTGGTAACCAGCATTTTCTCCTTTTACCACAATGTTTTCTACCCTTTCCATATCAAATTTCAATCTTTGATTCACATTTATTTTGTCATCTGCAAAATGCTTTCAGTTTGGACTAGTCCAAAATTTTGTCGTTTAATAAAGAGTTAAGGCATAGACAGGGATCAGACATTATTCAGTATAATATGTGTTGTACAGACAAAGTAATTGATAGAGATCAGATACTACTGTATGTGTTACGTATATGCGTTACACGATTTAAGGGATTGATAGAGATCATACACTACTCTGCATAATGTGTTATGCACCACTGTATAATATGTGTTAAACAATTAAGGCACCAACAGAGAACGACACCACTCAGTATAATATGAGTTATAGAATTTAAGGCATCGACAGAGATCAGATACTACTTTATGATATGTATAATACTTGTACATGAACTGGTCTCTGTGTACGAGAAAAGACCTTGCATTTTGCATACCGGTGATTCTCTTTACCACACGAAAAAATCTTAGACTGGTCCACATTGAAAGCATTTGCAGACGACAAAATAAAGTTGATTGAAAAATTGAAATCTGGTTTGGGAAGGGTAGATTAAACACTGTGAGAAAATGCTGGCTACCAGCATTTTCTTCTTTTCACACAGTGTTTTCAAAAGGCTTCTTTCTCAGGGTCGTTAAAAGTCGGGATTGTGTGGTAAAGAGTTACAGCCCCGCAAAATGAATGATTTTGGGGGTATACTCCTGGAATCAGCCTGTCTGTCCATTTGTCCGTCTGTTTGTCCATTTATGTGTTTGTCTATTTGTCCGTCTGTGTACAAAATACTAGTAATTTTGTGTTGCAAACTTCTCCTACAGTTTTCCTTCAATTGTATTGAAACTTTGCACATAATTATATTGATTATATATGGAAGATTTGCAAGACGCAATTCTCAAGTGTCAACTGATCCTAGTTTAGGAATTATCTCCCCTTGAACTTGACACTTTTATCTGTGAAAGTGCTGGCAAGGGTATTAATTTACAGTCAGTCACAGCTCTAGTTTGCCATAGCCCACATCTCAGCCAATTTCTTTCTGAAGATGGGTGATAGTTATTGAAACAGGGTTTATTCCTATAGCCGCCGATAAGTGTTTGGATGATGGTTATTTTGGAAGCAGCCAGTAGCTTGGGAAGAATATAATGTGAAGTACAGGTAATGGAAACTCATGGACAGGTGCTCTATCCACCTTGATATAACTGAAACAATGCTGAAAACACTGTGTTGAATCAATCAATCAATCAATCAATCATTCATGTTAGTCATGTTGTTAGGTATTGTAATTTGTCATCTCAGTAAACCACAGTTGTGAGTTACGAGGCACAATAAATAATCCACGAGGGTGATAGCCAGAGTGGTTTATTCATTGTGATTCGTAACATGCTTTATTGCACGATTAACCACAATAGAAAGAAGATTATCTCAGTTCTAACATGGCCAACTCTTAATGATGGAAAAAAAGTTCATACTTTGAGTAAAAACACAGATGCAGGTTATATTGGATTGAATAACTTATTAACAGAGTGCGGTAACCGTGGCCTTTGTTTACAATAATTCAGCGCATTCTATCTTCGTATACAGGGTGATCAGGTAAATTATACAATAATTTCAATTAAAAGGTACATTGAAAAGGTTTAAACCTTTTAAAAGCTATCGGATATATTAAGTGAGCAATGGTGTATTGGAAAGATCCCTGCCTCTCGAACCGGTTATTCTGGTTCGAGCCGTATAATCAACACTTTTTTTATATTCGGTTTTATCCTTTCTTTTCTTTTTAGCTCACCTGAGCACAACGTGCTCAAGGGGAGCTTTTAGGATCACCCGGTGTCCGTCGTCCGTCGTCCGTCGTGCGTCGTGCGTCGTCCGTCGTCCGTCGTCCGTCGTGCGTCGTCAACAATTCTTTAAACATCAACTCCTCCTAAACCACAGGGCGGATTTGGACCAAACTTGGCAGGAATGTTCCTTGGGAGGTCCTCTTTAAAAATTGTTCACAGAATTTGATTCCATCAAAAACTCTGGTTGCCATGGCAACCAAATGGAATTTTTTAGCAAATTCTTTAAAAATCTTCTCCTCTGAAACCGCTGGTCGGATTTTGAAATAATTTCACAGATATGTTCCTTGGGTGACCCTTTTCAAAAATTGTTCGTGAAATTTTGATTCGTCAAAAAATGTGGCTCTGGTGAATGGGGGCTTCTTGCACTATACAGAAATGAAGGAATTCTTTAAAAATCTTCTCCTCTGAAACCGCTGGTTGGATTTTGAAATAATTTCACAGATATGTTCCTTGGGTGACCCTTTTCAAAGGTTGTTCGTGAAATTTTGATCCGTCAAAAATTGTGGCTCTGGTGAATGGGGGCTTCTTGCACTATACAGAAATGACGAAATTCTTAAAAAATCTTCTTCTCTGAAACCGCTGGTCAGATTTTAAAATAATTTCACAGAGTTGTTCCTTGGGTGACCCTTTTCAAAAATTGTTCGCGAAATTTTGATTGGTCAAGAAACATGGCTCTGGTGAATGGGGGCTTCTTGCACTATACAGAAATGAAGGAATTCTTTAAAAATCTTCTCCTCTGAAACCGCTGGTCGGATTTTGAAATAATTTCACAGATATGTTCCTTGGGTGACCCTTTTCAAAAATTGCTCGTGAAATTTTGATCCGTCAAAAAATGTGGCTCTGGTGATTGGGGGCTTCTTGCACTATACAGACATGATGAAATTCTTTAAAATTCTCTCTTCGCTGAAACCCCTGGTCAGATTTTGAAATAATTTCAGAGAGATGTTCCTTGGGTGACCCTTTTCAAAACTTGTTCGTAAATTTTGATCCATCAAGAAACATGGCTCTCGTGGATGGGGGCTACTTGCTCTTATACAGAAATGAAGAATTCTTAAAAATTCTTCTTTTTGAAACTGATGGTCAGATTTCGAAATGACTTTTACAGGTGACCTTTTGAAAATTGCTTGGCAAAATTATAAATTTGGTTCCAATGTTTCAATACCTCAAAAAAAAAAAATAGACTATGGTCATCTCAAAAATTCAGGTGAGCGATCCAGGGCCATCTTGGCCCTCTTGTTTTGTTTTATAGTCTTTTTTGTGTTTCCCCCCCCCCGCCACTTTTCCATTTCTTCTTCCCTTTTTAGCTCACCTGAGCACAACGTGCTCAAGGGGAGCTTTAAGGGTCACTGGGTGTCCATCGTCCGTCGTGCGTCGTCAACAATTCTTTAAACATCAACTCCTCCTTAACCGCTGGGCCAAACTTGGCAGGAATGTTCCTTGGATGGTCCTCTTTAAAAATTGTTCACAGAATTTGATTCCGTCAAAAACTCTGGTTGCCATGGCAACCAAATGGAATTTTTTAGCAAATTCTTTAAAAATCTTCTCCTCTGAAACCGCTGGTCGGATTTTGAAATTATTTCACAGATATGTTTCTTGGGTGACCCTTTTCAAAACTTGTTCGTGAAATTTTGATCCGTCAAAAAATGTGGCTCTGGTGAATGGGGGCTACTTGCACTATACAGAAATGAAGGAATTCTTTAAAAATCTTCTTCTCTGAAACCGCTGGTTGGATTTTGAAATAATTTCACAGAATCTGATATGTTCCTTGGGTGACCCTTTTCAAAACTTGTTCGTGAAATTTTGATCCGTCAAAAAATGTGGCTCTGGTGAATGGGGGCTACTTGCACTATACAGAAATGAAGGAATTCTTAAAAAAATCTTCTCTGAAACCGCTGGTCAGATTTTAAAATAATTTCACAGAGTTGTTCCTTGGGTGACCCTTTTAAAAAATTGTTCGCAAAATTTTGATTGGTCAAGAAACATGGCTCTGGTGAATGGGGGCCACTTGCACTATAGGGAAATGAGGAAATTCTTAAAAAGTTTTCTTCTCTGAAACTGCTGGTCAGATTTTGAAATAATTTCTCAGGGATGTTCCTTTGGTGACCCTTTTCAAAAAGTGTTTGCAAAATTTTGATTGGTCAAGAAACATGGCTCTGGTGAATGGGGGCTACTTGAACAATAGGGAAATGAAGAAATTTTTAAAAATTCTTCTCTGAAACGGCAGGACAGATTTTGAAATGATTTCACAGAGATGATCCTTGGGTGACTCTTTTCAAAAATTGTTCACAAAATTTTGATCCGTCAAGAAACATGGCTCTGGTGAATGGGGGCTACTTGCACTATATGGAAATGAAGAAATTCTTGAAAATTCTTCTTCTCTGAAACCCCTAGGCAGATTTTAAAATAATTTGACAGAGATGTTCCTTGGGTGATCCTTGCTTTTGTGAATGGGGGCTACTTGCACTATATGGACACGATGAAATTCTTGAAAATTCTCTTTCTCTGAAACCCCTGGTCAGATTTTAAAAGAAATTTTCCGAAATGTTCCTTGGGTGACCCTTTTCAAAACTTGTTCGTAAATTTTGATCCATCAAGAAACATGGCTCTCGTGGATGGGGGATACTTGCTCTTATACAGAAATGAAGAATTCTTAAAGATTCTTCTTTTTGAAACTGATGGTCAGATTTTGAAATTAATTTTACAGGTGACCTTTTGAAAATTGCTGAGCAAAATTATAAATTTGGTTCCAATGTTTCAATACCTCAAAAAAAATAGGCTATGGTCATCTCAAAAATTCAGGTGAGCGATCCAGGGCCATCTTGGCCCTTTTGTTTAGACGTGTATATCTTTTTGTCATTGATAATCTTTTGTTATAATTACATCTTATTCTAATTCCTTTTATTTTTTTCTGGTTTAACCCATTACCACATGAGAAAAATTTAGACTGGCCCAAATTGAAAGCATTTGCAGATGACAAAATAAAGGTGACTGAAAAATTGAAATGTGTTCTGGGAAGGGTAGAAAACACTGTGGGAAAAGGAGAAAATGCTGGTTACCAGCATTTTCTCCTTTTCCCACAGGGTTTTCAAAAGGCTTCTTTCTCAGGGGAGTCAAAAGTAGGGATCGTGTGGTAATGGGTTAATAACACGTTTTTATATGATTGATACAACAATACAACGATAGGTGCGCAACTCTCATCTGGTTCACAGGCAGTATCTGCATCTCTTCATTTTCACCGGCCGGACGGTATCCCAAACTTCTTAACATTCAGTATATGTTGCTTCCTTGTCTCTGACCGCAATTATTCGCTGCACAAAAGCTTTATCAACTGCAATGTCTGCTTAAAAAAGCAATTCTATCCTAAACCAAGACCATGAGCCTGCTCTAACTTTTTGACTCGGATTGCTTTAGTTCTCAATCGTTACTTTTTCTATACTGCTCCAAATTAAATCCTGGTCTAGTTGAGCTTCCGGGAGGGTTAGGTTCCCAACTATAGGGAAAAGTGAGTAGATATTTCTGTACCATCAAAGTCTTGAAACAGGAAGAAAACTAGTAGCTAGAAGTTTGTGGCTTTAGTCATCATGGAGTCTAAAACACTAAACTATTTCAAGTGTCATTTCCTTTGCAAGAATGTTTTGGTTTGTTTTTCCCAAATTTCACTAGGATCATCGTGCAATCTCGTGTGATGTCAATTAAATATGAATCAGACTACTGATTCGACTTACAAATTGATTTATCTTAAAAAAAAAACAAACGCTTGATTAAAAAAAAAAAGTTCCTCCTGTGACTCGAACTTGATCCGCATGGATGGTAGGGCTTTGAACACTGTACCACGGCACCATTTGCGTGTTCGAATGGTTAATAACTAATAAGTAACTGCTTCGTCCCTGGTATTCCCTATTTGAATATTTTGAACTGATCCAGTGTTTGTAAACAAAGGCCACAGTTATTGCGTTTTGATAGTACTTATTTTATACAGAATGGCGTCACTCTATGTATAGTATGATGCAGATTTTACTATGTTTTCACTGCTTTGCGTTTATAGTGCTGAACTCACGTGTCGTGTTAGGATATGATTGTTATTTTGGATGGTGCTGAGCTGGCACTGGTTGGGTTTTGTTCATTCTTTGACATTGTTCAGTTTCATTTTTTTGCATATATTTCATACTACATGTACTAACTCTTAAAACACCTTTCATAACTTTAGTTGCTTCTTCACCAAGTTTAACCCTTTAGCAAACAATCCCCTGTTTTTACAACCCTAAGATAGAAGCCTATTGAAAACATTGTGGGAAAAGGAGAAAATGCTGGTAGCCAGCATTTTCTCCTTTTCCCGCAATATTTCTTTCCCTGCTGAAAACAAATTTCAAATTTGTGCTACATTGATTTTGTCGTCAAGTGCTTTCATTTCAGACCAGTCTAAAGTTTTGTAGTTTGGTAAAGAGTTAAATCAAGGTCAGACTGCAGAAAATTTTTGCTTAGACATTTTGGGTAAAAGTAATCTTGAAATTTTAATGATTTGGGTCTCATTTCTAGAATAAAAATGTCCTTTGGCTCCCTACTAAGGGTGATGCTTATTTCTGTGGCGTATCTTTATTTACAAGGCTATGTTACAATGTAGAGACCTAACATCACTTTCCCTGACAAACCAACAAACACACATTTCGTACCTGTGCAGAAGAGGGCTTTTGAAAACATTAAGGAAAAGGAGAAAATGCTTGATATATCGGCATTGCTTTGTACCTGCTCTGTTTGAACAACAGTAATTTTGTTTTCTGTAAAATGTTTCAAAATGAACAAACCCATTGTTATTTTTCATTTTGTAAACCCTCTATCAAAAGACAGAATTTTAGACTGGTTCAAAATGAAAGTAATTGCTGATGAGAAACTATATAATGCACAAATTAGGAAATTTTGCTTTGTAAGGGTAAAAATCATTGTGGAAAAAGGAGAAAATGCTGGTTACCAACATTTTCTCCTCTTTTTTTTGCCCACAATATTTTTATCAGTCCTTTTCACTGGGGTATGTTAAACCTTGGGATTGTGTGTTTAGGAGCCCAAAAAAGTTAAATCTTTGAAAAACATATTTCCACAAGGACCTCTGTTGATAGTTGCTGCCATATTACTTAACTCTTTCCCAAACAACAAATTTTAGACTTCCAAACTGAAAAAGTTTGCAGACGACAATTTTAATTTTCATAACAATGGCAGAAAATTATCGGAACGGGCAGAAAACACTGTGGGAAAAGGAGAAATTGCCCGTTACGAGGAATTTCTCCTTTTTCCCACAGTGTTTTCAGAAGACTTGTACTGCAGACACGTAAAAACAAGGGCTTGTTTGGGAAAGGGTTAACTCTTTACCACATAATCCCGACTTTTAATACCCTTGAAAGAGAAGGCTTTTGAAAACACTGTGGGAAAAGGAGAAAATGTGGGTGACCAATCAGCAAATGCTTTCAATTCTGCCAGGTCTAAAATCTTCTTGTCTGGTACAAGGTTAAGGCTTCTTTCTTTAAATTTTCCAAAAGCTTGCATTATTTCATGACCAGTGTCGTAAAGCTTTTTTTATGTGTCTGCTAGTTTTGTGACTTGCGGAGCTTTGGAGAGGTTTTAACTCTTTACCACACGAGAAAGTTTTAGACTGGTCCAAATTGAAAGCATTTGCAGACGACAAAATAAACATGACTGAAAAATAGGAATTTGTTCTGGAAAGGGTAGAAAACACTGTGGGAAAAGGAGAAAATGCTGGTTACCAGCATTTTCTCCTTTTCACACAGTGTTTTCAAAACTTCTCTTTCTCAGGGGCGTCAAAAGTAGGGATTGTGTGGTGATGGGCTAAATAACTTTTTAGATATTGTTGTTTATGATGTCAGGCTTTTTTAAAGATTTTTTCCAAGGGTTAGTTCAAATGGTTTGGGAGTAAGCTGTTTGTCAATAAAGAAATTTGATTTTTTTTCTAACTAGGAAATGTGTTCCAGATAAGATGTTAAAGTAATTTGTTTGCTGGATACAAACTTGCCAAACAATGTTTCAGATTTTAGGCCAACTAGGTTTCCTAAAGTCATTGTGTTACTGCTGACTGGGAGAATGATAAGAAGTATATTTTTGTATTGAGTTTTGTCATATTTGATGTATATCATATCTTCGGTTTACTTCAAAAACCTCGTAACTACAGCTTGTAACAAGCTGTAGTTACAAGGTTTTCAAAGAAAATCGACAATGTGAAGCTGTTTGATTAAGATGCATCCGTTCAAACCGAGTCCCAATGAATAAATCCTGACAGTTGGTTCCTGGGCCCGTATTCACCAACCATTCTGAAGAATATTCTAAACAAAATTAATGGTGTAGCCAGGTCAAGAGTTGTGTTACTTTCAGATTAAGAAAATTGTGGAGAATAAGACAAAGAATGTTCTTAAGAATGGTTGGGGAAATTACTCAAGGCCATAGCTCCTTGTATTACAAAACACAGTTGTTTACACTTGGAAAAAAGAAAAGACAATTTTGCTGAAAGTGGTTACCATTTAGAGTATATCAAATAGCTTCTACAATTCAAAACTTTTATAGGGGAAGGCCCTCCAGACCCTCTAGGGCAATCCCCCTTGCTTTCCTCTCCTCTTGGCACTTCCTCAGTCCTGCTAGTTCTTTTCAATTGAGGGTTGAATGAGTAACAGGGGGTCCTGTTTGAGCCTGACTGGATCCTCTGGGTTTTTGGGCAAAACACTTCAGAGCCATAGCCTTGTACTGGTGAATTCCAGGAAAAACATGAATATGTGAGCTGTCACCATGATATAACTGAAAAGAATGTTGACAGTAAAACACTCAAGTAATCATTTAATCAATGAGTTACACACCAAACATGTTCCTATATTGCAGGGTGGAGTATGGGTGGATTTTGAGAGGAAAGCTCCTGAGAACCTTTAACAATGTGGCTTTTGATGTCTATCCACGAGTTCTGGCCTTCTTTGTGATTCTGCCTCCAGCTCTAGTGGGCAGACCTCTACGCCCAGATCACCTATATATTGTCGTGCCCTATGTCTATTCATTTGTTCTGGTTGTGGTACATCTTACATTCCTGTATAATGTAATGGAATTGTCAAAGATGGCTGTGACCTGTCGGCGTATCAGGGTACTGGAACATAAATTTTATCTTTACTTAACATACAACTCTGAAGGCTTATTTCATGCTGTCTTACGAACAAAGTCTGTAACAAGGAAACAAATGAACAAATGCATAGTAGAAATATAGGGACCAGGCAGGATTCGAACCTTGAATGCCTAGACAAAAGGCCAATACTATAACCACTGAGCTAGAGAAAATTTTCCCTTATGCAGTGTGTTAGGTATTGTATTTAAATCTGGGTGAAGCCATGCATGAAGCCGTAACAGCTCTTTGGTAGATAATGGAGAAATAACGAAGGAATATTTTTCAGTATTTCATGGTAATGATCAGTGAAAAATACTGATTTTACGATTCAACTCTTCAATCGAAGGCGGAAACTGTATTTTCCACACACTTACAGAGTTACCTAGGTAAAGAGTGTATGCCATAATCAACTAGGTGGAAATATGACATACTTTACCATACATTTCTCAGGCTCTATTTAACTCTTTACCACACAAGAAAATTTTAGACTGGTCCAAATTGAAAGCATTTGCGGAAGACAAAATAAAGGTGACTAAAAAGTAGAAATTTGTTCTGGGAAGGGAAGAAAACACTGTGGGAAAAGGAGAAAATGCTGGTTACCAGCATTTTCTCCTTTTCCCACAATGTTTTCAAAGGCTGTCTTTCTCAGGGTCGTTAAAAGTCGGGATTGTGTGGTAAAGGGTTAATTGTGTTGTGTGTAACTTTTTGTGTGGAGGGGGTATGCCACAGGGAATTACTGAAAAGAACGTTGATGTAAATCTCCTTGAAAATGGGATTAGATGCATGAAATAAACAGAATATTTGTGCTTTGTTTTACTGAAAGATGCACAACTGGTGAAAATGTACCAATGACGTTTACTCCATAATTATGAATTTCAATCTTTCACCAAAAATTTATTCCTCCAATTAATCATTTTTTTGTTGCATTTGCAGACATAACTTTGCAATGTTCAATATTCAAAGCCTATGCTAAAGACAAATGATACTTGTATTTTAAAATTTGTATCAGATAGGGTTATAGGGTCAAAAACATTGTTAGAAAAAGAGAAAATGCTGGTAACTAGCATTTTCTTCTTTCTCTACAATATTTTTAAAGGCCTCTCACTCTCAGTTGTGAAAAGTTTGGATTGTGTAGTAAAAGGTTAAACCAAAAACATGTGGATACTGCAGTTTATACTTGTAAACGACTGGATGTCACTTTTGTTCATACTCGTACATGATTTAATATCTCTGCCATTCATACTTGTAAATAACTGGCTGTCCATTCTGTTCATACTTGTAAATGATTGGATGTAGCTGCTGTTTATATTTGTAAATGATTGGATGTCACTGCTGTTCATACTTGTAAATGATTTAATATCACTGCCATTCATACTTGTAAATAATTGGATGTCACTGCTGTTAAAACTTGTAAATGATTGGATGTCACTGCTGTTCATACTTGTTAATGATTTAATATCACTCTGGTTATACTTGTAAATGATTGAATGTCACTGCTGTTCATACTTGTCAGTGATTGAATATCACTGCCATTAATACTTGTAAATAATTGGATGTCAATTCTGTTCATACTTTTAATGATTGGATATTACTGCTGTTCATACTTGTAAATGATTTGATGTCACTACGGTTCATATTTGTAGTTGATTGGATGTCGCTGCTGTTCATACCTGTAAATAATTGGATATTGCTGCTGTTTATACCTAAAAATTATTTGATGTCACTAGTGTTCATAACTGTAAATGATTGGATGTCATTACTCTCCATATTTGTAAATGATTGGATGTCGCTGCTGTTCATTCCTGTAAATGATTGGATATCGCTGCTGTTTATACCTGTAAATGATTGGATGTTACTCCTGTTCATATTTGTAAATGATTGGATGTGGCTGCTGTCCATACCTGTAAATAATTGGATATCACTGCTGTCCATACCTGTAAATGATTAGATGCCACTACTGTTCATACCTGTAAATGATTGGATGTCACTACTGTTTATATTTGTAAATAATTGGATATTACTGCAGTTCATACTTGTAGATGGTTTGATATCACTGCCAGTCATACTTGTAAATGAAATGAGGTCACTTCTGTTCATACTTGTAAATGATTAGATATCGCTGCCATTCATACTTGTAAATGATTGGATGTTACGTCTGTTCATACTTGTAAATGATTGGATGTCACTGCTGTTCATACTTGTAAATGATTTAGTATCACTGCCCTTCATACTCATAAATCACTGGATGTCAGTTCTGTTCATACTTAAAAATGATTGGATATTGCTGTTGTTTATACTTGTAAATGATTTGATCTCACTGCTGTTCAAACTTGTAAATGATTGGATGTCACTGCTGCTCATACTTTTGAATGATCCGATGTCACTGCTGTTCATACTTGTAAATGATTGGATGTCATGGCTTACTAGCCATGGAAATGATGGGATGTTGCCACTGTTCATACTTGAAAAAGATTGATGTATATGCTGTTATACTTGAAAATGGTTGGAAGTCACATCTTTTCATACTTATAAGTGATTGAATGTCACTGCTGTTCATGCTTGTAAATGATTGGATACACTGCTGTTCATGCTTTAAAAATGGATTGATATCATGGGTGTTCATACTTGTAAATGATTGGATATGCTGCTGTCATGATTGTGAATGTATGGATATCACTGCCAGTCATACTTGCACATGATTGGATGTCACTGCTGTTCATACTTGTAAATGATTGGATGTCACTGCCTTTCATACTTGTAAATGATTGGATGTCGCTGCTGTTCATGCTTGTAAATGATTGGATGTCGCTGCTGTTCATACTTGTAAATGATTGGATACCATTACTGTTCATACTTAAAAATGATTGGACATTTTTATTTATGTTACAAGACTGCTAGATTTCTTGTTCAGTCTTTTTGTATTTTCATTCAGGTGGAATCAGGACTTGATTATTTAACTGTCTTTTCCTCATATACAACTTAAAAGGTTCTTTTCCGATGGTGCTTTACACTGTGTCCTATTGGTTGACTATGATGATAAATTATCTGCAGTGTTACGGTAGTTTGGCCCACTAATTTTAATTATTATTATAGGTTTGCTCATTACTTAAAAAATACTGGACTGAGAAATGTGTTGGACCTCATTGACCAACAGTATATAATAGAAGTCAGAATTATATTCAAATGAAGTCTAATTTTGAATTTCAAAACCAGCTATCTGATTGGATGAAACGTTCTGCCGATCAGATGACTAGTTAACAGAAAAAGGGTCATAACCCATAATAATTTTTTACTATGGACTGTTTACCACATAATCCGGAGTTTAAGAAGAAATCTTTTGCAAACATTGTGGAGAAAGAAGAAAAAACTGGTAAAAAGCATTTTCTTTTCCCCTAGAGGTAGATTTTTCATTGTGAAATGTCTTTTTTAGTTCAAGCTAATTTTCTTTCTGCTTTAATTATGCTAGCATGCTACATGCAATCACCCTTCACCATGTTTTCAATAATGGTTTGCTTCAAAAACGAAAAAAATCGGTGCCAGTAGAGCAATTTCAGGGCCTTCAGGGTCTTCTAGTTTGAACACCAGTATATATATATATATTTTATGATGGTTGGTTATAATCTTTCAACTCAAGTAATAGACCATCTGCCAATTACTGTTACTGACGTGTCACCACGAGTTACTTCCCTTTCCACCGGACAATCTTTCCAAATCTTGTATATATACACGAATAGTAAAAGGGTCATGGAATACAGCTTAAACGCTATAAAAAAAAGACAAAAAAAAAAAACCTAAAACGGCCGTGCCGGTAGTTTTATCAATTATCTTTTTCGAAGACACATACAAAAAAGAACTTGTATTATCAATTTTTTGGTAGAATTCAGACAGTAAAGCGATATCATAAGCGTTGTCTCCTGCCGGGTCTGTTGATAGAACTTTTTGTATGCAAACTGCATTAACCCTTAGGCTGCCAAGCGTGATTCGATGACCTTTTGCAGACAATATAGATTCAGATCAGATTACGAAGAACGTGCATTCTGATCCTAGATCTTCACTATCCGATACGCAGAGATTTTTCCTCGAGATTGACCCTCCGTAACAGATTTTAACAATTCCAAACCTTTTCAAGTGATCAACCTAAGACTAAACGGGATAAACACTTAATTGTGACACTTATGTGTTAGTCGGTCCCTAAAAAGAACATCACATCTTTTCATATAGATCACCCACTTTGACGGTAAAATACCGAGATCAAACGAACACCCAGCTAACCCTTTACTAGCTTTGCAATGAAAATAAATCAGTATAGCACGTATTCGCTTCGTGAAAATGAATCTCTAATATCTTTTTTTTTTTCCTAGAGGGAATGGAAGGTTTGAAATTTGAATTAAACTTTGTTATTACGATAGTCAACTTATACGGTATAGTTCAAACAGTAATATGAGAAAAATGCAACTATAAAGATTTTTAAAAATGTTAATTATGTCAAAGTCAGGACTTTCGCTGTAAATTCAAAATGTATAATGTCCCAGTTTCTTGATTGTAGACTGTCTCTGTCTTTTAACCCTTTACCTGATACGCCAATTTGAGGCTCTTCCATTTTAGCAGAAAATAAAGATATGATGTCAAAAATATGGACAAATGAGGATACAAATATCTGATTGAGTGGAAAACATTGTGGGAAAAGGAGAAATTGCTCGTTACGAGCAATTTCTCCTTTTCCCATAATGTTTTCAAAAGCTGTCTGTTGTTGATACGTCAAAATGAGTATCTGTGGAGTAAAGGGTTAACAGATACTGGAACGATATTTTTTTTTGGGGGGGGGGGATTATCAAATTACTAGTTTAAATTAATCAAAGCACAGATTCCTGGACTTCAAGCCTGTACGTTACAAACTTAGCTACGGAATTCGGCAAACATTGGTTGAATAATCACACATAAAAATAGGAAAAGTCTAATGCAGTTATATTGATGTTACCCCCCCCCCCCCCCCCCCATTTTTTACAACACTGAAATTTTCATTGACTCATTTACGAAACAGAAATTTGAGACTTGCCTAAATTGTAAGCCTTTGCAGATAACAATTTGAATGTGGTATGGTTTTAAATGGTTACCGTGAATGTTTTCATCCGACGACAACACTTTGGACTCTTCCAGATACTTAGCATATGAAGACGATAGAATAAATGTGGGTCAAATGGTTGTAATTGTCTTTGAAAAAGTAAAAAAAGAAAACTATTGTTGAAACAGGAGAAAATGCTTGTTGCAAGCCCTTCCTTTTTTCCTTAAATATTTTCTCTCACACTTTAAAAGTTTACTTTTCACAGATGTTTCTGATCTACATATCGATTACTTTTTTGTTAGTGGGGTGGGGTGTTAAGGTTGAGTAAGTGAGACAAGTAACAGACAGTGAGACAAATCAGCACGTCTGCCCCCCTTTTTTCCGGGTCGCTCGAAATACTTTGGCAAAAAGGTTACATAGCTGTCCAGGGACAGTCCATTTACTGATATTAAAGCACTATTATCAAACATCCTTGTTGCACTTTCAGGTATGTACCTATTGAAGAATAAATTCATTTTATAGATATGAAACAAAAGAAACATGGCTTCAGATCAAATTTCAGACCATCCATAACTTCTTCACAAAATATTTATTAAATCTTCATTTTGAGTATTTAACCCTTTACCGAACAACAAATTTTATAGACTGGTCCAAATTGAAAGACAAAAAAAAAAAAAAAAAAAAAAAAATTGTTTCCAGCAGGGTAGAAAACATTATGGGAAATGGAGAAATGCTGGTTACCAGTATTTTCTTCATTTCCAACAATAATTTCAAAATGCTTCTACCTCAGGGTCTTAAAAACCGGGGATTGTTTGGTAAAGGGTTAAAAAAATCTAATGAAATCTTACTAAAAAAATGGGTGAAGGGTTAACTCGGTGTTCTTTTGATCTCGGTATCGCACTGCAGGGTGGGTGACCTTTAGAACAGCTGTAATGTACTTGCTTCTTACAGATTAACACACGCGTGTCACATTAATTGACTCTTCTTATCTTTTGTTTCATATCACTTTACCCCTTTAGTGATCATTAATGGACAGGATTATGAATTTTAAACAGGTTTCAGAGGGTAAGTTCGTTCTTAGTCTCTACATGCTCTTTATTTCAATACGATCTCATTAAATGCATATTTTGTCTGTTTATGATTATTTTTTTCAAAAGCAATATCACGAAATATGTTTGAATTGTGTTCGAATTAATTTCCTCTAGATTTCTTGCCATGCTATTTTCTTTTTAGTTATGAATTTGTCCAAATTTAAAGGAATTGCAAACGGGACATACGGCATTTATTATTGAAATAATGCTTTGATTGTCCGGTGTCACGTGATATTTCTGGTGCGCCGCTTACGATAAAATGGAAATATCGCTTATATCAAATCTAATTGGCAAATCGTCTATTTAGTTAAGAAATAAACTTCTTTTTATTGTTGTTTATCGTTCAATAAACCACTGTTGTAAGTTATGAGGCACAATGAATAATCTATGAGGGCCATAGCCCAAGTTGTTTATTCTTTGCGCCTCATAACTCACAGTGTTGTTTATTGAACGATAAAGCAAGATAGAAAGAAGATTATTTCGATTCTAACTCGGCATATTCTTAATGAAAGGAAAATAAGTTCAAACTTGGAGTAAACACGCTAATGAAGATTATGCTCCGTTGAATAACTCGCTCATAACTCACTTGATACAGAATGACGTCACTCTACATGGATTGTCGCAGATTTTACCACGCTTTCCTTGCACTGTGTTTACAGAGCCGAATTAACATGTCATGTTAGAATTGTAAATTACATGTATTTCTTTGACTTGAAGCAAAACATGTTTAAAAACAATAAAATCAGCAATATCTCCTTTGGCCATGATTATTTGTCCTCAGCAAGCATAAAAATAAATGCGCTATTTCTTTGACTTGAAGCAAACCATGTTTGAAAACGTTAAAATAGCTGAGTATCTCCTTTTGCCATAATTATTTGTCCCCAGCAAGCATAAAAATAAATGCTCAACTATTCTGATCCCGCATTGTATGTCTGTTTACCTGTTACTCCTACAATTATTTCGGACACTTTTTGTGCAGAAACTATCAGACCGGTAGACTACATACATACCATAATTATATCATACTCAAGCTTAAGTTATAGAATAGAATGAATATAAAAGAAATATATTTAAAAACAGAGAGAGACCTAGAAATGTTCAAATGGTCTTATGTCATATGACTTTTTTGAAATAGAAAGAACAATAAAAAGTCATTGTTGAAAAATTGAATAAGAAATCAGCAATAACTCACAGAGCTCCAGATAGAGGAAGTGATTTTAATTCGAGATCGAAAATATTAATTATTCTCCACTAAACCCTATGTTGCGGGTAATCATTAGAATCATCTCTATGAGAGAATTCTAGTGAGTACCAACAACATAGGGTTTCAAAGAGAAATAAAGCCCTAGAGTCCCATCAGCTTCCAAAAGTAAATAAATTGGTAGTAAAAATGCATTCAAATTTCAACAAAACCATTTAAAAGTATGTAAACTATTGTAAAGACGACAATCTGTTATTGTTATTTTTGCCTAAGTATTCTTTGCCAGCAGAAAAAATTAATTTTAAAAGTAGGCAAAATTTTACCAGGTCACTCTGCCTTTTGTTAACTCTACCAAAGAACAAAATTTTAGACTGGTCCAAATTGAAATTGTTTTCAGAGGACAAAACAAACCTAACTCAAAAATTGAAATTTGTTTCCAGCAGGGTAGAAAACATTGTTGGAAAAGGAGAAAATGCTGGTTACCAGTACTCTATCTCAGGGTTGTAGAAACCAGGGATTGTTTGGTAAGTGTTAACTTCTTACCTGATTTTCAAATTCATTTTTCTGCAAGGCACTAACACTTGATCCAGCCATGCATACAATTTGTCATCTTCACTTTTAATTTGTCATAGCATACGTCATCAGAGACATTTTAAATCCGCCATTTTCTTTTTGAAAGGAAGTTTTTCAGCTTGTACATTATTGCTATTGAAGATCTGTCCAAACAAAGCAGTGCATATGGTACCTGACAACTTTCTTCCTTAGTATACATTGATATTTTTTTTTCATTAGTTTCATTGATTTTGCAATTACTTCAGCACAATTTTCGAAGCCGGTGACGTATGTGCGATTTAAAAACAGATTTTGTATACAATGGTGTTAAGAATAATTGTGTTGAAGTGTTTAGAGCTACAACATTGTTTCATGGCATTTTGATTTCATGAATAGAACAGATATATTTACCGTCACCAGATGAAGTAGGTATTCTAAGTAAATATTAGATACATATATCTTTTTAAAGTAAAGAATCTGCACTTTGCGCACAGAATGGTGGCTATCCCGACACCTCTGAATGACGTAGGTTGTCACCCTGGACTCTTAGAAAGTCCGATTCAAATTTTATACATTTTGACACATTACCACACAGCAAAATTTTACACCTATCCGAATCAAAAGCATTGTAGATGACAATTTCAGAGTGGCCTAAATGGCACATTTTTGCATTGATAGTGTAAACTTTGTGGGAAAAGGAGAATATGCTGGTTACCAGAATTTTCTCCTCCCACAGTGTTTTCAAAAGGCTTTTTTCCCCAGGAGCATCAAAATTCAGCATTGTGTGGTAAGTGTTAACACCTGCTTTGCTTACTATTGGCCAGTACTGGGCCTTTGAGAATCTGGGGATTTCTCTAGAGCAACAGATTTGTCGTTCACAGGAATGAATACTGGTGGATTTTAAAGAAAACCTTTTTAAATGTGAATTACTTCATGTGTGACGAATGTTGTACGAAATGGGGGATCATGGTTGTTGTGTTTGTTTGGAAAGCTGTCGGTATACCCGTACGCCCAGCAGAACTTTATTTCTATCAAGTGATGATGTTTGCCTTTTCGGAGGCAATAGTCTGGCGCATGATCATGCATAATTGGACGTTTGTTAAAGATTTAACAGTTACTCTAAAACGAGTTACAGTAAGTGAACATCGCTTTTTAGCTCACCTGAGTACAACATGCTCAAGGGGAGCTTTTAGGATCATCCAGTGTCCGTCTTCCATCATGCGTCGTCAATTATTCTTTAAACATCAACTCCTCCTTAACCGCTTGGCCAATTTGGACCAAACTTGGCTGGAATGTTCCTTGGGAGGTCTTCTCTGAAACTTGTTCACAGAATTTGATTCTGCCAAAAACTCTGGTTGCCATGGCAACCAAATGGAATTTTCTAGGAAATTCTTTAAAAATCTTCTTCTCTTAAACTGCTGGCCACATTTTAAAATAATTTCTCAGAGATGTTCCTTCAAACAGTTTTCAAACAGTGTTCGCGAAATTTTGATCCGTCAAGAAACATGGCTCTGGTGAATGGGGGTTTCTTGCACTATACATAAGTGAAAAAATTCTTAAAGATTCGTCTTCTCTGAAACTGCTGGTCAGATTTTGAAATAATTTCACAGAGATGTTCCTTTAATGACCGTTTTCAAAACTTGTTCATGAAATTTTGATTCGTCAAGAAACATGGCTCTGGTGAATAGGGGCTACTTGCACTATATGGAAAAGAAGAAATTCTTAAAAATTTTTCTTCTGTGAAACCTGTTGTCAGACTTTAAAATAATTTCACAGAGATGTTCCTTTCATGACTGTTTTCAAAAACTGTTTGTGAAATTTTGATTTGTCAAGAAACATTGCTCTGGTGAATGGGGGCTACTTGCACATAATATGGAAATGAAAAAATTCTTGAAAATTCTTCTTCCCTGAAACCTGTTGTCAGATTTTAAAATAATTTCACAGCAATGTTCCTTGGGTGACCCTTTTCAAAATCTGTTTGCGAAATTTTGATCCGTTCAGAAACATGGCTCTAGTGAATGGGGGCTACTTGCACTATACGGACATGAAGAAATTCTTGAAAAATCTTTTTTTCTGAAACGGTTGGTCAGATTTTAAAAAAAATTCACAGAAATGTTCCTAGAATGGCCCTTTTCAAAAATTGTTGGCGAAATTTTGATAGGTCAAGAAACATGGCTCTGGTGAATGGGGCAGTACTTGCTCTGTACAGAAATGAAGAAACTCTAAATATTCTTCTTTTCTGAAACTGCTGGTCAGATTTTGAAAAGGAGTTTTACAAGTGACCTTTTGAAAATTGCTTGGCAAAATAATGATTTTGTTTCCAGTATTTCAATACCTCAAAAAAAAAAATGGCTATGGTCCTCTCAAAAATTCAGGTGAGCGATCCAGGGCCATCTTGGCCCTCAATGTTTTTGTCTCCTCCCAGTTTAAGTCTTTATCAAACGACAAAATTTTGGGTTGTCCAAATCAAAAGCATTTGCAGAGGACAAAATAAAATTGACAGAAAACAATGTTTTCTAAAGGCATCTTTCTCAGGGCCGTCAAAAGTAGGGATTGTGTGGTAATGGGTTAAAGACTTAACAATTACTCTAAAATGAGTTACAGTAAGTCTGCATAACTTTTTTTGGGTATGTCCAAATTGAAAGCATTTGCAGATAGCAAATGTTGTATTGTTTGGTAAATTGTTAACTTGAGAGGAATCTTAAGATTATCTTCTGTTAAATCTAGTAGTCCTTGATTGCATTAATTTGGTCTGTTGGCCTAAATCCACATCCTGTAATATTAAAAACCTGTGACGATACCTTAGCCCGAAACAAAATATTGTTGGTTTACTTCAAAAACCTTGTAACTACTTCTTGAAACAAGCTTTAGTTATGAGGTTTTTGAAGTAAACCAACAATATGTATATGGTTTGATTTACCTGACTGTGCCTGATTTTTTTGTCCAATCATATAGATTTCACCAAACATGAACTCTGTTTTTGGATCGAGGGTGTCTGCTTTGTTGATGTACATCTTGCTTGACCAGCCTTGAAATGTCAACTTTTTTGGTCGATTTTGTCCATTGTCTGCACATGTCATATTCTTCAAAGATTCGACCTGTCTGCTATGAGGCATCCCTCCCCCCCCCCCCCCCTAATATTAGGGATTGTAGTAATATGCGCAATAAAGTAGCCATGGAGAAAATCGCTTTTATCATTATGTATGAGGATAAATCAGGCCTGGTTTAGCTCCAGATTTCTCTAAACTGCCGATTATAGCTGACTGAATAGCACCAGGTAGCGTTCTATTGAGTAAATGTTTATTTTAGTTTGAAATTCAAAGTAACTGATGTCACAGAGGAAAGTGGTCCGGTTCTGTACCCAGAATGCCAAAATAAGATAGATGTGTATTAGCCGAATGTCATGTAGCAGGAGATACCATTAATGCCATTTTGTCTGATCTAGAATGGCTTTCATCACTGACCTTTTACCAAACAACATAAACATAGTTCAAAAATTGAAATCATGTGGGAAAAGGAGAAAATGCTGATTACCAGCATTTTCTTCTTTTCCCTCAGTGTTTTCATAAAACCTTTTTCTTAGGGTCATTTTAAGCTGTGATAGTTTGATACAGGGGTTATGGGAATATATCCATACAGTTGCCTAAGAACCTGGCTGCGTAGGTTGACCACAGTTGATGGATAGTGCTTGTAGGGCCACTGTAACCATCAATGAAATGCAATGAAATTAATGATGTATATAACAAATTAGTTACAATTAAAATGAAGTCAAACTGATAAGTCAAAACATACAAGATTATAATTTGTTAGATATAGATGGGTATGAAATTTTGTGCAAGGAAACGAAGCTGTGATTGTAAACGAAAATTACATTTCCTACAAATGATTAAAATGGAGTAGTGGCGCTAGGGATCACCCTAAAAGATTCACTCTAAATATATATATTGCATGTATGATGTATGTCTTACAATATGTTACATTGCCACACTGAGCAATAAAATGATCGGTGGAAATGGATCTTTAAGCCTATACCTGAGTCACAGTGCCGACTGTAAGAAACGCTGAGAAACAAGCGTTTGGAAAACATTGTTGGAAAAGGAGAAAATGCTGGATACCAGCATTTTCTCCTTTTTCAACAGTGTTTTCTACCCTATTACAGACAGCATGGTGCATGTTGCATTTAGTTTTTGGTCAGCAAATGCATTCAACTTGGACAAATCTAGAGTTTCACAGTATGGTAAAGAGATTATGCAAAACCGTTGTAACTTATAAACCCATACAGAAATATGTAAGTGATCCCTATCAAAGTTTGAGTAGTATAATTGGCATCCTCGGATACCCCGGGGTCTCCCTATTTGCTACGCTACATCGACCCCTGGGACAATTGACTAATAAAACTTTGAATCAGCCGCCGAAAATCGATACGAAACGTCATAGCGTACAGTCCACTCGCCCATCACAAAATGATGATGGAACCAATGAAAAGCCAGCATTCGGCCAGCGGTAAAGCAAGGGAAATTCAATTAATTGTCCCAGGGGTCGATGTAGCGTAGCAAATAGGGAGACCCTGGGGTATCCGAGGATGATAATTGGCTGAATCGTACAATTTCACTGTCTGGGTCCTTTCACTTGCGTGGTAAAGTGGATACTGACAAAGGAGACTACCAATAGGCATCATATGCATATATCCAAGTTATGAGCCGACTTGAAGCTTTTTAGCCATATTAACCATGTGTACCTTTTACCACAAAATTACTTATGATGACTCTGTGAAAGAGGCTTTTTGAAAACATTGTGGGATAAGGAGAAGATGCTGGTGAAATTGTGGATTGCAAATACTTCCAGTGTGGACAGGGCTAAAATTTTGTTGTCTGGTAAAGAGCTAAACTGTATTTAAATCTGCCCTTTATTTCCTTAGAGCCTCTGTGCTCCATTTTTTTCCAAGCCTGGTAGCCCAGTTGATAGCATACAGGACTGCAGAACAGAGGGTCGCTGGTTTGATCCCCTGCTTAGTCAGTTTCTGTCTGAGGATTGATGATGGTCGTTGTGACAGGATTCACGCCTCTTCTCTCTCACTGCTGACTTATGTTTTGACAATTATTATGTGGGGAAAGTAGCCATAGGCTTGGAAAGAATATTGTGCTGAATGCTACTAAAAGAAAATTATGGAAAAATGTTGAAACCATGTTAAACTCAATACAATCTATAATCAATCTGCTCCACTTTGTTTGCCTTAGTTTCTTGTGTGAGTTCATCTGTGTGTTTGCAAGGATTAATTGACAGATTTGTGTATCTGCAAAGATTGACAGAGATCAATTGGTATTGAACATTTTACATGAAACAATTTATAGGTACAAAAATGAAATATGAATAATGAATAGCCAAAACATACAAGATTATCATTTGCTTCACATAGGTGCATTGGTAAACAAGATAATCTGTGACATTCATTGAAATCATATAAACTGCACCATCCTCCATCTATTGTCTAAAGCAGAAAGGAAAAACGATACAAAAACCAGTACAGTAGTATAATGAGACAAGGAGATACAGGAGTTGTTCAATAAATAGAGGAAATACATTATCATTATACTGCAAGAAAATTTCTCATGTTCTGATTGGATAAAATGCCCTGAACATACATGTATATATCATGCACACTGGCAAAGCCAACGTAAAAGTAGTTTTTCTTTCGGGAACCCGGTATACATGACTACACTATCAACACAACATCCAAAATGGCGAGGTCGATCATGATTAACATGAAGATGCATGTTTTAGCACTAATTACCAAGGTTTCAGTGACATCAGTTCCCAGTGAAGTCAGTTTTCATTGAATTGGGGCACTCAGAAGGGAAATTCTGCTTTGACAATGTACTCTTTTTTTTTAACCGAAGAGCAGGAACAATTTCCTTAAAAAGGTTGGAATTGTGCAATAAATTTGTTGTAGGGTCAGGGAACTTAGAAACTTGTTCAGGGCAGTGGTGAAGTATGTATAATATCTCTCCTCTCTGGGAGGATGTCATTTATTATTTTTTTTTGAGTCCCTCAAAATACTCTACTCCTCTCTTTATATGCACAATTACAGTCTTCTGCAGTCTATCAAATACTGCTTTGTACTAATCTTTAGAGGTACCCCTAAAACTACATTTACAGTTTTTGACATGTCTCGGACAGGGTATATCATTTTCCTGCTAGTATTTTCTTCAGTCTAGGAAGTAACCAGAAGTCACATGAGGCTAGAACAGGGTCCGTATTCACCAACCATTCCTAAGAACATTTTTAGTTTTATTCTTCGGAATTTTGTCAATGTAAAAGTAACAGAACTTCTGATTGGCAAATCCAATATTTGTTTTAGCCAATCAGAAATTCTGTTACTTTCACAGTTAGAAAATCTTAAAGAGTAAGACAACGAACAAAATCTTAAAGAGTAAGACAACGAACATTCTTGAGACTGGTTGGAGAGTACAGACTGGGGACTTTCTGGGGAAATGGAGGAGTGTGATAAACAGGTACTCTGATGTTGAGGTAAATAGGGGGTGATATATCCACTTGTTACACTGTTCCCAAAGCTGCTGGTAGTTAAACAGCATCTTTCCAAAAATGGTACACAGTAGATAATTTGCTGGCTTTCCCCTTTCGTAGTTTGTTCCTGTCTATATATCATAATACCTTCAGTTGTAATAATTAAGTTGAAGGGCAGGGTTCCTATACCATTAGCCCTCCTATAAATGTATAGTATACCGGTAGATGAACCATATTACATAAGATCTATTATATGAATTGTTCCTATACAAAACATTCCCATCCTTGGATACCCCGGGGTCTCCCTATTTGCTACGCTACATCGACTCCTGGGACAATTAGTTGAATTTCCTTCGCTTTACCGCTGGCCGAATGCTGGCTTTTCATTGGTTCCATCATCATTTTGTGATGGGCGAGTGTACTGTACGCTATGACGTTTCGTATCGATTTTCGGCGGCTCGCTTTACCGCTGGCCGAATGCTGGCTTTTCATTGGTTCTATCATCATTTTGTGATGGGCGAGTGGACTGTACGGTATGACGTTTCGTATCGATTTTCGGCGGCTGATTCAAAGTTTTATTAGTCAATTGTCCCAGGGTCGATGTAGCGTAGCAAATAGGGAGACCCTGGGGTATCCGAGGATGAAACATTCCCAAGTTTTGAAGATCCTGAGGAATAAGGCTTTGGAAAACATCGTGAGGAAATGCTGGTAACCAGCTTTAGCCCTGTTTAATATGTCATCTACAACTGTTGTCCATTTGGAAAACTTGTTTGGTTCAAGATTAACTATGTGGTTAAACGAGTGTGACAAAGGAGAGATGGCCTTGTTAAAAGCATTATTTATTGTTACAATGCTCTTAAAAGTTTTTTGGTAGACCAAAGTGTCAGCAGTTAACCCATTACCACACAATCCCTACTGTTGACGCCCCTGAGAAAGAAGCCTTTAGAAAACATTGTGGGAAAAGGAGAAAATGCTGGTAACCAGCATTTTCTCCTTTTCCCACAATGTCGTCTACCCTTCACAAAACAAATTTCAAGTTTTCAGTCACTTTTTTTTTTGTCGTCTGCAAATGCTTTCAATTTGGACCAGTCTAAAATATTGTCGTTTGGTAATGGGTTAAGTTACACAGTCATGGTGTCTATTACAATTTTGTTGTAAGTAAGGCAGGTACTTTTTGCAGGAGAGAGAGGAAATCAGTGCTGCGTAGAACCTTCCTTGCTGTTAATTTCTTTCTTTCTGATGCCTATGGAACCAAATGTGCCTTAATCATTAATTTTGGACTCTGGATTGCCCTGGGAATTCCTCTGACCTCCTGGAGGTTATTTGTCTTGTACAATTATGTGCGCCAGTTTACAGATGCTATTGTGTTTCGAATGATTGTTGTCAATAGAACACTTTATAAAGATGTTTCTGTGACGATTTCTCGGATTATGGTAAGTCCTCATGATAAAGTTGAATAAATTACATGTATGTACTTTCTTTAAGCATACTGTAATGGAACTTTCCGCAATGTATTGGCAGCGATGTCTAGTGGACGGACCTTTAGTAGGACTTGACTTATAGCCTTTCTGTCAAAAATGGCCCTGCTCTTACCCTGACATTATAGGCAGCGTTGTCTAGTGGACGGACCTTTATTAGGAGTTGACTTATAGTCTTTCTGTCAAAAATGGTGCTGCTCTTACCCTGACATATAGGCAGCGTTGTCTAGTGGACGGACCTTTATTAGGAGTTGACTTATAGCCCTTCTGTCAAAAATGGTGCTGCTCTTACCCTGACATATAGGCAGCGTTGTCTAGTGGACGGACCTTTATTAGGAGTTGACTTATAGTCTTTCTGTCAAAAATGGCCCTGCTCTTACCCTGACATATAGGCAGCATTGTCTAGTGGACGGATCTTTATTAGGAGTTGACTTATAGTCTTTTTGTCAAAAATGGTGCTGCTCTTACCCTTACACATATAGGCAGCATTGTCTAGTGGACGAACCTTTAATAGGAGTTGACTTAAAGCCTTTCTGTCAAAAATGGTGCTGCTCTTACCCTGACATATAGGCAGCATTGTCTAGTGGACGGACCTCTACTTGGAATTGACTTATAGCCCTCATATGTTAAAAAGGGCCGTATCCTTTCACTTTTATTTGGGCTCTTATAAAGAAAACTTTGAAAGCTTTCCTCCAAACCATTTGGCGTAGAAGTGTAATTTTTGGTATACATGTATCATGATATAGAGGACCTCTACCAAGATTGTTCAAATGATTGCCCTGGGGTCAAAGCAGGAGGGGAGGGGGTGTCACATTTTGTTCTCTAAAGAGGGATTTAGGGCCATTCTTGCCTTTTTGTTAGAATATTCATATAGAAATACTCCTTGTCAGAGTTAAGTTTGTACTTCACAATCCTGATTTTAATAACCCTGAGAAAGAAAGCCTTTGAAAACATTGTAGGAAAAGGAGAAAATGCTGGTAACCCACAATGTTTTCTGCTCTTTCCAAATCAAATGTAAATTTTTGATTCTCATTAATTTTGTCATCTGCAAATGCTTTCAATTTTCACCAGTCTAAAATTTCGTCCTTTTGTAAAGAGTTCAATAACATCATATTGACAGCATGTGAAATGAATATATGCGACTTTTTTCTGGGCAATGAAATTTTACTGCTACAGAGATTTCATCATAACAGTTTGATGACTGTCAGTGCCAGTGATGTATAGCACATGAATTTTATTAGTTCCATTATAGCCCTTTTGTTCTCTTGAAGCAGATTTCAGTAGCATTTAACTCATTACCACACGGTCCCTAATTTTGACGACCCTGAGAAAGAATCCATTAGAAAAAATCGTAGGAGAAGGAGAAAATGCAGGTAACCAGCATTTTCACCTTTTTCCCATGATGTTTTCTACCCTTCACAGGACAAATTTCAAATTTTCAATCACTTTTATGTTGTCGTCTGCAAATGCTTTCCATTTGGACAAACCTAAAATTTTGTCGTTTGATGATGTGTTAGATTGTACAGTGCATCCTTCCATGCATTTTGGCTATTTCTCTAATCAGTTTTATGACCAATAAGCTCTTCTCAAGTGCAACATAAATATCTTGGTCTTTTTGACATCTGAAACGCAACTTTTTGACATTTGAAGTGCAACATAAAACTTTTGTTCTTTTTGACATCTGAAGTGCAAAATAAAACTCTAGGTCTTTTTGACATCTGAAGTGCAAAATAAAACTCTACGTCTTTTTGACGTCTAAAGTGCAACATAAAACCCTAGGTCTTTTTGACATCTGAAGTTCAACATAAATCTCTTGGTCTTTTTGACATCTGAAGTGCAAAATAAAACTCTACGTCTTTTTGAGACATAAAAGTGCAACATAAAATTCTAGGTCTTTTTGGCATCTGAAGTTCAAAATAAGTCTCTTGGTCTTTTTGACATCTGAAGTGCAACATAAAACTCTTGGTCTTTTTGAGACATAAAAGTGCAACATAAAACCCTAGGTCTTTTTGGCATCTGAAGTTCAACATAAACCTCTTGGTCTTTTTGACACCTGAAGTGCAACATAAAACTTTTTGGCATCTGAAGTTCAACAGAAAATGCTTGGTCTTTTTGAAATCTGAAGTGCAACATAAATCTGTGGTCTTTTTGAAATCTGAAGTCCAACTTTTTGACATTTGAAGTGCAACTTATATCTTTTGGTCTCTTTGACATCTGAAGTGCAACATAAATCTCTTGGTCTTTTTATGGCATCTGAAAATATCCATTTTCTTTTATGCACTTTGAGGGTAAACATATTGTAATTTGACAGTTGAATGGTGTTTTGGTTTAAATTATACCAGTAAATTTTCAGGCCGAAATACTGGTGTCACGCATGGATAAAATATCACATGAAACACACATACCAAAAAAAAAAAGATACAAATATCTATCACAAAAAATGGTTTCAAATATGATATAATGTATCTCACATGGGGAATATGCACATATATGCAATTTGATTGGTCAGAATGTCATACATAAAAGGGAAGTTACTACCGCCTAAACCATTATTTGTTTTATCACGTTTGCTGTTTTCAAATGAAATATTAATGATTGCAATATTTTGTCATTTAAATTTGCTTGTATGTAATAAAAGGAACACTATGTTATTATACATTACCTTTGATCTCTGGTGCACCCATCTTGGTAGCTCAATGCTTGGCTTCTCTATCTTGTGATCTAGTAGTTGCTGGTTCAATACCCAGTTGAGGCAACTTTTTTTGCTGGTCATTTTATGTCTCTCACCTCTGATGCATGTAAGAAAGGTAGTCATTGACTTGGAAAGAAAGTTTTACATGCACTTGTGTGAAGAAGTATTCACTGTTATATGACCACTGTTATATAGCCTAAGCTGTTTAAAAGGTGTTATAACTCAAACAGAAATGAACGGACCAATCCTGCATAATAAATTTTCTCACAGAGCTTGAATCAAATACAAACACTATGAAAGTTACTACAACACAAAATTCCATAATTTTGTATGCTGCTTTCAACAGGACATGTATTTCAGATGTATCACAGGTACATTATTAGTTGTATAGTTAGGTGGCAGGGGACTTGAAAACTTGTTCACGGCTGTGGTTAATCATGTTGCCCCGAGCCGAAGGCGAGGTGGCGACATGATTCACCATAGCTTTGAACAAGTTTCCAAGTCCACTGCCACCTGACTGTACAATGAATTTATTATACTGCAAAGTTTTACCACTCCAACATTTGTAAAGAGGAATTTTACCTGTATTTTGGTTTGAAAAATTGAGTACATGGACAAAGTAAAAATTTCCTTTCTGAGTGCCTTAATTCTTGGAATTGACGTGACCACTAAAACCTTGGTAATATGTGTTTAAAAGTGCAGCTTGGCACATAATCTTGCCGCAATTTTGGATGCTGTGTTGATAGTGTAGTCATGTATATGGGGGCTTATTATCCAATCAGATTACGATAAATTTCTTTGCAGTATGATAATTTGTTATGTCTGATCTGGGTTTCGTCAAAACTTGACTTTGCACTGCAGTACTTTATGCAAGGACACTGACTGCCAGTAGCAGGGATTGAACTTACAGCATGCCAGTTGCAAGACTAAAGCCTTAACTACTGTGCCACATGACGAAGATGCAGACTTGTCAAAAATAGAAACATTTTGTAGACGCCAGTTTAAATGTGGCTCATATGATGGAATTTGTTCTTGATAGTGTAGAAATACATTGCGGGGAAAAAAGGAGAAAATGCTGGTTACCAGCATTTTCTCCTTTTTTCCCCACAATGTTTTCCCTAGGTACCTCTGTTGTTTAAACACAAGGTTGTTTTGAAGTGGGTTTCCCGATACTTCTTAGACATGATGTATGCCCTTGTAATTGTATAAATTGACAAGATAATGTATATTATAGTGTGTATGTATTGGCATAATGCTGTTGTATTTCAGACATTCCTTATGTTAGATGAGTTGAAATCTGAGCAAATAAAGGAAGAAGAACCCCACCCTCCGCCTGACGACAGTTTAATCGAGATTGATAATGTAACAGCAAGATGGGATGCGGTAATACCTAGATGATCTTATTTTTATATTTAATTCTATCTTTAACCTTTTACCTTACAATCCCAAGTTTTGATGACTGACTTGAGTCCTGTTTCATTTAAGAAATAATCTTCTTTCTATCAGGGTTTATCATTCAATAAACCATAGTTGTGAGTTATCAGGCACAAAAGATAATCCATGAGAGCAATAGCAACTCATAGCTCACAATGTGGTTTATTGAACGATAAACCACAGTAAAAAGATTATTTCAATTCTAAGATGACCGACTCTTAATGATAAGAAAACAAGATCATACTAACAATAAAAACGCAGATGCAGATTATATTCCGCTGAAAAACTTACTTTTTGCAGAATGACGTCACTCTAATACTATATAGAATCACGTCACTCTATAAAGAATAATATAGATTTCACCAAGATTTCATTGCACCATGATAGAAGATTATTTCTTAAATGAAAAACTGTTCTGCATTCTGTGACAAAGACATGTTTTTGTGAAAAGAAGCTGGTGGGGGTGGGTTAAATCATGTGATTGCTCTAGTGTTTTGATTATTTTACTCTTACTATAAAGCTATTCTAGTGAAACGTGGCATTATTGTATCATGTCATCATACTATATGCCAGTATGAATCCTTCAGAAAATATTGTGGGAAAAGAAGAAAATGCTGATAACCAGCATTATCTCCTTTTCCCACAATGTTTTCTTCTCTTGTATAGGCAATTTTCAGTTTTTGGGTCACATTTATTTTGTTGTCTGCAACTACTTTCAATGTGGACAGGTTTAAAATTTCGTCCTTTGGTGAAAGGTTAATCATGATTTCACTAACATTATTTCTTTCAGGAGGTAGAGCAAGCAACTTTAAGTAAAATCTCCGCCTCTGTGAAGCCCGGGAAATTATTGGCAGTGATCGGACCGGTAGGGGCTGGTAAGGTGAGTGAAATCAGAATATAAAGGACCCCAACTTTGCACAAGTGCAGGTATACAATGAAGCACATCCTACCAAACACCAAAATGCTGAGTGTATCAGTCTTTATATTTGTTGGGTAAACAGTTCACCCATTACCACACAATCCCTACTTTTGACGCCCCTGAGAAAGAAGCCTTCTGAAAACACTGTGGGAAAAGGAGAAAATGCTGGTAAACAGCATTTTCTCCTTTTCCCACAATGTTTTCTACCCTTCACAAAACAAATTTCAAATTTTCAGTCGCTTTTATTTTGTCGTCTGCAAATGCTTGCAATTTGGACCAGTCTAAAATATTGTCGTTTGGTAATGGGTTAACCATTTACCAAACAATTCTGAGGTTTTATGCAACATAAAGAAGACTTTTGAAAACATTCCTGTGGATATCACAAATAAAGATTTGCAGATCATTGGCTGTTTTTCGCAGAAGATGTTAAGGTATTGTCATAGCCTGTTATTATCTGTGTTGTCATCAACATGAAAAGACATTTCAGTATATCTCTTGTTGTTACTGCCAAGCCTCAGTAGCTCAGTTGTTAGCATGCTGGACTTAAGAACAAGGGGTCACAGGTTTGATCCCTGGCTGGGCCAATATCTTTCCCGAGGATCGATGATAAACATTGTGACAGAATTCATTCCTCTCCCAACTCTGACCATTGTTTCAGTAATGGATATGTAGGAAAGCAGCCAATGGCTTGGAAAGAAAGTTATTTGGAGTACTGGTAAAAGTCTCCAGAAAGCATGGATAGGTGCACTGGCAGCCTTGATATAACTGAAATAATGTTGAAAATGTCTTTAAACACCAAACAATCAATCAATCAATCTGTTGTAACTGAAAATATTTAGTTTAGACTTGGTTAAATTGTGTAATATCAAAAGGAGAACCTACAAGTATGGCAGATAACCCTGAAGTATTTTTGACTTATTTAAGCCCCTTCTTTGACTGAAAAATTTCACTGAAAATCAACCAATTTCTAAAAGCAACTGTTGCAAATTTTTGGTTCTCAAATACAGAGTTTTTTGTTTACTCCAGTCTTCTCTGTTGATGTCTGTCCTGAAGGAACTACCAACTTTAGAAGGTCATGTAGAGGTCAAGGGTAGGATAGCCTATGTTGCCCAGCAACCATGGGTGTTTTCCGCAAGTCTTCGACAGAATATAGTTTTTGGAAACAAGTATGACAAGATGAAATATGACAGAATTCTGAAGGCTTGTGCATTGAATAAGGTAATTTTTTTTGTTGTATTTTGATGGAGACATTGTTTCAGTCATTCATCATCATTTAAGGCAATATCTCCCAAGGTAATGCATAGAACTTTGAAAAAGTTCTTGCTTGCCTTTTCCTACAAAAATAATGAAAATATTGTGAAAAAAAAGGGAAAATTTTGGTAACCAGCATTTTCTCCTTTTCGCACTCTGTATTCCACTGCTCCAAAAACAAATTTATACCTCAGTCACTTGATTGTCATCTACACTAACTTGGACAAGTCTAAAATTGTGTCAATTGGTAAAGAATTAATAAAGAAGATCAACAGGATACATGTATATGAATATGCATGAAAAAGCCAAAAGACAGAGGCAAACTGATCACAAGTCGCTGGCAGAAAAAATAATTTTTAAATTGAGTAAAAAGTAAACAAACCTGGCAGGTTTTAACCTAGTATTGAAATTAATGACAGATTGCTATCTTCACAATAATTTCAATACTTTCAAATGCTATGATATAAATTTAACTGCATTTAAACACACACTTTGTTTACAGTTGGCATTATTGTTTTAACGAAGGATTTTGTGTTTAAGTGTTAATTTTTTTAAACAGGATGTGAGTATAATGCCCCATGGAGATATGACATTGATTGGTGACAGAGGTGTCAGTCTGAGCGGAGGGCAGAAAGCCAGAGTCAGTTTAGCTAGAGCACTCTACATGGATGCCGATGTTTACCTGTTGGACGACCCCCTCAGTGCAGTGGACGCCTCTGTTGGCAGACATATATTTGACAAGTATGTGTAAAAGCTTTTGAGTCTGTATTACAGTCCTATGTATGAATCTATTTCTGTCTCGTGTGTTGTAGCAGAGTGGTACTTTAAGTTTTGGTTACATTGACTGTTTACCAAGCAACAGAATTTTAGATGTGTCCTTATTGAAAGTAGTTGCAGACAACCAAATAAGTTTGACTAAACGAATTAAAATTTGGTTTGGTAGAAAATACTGTGGCAAAAGGAGAAAATGCTGGATACCAGCCTTTCTTCCTTTTCCCACATTGCTTCTAAAACCTCTATTTCCAGGGTCATTAAATGTTGGATTTTTTTTCGGTAAAGGGTTAATTTAAAATTTTTATTCTACGGAGGAAATATATGCATATCTTTATGTAGCTGTCTGTAGATAATCAGTAATGTGATTAGTTCGCTCGCTGCAGCTAAAAGACTGATGTTGATTATAGACCTATGTTTGCAGTCACCTGTAATTCTAGCAAATGTTTTGTGATATCTAATGTGTGTACTTAATTTATTCAGGGTGGTTCAAGGTATATTGAAGAAAAAACCCAGAATTCTAGTCACACATCAACTACAGTATTTGAAAGAAGCTGAGGAAATACTAATACTTAAAGAGGTATGGAAAAACTTAACTCTTTGCCAAATGACAATTTTTTGGACTGGACCAAATTCAAAGCATCTGTAGACAACAAATTAAATATTGTTAGTATGATGTTTTCTGATTTTGATAGGGTAGAAAATATTGTGTGAGTAGGAGAAAATGCTGGTTACCAGGATTTTTCTCCTTTTTCCACAATGTTTTTCATAGGCTTTTTTGTCAGGGTCGTTAAAAGTCAGGATTGTTGTTTTAAAGAGTTAACCCTTTACTCCATAGATACTCATTTCTACGCATTGCTTGTAGGAGCCTTTTGAAAACATTGTGGCAAAAGGTGAAATTGCTGGTGACGAGCAATTTTACCTTTTGTCACAATGTTTTCTATGCTATCAAAAGGTGTCATATACACATAAGAAACGGCTTCATCCTTGCTGTTATTTAGGGTTAATTTGAGATGCCTTAGAAATGCCTTATGGGGTAAAGGTTTAACTGAACTTGAATCTCGTCAGTTTTGTATTCTAAGGGATATTACTTTCTCTTCATCCTTGTGAAAGATCAAAGCCCCTTCCTCAAGGTCATTACATCTTGGAAACTGTTTGGTAAAGGGTTAAGTAGATTTAACCCTTTAATCCATAGATACTCATTTCTACGCATTGCTTGTAGGAGCCTGTGGAAAACATTGTGGCAAAAGGTGAAATTGCTCGTCACGAGCAATTTCACCTTTTACCACAATGTTTTCTACACTATTATAAGGTGTCATGTACACATAAGAAACGGCTTCATCCTTGCTGTTATTTAGGGTCAATTAGAGATACCATAGAAATGCTTTATGGGGTAAAGGGTTAAAACTCTCATCTGCTCACACTGTTCGGTCAAAAATTTGAAGTAGTGGACTTGTAAAGTAGGGGTAATGAAGATGACTCGCAGAAAATACTTGATTGCATGTCAAGCTGTTTTGTAGGAAAGACTTTAGATGTAAGATTTTTACTTTAGTCACATTTCTTTCATGTATAGCCTGTTACAAATGAAAAATGCCAGTGGATTAATTTATCATCACATTAGGCAAAGAGACATTGTCATGAATTACATCTGTTTTTCAGGGAGAAATGAGTGATAAAGATACATTTTTTGACCTGTTGTTCAGGGAGAAATGATTGGTAAAAGTACATTTGATAAGCTGTTTTTTCAGGGAGAAATCAGTGGTAAAGGTACATTTGATGACATGGTTTTTAGGGAGAAATGATAAGTAAAGGCACATTTGATAAGCTGTTTTTCAGAGAGAAATGTTTGGTAAAGGCACTTTTGATGACCTGTTTTTGATGATTGGTAAAGGTACATTTGATGACTTCTTTTTCAAGGAAAAGTGATTGATAAATGTACATTTTCTGAGCTGTTTTTCAGGGAGAAATGATTGATAAAGGTGTATTTGATGAGCTGTTTTTAAGGGAGAAACAATTTGTAAAGGTACATTTTATGACCTTTATTTTTTTTTTTTCCAAGAAGAAATGATTTGTAAAGGTACATTTGATGACCTGTTTTCCAGGGAGAAATCATTGGTAAAAGGTACTTTTGATGACTTTTTCTTTCAGGGAGAAATGATTGGTAAAGGTACATTTGATGATCTCTCTGTCTCAGGAGTTGACTTTTCCTCGTTACTAAAAAGAGAGGATGAAGAGGAGTACATATCTCCAGTTGGATCACCTGTATCCACTCCGATCAGTTTTCCCTCAAATGACCCACACAAACATCCCCTAGATCTGCGCAATGGACATTTACATGGACTTGCTATGAAAAGAATACGCTTGGATTCCAACTGCTCTGCCCATTCTGCCAAGGATGCCGGATCTATGATGTCCTTGACATCTATAGGCACAGCTTTTGAGGTATCTTATAGAAGTGTCTGATTTAGCTCTTCACCAGATGACAGAATTGAAAGCATTTGCAGTCGACAAAATTAAATGTGGTTAAAGTAATGATATTTATCTTTGAAAGAATAGAAAACTTTATGGGGAAAATGAATTGAAAAAATATAGATTCTGATCTTTCACTGAAAAAAGAAGCAAATAATCTATTTATTTCATACTTCTTGTCCCTTCTTTATTGGGAATTTTATCAAATTCCAGCAGAGTTGTTTTCTGTAATTTCCTGTGGTGTACCCCTTGCTCATAACAATGCATTGAAACAATACGTAACCCATTACCACACAATCCCTACTTTTGACATCCTTGAGAATGAAGCCTTTAGAAAATATTGTGGGAAAAGGAGAAAATGCTGGTAACCAGCATTTTCTCCTTTTCCCACAATGTTTTCTACCCTTCACAAAACAAATTTCAAAGTTTCAGTCACATTTATTTTGTCGTCTGCAAATGCTTTCAATTTGGACCAGTCTTAAATTTTGTCGTTTGGTAATGAGTTAAAGTAGGAAAAATGTAAGATTAGTGCTTGTTAATTACTTTATATTTCTGTCTTGTTGAGTGGCATGCATTGTTTACTTAGGTAAGTAGTGTGGAGGAACTACTTTTTAGGCTTTCAATTGAAAAGTTATGGAAACATTTACGGTAAATTTCACTGGTTGTAACCATAAACTATCAAACTTTACAATCCACCATTATTTCCCAATAAATTACTAAAAAGCAGGAAATGAATGACAGTAATAGCCATTTTGTTTCTCTTTTAGGCTGAAACAGTACAGTTACCAGAAGAAGAAGAGAGACATGAGGGAACAGTCGGATTTGGTATTTATGTTCAATACTTCAAGGCTGGAGCAGGTATACTGAAGTTTCTCCTTCTGTTCTTTCTCTGTGTCGGAGCCCAGTTTGCCTACGTGATGAGTGACTGGTGGTTGTCTCGATGGTAAGCTAGCTATTTAACCCATTACCAAAATACAATATTTTAGACTGATCCAAATTGAAAGCAGTTGCAGATGGCAAAATAAAAGTGAATGAAAATTTGAAAGTTTTGTGAAGGGTAGAAAACATTGTGGGAAAAGGAGAAAATGCTGGTTACCAGCATTTTCTCCTTTTCCCACAATGTTTTCTAAAGGCTTCTTTCTCAGGGGCGTCAAGAGTAGGGATTGTGTGGTAATGGGTTTATCAACCCTGTACGAAACAGCATTTTGGACCTTTCCAATTCGAAAGCATTTGCAGATAACTAATCAAATGTGGTTCAAATGATAAAGTTAGTATCTGAAAAGAACGTTGTGGGAATAGAAGACAATGCTAGTTAACAGCATATTCTCCTCTTCCCACAGTGTTTTCGAAACGTTTCACTCCAAGGTCATTAAATCTCGGGATTGTTTGGTAAAGGGTTTGTCTGGAAGAGAAATAGAATGACATGTTTGATCAAGTCTGTTCTGTAGTAACTCTGTCACCAACTTGTACTGAATTCAGGCAGAGTTATTCTTACAGGTCTAATTAATTAAGAAGCTTGCCGTTTTCTCCTTTTCCAACAATGTTTTTATAAAAATCTCTTTTTCAGGCTTTATAAATATGAACTGTTTGGTAAATGTTAAGCAGACTGTCGTACATTTTTAGGATGGCAGTTTTCAAAGCCAATGTTGAGATATTGTCATAACCCACTTAATGTCTGCACCATCATCTTTTGTGTTGTTATTTTCGTGCAAAATCTTGTACCTATGGAAGGAAGGGTCCTGTGTGGCTCAGTGGTAAAGTGTAGAACTCTTGGCTTTGAGGTCCTGGGTTTGAGTCTTACCTTCTCCACTGTTTTTTTCACAGGAGTGTCTTTGAGCAAGACACTTCAGAGCCTAGTCAAGTACTGGTGAAACCCAGGAAACATGAATAAGTGAGCTGTCACCATGATATGACTGAAATAATGATGAAAGGGGCGTAAAAATCGTTCAAACAAACTTTAACATTGGCTTGCAACAAGCGAAAAGGGGCATTCAGACATTGGCATAAAGTGTTGTCGCGGAACTTTTACATATGGCTTGCCATACTAGAAAAGGGGCATTCAGACATTGGCATAAAGTGTTGTCGCGGAACTTTTACATATGGCTTGCCATACTAGAAAAGGGGCATTCAGACATTGGCATCTCGGAGCATCCTGTGACCTCTGCTCAGTTCTGATCAAAGACGGCACTTAATGACTACATTAGATTGTGTGCTACAAAAGACTTGCACAAAACAGAAATTTGCATAAAAATGGAAAGAGCTGTTTCAGATTAGCTTGTGCAGACTGCGCAGGCAGATCCCAGACAACACTTTACGCAAATGTCCAAATGCCCCTTTTTGCATTTTGCAGGCCATATATCTCTATTCTTAACCCATTACCACACAATCCATACTTTTGACACCCCTGAGAAAGAAGCCTTTAGAAAACATTGTGGGAAAAGGAGAAAATGCATTTTGTCCTTTCCCCACAATGTTTTTTACCCTTCACAAAACAAATTTCAAATTTTCAGTCACATTTATTTTGTCATCTGCAAATTCTTTGAATTTGGACCTGTCTAAAATTTTCTTGTGGGTAAAGAGTTATAGAAAATTTTGGAATAGTTGTAAACTGTTAAAAGGGGAACCTATACAAGAGGGAAGGTAAACACCAAACTATTTTTGATAAAGTTATCATCTTATGCCAATTTTTTTACTTAAAATTTTTACTTGAAAGCAACTGCAGCCAGATACATGTATTAGCACTCCCATTTCATACTCCTGCTTACAGGTCCAATGAAGAAGAAGCTAGATATTCAGCCATGACGGAGGATGAAGATTTACGTAGTATGGGTCTGAATATAACAAACATTACCATTCCCTACGTGGACACACACTTTAACATTTCAGTCTTTAGTGGAATTATTGCCAGTGTCTTTCTGCTCGGCCTTTTGAGAGCTCTCATGTTTTTTAAAGTGGCCGTGGATGCATCACAGAATTTACACAACAAAATGTTTTCCAGTATTTTACGATCTCATATTGGATTTTTTGACACAAACCCGGTTGGTAAGTTGTAGTTTCTATGTAGTTTGGTCATTTTTTGAATTACAAAAAATCATTCAGGTATTGTTATAGCCCTTGGATTGACGTCCTCATCTTCTCTGTATTGCAAAAACTTTGACATTTTATAATATCTTTGTACTTACTGAAGATATTTAATGAAAAGAGATTGAACTAATTGTTTGTTATTTAAAAGAGAGCTCAAACCAGTATCACTAATCAAAATATTTCTGAACAGTTATGCCTTTTTTTCAGCTTAACCCATTACCAAATGATTATGCTGACAACAAAATAAAAGTGAATGAAAATTTGAAATCTGTTTTGTGAAGGGTAGAAAAAATTGTGAGAAAAGGAGAAAATGCTGTTTACCAGCATTTTCTCCTTTTCCCACAATGTTTTGTAAAGGCTTCTTTCTCAGTGGCATCAAAAGTAGGGATTGTGTGGTAATGGGTTAAAGTTTTCATTGAAAATGAATCTATTTCTAAAGCATTGGCAGCCAAGTGTTGGCTTCTGCATGTGGTATTTATATTTTATTTTGGTTTCTAGTTTTTAACTCTATACTGCACAATACCAGGTTTTAAGAACCGTGGAAAAGAAGGCTTTCGAAAACATTTGGGAAAAGGATAAAATGCTTGTATTTTCACCACCTGAGCGATTCTTAATTTTTTATATCGCCGCAAAACAGATATTTTCAGGGGTATACTGGAATCAGCCTGTCTGTCCATGCTTTGTCTTTGTGTCCGTCACTGTGTACAAAATACTAGTAATTTTGTGTGTTGAACTCCTACAGTTTCCCTTTTATTGTATTGAAACTTTGCACATATACTGATTATATATTGAAGATTTGCAAGACGCAATTTTCAAGTGTCAACTCTTCCTGGTTGAGGAATTTTCTCCCCTTGAACTTTTCTCTGTCAAAGCGCTATTACTTAGTCACTAGCAACTTTACATCAGCTTGACTCATGCATGAGGTGTTTTTTCCTTCATGCTGATGAGCAGGTAAGTGCGTTCTTCAGATCAAATTTCATAAGGTCCTTTGATTATGCTCTTATAAGACACTGCCCCAACTTCAGGCTCAAAATTCTAGGGAAAAAAATGCATCTTATAGTCAAGCATATATGGTAATTACACCTTGACAGGTAATGACTGGCACACGGGTTTACATAATTTGTAATTTATAACCTTTAACATGATACTGGCTTTGTGTATAGAATACCTGCAAATTCATGATAAATGATTTAATTTAGGCATTAAAAGTTATTCATTTGCATCATTTCAGGTCGAATATTGAACAGATTTTCCAAAGATATAGGTCATATGGATGACTTGTTACCTATCACATTTTTCGACTTTGTACAGGTATGTAAACTATTAGTGCTTCTAATAAACCCAACAGACACATTCAGACTAGGAATAGGACCAAATTAACCCATTACCACACAATCCCTATTTTTGAAGACTTTGAGAAAGAAGCCTTTTGAAAACATTGTGGGAAAAGGAGAAAATGCTGGTAACTAGCATTTTCTCCTTTTCCCACACTGTTTTCTACCGTATCACTAAACAGTTGCACCGCTTGAGCCACTTTGAAATTTTTGTCTGCAAAATCAATGCATTCAATTTGGATGTGGCTAAACTTTTGTGGTCTGGTAAAGGAATAAAGGATTAAACATTTTCTGTGTTTGCAATATAATGTAAAAGATTTAACTCTTTCCCAAACGAAAAACTTTTGGACTAGACCAAATTGAAAGCATTTGCAGGTGACAATTCAACTTTTGCCGACAAGATGTCTGCCTATGATAGCAAAGAAAACATTGTGGGAAAAGGAGAAAATGCTGGTTACCAGCATTTTCTCCTTTTCCCACAATGTTTTCAAAAGGCTGCTATTCCAGATCCGTAAAAACCAGGGATTGTTTGGGAAAGGGTTAAAAAAGTAATAAATGTTTATTTTTTTTTTTGTTTCAGTGTGGATTATTGATTCTGGGCATTGTTATAGTAGCCGGTGTGGTTAACCCGTGGGTATTTATTCCTGTCTTACCTCTTATCATCCTGTTCATAGTCATACGTCGTTACTACCTCCGAACTTCACGCCATATCAAACGACTAGAAGGAACAAGTAAGACTTCATATCAAGCTTGTAATTATACTCCTGCAACTTTGTGAATATTGAGTCACCTTTCTAACTGTTCTTTAGAACTAAATTGTGGACAATGAGTGAAAATACTCAAGTTTTATGTGGCCTTATATTGGGAAAACTTTCAGAATCTACTTGTACCTAGCCATAAGGCCTAGGACTACGAAATTTTGCATGTAGTTTTATCAAGTGGGCCTCTACCAGGAGGACCCAAATTATAGCCTTAGGGTCAAGTTTGTCCCCATACCCGGGGTCACAAGTTTTACCTGGCTTTTGTGGTGAAAACTTCATAAATCAACTTGTTACTAACCATAATAAGGCCTAGGGTTACTAAATTTAGTCCTGTCTCATGGATCTCATGTTTTACAGGGCCTATTATTGAGGAAACTTTGAAAATCTTCTTGTTTATTATCACACATTCTAGACCTGTGTGGCATGGTATGGGTATTTGGTATGGGGCTTTATCTTGTGGACCGCCACCAGGATTCAAGTAATTATGGCTTTGTGGTAAAAAATGGCTTTGCCCGTGCAGGGATCCTAACTTTCTTGTTGGATTTTATAGAAATAATATCTTAAAGTTTGAAACCAATTGGCCAATTTTGTCATGTTTGGTTTGTAGTGTTTTTACTTACTAGCCAGTGGAGCAATACAGGGCAATCATGGCCCTTTTGTTTCTTGATGTAGTTATGGAACTTGTTTAGTAAATTAAAATCAATCCTGGTGGAATTATAAAGTTCTTTTTTCACCATCAAATGGTGTTTATGAAGTAAAGAGTTCTGCTATCTTTAATTATAGCTAGAAGCCCTGTATTTTCCCACCTGAGTGCCTCCCTACAAGGGCTTCAGACAATCCGAGCATTTGGAGTACAAGAGAAGTTTGTGGAAGAGTTTGATAATCATCAGGACCTTCACACAGAAGCTTGGTTCCTGTTTCTGACAGCTTCTAGATGGTTGGCTGTTAGACTAGACTGGTTATGTGCCATGTTTGTAGCAGCCGTGTCCTTCAGTTGTGTCCTAGCATCTGAAAGTATGTATATGATTTCTGTATTCTGTAAACCTATCCCTCTACAGTCTGAAAAAAAAAAGTGAAAAATTCAATCGGGTTCCTGTGTGGCACAGTACTAAGGTCTACGCCTCATAAACAGGAAGCCTGGAGTTTGAGCCTCACTTGATGTCCTTGGGCAAGACACTTTAGAGCCCTAGCCTTGCACTGGTGAAACCCAGGATGTGTATGAATATGTGAGCTGTCACCATGATATAACTGAAACTGACATAAAACCATTACTTTATACGTGGATAAATATTTGAGTAAAAAAATTTGCAAATTACTGATTGCATATTGCATACGGAAATCTTAGCAAATTAAGAAGCTCACTATTTGTTGATTTCTGAGAAAAACAGAAAAGTTTGCAAATGTTTCAAATTTTCCATGTTGCAAAATTATCTACTTATACAGTATTCAATTAATCATTGGGTGAGTGTAAAAATTTATTGTTTGGTAAAGAGCTAGTTAGAATCTGTGAATGTGCCAAAGTACAAGTTTCAGAAGCATGTTTGTAAAAGTTCAAGAATTAAACATGATATTTTTTTTCTCATATATTTTAGGTTTAAGTGCAGGGTTGGTAGGTCTGTCTATGACCTATGCCATGACCCTGATGGGTATGTTTCAATGGGGGGTGAGACAAAGTGCTGAAGTAGAAAATCAGGTGAGTCTTGTAAAACGAAAGTCTTGATATCTGTTGCAGTAAAAAGATAAAAATGGCTATATTAACATACAAATTTTGATTATCAGCTTTTAACTCTTTACCAAACGACAAAATTGTAATTTGGTCCAAATTGAAAGCATTTGCAGACGACAAAATAAACATAAAACAAAAATTGAAATCTGTTTCCATTAGGGTAGAAAACATTGTGGGAAAAGGAGAAAATGCTGGTTACCAGCATTTTCTCCTTTTCCCACAATGTTTTCTCCAGGGTTCTTTCTCAAAGGGCCTCCCTGTATAAGTTTTCATTATGTGGTAAAGGGTTAACCCAGTATCACATGATTCTTAGTTTCAAGTACTCCAAAGGAGAAGTTTTGAAAACACTGTGGCAAAATTGAGAAAATGCTGATAACCAGCATTTTCTACTTTTTCCCATAATGTTTTCCATCCTACCAGAGACAGAAATCATCATTTGAGCTATAGTTAATTTGTTGTCTGCAAATCCATTCAATTTCATTAACCCTTTACCACATGACAAGATTTTATACTTGTCCAAATTGAAAGTATTTGCTGATGACAGTTTCAGTTTGGCTCATATGAAATGATTATTCTTTAATAGGGTATACTGGAATTGCCATGGCTGTCCGTCCATCTGTCTGTCTGTCCGTCTGTAGACACAAATTTGTCTGGCGAAATACTCTTGACAGTTTTTAAGATTCTGAACTCAAATTTACACACAGTGTTCCTATACATATGAAGTTTTGCAAGTGCAGTTTCATGACCCTGCTGCTCTTTGTTGCAGAAATATCTCCCCTTGAACTTTTTCCAACTCTTACTTTTGTACTAAACAATTCTGCATTCTGGGACAGAGATCTGTTTTGTGACAAGGACCTGGTTGAGGTGTGGGGTATGATCATGTTTAGTGATAGCTCTAGTTTTACCTAGAACTTTTACAAATATCAACTGAGCATTGACACACCAGTACAGTGCACTTCTTGTATTTCAGATGATATCTGTGGAGAGAGTACTAACGTACATGAACCTTCCCTCCGAAGCTCCCCTAGAGACAGAAGAAAACAAGAAACCGCCTCCAAACTGGCCACAAAATGGCATGATAGACTTGAGGAATGCTTGTCTGAGATACTTCCCAGACTCTCCTCTTGTACTGAAAGATCTCACCTTTTCAATTGGTGCTAAAGAAAAGGTATGTGGCACAGTTACAGTCAAGCCCGTTTTAGTGGCAAACTGTATTAACCCATTACCACACAATCCCTGCTTTTGACAACCCTGAGAAAGAAGCCTTTAGAAAACATGGGAAAAGGAGAAAATGCTGGTAGCCAGCATTTTATCCTTTTCCCATTATGTTTTCTATTTTCAGTCACTTTTATATTGTCGCCTGCAAATACTTTCAATTTGGACAATCCTAAAATATTGTTGTTTGGTAATAAGGTTACTTTTTACCAAACAGCAAGATTTAGACTTTTCTAAATTGAAAGCACTTACAGTCAACCATAAAAGATACATAACCAAAATGATGGCAATTATAGTCATGTGAAAGGTTTCAAAAGGAGAAAATGCTGGTTAACGCTTGATTTAGCCTATCAGAAGTAGGGTTGCTTTCAAATTTGGAAAATATTGGCACATTATCTCCCACTAGATGGCATTCTACAAATACACATCTATCTAATTTGGGCATCCTGGATACAGAACCAGACTTCTTTTCTATGTAACTACCATTACTTTGAATTTCAAAGTCAAATAAATGTTTACTCAATAAAAAGCTACCTGGTGCGATTCATTCAGCTATGATCAGCAGTTTAGAGAAATCTGGAGCTAAAACAGGCCTGATTTCTCCTCAAATGTATTGATAAAAGCCATTTTCTCCATTGCTACTTTATATTACTACAATTCCCCCCAATATTGGGGGGAGTGATGTGTCATATAAGACAGGTCGATTCTTCGAGGAATATGACATGTATGCACAGACAACAAATCTCGGAGAATAAAACAAAGAACTTTCTTAATAATGGCTGGTGTATACAAATCCTGAACAGTATATATCTTTTTTTTTTTTATAAACTATGTGTTCAAAGTTGTGTGCTGCAAGAAAAAGTTCTCTTCTGAAGTAATACCAGTTCTTTTATTATCTCTTCAGATTGGAATTGTGGGTAGAACAGGGGCAGGTAAAAGTTCACTGATAACAATGTTGTTTAGACTTGTGGAGCCATCAGGAAATATATATATAGATGACGTCAACATCAGAGAAATAGGCCTGCATGATCTGAGGAACAAGATATCCATCATTCCACAGGTAAAATGTTGATAACTGTATAATCCTTTAGCATGCAATACCGACTTTAACGAACCTGAGAAAGAAGGCTTTTGAAACACTATGGGAAAATGAATATCTTTCTTATTACTGTAGATATTTACTTCAAACTTAGTCACGTAGTTAACTATCCAAAGGGGAACCTATAAAACAAGTTGCAGGTAACTATCAAAGTACCGGAATTGTTTACAGAACTATTCCCTTTTTTCTACTTAGATTTTTAATTTGAAATCATGCACTAGCAGCCAAACTTAGGCACCTTCACGTTGCTCTCTCTCTTTCTCTCTCTCTCTCTTTTTTTCTTAAAGAAACACAGTTAGATACTTCAAAACTTACTTTCCGTGCAAGAGTAGAGAAACTGGATAGCTATATGCCTTAACTCTTTACCATACAACCAAGACTTTTAACGACCCTGAGATAGATGCCTATTAAAAACATTGTGGGAAAAGGAGAAGATGCTGGTAACCAGGATTTTCTCCTTTGCCCGCAATGTTTTCTACCCTTCACAGAACGTATTTTAAACTTTCACTCTCTTTTATTTTGTCATCTGCATCTGCTTTTAATTTGGACAAGTCTAAAATTTTGATGTTTGGTAAAGAATTATAAAGCTGCAAACTTGGGGGTGTTGAAAAGCTGACTGTCACTTTACAATTGGTTACTCTTTCCATATTGATATGATCAAATAAGACTTCATCATAATTATTTTCTGAATAACCTGTACAATAGAATGATGACATATTTAGTATTTATGATTGAATTATGGCAATATTTGCAGGACCCTGTTCTGTTCACTGGAACTTTGAGAAGGAATTTAGATCCATTTAGTAACCACAGTGATGATACACTGTGGAAATCTCTCGAAGAGGTAAGAATTTTCTTTGTAAAATATTCCATTATCGTTTTCAGTCTGTTGAAGAAGCTTCTGAAAATTTCAAAGACAAAGGAAGAAATGCTGGTTAAGAGCAGTTTAATATTTCTCAGAGTGTTTTAACCTCACCCAAGTACAAAGTCAAAAAGTTGGTAGCCTGGACATATGTTACAAAAAATCATGTTGAAAGCAGCTTTAAACACCATCCAAACAGAAATCAAACTTAACTTGTTAACTATCAACCATTCATGGTTGGTACGTAATTATCAAAGTATTTTTGACACAGTATTTAATCCTTGTTCGACTAAGATTTCACTGAAAATCAATCTATTACAATGACCCATTAGCAATCAATCCCTGAAAACATCGTGGGAAAAGGAGAACATGCTGGTAACCAGAATTTTCTCCTTTTCCCGTAATGTTTTCTACCTGTCTGGATACCTTTATTTTGTTGTCTGCAAGTGCTTTCAATTTGGACCAGTCTAAAATTTTGTCGTTTGATACAAAGTTGACCCTTTACCACACGGCAAAACTTGAGCCCTAACAAAAATGAAAGCATTTACAGACAACAGTTTCATAGTGGCTTAAATTACACAATTTCTCTTTGATTGGGTGGAAAACTTGGTTGGAAAAGGAGAAAACGCTGGTTACCAGCATATTCTCATTTTCCCACAATGTTTTCAAAAGACTTCCTACTTCAGGGTTGTTAAAAATCGTCATTTTGTGGTAAAGGATTAACCAGAGCATTGGCACACTCATGCATTGCTCTTGTTTATCTATAGGTCCAGTTAAAGCAAGCCATTGAAGATCTGCCACGTGGACTGGACACAGAAGTGTCGGAAGGTGGTATAAACTTCAGTGTTGGTCAACGACAGTTGATATGTCTGGCACGAGCCATTCTTCGAGACAACAAGATTCTGATGATTGATGAAGCCACAGCTAATGTCGACCCAAGGTATTTTTAACGATCTTGTGTTTAAACCTGCTTGTATACCGTAATTATGCAGTAAATTATCTAAAAACATTTTTCCCAAAAAATATCAAGGTATTATCATGGTCCTGACATTATTAGTTGTACGGTCAGGTGGAAGGGGACTTGGAGACTTGCTCACGGCTGTGGTGAATCATGTCGTCCTGAGCCGAAGGCAACACAACTCGACACAGCAGTGAAAAAATTTTAAAGTCCCCTGCCACTTGACCATACAACAAATTTATTGCAAAGTTTTACCCTTTCAAAGCGTGTATAGTGAAATATTCGTGTTTTATAATCCTCTAAATGGAGTATGCAGACGAAGTAGAAATTTCCTTCTGAGTGCCCCAATTCAGTGAAAACTGATGTCACTGAAAATGACATCACTAAAACATGCAGTTTGGCACATAAACATGCAGTCTGATGATCGATCGATGCAGCCATTTTGGATGTTGTGTTGCAAGTGTGGTGATGTTTACTGGGCACTCAAAAGGGAAACTGGCTTGACATGGTTTTTGGCAGGGCACATGATATATATGTTCCGAGCATGTTAACCCTTTACTCCATAGATACTCATTTCTACGCAGTGCTTGTAGGAGCCTTTGGAAAACATTGTGGCAAAAGGTGAAATTGCTCGTGACGAGCAATTTCACCTTTTGTCACAATGTTTTCTATGCTATCAAAAGGTGTCATATACACATAAAAAAACGGCTTCATCCTTGCTGTTATTTAGGTTCAATTAGAGATACCATAGAAATGCCTAATGGGGTAAAGGGTTAACCAATCCGATCACAAAAAATTTCTTTGCAGTATAATAATATCATTTGTGTTGTCTTCATGGAAAACTTCGACAATTACAGTATTTTGGTCATTACTTAACCCTTTACCAAATGACAAAATTTTGGTGCAATTTTAGCACTTGCAGATGAAAAAAAAAATTGAAATTTGTTTCCAGCAGGGTAAAAAACATTGTGGGAAAAGGAGAAAATGGTGGTTACCAGCATTTTCTGCGTTCCCTACAATGTTTTCAAAAGCCTTCTATCTCAGGATCATAAAAACCAGGGATTATTTGGTAATGGGTTAAGACATTTTCTTCAAACTTGGATCAGTATTTACCAATAGAAATGAGAACATACAACAAGGGAAGTAACTATCAATTATTTTTACTCATTTATGCCCCCTTTTCACCTTAAAATTTTCAATTAAAGCTAGTGCACTCAAGTGTTGATACCTGCACTTGTGTAACATTTTACTACATAATCTCGAGTTTTACAGACACCCAAGGAAAGGATTTTTAAAGAAACATAGTGGGAAAAGAAGAAAGCGCTAGTAACACATTTCTCCTTTTTGATAAAGTTTTTTACCCTTTCACTAAACAAATTTATAATTTGTGCATCATTTGACTTATCTGCAAATACTTCCATTTGGGATCAGTCTAAAATTTTGTCATTCAGTTGAAATATATACATTTTACTTTCCACATATATGTTTCCTTTACCCGTACATGTAACTTTATGTAATGCAGGACAGATGCACTTATACAAGAGACAATTAGGGAGAAGTTTAACAACTGTACAGTACTTACTATAGCACATAGACTGAACACCATCATGGACTCGGATAGGCTGCTCGTAAGTTTGTAGACTGCTTGTAGGTTTATATTCTCCTTGTAAGTTTGTAGACTGCTTATTAGATTATTCATTGCTCTTAAAGTTCTAGATTGCTCCTAAGTTTATAGACTGCTCATAAATTTATAGAGTAATCATAAGTTTATAGACTGCTTATAAGTTTATAGACCGGTCCTAAGATTATAGACTGCTCATAAGTTTAAAGACTGCTCTTAAGGTTATAGACTGCTCAGAAATTTATAGACTGGTTGTACATTTATAGACTGCTGATAAGGAAGTATAATGTAATTGACAACCAAATGTTAAGCTGAATTGAATTAAAAGCAGATGACAAATGTGGCTGAAACAATGAGATTTGTTTCTGACAGGATAGAAAAAGTTGAAAAAGCAGAAAAAAAAGCTGGTTACCAGCATTTTCTCCTTTTCCCACAATGTTTTCTAAAGACTTCTTTCTCAGGGTCATCAAAAGTAGTGATTGTGAAGTAATGGGTAAAAGAATAAGGTGAAACAATGAACAATTCAGTCCTTCTCTTGGGTTCTCTATCCTTCTAACCCTAGTTAGCCTTTGCAGCAGAACACTGGTACAAAATAACTTGCGTTCATGTAGTAGGCACCATTTGATAACATTGTCAGAAGAAGAGTGAGTGCTGTAACAAGCAATTGCTCTTTTTTCCATGATGTTTCAATGCAGATGATTGCTGTTATTTGTTATTTGCCTTTTTTAATGAAGTATGTCCTATATGTAATTTGACATTTTTCAAAAAGAAACTTCAACACTTGGGTCCTATCTAATTTGTCATCTGTAAATGCCTTTAACCCTTTACCCCATAAGGCATTTTTATGGTATCTCTAATTGACCCTAAATAACAGCAAGGATGAAGCGGTTTCTTATGTGTATATGACACCTTTTGATAGTGATGAAAACATTGTGGCAAAAGGTGAAATTGCTCGTGACGAGCAATTTCGCCTTTTGCCACAATGTTTTCCAAAGACTCCTACAAGCAATGCTTAGAAATGAGTAGTATCTATGGAATAAAGGGTTAATGTAGACAAGTCTAAAATTTTATCGTGCAATAAAAGGGTTTATTGCTATATATGGCATTTTCTTTATTTGTAGCTACTGGATGAAGGTCATGTGGCAGAGTTTGATGTTCCTTACGTTTTAATGCAAAAGCGAGACAGTCAGTTTCGTAAGCTGGTGGAACAGACAGGAAAGTCGGAAACAGCACAGTTGCTTGATATTGCAAAGAAAGCTTTTGAGAAAAGAAAGTCTGGTGGAAAAGTAGGAGATGATTTAGAAGAAATAGATCCAGTAATCACAGATCAGCAGTATACTATATCTGACAACATAACTGAAATAGTTGAAGAAGAAAATGATGATAATAATGCTGCAAGTATTGAAACCACCGATAAACCTATCAAAGAAGACATTTGCCTTCAACAAGAAGAGCCTAATGGGAATGAAAAGGAGCCATTATCTGGTGAAAAGGACCAAAAGGATCTGGAAGAGGAAGCACAGAGTGATCATGACCTGACTACACATATATCTGACAGCACAGAAAGTAGTTCTTTACTCGACAAGGATAAACAAGAGGAAGTTGACACAAGAAGAAGAGATGACAATGAAGAAGGGAGAGAAGAGGAAGATTTAGACCAGGAGCAGGAATCCCAGTCATTGTTAAAGAAAGTTAGCTGATATATTGGTATCTCTATTGTTTGGGAGAAACTTGTCGAACTATTAACTTTATTGATATGTGATATTTGATGCAGAAAGAAAAACTTGGATCATTGGAATATGCAGTAATTTTGAAACACTGTTTTACCAATTAATCCTATGTTTGAACCTCTCTGAGGGTTTTGAAAATGTTGAAAAAGGAGAAAATGCCAGTAATCCCAATGTCGGGGTTATTTTGTCATCTACAAATGCCTTGAATTTCGACAAGTCTAAATTTCTTTTTTTGTAAATATCAAAGTTGGAGTATGGAATGAACCCTACAAGTATTTTTCACCCTGTACCAAACAATTCCTGGTTTTTACGACCCTGAGATAGAAGCCTTTTGAAAAAATCCCGGAAAAAGGATAAAATGCTGGTAACCAGCATTTTCTCCTTTTCCCACAATGTTTTCTACACATCTAAGATAACCCTTTCCCAAACAATCCCTGGTTTTTATGAGTCTCGAATAGTAGCCTTTTGAAACCATCGTGGGAAAAGGAGAAAAATGCTGGTAACCAGCATTTTCTCCTTTTCCCACAATGTTTTCTACCCTAACATAGACAGAAATCATCTTTTCAGCAAGAGTTGAATTGTCATCTCAAATGCTTTCAATTTGGTCTAGTCCAAAGTTTGTCGTTTGGGAAAGGGTTAAGTTTCATTTTTAAGTCAAGGTAAACAGGTTTTAAAATTTGACCAGGTCCATTGTTTCCCTTGCATGTTCACATTTATAAGGCACAATTAACGCCTTAAAAAAATGTTGTACAGGTATACTGGAATTCTTGACTTTAAAATTTTCACTTGTATAATTATGTTTTATATTGTTTATTTTTTCTTATAAAAATTTTTAAAACTACAAACTACCAGTATTTATCTTTATCTTGGGCACTAAATTTTATTCCTCAACTATTGATTGTTATTTTTTTCATGTGACGTAACTTTTACTTGTATATACATTGTATCATGAAGTTTTGCATTCAATTTATATTAGATTTGTAAGAAATAAACTGTTTACCACATGGCAGAATTTTTAGTATGGGCCAAATGGAAAGCGTTTGCAGATGACAAATTTAATGTGGCTTAACCCATTACCAAACGACAATGTTTTAGACTGGTCCAAATTGAAAGCATTTGCAGATGACAAAATAAAAGTGATTGAAAATTTGAAAATTGTTTTGTGAAGGGTAGAAAACATTGTGGGAAAAGGAGAAAATGCTGTTTACTAGCAATGTTTTCTAAATGCTTCTTTTTCGGGGGTGTCAAAAGTAGGGATTGTGTGGTAATGGGTTAACTCTTTACCACACAGTTTCTACTTTTAACAACCTTGAGAAAGAAGCTATTTGAAAACATGGTAGGAAAAGGAGAAATTGCTGGTAATCAGCAATTTCTCCTTCTCCCACAATTTTTTCTACCCTTTCGAAAACAAATTTCAATTTCTGAGCCAAATTTGTTTTGTCATCTGCAAATGCTTTCAATTTGGACAATGCTACAATTATGTCGTTTGGTAAAGAGTGACAATGATGGAAAATTGTCTCTGTAAGGAAAGAAAACATTTTGTGAAAAAGAGAAAATGCTGGTGACCAGCATTTTCTCGTTTTCCAACAATATTTTCAAAGAGGTGCTTTGCAAAGATGGTTATATTTGTGGATTGTGTGGTAAAGGGTAAATCATTACTTTCTTCTTTTGCCATTATGTTTCTGTAAATAAAAAAAGCAAGTTATATTGTGCTAATTTTTAACCCCACGGAGCTTGTCAAATAAATCTTGTAACTATTTCATGAAAACAGTGTTTATGTCATCATTTATAATTCCAAAAGGGAAGTTTTATTATTTTTATATGCCTGAAGGGTCATAATTATTATGTTATGCCTCTGGTCGTCTATCTGTTGGTTTGTCTGTCTCTACCTGTTCACAAACTTTTTGTGTTCACAACTCCTCTTATGGTTTTCATTGGAATAACTTGAAACTTACCACAATAAATCACTATGATGTGTAGCTGTGCATGTAACTTTTAAAATTTGGATATCTGCAGGCGTTCTAGAATTTAACCCATTTCACTAACAAGCCCCTTTGGGCCTATATGTGCTACTCTGCAAAGCTCTTGTTTTTCTTATGTGTGGGGTCCTACATGGCTCGGTGGTAAAGTGTAGGACTCAGAGCCCGAGCCTAGAACTGGTGAAACCCAGGAAATACAGGAACAAGTGAGGAGTTGCTGTGATATGACTGAAATAATGTTGAAAGTGGCAGAAAATGCCATTCAGTTAGCATATGTTACGCCTCTGGTTACCTGTGTGTCTGTTAGTCCACCCAGCCTTCTATTTGCACTTTTGTGCCCGTCTCATATTGCTCAACACCAAAATAAGTTACATATGTGTGTGCACCATATCCCTTTACCACACAATGACAACTTTTAATGCCTCTGAGAATGAAGCCTTTTGAAAACATTGTGGGAAAAGCAGAAAATGCTGGTAATCAGCATTTTCTCCTTTTTTTTATGTTATCTACCCTTCACAAATCCAATTTCAAATTTTCAGTCACTTTAATTTTATTGTCTGCAATGACAACTTTTAAAGCCTCTGAGAATGAAGCCTTTTGAAAACATTGTGGAAAAAGGAGAAAATGCTGGTAATCACTTTTATTTTGTTGTCTACAAATGCTTTCGATTTTGACAAGCCTAAAATATTGTTCTTTGGTAATGAGCTTATGAGAACATGCAGAGCTAAGGGTTCCAGGAGACAACAGGATCAAAGGTCAAGGCCACAGCAGGTAATTCAATGTCACATGTTCGCAAGTTTTGTTAGCTACACTTTCCTTAATTCTTTACCAAAAAAAAACAAGAGGGCCAAGATGGCCCTGGATCGCTCACCTGAATTTTTGAGATGACCATAGTCTATTTTTTTTTTCTAGCGTTGAAACATTGGAACCAAATTTATAATTTTGCCAAGCAATTTTCAAAAGGTCACCTGTAAAAGTCATTTCGAAATCTGACCATCAGTTTCAAAAAGAAGAATTTTTAAGAATTCTTCATTTCTGTTTAGGAGCAAGTAACCCCCATCCACGAGAGCCATGTTTCTTGATGGATCAAAATTTACGAACAAGTTTTGAAAAGGGTCACCCAAGGAACATCTCTCTGAAATTATTTTAAAATCTGACCAGGGGTTTCAGAGAAAGAGAATTTTAAAGAATTTCATCATGTCCGTATAGTGCAAGTAGCCCCCATTCACAAGAGCCATGTTTCTTGACGGATCAAAATTATATGTACAGCTTTTGGAAAGGGTCCCCCAAGGAACATCTCTGTCAGATTATTTTAAAATCTGACCACGGGTTTCAGAGAAGAAGAATTTTCAAGAATTTCTTCATTTCCATCTAGTGCAAGTAGCTCCCATTCACTAGAGCCATGTTTCTTGGCCAATCAAAATTTCGCGAACAATTTTAGAAAAGGGTCACCCAAGGAATATCTCTGTGAAATTATTTCAAAATCTGGCCAGCGGTTTCAGAGAAGAAGAATTTTTAAGAATTTCTTCATTTCTGTATAGTGCAAGAAGCCCCCATTCACCAGAGCCATGTTTCTTGACGGATCAAAATTTCGCGAACAATTTTTGAAAAGGGTCACCCAAGGAACATCTGTGTGAAATTATTTTAAAATCTGGCCAGCGGTTTCAGAGAAGAAGAATTTTTAAGAATTTCTTCATTTCTGTATAGTGCAAGTAGCCCCCATTCACCAGAGCCATGTTTCTCGACCAATCAAAATTTCGCGAACAATTTTTGAAAAGGGTCACCCAATGAACATCTCTGTGAAATTATTTCAAAATCTGACCAGCGGTTTCAGAGAAGAAGATTTTTTAAGAATTCCTTCATTGCTGTACAGTGCAAGAAGCCCCCATTCACCAGAGCCACATTTTTTGACCAATCAAAATTTCACGAACAATTTTTGAAAAGGGTCACCCAAGGAACAACTCTGTGAAATTATTTCAAAATCCGACCAGCGGTTTCGGAGGAGAAGATTTTTAAAGAATTCCTTCATTTCTGTATAGTGCAAGAAGCCCCCATTCACCAGAGCCACATTTTTTGACGAATCAAAATTTCACGAACAATTTTTGAAAAGGGTCACCCAAGGAACATATCTGTGAAATTATTTTAAAATCCAACCAGCAGTTTCAGAGGAGAAGATTTTTAAAGAATTTGCTAAAAAATTCCATTTGGTTGCCATGGCAACCAGAGTTTTTGATGGAATCAAATTCTGTGAACAATTTTTAAAGAGGACCTCCCAAGGAACATTCCTGCCAAGTTTGGTCCAAATCCGCCCAGCGGTTTAGGAGGAGTTGATGTTTAAAGAATTGTTGACGACGCACGACGGACGACGGACACCGGGTGATCCTAAAAGCTCCCCTTGAGCACGTTGTGCTCAGGTGAGCTAAAAATTTAGACCGGTCCAAATTGAAAGCACTAGCAGACAACAAAATTAAGGTAACTGACAAACTGAAATTTGTCTCCAGCAGGGTAGAAAGCATTGTGGGAAAAGTAGAAAATGCTGGTTACCAGCATTTTCTCCTTTTCCCACAGTGTTTTCAAAAGGCTTCTATATCAAGGTCATAAAAACCAGGGATTGTTTGGTTTAAACGTGGCCCTTAAGATTTTGGGACGAAAATTTTACAAAATACAAAAAAAATTATCTTTATACTCCGAAAGCCGTATAATTTTCATTCATTAAAACCCAGTAGTCAAAAACCATCCGACAACTAGATAAAGTAGAGATTTACTACAGCCCAGGTCAACACTGAAGGGAAACACAGTCTATTTTTACATGAGCAACTTGCTCATTTACATACCGGAAATACACAGACGAAGCTTCAAACATAGCATCCAAAGTTCTAGATAATATGGAAAATAATTATATGTTTGTTATGTTATGGAATTTAATAGTCATTAGTCATGTGCAATTCACTTAACATTCCCACAATGCTTTTTTGATTTTGGCAGGAAATCTAAAAATAGCTTAAGAGGCTGCATAGCATTTTAAGGGAATACCACCCATTTTTTTTTACCCACCTTTAAGGACAAATGAGAACATGGAGAGGGGTTCATTCCTTGAGATTGAAACGGGAAAATGTTTCTCTAGATGCCGTACATACACATGTAGTCACTATTACCAAAGAAAAGAGAAGAAAAAGCTAATAATTAACTTTGAAGCAAAGAAAAAAAATATTTACTTGAACTATTCACTTGGAGGCAAAAAAAAAAGGGAAATATTCACTTGGTAAAAAAAGAGAGGAAAGAGAGAGAAAAAATATTCACATGGTTGCAAAGAAGATTTAACCCATTACCACACAATCCCTACTTTTGACGCCCCTGAGAAAGAAGCCTTTTGAAAACACTGTGGGAAAAGGAGAAAATGCTGGTAACCAGCATTTTCTCCTTTTCCCACAGTGTTTTCTACCCTTTCCAGAACAAATTTCTATTTTTCAGTCACCTTTATTTTTTCGTCTGCAAATGCTTTCAATTCGGACCAGTCTAAAATTTTCTCATGTGGTAAAGAATTAAAGAGAGTTATTGATCATTCCAAAAATATCTCCACTTATTTGTAGGTACTAAAAGTACAAAAGAGGAAAAAGGGTCAATTTCAAGTAGAAACAGAGAATTTATTCCTCAAAGCATTTACCAAATTGTTTGTCCTTTACAACTTTTCAACTATTGACAGATTTTCAATTTCGAACAGGATTCGCAAGAATGTGGACTATTTTATGGTCTAAGGGAGAAAACTCATACTAAACGTTTGTCCTTTATAATGCAAGAGTGATGTCTCTTTTAAATGTTATCAGTATAAAACCGGAGACGAAAAAACTTGAAAATTTAGTAAAGACGATCAATGTAAAAAAAAAAAACCCGATTTTTCGGGGAAATGGCAATAATTCCAATGTATTTTAGATAGGATCAGTAATTTTCACAATTCTGAAAACAACATAACATCAGAACGAAGAAAAACAGAACTATATAGACATAAATAATAGATTGTTGTCAGACAGTAGTCTTCCTTTGATTTTAGCTCACCGAGTAAACAAAGTAACCTCCAGAAATTCAAAGTGTGGAATAACAAGTACAAAAGTTGCTGCAAAGATCTTTATTCTTTATTTACTGAATACTACAATAATTATGAGGCATGAATAAAATATTATGACATATGTAGACAATATCAGGTATACAAAGAATTGGCAAATTCTATGTTTTAGTCAAATATCATCCGGGTAATAAAAATATTTCGTAAATAACGCTGCAAAAATCAAAAGGAGATTTCTGTGCGGAGTTAATCCATGGACAGTGAGATAAACATCCCTTGTTTTTACTCCAAGATAGAAGCCTTTTTCAAAACATTGTGGGAAAAGGAGAAAATGCTGGTAACCAGCATTATTCCTTCACCAACAATGTTTTTAACCCTGCTTGAAACAAATTTCATTTTTTGAGTTAATTTATTTTGTCGTCTGCAAGTGCTTAAAAATTTGGACCGGTCTAAAATTTTGGCGTTTGGTAAAGAATTACTTCTTTATGATTTTCTGGCAGAAACAAAGCTATAGAAAATATCTCGTGAAAAGGAATAAAAATCCTCATACAGTGCATTCCTCCAATTCTCATGACTGACTGATTGATTGATTGATTGATTGAATTGGAGTTAATTGCCATTTTCACAGCTGAGGTTATATCATGTCAGTGAGTGCACCTATGCATGTATATCCTGGCTTTCTCACACCTGTACTGACATAACTTTCTTTCAGGATCACTCGCTATGTACATTCTCAGCATCTTCGCCAGCCAAGTTTACGATCACTATGTGGATCTTACCTTGGTGGATTGAGCTTGATTTTTACAACCCCCCAATACACCTTTTCATTGGATGCAGCCAGCTCTAGCTGCATCGAATAAAATCGGTCGTAGCATTTCATCTTTGATAAAAATAGAACACGGTCTCTACCTTTCCAATAATAGGTAAAACACGGAAACCCACGTGGATGTCTGCTTATCGCTTCATGTGTATTCGTAAGCAGTTTGTAAAACGATATTTCATTTGCTTTTAGAAACATGATGTAAAGGGAAGTAATAAACAGCGTCCAATAGAGGGTGCATCACAGGAATCTCGAAATCAGGCTCAATCAGCCAAGGTAAGATCCACGTAGTGATCGTAAACTTGGCTCGCGGAGATGCATTCTCAGATGCATCAGCCGTAAGAGGCAGGAAAAAAAGTTTGACTCAAGCAGGTATCAAACTCACCACCATCAGGTCACAAGTTTGCTGACCACTGAGCAGTCCCGGTGAGCTAATCCCGGAGAAAAACAGAACTACAGAAAAGAGATGAAAATGCTTATACACAACATTTCTCCTTCTCCTGCAATGTTTTTCACCTTTGTCGGTAAATGCTTTCGGTTTGGGTCTAAAAGGTTTTCATCTTGTAAAATCAACAGGAATTTGGTCGAAATAAAGAATTAACTCATTACCAAACGACAATATTTTAGGCTTGTCAAAATCAAAAGCATTTGCAGATGACAAAATAAAAGTGACTAAATATTTGAAATTTGTTTTGTGAAGAGTTGAAAACGTGAGAAAAGGAGAAAATGCTGGTTACCAGCATTTTGCATTTCTCCTTTTCACACAATATTTTCCAAAGGCTTCTTTCTCAGGATTGTCAAAAGTAGGGATTGTGTGGTAATGGGTTAAAACCAGTAAAAACTTGGGTTGGACTTGAAAAACATTCTTACATTAAGGTTTGCATGCTCTAATACTATGGCAAATCTGGCCGGCCATCCATTGGAATAAGATAAATCCTGAATCCCCAGCTCACAGCTAAGTTCTTCACCTTTTTGACAAGCATATTACCACTTACAACTTGAACTTAAGTCTGAGTACCAACGATAAAGGGTCTCATCCAGGCTCATGTGTTTTGGTGTGCTAGTCTGAACACTGTAATCTTCCGAATCACTAGTCCATTTCTCTTTGTTTTTCAAATAAACCACTGAGTGTAGATGGTGGAAGACTCTCGCCCCATTTTTTGGTTAAATACTTCACAACTTCTCCCCAAAAGGTATTAAGGTTTACTGTCACATGCTTGGTGATTTCTCTCTTCTCTGACGAGGTAAACTAGTTTCCGCGTTTTGCACCTCCCTTCCATATTTACACTACAAAAATGAAAGAAAATTTCATTAACCCTTGATTACCTCCATGAAAATGTATTTTGAAATTAATGTGGAAATGAGAAAATATTGGAAACTAGCATTTTCTCCTTTTCTGACTGTGACAAATGTTTTTTTTTTCTATCAAACCTATTTCTGAACAACATTCCCAATATGTTTTTGCCTCTGTCAAAGACAAATCTCATTGCTTGAACAACATTTCATTTGTTGTCTGCAATTCCTTTTTATTTCAGCAAGTCGAACTAGAGCTGTGACTTAATGTGACTTAATACTCCTGCCAGCCCTTTGACAGAAAAAAGTGTCAAATTCAAGGGGAGATAATTCTTCAACCAGGAAGAGTTGACACTTGAATAGTGCATCTTGCAATCTTCAATATATGATTAATATATGTGCAAAGTTTCAATACAGTTGAAGGAAAAACTGTAGGAGGAGTTTCGGACACAAAATTACTGGTATTTTGTACACAGACGGACAGACACACAGACTGACACACAGACAAACAGGATGATTCCAGTATACCCCGAAAACATTCATTTTAATGGGGGGGGGGGGGGGGGGGGGTGTGTGTTACAAGAATTTCTCATTTCTTTGTAGTTTCTATAGAAGTAGTTTGTACTCACCAGCATTTTCTCCTTTTCCCAAAATGTCTTCAAAAGGTTTCTTTTTCAGGGTTGTTAAATGTTGGGATTGTGTTGTAATGGGTTTAAGAAGAACTCAATTATTAATCAAACATTCTTTAACTTATCGTTTGGCATGTGGTCCAAATGGCTCACAAAGTCTGCATTGGTGTTGCTGGTTTAAAAAAATCTCACTGCCACAATGCTTTCAAAGGTTACCTCACTGCATGACAAAAAATTTCGCTGTGCTGGACTTAAAAGGGTTTCTGTAAATTACAGATTCAGTAAAATGGACGCACTGTATGTAGATACATTTTTATCTTGAATGTATGAAGGATATATGTTTTCTTAATTTTTTTTAGGTGGTCTAGTCTGGGCATTTGTTTTATTTTGTAGGATTTTCATTAATTATGATTTATTCTGATTGATAAAAACTTGAAGTCAAATACAATTAAAGACAGGTGAAGGTGTGATAAATATTATACTGCATATTAATCTCTTCCTAAAAAGGCAGAGTAAAATACAGAAAATTGTACAGATATACCCATACTCGGAGTAATTCCCTTTGAATAAAGTTATTTAACCCTTTCCCAAACAATCCCTGGTTTTTACCGGCCCAGCCTAGTAGCCTTTTGAAAACATTGTGGGAAAAGGAGAAAATGCTGGTTCTTCCAGTCTGGAATGGTAGCCTTTTGAAAACATTGTGGGAAAAGGAGAAAATGCTGGTTCTTCCAGTCTGGAATGGTAGCCTATTGAAAACATTGCGGGAAAAGGAGAAAATGCTGGTAACCAGCATTTTCTCCTTTTCCCACAATGTTTTCTACCCTGTATTAGACAGAAGTCATCTTTTCAGCAGGAGTTGAATTGTCGTCTGCAAATGTTTTCAATTTGGTTTAGTCCAAAAGTTTTATTTGGGAAAGGGTTAAAAACCTGTTTTGATCACACACCCACAAAAAATTATAATGATATGACATCTTTAAAAGAAACTAAAGTAACTTGATAATTAAAAGTCGAGTTTAAAAAGTGTTCTAACTAATAAGGTGTCGATATGACCAAAGTTTGCAAACATTTTTCCACCGGGGATCGAAATGACCAAAATGTGTTGAAATGACTGGGTGTCGAAATTACCGGGTGTTCAAATGACTGCCATTCGATAGAAACAAGTTTTTACAACTGTATCTATACTAACTTCTCTCAACTATGCTATTTTCTTTATTTTCTTTTCAACTAACATGTTGTATTGAATAAATTTCAAATTTTTCTCACAATTCAAACTTTTATCCGAATATATCTACAATCCGGATACTGAACAGATGAATCTCGTTCATGTTTACTGTTTTATTGCCTTTGAGTTTGATATGGTTCATATGCAAAGATATACACGTGTTTACTTTAAAAAAAAACATGCGACTCACAACCATCGGCACCCGTAGAATCGTAAAGAAATCATGGAACTAGTGTCATATCTTCTCTACCAAGCTTATTTGCTATTTCCGGTTTATTCCTGTCGCATCAATTTTTGTTTGTAACACAAATTTACATTGATTTTTCTCCTCAATTTATTTAATTTTTTGCTACTATCGCTTATTTCCGTCCATTTTATCTGCGCTATTGCTGTGCTTTTTATTCCGGGCTGATTTTCATTCAAATATATGGGTCTTGCAAGAGAATGATGAACGACTAATGGTCAAAGGGAAACAACTCGTACAAAATTTTGTAACTAGTAATGCTACAGTTGTCTCCCTTATTTGAGAGGAAAAGGCTTATTTCTGACTGCTTCGCGTCGTGAGTACGTGCATACCATTGAATGGTACGCCTACAAAACGAAGACTCCGCCCAAAACCTCGCTTTGGCTACTTCCGGAGGTGCTAAATTACTGCGGCTACAGTATGTGCATAGTACGTGCAGTAGGCGGGACATGGAACCTCCTCTTCCTGTCTCTGGTCCTTATATGCCTGTGCACCTTACAAAAAATGCCAGCCAAGAGCAAGCATAAAACCGAGGACGAATAAACACGGTAACATCTGTAGAGACGATCCGTTGGACAAACGATAAATTTTGATCTAGGTGTAACGAATATCAACCAGTTCATGTGGTCAACTTGTTAATTTTAACCGTTCTGAAAACGACATGCCAGACAAAAAAAAAAAATATTTTTCTTAACAGGCGGCAGGTAGTCTCCCGTTTATCTTATGTTAATTATAACCGCCATTATTTGAATTTGGAATTCAATGTAAGATCGCGCTACAATAAAAAATGCAATATTTTGTAACAGATATCATTGAGGTAATAGATGTTCAGTAAATGAAATTAATTCTGAGTTAATGATAACCACTATGATAACTTAACGCAAACTTACAAACAAAACTATGTTTTCATTCAATGACGATATCGACATAAATCGCTAAATATAGAAGACCTTTTTCCTAGTGTTGTCTAAAATTTTGTTGTTGGTAAAAAGTTTAGTAATTACACCAAGAGAACTGAATATTTTTGTAAAATAGTATATACATGTATATGCACAGAATTTAACTGCATTGTTAAATAAATAAGGTTCGTTTTATGAATTTCTATCTTTTTATCTTGTCATTCCTTTTACCCCATTCCACACAATCGTGAGTTTTAACAACCCCAAGTAGAGAACACTTTTGAAAACACTGTAGGCTTTCTAAAACATTGTAGGAAAAGAAAAAAAATGTTGGTAACCATACAGGATGCCTTTGAAGAAAAAGAAGGCTTTTTAACTCTTTACCACTAAATAACGACTTTTAACACCCTTGAGGAAGAAGCCTTTTGAAAGCACTGTGGGAAAAGGAGAAAATGCTGGTAACCAGCGTTTTCTCTTTTTCCCACAATATTTTCTACTGTATCAGGATCAAATTTCATTATTTGAGTCGCATTTAAATTGTTGTCTCCAAATACTTTCAAGTTGGGCAAGGTCAAAACTTTGCCGTCTGGGAAAGAGTTGAAATATTGGAGGTTTTTGAAAACATTGTGGGGAAAAGAACAAAATGCTGGTGACCAGAAGAGAAGTCTTTCAGATAAAGAGATGGCTTTTGAGAACATTGTTGGAAAAGAAGAAAATGCTTGTGACCAGAAAAGGAGAATTCTTCTTCTGAGAAATCGACAGCTTTTGAAAACATTGTGGGAAAAGATGAAAATGTTCTGTAGCTCAGCTGGTAACAACATTTGAGCAAGCATGTTGCTGGTACAAAATTCCAGCTTGCCAATTTCTGTCAGAGAATTTATAATAGTCATTTCAACAAGATAATTCCTATCTTGCTTCTGAATAACCTGTGTATGATGCCCTAGATGGTTATGTGGGAAAGCAGCCAATGGATTGGGAAGAACATAGTGAGAAGTACTGGACAAGAAATGCTGGGAAAGCATAGATAGGTGAAGTGGCTGCAGCTGTGATATCATTTAAAATATTTGAACAGTATCAACTCTTAGGCTGTTAAGTCCAACTCAAGGACCTTTTGCAGACATTGTTGATCAAGATAAGACTGCACAGAACATATAGTCTGACCTTTGATCTACACTGGCCCATAAGGGGATGTCTGATCCTGAAAAAAATATGTTATACAGTTTAATTACAATATCGAATTATATCTTTTATCAATCAACCCAATAAATGATGCCCATAGACTCGCACTGCAAAACTATCGCAGCTGGGATCTTTAAAAAAAAAATATGGTCTAGGGGTGAAAACTCGTACTGTCTAAGAGTAAGAGTAAAGCAAGAGTAGTCTCCCTTATAATGATCCACCCTTCATCATTTCTCCTAGACGCTTGACGGATCAAAATACTAAACACAACACTAGGAAAAAGATGACGTGCATGTAACGTTTTTAATCTGTTTCTGATGAGGATTTCAATTAATTTTGACAAAAGAGTGTCATTGATATTGATTTTAATACAAAACACTAAAATCTAAGTTTTAAATAAGATTATTTCCTGCTTTTTCTACTTGAAATTCAAATGGAATCACCGAGAAATGTTTTAATCTTTGAAAATCGCCATTTGCAAAGGCATGAGGTTTGCGGACGCCATAGTTTAAAATGACGCTTCACAGAATGTACGATCTGATTCCGAGTCTACACAGTTTACTTGTTTCGTAAACCTTTCAGTGCAAAACAAAAAAAAAAAACTCAAATTCCAGCGGACGGCTATAAAAAATACATTCTATTGAAACACACAAAAATCATGAAGTTTTGATTGTATAGGCTTGACTACACCACCGGATGACATAGATCATGGATCAGACTGCACGTTCTGTGCACGATCTGTGCAGTCTAATCTTGATCTATGCCGTCTGCAAAAGTCTCTGCTTTCCCCCATGGCGCCGAAAGGGTTAAGCTTATTTGGATAGTGTTAAATCTTTACAAGACAGATCTAGTTCCGGTAGACTGTTCAAATCGTCGACAGAGGTTCGATGTCTAAGGGGCGTAAAAAGGAAAACTTCAAAGTGCCATATACAATAAAAGTTGCCTTTACAGTCTGTGTAGATCATGATCAGACTGCACAGAACGTGCAGACTGATCTTTGATCTACACCGACCACTTTCCTCAGACTTTCTGTACAATTTTATACAGGTTTATGCAACTTTAAAACCTTAATTGCTCGGATTCTTTTTTGACTGAAGTTATCTCTTGTTTATTTGGCGCTCTATGGGTTTGTAACGGAAATAGTTTGATATTCATTGGGATTTATTTTAACTAGACATCATCTTCCTACATTAAGCCAATGTATGTTTTGAAGACGAGCAATAAAATGGCCTTCTATATTTAGCGATTTATGTCGATATCGTCATTGAATGAAAACAGTTTTAATTGTTTGTAAGTTTGCGTTAAGTTATAAATCATAGTGGTTATCATTAACTCAGAATTAATTTCATTTACTGAACATCTATTACCTCAATGATATCTGTTACAAAATATTGCATTTTTTATTGTAGCGCGATCTTACATTGAATTCCAAATTCAAATAATGGCGGTTATAATTAACATAAGATAAACGGGAGACTACCTGCCGCCTGTTAAGAAAAATAATAAGTTTGGCCGATTCTTTTTTTTTTGTCTCGCGGCATGTCGTTTTTAGAACGGTTAAAATTAACAAGTTGACCACATGAACTGGTTGATATTCGTTACACCTAGATCAAAATTTATCGTTTGTCCAACGGATCGTCTCTACAGACGTTACCGTGTTTATTCGTCCTTGGTTTTATGCTTGCTCTTGGCTGGCATTTTTTGTAAGGTGCACAGGCATATAAGGACCAGAGAGAGGAAGAGGAGGTTCCATGTCCCGCCTACTGCACGTACTATGCACATACTGTAGCCGCAGTAATTTAGCACCTCCGGAAGTAGCCAAAGCGAGGTTTTGGGCGGAGTCTTCGTTTTGTAGGCGTACCATTCAATGGTATGCACGTACTCACGACGCGAAGCAGTCAGAAATAAGCCTTTTCCTCTCAAATAAGGGAGACAACTGTAGCATTACTAGTTACAAAATTTTGTACGAGTTGTTTCCCTTTGACCATTAGTCGTTCATCATTCTCTTGCAAGACCCATATATTTGAATGAAAATCAGCCCGGAATAAAAAGCAAAGCAATAGCGCAGATAAATGGACGGAAATAAGCGATAGTAGCAATAAATTAAACAAATTGAGGAGAAAAAGCAATGTAAATTTGTGTTACAAACAAAAATTGATGCGACAGGAATAAACCGGAAATAGCAAATAAGCTTGGTAGAGAAGATATGACACTAGTTCCATGATTTCTTTACGATTCTACGGGTGCCGATGGTTGTGAGTCGCATGTTTTTTTTTTAAAGTAAACACGTGTATATCTTTGCTTATGAACCATATCAAACTCAAAGGCAATAAAACAGTAAACATGAACGAGATTCATCTGTTCAGTATCCGGATTGTAGATATATTCGGATAAAAGTTTGAATTGTGAGAAAAATTTGAAATTTATTCAATACAACACGTAAGTTGAAAATAAAATAAAGAAAATAGCATAGTTGAGAGAAGTTAGTATAAATACAGTTGTAAAAACTTGTTTCTATCGAATGGCAGTCATTTGAACACCCGGTAATTTCGACACCCAGTCATTTCAACACATTTTGGTCATTTCGATCCCCGGTGGAAAAATGTTTGCAAACTTTGGTCATATCGACACCTTATTAGTTAGAACACTTTTTAAACTCGACTTTTAATTATCAAGTTACTTTAGTTTCTTTTAAAGATGTCATATCATTATAATTTTTTGTGGGTGTGTGATCAAAACAGGTTTTTAACCCTTTCCCAAATAAAACTTTTGGACTAAACCAAATTGAAAACATTTGCAGATGACAATTCAACTCTTGCTGAAAAGATGACTTCTGTCTAATATAGGGTAGAAAACATTGTGGGAAAAGGAGAAAATGCTGGTTTTCTCCTTTTCCTGCAATGTTTTCAAAAGGCTACCATTCCAGACTGGAAGAACCAGCATTTTCTCCTTTTCCCACAATGTTTTCAAAAGGCTACTATGCTGGGCCGGTAAAAACCAGGGATTGTTTGGGAAAGGGTTAAATAACTTTATTTAAGGGGAATTACTCCGAGTATGGGTATATCTGTACAATTTTCTGTATTTTACTCTGCCTTTTTAGGAAGAGATTAATATGCAGTATAATATTTATCACATCTTCACCTGTCTTTAACTGTATTTGATTTCAAGTTTTTATCAATCAGAATAAATCATAATTAATGAAAATCCTACAAAATAAGACAAATGCCCAGACTAGACCACCTAAAAAAAATTAAGAAAACATACATCCTTCATACATTCAAGATAAAAATGTATCTACATACAGTACGTCCATTTTACTGAATCTGTAATTTACAGAAACCCTTTTAAGTCCAGCACAGCGAAATTTTTTGTCATGCAGTGAGGTAACCTTTGAAAGCATTGTGGCAGTGAGATTTTTTTATACGAGCAATGCCAATGCAGACTTTGTGAGCCATTTGGACCACATGCCAAACGATAAGTTAAAGAATGTTTGATTAATAATTGAGTTCTTCTTATACCCTTTACAACACAATCCCAACATTTAACAACCCTGAAAAAGAAACCCTTTGAAGACATTTTGGGAAAAGGAGAAAATGCTGGTTAGTACAAACTACTTCTACAGAAACTACAAAAAAATGAGAAATTCTTGTAACACCCCCCCCCCCCCCCAATTAAAATGAATGTTTTCAGGGTATACTGGAATCATCCTGTTTGTCAGTGTGTCAGTCTGTGTGTCTGTCTGTCTGTGTACAAAATACCAGTAATTTTTTGTCCGAAACTCCTCCTACAGTTTTTACTTCAACTGTATTGAAACTTTGCACATATATTAATCATATATTGAAGATTGCAAGATGCACTTTTCAAGTGTCAACTCTTCCTGGTTGAAGAGTTATCTCCCCTTGAATTTGACACTTTTTTCTGTCAAAGGGCTGGCAGGGGTCTTAACTCTTTACCACACGAGAAAAATTTAGATTGGTCCAAATTGAAAGCATTTGCAGACAGCAAAATAAAGGTGACTGAAAAATTGAAAGTTATTCTGGGAAGGGTAGAAAACACTTTGGGAAAAGGACAAAATGCTGTATACCAGCATTTTCTCCTTTTCCCAGTGTTTTCAAAAGGCGTCTTTCTCAGGGGCGTCAAAAGTAGGGATTGTGTGGTAATGGGTTAAGTCACATTAAGTCACAGCTCTAGTTCAACTTGCTGAAATAAAAAGGAATTGCAGACAACAAATGAAATGTAGTTCAAGCAATGAGATTTGTCTTTGACAGAGTCGAAAACATATTGGGAATGTTGTTCAGAAATTGGTTAAGTGTTTGATAGAAAAAAAACATGTGTCACAGTCAGAAAAGGAGAAAATGCTAGTTTCCAATATTTTCTCATTTCCACATTATTTTCAAAATACATTTTCATGGAGGTAATCAAGGGTTAATGAACTTTTCTTTCCATTTTTAGCTCCACTGGCCGAAGGCCAGCGAGCTATTGTCATGGCGTTGTGTCCGTCGTGCGTCCATCCGTTCATCCGTTCGTCCATGCGTCCATAAACTTTTTCTTTAAAAAACTTCTCCTCAGAAACTATTGACTGGATTTTTACCAAATTTCACAGGAATGTTCCTTAGGTGGTCCTCATTCAAATTCCTTCAAATAATTGTGTTCCATGAATAATTCTGGTTGCCATGGCAACCAAAGTAAAAAATCTTTAAAAATCTTCTCCTCCCAAACCGCTAATTGGATAGCATTATTTTTTTGCAGGAATGTTCCTTAGATAGATGTCTACAGAATTCCTTAAAAAAAAAAAACCGTCAAAAAATATAGCTTTTATAGGAGACTTATTTTCCTTTTATGGTATAAAGTGAAATCTTTGAAAAGGGGAAAATGTTCCTTTAGGTTTCACAAAAAAAGAGGGCATACTGTATATATTCACTTTTACCAAAGAAAAGAAAAGAAAAAGATTGACTTGGTAGCATGGGGTAAAATACTCACAGTCCTGTGGATAGGAAGAAGAAAAAGAACAAAAATTAACAGCTAAGAAAAAGAAATATTCACTTGAAGAAATATTCACTTAGAGGCAAAAAAAAAAGGGGGGGGGTTATTCACATGTTATAAAATTAGCAGCAAAGAAAAAGAAATATTCACTCGAAGAAATATTCACTTAGAGGCAAAAAAAAAGGGGGGGGGGGTTTATTCACATGTTAGAAAAGAGAGGGAAAAATGGAAAGTATTCACACGGTGGCAATGCAGAATACTAAAGAGAGCTGCTGATAATTCCCCAAATTTCTCAGCTTATGTAAAGGTTCAGATAATATTAAAGGAAAAAGAGTCAACTTCAAGAAGAAATAGAGAATTTATTGATCAAAACATTTACCAAATTGTTCGTCCTTTCTGTCTTCTCAAATCTTGACAGATTTTAAACGAGACTATTGAGGAAGGTGGACAATTTATGGTCAAAGGGAGAAAACTCGTACTCTACTTCAGTCTTATATTATGCAAGAGTGACATCCCTTACAAGTGTTTACAGTATAAAACCAAAGCTAAATAAAGATGTGAAGTCTGTAGAGACAATCCATGTAAGAACATTTTTTTTTTCAGGAAACTGGAATTAATTCTAATGTATTTTATAATAGGATTAGAAATTTTCACAATTCTGTAGACATGACACCAGAACGAAGAAACAAAAAGAACTAAAGACATAAATAATATATTGTGATCATACAGTAGTCTCCCTTTGATTTCCGCTCTTCAAGTAAACAAAGAAAACCGCCAGAAATTTAAAGTTCAGAATAATAGTTGTCGGTTTGGTTTCAAGGTAAGATTTAGTAATACAATCGAGGAAATAAAACATGTAATAAACAAAAAATGAGTAAATGTCATCCTCTGTTCTGAACGCGAAGCGCACATCTAGACTTCAAAATCCAGATATCTGTGTCATGTCTATATTTATCCTTGGTTCGATTCCACAGGCTACATAACGTTATTCAAGATACTCCTGTTCGATTGACAAATACTTTATATTTTTTATTTGTATTGAATTATACGTACAAATGGTGTAAAGAATTCTTAGCATAAAAGAGAATCGTGTGCTGAAAGCTTTCTCCTTAATCTGGTTGCAATATAAATTTGCTTGTGAAAAGAATTGCTTTTAATACCACAGTGGAAGTTATCTCTAGGCGTATACATGTATGTAAATACTGCTAAAAAGAGAAAGAATTTGAAAATTTTTGCCAAAAATTCTTAAAATGTCCCTCGTCACTAAACTCGATTGATCTTTTGACGAGAAGCCATTACTGTCATTTGCTAGCATTGTAGAAAGGGAGGCTACTCTTACTAAATTTAAAATAAAGAATGTAAGAGTTTTCTGCCATAAACCATTAAGTGATTACAGAATCCGACCAATACCCTTTGTCAAGACATAATCCAATAAATAAGTGTTTTTAATCACTCAGATTAATTTATTTGATAAATACTTTTGAAGATACAATGTTAGAGTAAGAAATTTGTCCAAGACCCATAATACTCACACTCTTTATTGCTTTTCTTAGTCCCTGCCCCCCCCCCCCCCCCCCCATTCCTTTGAATGAGATCCAAAAAGTTTTAAATGACACCACCACCTTCCCAAACTTTACATGTTTGCCCTCCTTTATTAATCTGAAGGTGTTCGCCTTGTCCTGCCCTCATACAAGTTACTCCATAGAAAATTTTGAATCATTGGTTAATTCTCCCTCTACTGAAATGACCCCTTTTAGTTATTGGCAATCTTTTACTCTGAACCCAACTTTTTAAAAGTTATCTTTAAGGACAGTGTAGATGAAGATTAACTCTTTACCAAACAACAATTTTTTTTTAAATTAGGTGCAAAATAAAAGCACTTGCTGATAACATAGTAAATGTAACTCAAAAATTGAAATTTGTTTCCAGCAGGGAAGAAAACATTGTGTGAAAAGGAGAAAATGCTGGTAACCAGCAAAGTTTCCCACAAAGTTTTCTACCCTATCAAAGAAAAATTGTGTCATTTGAGCCACCATAAAGTTTTTGTCTGCCATTGCTTTCGATTTGGATAGGTCTAAAATTTTGCTGTGTGGTAAAGGGTTAACCAGAGAATTAGTCAGTGATGTTAAAAAGAGTTTATGTGCAGTACTTCATCGTTAAGAATGCATGAAAAGAGGCACTAGCCACTAGCTGTTGAAAGTGGTGCCTATCAAACTAAAAAAGAGTACTGCATAAATAGGTGTTGAATGTAATGGGTAAACATTCATGGGATCAAATGATGATCCTTCCATCTTGTAACACTTTACCGAACAATTCCTGGTTTTTACGGCCCCAAGATGAAAGCCTATTGAAAACATTGTGGAAAAAGTTGAAAATGCTGGTAACCAGCATTTTCTCCTTTTCCCACAATGTTTTTATCCAGCTGGAAACCAATTTCAAATTTTGAGTTATGTTTAATTTGTCTGCAAATACCCTAAATTTGAAGCAGCTAGCTTTAAATTTTGTCTTAAAAATTGGTAAAGAGTTAACAGGATGAACTTTTTTTTATACACTGACTGTAAGACAAACTATCTGATTGGCTGAGACAAGATGTCTAAGCCTATCAAGTGGTAGATTTTGGAATTTTAGTTTTGGATTACATGTATTTTAAACATATTTATTTACATCTATTGAGAAACAAGTTTTTACAACTTTTACCAATTTCTCTCAATTCTGTTTGTAGGGAACTTCACCAGTACTTGCACCGAAGGTGTTGGCCATTGAAAAATCGTAAAGTTGACACCCACTGCCTGATATTGAACCGGGGAACTTATGGTTACCAAGTTGACACTGTATCCTACAACCACACACACCACACAGTTTTAGATTTACAGTAGGGTGAATCTAATCTAGAATGATTTTATAGTTTTTAGTTTAACTCTTTACCAAACGACAAAATTTTGGACTAGTCCAAATTGAAAGCATTTGCAGACGACAAATAAAATGTGAATCAAAAATTGGAATTTGAATTGGGAAGGATAGAAAACATTCAAATGATGATTTTTGCATCTTTTAACCCTTTACCAAACAATCCCTGGTTTTTACAACCCTGAGATGAAAGCCTTTTGAAAACATTGTGGGAAAAGGAGAAAATGCTGGTAACCAGCATTTTCTCCTTTTTCCACAATGTTTTCAAAAGTTCTCTTTCTCAAGGTCATTAAAAGTCGGGATTGTGTGGTAAAGGGTTAAGATACATAACTAACAATCACCTTTTCCTATCATTAACTTTTGAAGACTCTTTTCAGGCTTTAACCCTTTACCACATGATTCCGACTTTTTAATGACACTAAGGTACAGGCCTATTGAAAACATTGTGGGAAAAGGAGAAAATGCGTAGAAAATGCTGGTAACTAGCATTTTCTCTCTTTTCCCACAATGTTTTCTACCCTATGGAATACAAATTTCCCCATTTGAGTTGGTTTTCAATTGCTGTCCGTAGCTGCTTTAAATTTGGGCAAGTCTACATTTCTCTTGTTTGGTAAAGGGTTAAGGAGTTTTAGGCTGCTGTCTATGAGAATGTCACTCAGAGCAAAGCAGAAAATGTGAATCATGGATTAGACCAGGGATTGTACAGGTATATACAAAGACTTAAAGTGTGTATTGGAGATTCCTGATCAGACGGCACATTTTTGTGCAATTTGATCTTGATCTATACTGGTCTACTATGGCAATTATTGGCATGATAGGGTAACAGCCATTGTAGGGTAACAGTCATTATACTTTTAGCCCAGAAAAATATACTTATCCATGTTGCAAGACTTGAGAAGCTCAGGGATTTTAAGTGGAACGATGTGGATCAAAGAAAAACAAGAATTAGCTCTTTACTAACAGCAACTTTTGTACCCTACTGAATTGAAAGAATTTGCAGACGACAGAATAAATGTTGCTTACATGATGATTTCTGTCTTTGATGGAGATGAAAACACTGTGGCAAAAGGAGAAAATGCTGGTTACCAGCATTTTCTCCCTTTGCTACAATGTTTCAAAAGGCCTTCATTAGGGTCGTTTACAAGTGGTTGTATGGAACAGAATTAACCGGGAAAAGAAAACCAAGGGTGACATCCTTTTGATCACTGTTGATGAAAATGATCCCGACTTAAAACAAAATATATGTGCAGAGAAAATTATTCAATCATTTTGGTTTTATATACCCTTGACTACAGTAGGCCTACTGAAGTACACCTTACAATTTTTGGACCCGCAGATATCAGCAGAATCCGTATATTAGCTATGTAAGTTCCGTTTGCATGCGTCTAGCTGACGAAGACTTTGTCATATCTACGCCGAGTTAAAGTAAACAAATTCAAGCCACACCAGGGCCGTGTTTATCGTTAGAACACTTATTTATTTTTCTGTGTTTTAGAATACAGTTTAAAATCATGTAAGATTTGAATTTTACTAAGTCTTTGGTGTTAAACACAAAATTTCTGTGATATTTTGAATAGTAATGGGTTTTCGCGCAATTGTCAATTATTCATTACCAGTCATATTTCTGAAATTAACTCATTGCTTGGCCCATCTCTTTTGTCATTGTATAAACTTAGCATATTATGCAGTATCTGCTTTTTAGATATCTAAAGAATCAACTTCAAAGTTTGAGGTATTTTTTCCGTTCTCAGTGTTTTATTCTGCCCTCGATTTATTCCTTTTAGTAGCAACCACCACCTTTTTTCTGAAAAGAGTCTAACCTGTAAAAACTATACATTTTCTGAAAGATCTCATCAATACAAATCGGGAAATATATAGTTTGAATGGGTTGTACTATTTCTTTACGCCAAAAATACCATGACAAAAGGCAAAAATTCATGTTTCTGAAAACGCAAATTTTAATTTTTCTGGAAAAAATGACCTCACTCTGTAACTATAATAGTCTGCTTGATATACAGTTAATGAAGTATCCACATGGTGGGCAGAACATCAATGATTAATTATAATGCTCTAGCTTAACTGTTAGGTGATTTTATTGTGTCTTTTTGTGATATGATATCTGTCGGATTGAAACCCATTTTGATACTTAAAAAGAGAAAAAGCACACTTTCTACAATATGTAAGGTTTTTGAGCTTAGTTAAAGTCATCTAGATGACATGTAATAGCCTTTAAATGATAAAATGATCTTCCATTCAGTTCTGAAAGGTTTATGCACCCAAAAAAATGCTTTACATGTTATATAAAGTCAATCACGTTATCCCACCCACCGATTTTACAATGGGGAAAATATAGGTAAATGGAATTTCAAAAAGTGACTAATTTGAAAATGTATGAACCACAGTTATGATTTAAAACATGACACTTATTTCTTATCTATGTTTTCTCCTTTCTATTTCAGTATACTACAGTGCATAACAGATTATTTAGATCTAAAACCAGGCTTGGGAGAAGGATTTATTGAATTAGAAAATGGATTTTTTGTAACATTGATTGGAATTCTGTCAATTTGGGAAGAGACCTATTAATTTCGAGTGATAGCATTTTTTTTTCAACACTAAATCAGACAATCAAGATTTTCAACAATCCTTAAAAAAGGGTAGTAACCAGTATTTTCTGCTTTTCCCACAATGATTTCTACCCTATCATAGACAAATTTTATCATTTGAATCACATATAATTTGTAATCTGCATATGCTTCCATTGTTTTATTTGCTTGCATATGAAATGATAAGCTATGCAGGAGGTTCTGACAAAATGTGTAGCCTCTGATCAGACTGCCTATGAACATGCTGATTGAGACTTGCTAACTTAGTCTGCAAATACAAAGTTTTACATTTTCAAATGCATACTTATGCATATTTACTAAGTTAAGTACCATAATTATAAATGTTCAGTGATCCTACAGTAAGACAGAGATTGGAAGATTAAACAGCTTAAAACTACTTCTTTTAGATTAAATGAAAATTTCTGGTACTACTTTGTGCCGTGTAATAAAATAATAAACAGAATGTTTCTCATACCATTTGAACTTTAAAAAAATAGAAAATTTAGGTACTACTTGTCCTCACAGTGAACTAAAAAATTAGAAAACTTCCAGTAGTCTGCTGCTTGTACCTTGCAATAAACTAAATTGAAAAGTTAAAATTGTGGAAATGTTTGGAGATTTGACTTACTAAAGATGATGGTTGCCAACACTTTAAAGTTTAATAAGTAGTAACATTATATTCCAGTTGATGATACAATATTACTAATTAATGCAAAAAATCTATATATCTGACACAAGGTTTGTGTGAGAACCCAAAAATTATGAATAAGAAAACAATCATGATGCACAGTACTCATGTTAGATCCTGGTGACGAAACGGTACGTTGAATTTTGAGTACGAATCCATGCTATGAAACGAACGCAATTTTAGGAATTTCATCCGTTAATCTATCAAAACAGTACAATGTACATATTCAAATAGTTGTAATTTATCAAACTGGGCCGTTATATGAACATCTAGGGTGTAAATAGGGGTTAAATTCAGCCATAAATCGTCTCATCAAATAATGTGTGTTCACTTCCGGTTTCGATTTAACTCCCCTACCGTAATATACCATGTCGGAAAAATGCTTAAAAACAAATATCCACGCGCGATTTTTGTGTTTCAAATCACAATTTTTGTATAGATGGATTATCGAACTACAAAAAAATAACAGTTTAAATCGTGAAATCGCCTTTTTTCCAAAAAATATCGGTCAGTGAAATTTTCTCTCGGCTCCCGTTTGGGGTTCTCAAATCGTTTCGCGCGAGAGGCAAGCTATTTCGCAAACTCCAATCTTTAGACTTAAGCTTCCAGTGACATACGACGTCAGGAAAAGCCGTAGTTTTCCATAATTGGCGCGTATCTATTTGACCCCTCGTGAGGTCATTTTTTTGGGGAAAAAAATAAATTATCTCCCCTGATCTGCGCAGGCGTGGTGGTTGCTACTTTTAGCCCATTTGAAAGAAAATGTTTCTTTTTTATTTCAAAAGATGTCTCCTTATTGTAGAAAGAAACCAAGCAATGGGAGACATTGATTTTGAGGAGCAATTAGAACTTGAAAGATTGGAGAAAGAGAAACTAGAGAAGGAAGGAGATCACCCCAAAGAGAAAGTAGACCCAGATGGTACAGTGTATGAATGGGATGCTGGGAAAAAAGCATGGTTTCCTAAAGTAAGTATTTCTACTGGTAACCTGCTTTTGAAATAATCTTTTAGGAGATTATTAGTATCAATTGGTGTTTTAACACTTTACCAAACAACAAAATTTTGGACCTGTCCAAATTGAAAGCATTTGCAGACGACTAAATCAATGGGACTCAAAAATTTTAAGTGGATTTGAGAAGGGTAGAAAACATTGTGGGAAAAGGAGAAAATGCTGATTATCAGCATTTTCTCCTTTTCCTACAATGTTTTTAAAAGCTTTCTCTTTCAGGGTCATTAAAAGTCGGGATTGTGTGGTAAAGGGTTAATCGTATTCTACAGCATTCTTCACCAAACCGACCCCTTACCACATGACAAAATTATTGACTTGTCCAAATGGAAAAGGTTTGCAGACTAAAAATTAAATTCCTTACCAAACAACAAAAGTTTGAACTTGTCCAAATTGAAAACACTTGCAGACGAAAAAATAAATGTGGCTGAAAATTTGAAATTTGTTTTGTTAAGGCTAGAAAACATTGTGGGAAAAGGAGCAAATGCTGGTTACCAGCATTTTCTCCTTTTCCCGCAATGTTTTCAAAAAGCTTTTTTCTAAGGATCTTTAGAAGTAGGGATTGTGTGTTCTTAAAATTCATGATTGTGTGCTAAAGGGTTAGTTTGCTAAGTAAATGAAACTGTTGAAGGTGATTGTAAAAATGGAAATATTGCTATCTCCTCGCCAGACAGTATAGATCCAAGATCAGACTGCTTGTTTTGTACAGTCAGATTGTGGTCTACATTATCTGTAAAATGTCCTATAGTCCTGCTGTTTAGCCTCGGCGTTGAAATTTAACCAAGTATTGTTTTCAAACTTAATGATGCTAATTGGACATCACTTTAATCTCATACCAAACTGGAATGAGTTTCAGTGACAATTGGAAAGAAGGTTCTTGAAAAAAATGTTGGAAAAGGAAAAAAATAATCATTTTAGGTAGATGCAAACTTCATTGCACAATACCAGATGAACTATGGTGTCCAGTCAGGATCAGGAGAGGGTGTGACAGAAGAACAAAAGCAGGCAGAATATTATAATTACTATCAGGTGTGTAGATATTACATTGAAATATGCTTCATAAACCCTTTACCAAACAATCCCTGGTTTTTACGGCCCTGAGATAGAAGCCTGTTGAAAACATCGTGGGAAAAGGAGAAAATGCTGGTAACCAGTATTTTCTCCCTTTCCCACAATGTTTTCTTCCCTGCAGGAACCAAATTTCAATTTTTGAATTACCTTTATTTTATTGTCTGCAAGTGCTTTCAGTTTGGACCAGTCTAAAATTTTGTCGTTTGGTAAAGGGTTAAGGCATCTGCAAATGACTTCTTTGACATTCTTGCAGCAACATTATGGGTAAAAATGTTCACTAAATGCAATGACTCACTATTCCAGAGTTTTATAATTCGTCAGAAGATTATTAGCTGCACTTTTTTAATAGAATACATTAGAGATATTATCCATCTCTCAAATGTTTCTTATCCCTTTACCATACAATGCCAACTTTAAACAACCCTCAGGAGGAAGGCTTTTGGAAACATTGTGGGAAAAGAAGAAAATGATGGAAATAAGCATTTTCTCCTTTTCCCACAATATTATTCTATCCCATCAAAGAAAACAACATTAACTGAGCCACATTTAAAATGTCATCTACAAATGCTTTTAGTGTAGGCAATTTAAAATTTTTCTTGTGTGGTGAAGGATTAATGATACTGACTTTATTGTCTGCAAATGCTTAGTATTTGGAGAGATCTAACACCTGGTCATCAGTAAAGAGTTAAGTGGTCTCCTACTCGGTCACTGGCTATTAACCCTTTACCACATTGTCCAGAGTTTTAACCCATTACCACACGATCCCTACTTTTGACGCCCCTGAGAAAGAAGCCTTTAGAAAACATTGTGGGAAAAGGAGAAAATGCTGGTAACCAGCATTTTCTCCTTTTCCCACAATGTTTTCTACCCTTCACAGAACAGATTTCAAATTTTCAGTCACTTTTATTTTGTCATCTGCAAATGCTTTCAATTTGGACCAGTCCAAAATATTGTCATTTGGTAATGGGTTAATGACCCTAAGTAAGAAAGCTTTGAAAACATTATGGGAAAAGCTGATGGAGCATTTTTTCCTTCTCCTAAAATGAAACGTACCCAACAAAGGGCAAATCTCACCATATGAGCATTATTTTATTCTAATTTGTAATCTGCAAACGATTTCAATTTGGACCAGTCTGAAATTTTGTTGTTTGAAATAAAGTTTACTTGAGATAACAGTTTAGACTTGTCCAAAGGGAAGGTGTTTGCATACAACAACTTCAGTGTCACTCAAACAATTAAACTGGTCTCTGAAAGGTTTAAAAACATCGTGGGGAAAGGAGAGAACACTGGTTATCAGCTTTTTTCCTTTTCTGCACAACGTTTTCAAAAATTTAATCTCATATGGTAGCGAAAACTGTGGTTTTTGATTAATGTAGTAATTAAGTGTGCAAAAGCACAGGACATAACATGTAAGGTTACTTTATACTACATTTACATTTTTTGCCTTAGAATTACTATGCTGCCCAAGTGCAACAAGAGATGGTATTAAACAAGAAGAAAACAGTAACGAAAGAGGACACGACAGAAGAATTGTTTGGAAAACTTGAGGACCTTGAAAGTAACCTTCAGGGATCTGACTCCACAGACCAGTCCTCTGAACACAAGTCAGGTTTGTGTTGCAGCAATCATGCTCTCACCTAGTGTTGAAATAAGGCTACAGAGATATGTATGTGAACTGTCAGGCAAAAAGGGGCAATCTGGGAAATCTGTACATCAATTAGATGGAAACAGATCAATGATTTTGCAGGTCAAAAATGATTGTATAGTGAGGTAGAATGGCTGCTTTTCAAACAGAAAATATCATAAAAGCGATAAGTGTTGACCCTGGTCAGCCTGGGCAATCCACACTGTCTGACCAGGGTCGAGACTTGTCGCAGTTTCCAGATGGCCCTTTTTTGTGTGACAGGTCACGTATATAGATACTGGAGTGTTTATGTGATATTTTGCTTATATGTGCTATAACTTGAAAATAGCAGACCACTAAGAGGAAGAAATAAGTATCACTTGGGATAAGGCTCATACAAGATTGGATTGGCTAGTCCTGTCACACGAACTTCATATCTATATTGTCAAGGGCATTGATCCAACCAGCCACATTTGGATAATTTTCTAAACTTAGTTTCACAGATTTAATGAATTAAGACCAGATAGACAGCATAGAGTAAGATGAGAAGCTCTATCTTTATCTGTCTGATGCTACATTGTGTATTCTGGCAAAAAAAACTGACCTCCACACTCCCATGTTTTTTTTTTCTAGACTTCGAGTGTTTAGCACCACTTTATTATTGATCCATAAAAATCTATTTTGTTTGACAGCAGACTTAATCCTGGGGTAGAATGGGCCTTGCACATGTAGAAAATACACCGGTAGCAAAAAGTTTTGACCCATGTCAGCCTGCACAGATTGCGCCGGCTGACATGGATCATTACCTGTTGCAGATGCACCGAAGTCTTCTTTTCACAGTGCATGACACACAGGTGTCTGACAATGACGTGTCTAGTGTCATACAACCCCTCTTTATGACCCACTGTTGCCTGACACTGTCATGTTTGGTGTCATACAACCCCTCTATATGACCCACAGGTGTCAGACACTGACATGTCTATTGTCATACAACCCCTCTTTATGACCTTCAGTTGCCTGACACTGACATGTCTGGTGTTATACAACCCCTCTTTATGACACACAGATGCCTGACTCTGACATGTCTGGTGTCATACAACCCCTCTTTATGGCCCACAGTTGCCTGACACTGACAAGTATGGTGTCATACAACCCCTGTCTATGGCCCACAGGTGCCCAATACTGACATGTCAGGTGTCATACAACCCCTCTTTATGACCCACAGTTGTCTGACACTGACATGTCTGGTGTCATAAAACCCCTGTCTATGGCCCACAGGTGCCCAATACTGACATGTCTAGTGTTATACAACCCCTCTATATGACCCACAGGTGCCTGACACTGACATGTTTGTTGTCATACAACCATTCTATATGACCCACAGGTGCCTGACACTGACATGTCTGGTGTCATACAATCCCTATTTATGACCCACAGGTGCCTGACACTGACATGTCTGGTGTCATACAACCCCTCTGTATGACCCACAGGTGCCCGATAATGACCTGTCTGGTGTCATACAACCCCTCTATATGACCCACAGGTGCCTGACACTGACATGTCTGGTGTCATACAACCCCTCTTTATGACCCACAGGTGCCTGACACTGACATGTCTGGTGTCATACAACCCCTGTATACAGGGGGTTGTATGACACCAGACATGTCAGTATCAGGCACATTTAGCATAAACCATAATTATATTCATCTACAGATTCTAAAGAGGACATGGAAAAATACACAGAAGAGCAGAAAAAAGCCTACAATGACTACTGGTCTTATTACTACGGAACTGATTACCATGATTACTATGGCGACTGTATGGCACAGTTTGACCAACAGACCGCAGCACAGGCTGTTACAGATGGAGATGCAGAGAAAGAGAAAGATGGAAAAAAGAAGAAAAAGAGAAAAGCACCAGTGCAAGAAAAGAGAGATGGTTTGTGAATCTTATTGAAATATTTACTGAACAAATATCACCTTTCACAACCAACAGAACTCCAGATAAGAGGAAGTGATGGTATTTTAAGTCCATTATTTCTCCCTAAAACCCTATGTTGTGGGTACTCATTAGAATCGTCTCGATGAGACGATTCTAATGAGCACCCACAACACAGGGTTTAGCATAGAATTGTTAATATTTTCAATTTTGAAATCAAAATCACTTCCTGTGTCATGTAATATTGACTTGGAACAGCTTTGACCAGGCTTTGGTTATAAATTTAAGTCTACTTTGTGGATAAATAAGTAAGAGAAACACTCCCAAATAGCTCAAACCATTCAAAACAGATGCCAAACCACTGTCACCAGATCCTAAACTATCTTCCTAAAACCTAAAACTGCATGCAAAAGTTTTAGACACACAATATTTCTTTTGCAAATGGTCATGAAATAATATTATCAGTCTTAAAAAACAAAGTTGAATGCATTTTTAATGAAATGGTCCACTGTTAACTCTTTAACAAACGGCAAAATTTTGGACTTGTCCAAATTGAAAACATTTGCAGACAACCAAAAAAATATGAGTCAGAAATTGAATTTTGACTTTGGAAGGCTTGAAAATATTGAGGGAAAAGGAGAAAATGCTAATTACCAGCATTTTGTCCTTTTCCCACAATGTTTTTAAAAGCTTTTTTTTTCAGGGTCGCTAAAAGTCGGGATTGTGTGGTGAAGAGTTAAAACCCAATTGCTGGCGAATTTTTACCATTTCAACTATTTCTGTTAATACTTTCAATACTTTGATTTTCAGAGGGCTGGTTTCAAATGGAGGATAAAGACAACACCAATGTATATGTGTCAGGTCTTCCCACTGATACCACAATGGAGGAGTTTAAAGAGATTATGACCAAATATGGTCTGGTCATGCATGATCCGAGAACCAAACAACCTAAACTGAAACTTTACTTTGATGAGAATGGACAACCTAAAGGAGATGGACGATGTTGTTATATAAAGGTAAATATTGGGAGGGGAAGGGAAGCGGAGGAATTATTAGGTTTCATCTCTTGATTGACATCTATATATCATCTGTAACTGTGTCAGTTATGGATAATTTTGTTGTTTGGTAGGCGAATGACTCTTGATCACATGAAATATTTTCAACTTGTTCAAATTGAAAGCATATGCAGACAATCAATTAACTCTTTACCAAACAGTCCTGACTTTTAACGACCCTGACAAAGAAAGCTTTTGAAAATATTGTGGGAAAAGGAGAAAATGCTGGTTACCAGCATTTTCTCCTTTTCCGGCAATGTTTTCTACCCTTCCCAAATCAAATTTCAATTTTTGATTTTATTTACATTTATATTGTCATCTGCAAATGCTTTCAATTTGGGCCAGTCCAAAATTTTGTCGTTTGGTAATGAGTTAAATGACACTAAACTTATGGAGATGTGTCCAGAAAAACAGAAAAAAACATTTTTGACATTTCTGTCATTACTGAAGACATTTTCTTTAAACTCAGATTGATTGTAAACTATGAAAGAGGAAACCTTCGAAATTTGTTCGACCTAGTCATTTACACTTTTTCAACTTAGATTTTTGATGTAGATTTTTCACTGAAGATCAATTCTTTCCATCACACCCCCACCACACCCCCACCCCAGCCTAGCACTGGCATCTGCATGCAGTGCTCTGGTCACGACGGAAAATTAAGGACAAATGCTAACTCTGTACCATACAATAAATTTCCGGACTTTTCCAAATCAAAAGCATTTGCAGATGACAAAATAATTGAGACTCAAAAACTGAAATTTGTTTTGGGAAAGGTAGAAAACATTATGGGAAAGAAGAAAATGAATTTTAGCATGTTTCGCTCAGTTTCCAAATGATTCAGTGAAGCTTTGATATAATTATTTCTGTTTCAGAAAGAATCAGTTGATTTAGCACTTAAGCTGCTGGATGGAAGTGAGCTTAGGGGAAGTACTGTCAAAGTAGAAATGGCACAATTTTCTATGAAAGGAGAATATGATCCGTCCAAGAAGAAGAAAAAACTGACAAATAAAGAGAAAAAGAAGCTCAAAGAAAGACAGGAAAAGTAAAGAAATTTTTATATTATCCATTGTAAAGGATTTTGTCCAGATTATATTTATGTTTAAGAGCTTCAGTTCATAGTTTGGTAAAAGCCAAGCTAAACATTTGACCAATTTAAATCCATTAAATATAGCTCTTACACTATGCATACTTTTCTTAAGTTGAGGGTTTTTGTATATTTTGGTACAATAACAAACAGTTAACCTATTACCAAACAATCCCTACCTTTGACCACCCTGAGAAAGAAGCCTTTAGAAAACATTGTAGGAAAAGAAGGAAATGCTGGTCACCAGCATTTTCTCTTTTTCCCACAATATTTTCTACTCTTCACAAAACAAGTTTCAAATTTTCAGTCACTTTTATTTTGTCGTCTGCAAATGCTTTTGATTTGGACAAGCAAAAAATTTTGTTGTTTGGTAATGAGTTATAAGGTTTTATACCCCTTTTGTTAACAGTCTGTATAAATCTTGTAGGCTGAAAATGTTGTCTATTTTCTGTTGATGTTTCTCTTTTGTGTAAGCTGTAGATATCAGACACTATAAATGTGCCATTTACCTGCATCATTCAATCAAACTTGAACCTCTTCATCAACCTGACCACCATAGTGTATGTACGCATTACTAGCTGTGTAAAATAAGTTTATTCGCAACTTTTAGCCTGTGTTTACAGCTTTCATTTAGCCAGTATTGGTAACCAAATACCAGAATTATGACGTTAGCATTATACTTTGTGTGTTTTACAAAAATTACTTATCATGTGACAATAGGTTGGTTACATTATCTCCCACAGAAGATTTTGCATGTATGTACAGTAAACCACTTCAGAAAACATTGAAGAAAAGGAAGAACAATTGAACTTTTTGCCACAATGTGTGGTGATAAATACATTTATCAAGTTTGGTTTGGTATCGATTTTTCAAAAATGTTTGCAATGCTACAACTCTACCAAATGGAAAAATTCTAGATATGTCCAAACTGAAATCTATTCCAGGCAACAAACCAATTGCAGTTCAACTGATGCTGTCTGTCTCATTAGGTAAGAAAACATCGTGGGAAAAGGAGGAAATGCTGGTTATCAGCATTTTCTCCTTTTCCCTCAGTGTTTTCAAGAGGCATCTACTTCAGTATCATTAAAACCGGGGATTCTATGGTAAAGCATTAGGTTTATATGATAAAAATTTTGATTTGAAAGTCTTTGTTATTTTTTCCTTCAGACTTTTTGACTGGAGACCAGAGCGTCCAATGGGAGGCAGGCAGAAACATGAAAAAGTTGTTATTTTGAAAAATATTTTTGATCCAAAAGATTTTGAGGTATATAAATATAGGATAATTATATATTAATGAATTCTGTATTTGAAATATATATACTTTTTTTGAGGGAGGGGTTGGTTGGTAGGGACTTACAAGTTTTGAAGGTTTTATAAGTGATGAAATACATCTTAAGAATGTCCAATTTTCAAAAAAAAAGAACTTTGCTTTTTGTTTAGGCTCGAAAACATTTTTTAAAAAACATTATTTTTTACACGGAAAGACCAGGAAATAGTCATAGCTGTCAGTGTCATCATCTTCTAAGAAATTTTGACATTGTCTCACATCTGTGTTTTGATAAAAATCTATTTACTTTAAACTTGAGATCTTTGATAGCAATCAATAGTGGAACCCACACTAGAAGGTCAGGTTGGTCTTAACACATTTTTTTTCCCACAATTTTGCCCTTTTCTATTCTTAGAATTTTCACCCAAAAAGGTACAGAGAGTCAATCTTTGGCACCTGCATGTGGTGCTGCCCTGTGTAAAAGTATCATACATTGTGCATGTAATTTGATGTTTTTTTTTTTTCCTACAGGATGATCCGACAAAGATCAACACACTCAGGAATGAGATGAGAACAGAGTGTGCTAAGTATGGAGATGTGAAGAAAATTGTGGTGTATGACGTAAGTAAACCTCAAGCCCTTGCCACACAGTCATATGTTTCATTAGACTGAGAAAGAAAACTTTTCGAAAACACAGGGAAAGAAGCAATTTTAAAAAAAAAGACTAAGTCTATGCAATGTAATTTAACTCGTCACCAAATAACAATATTTATACCCCCGCAAAAGGAATGTTTTGAGAGGTATACTGGAATCAGCCCGTCTGTCCATACTTTCAAAGTGCCTGAGGGGGTATAAAGTCACATTCAGTGACAGCTCTAGTTTAGGCTTTTCCAAATCAAAAGCATTTGCAGACATCAAAATAAAAGTGCCTAAAAATTAGAAATTTGTTTTGTGAAGGATAGAAAACATTGTGGGAAAAGGAGAAAATGCTGGTTACCAGCATTTTCTCCTTTTCCCACAACGTTTTCTAATGGCGTCCCAGGATCGTCAAAAGTAGGGATTGGGTGGTAATGGGTTAAGAGAGGTGAACTCTACAGAATATTGTTATCAAAATGGTCCTTTGACTGTAAATGTAAGCCTTTTGAAAATATCGTAGGAAAAGGAGAAAATACTTGTGACAGCATTTTCTCCTTGCATACAAGTTTCCAGGGTCGCTAAAATTGGGGATTATGTAGTAAAAAGTTGAATAAATGACATGCATTCTATTTCAGAGACACCTAGATGGAGTTGTGTCTGTCCATTACAAAGAGGCGGAGGAAGCCGACACATGTGTCCAGAATCTGCATCAGCGATGGTTTGCACAGAGGCGTGTCCTGGCGGAGACATGGGACGGTAAAACAAAGTACGAAGTTCTTGAAACAGAGGAAGAAAGAGAAGCTCGTCTCAAAAAGTGGGAGAAATATCTGGAGACAGGTGAGCGCACATCTGAGGCCAACCCAAGCTCGTCTACAAGTGTATCCGTGTCTGCTGATCGAGCAAGAGACTCTCAGAATTCCGACAGGGGAGAAGCAACCTCTTCTGCAAATGATAACCTTAGTAAGGATACTGTTAGTGAACAGGATAGTGTAGACCAAGATAAGAGTGCAGCAACCTCAGGTGCAAGTCCTAACCTTCAAACTGAAACTGTTGGTATGTCAGAATCTACCAGTAACACAGCAGAATCAGGTAATGATAGAAATCCTATTGAAACTGGAACCAGCAATTCTTCAGAGTGCAAGGTGGGTGAAACCAGCAGTGCAGTGAATACTAACGGAGTAGATCAAAGTGCTGACAGTAATTCACAGGAAAGAGAAGATAATGACATGGAAAGTGAAGAGGTCAATAGATGAAAAATATCTAGAAAATGTTGTTAACCCTTTCCCAAACAATCCCTGGTTTTTACGGGCCTGGAATAGTAGGCTTTTGAAAACATTGTGGGAAAAGGAGAAAATGCTGGTAACCAGCATTTTCTCCTTTTTCCACAATGTTTTCTACCCTATTATAGACAGAAATCATCTTTTCAGCAAGAGTTGAATTGTCGTCTGCTTTCAATTTGGTCTAGTCCAAAAGTTTGTCGTTTGGGAAAGGGTTAATTTAGTGCTAATTACAAAACCAGGGTTATAATACATATGATATATACAGGATCTGATATGAGTAAGCATTTGAGATAAAAACTCTAATAAACCTGCCCAGGGAAAATATAACTATCCCATTGCCAAACAACAATATTTTAGACTGGGCCAAATTGAAAGCATTTGCAGATGACAAAATAAAAGTGACTGAAAATAAATTTGAAATATGTTTTGTGAATGGTAGAAAACATTGTGGGAAAAAGAGAAAATGCTGGTTACCAGCATTTTCTCCTTTTCCCACAATGTTTTCTAAAGGCCTCTTTCTCATTGTCATCAAAATTAGGGATTGTGTGGTAATGGGCTATGCAAGCTTTTGGAGTGCTTTAGAACATTTCTTTCCTCGACTTGTTAAATGAAATGTTATCTCAAACACCAACAAATGTAAGATTCTTTGGATCAGAAGATGCAAAACCATTTTTAGATGCACCCGTAGTGATATTAATAAAAGCTTTTTTTCTATTAACCCATTACCACACAATCCCTACTTATGACTGCCCCGAGAAAGAAGCATTTAGTAGAACTCCTTTTTGCACAACGTTTTCTACCCTTCATAAAATGAGTTTCAAATTTTCAGTTACTTAAAAGGGTTAAAAGATGTGACCACTAGACAGGGTTTTCATGACCCTGGGAAAGGGTGCTTCAAAAAATCTGGGAAAAGGAGAAAATACTGCTTACCAGCATTTTTTTCTCATTTCACACAATGCTTGCTACCCTTTAATGTAGCTTGTTACCAAATAACAAAATTTTAGAGTGATTCAAATTGAACACATTAAAGACAATAAATTAAGTAGTGGTCAAACTATGAAATTTGACTTTAAAAGGGTAGAAAAAACTGTGTGGGAAAAGGGGAAAATGCCTGAAACCAGTGTTTTCAAAAGCCTTCTTCTTCAGGGTCGTTACAAATTTGGATTGTCATTTTAAGGGTTAAGGCACATTCAGTTTGTCATTCTGAAATGCTTTCAGTGTGTTGAAGTCTAATGAACTGATTTTGATAACTGTATCCACACATAGTAACTTCCGTAAAGCTAGGTCATTCATATTTATGTAGACAAAACCTCTATAAAAATAGAAGTTTGTACTGTTACTGACTGATTTGATACTTCTGTTGCAATAAAAGAAAAAGTAGTTGGAAGTGAGTTTTTGTATTTTTTATTCCATTCATTAAAATGTCTGGTAAAAAATATTAATAAAAATGCAAGATGTATAAAATATAAACAACTTTTAACCTTATATATCCCTTTACCACACAATCCCAAACTTTTAACAACCTTGAGAAAGTAGCCTTTTGCAAACACATTGTGGCAAAAGAAGAAAATGCTGGTATCCTGCATTTACTTCTTTTAACATAATTTTTTCCAACGTTCCCGAAACAAAATTCATTTCAGTCAGAATCACTGTTGCCTGCAAATTCAGATGTCTATAATTATTTCATTTGGTTAACCCATTACCAACCGACAAAATTTCAGACTGGTTCAAATTGAAAGCATTTGCAGACGACAAAATAAAGGTGACTGAAAAATTGAAATTTGTTCTGGAAAGGGTAGAAAACACTGTGGGAAAAGGAGAAAATGCTGGTTACCAGCATTTTCTCCTTTTCCTAGAGTGTTTTCAAAAGGGTTCTTTCTCAGGGGCGTCAAAAGTAGGGATTGTCTGGTAATGGGTTAAAAAGTAAATGTAAAATTCTCAAATCAGTCATCTTGATTATTGTCAACATCAAACATATAAACAAGTAATGCATCTGCAAAAAGTATAGACCCAGGTCAGCCAGCGCAGTGCTTGACAGCTGACGTAGGTCAAAACTTTATGCAATAATCAGTTCTCTGCATGTAAAGAGAACATTCTACACCCTGATTGAGTTGTTTCACGAAATGAATTTTATGGAAACAGAAATATGTTATGATTTGTTTTGTTTGACCTTTAACAGAAAGGCATTTCCTTTCTTGCCAATGCTGTTCTCAATTTTCATAATTTGTTTCACTGCAAATGTCTATTTGAAAATAGAGGCCATGAGCACATTATATATAATAAGACATTTTATGAGACGTTACTTAACTCCTTACCACACAATCCCGACTTTCACAAACATAAGAAAGAAGCCTTTTGAAAACATTGTGGGAAAAGAAGAAAATGCTGGTAACCAGCATTTTCTCCTTTTCCCACAATGTTTTCTACCCTTCCAAAAACAAATTTCAATTTTTCAGTCACATTCATTTTGTCATCTGCAAATTTTTTCAATTTGGACCAGTCTAAAGTTTTCTTGTGTGGTAAAGGGTTAAAGACAATGAAACCATCCTCAATTATTTAACCCTTTACCAAACAATCCCTGGTTTTAACCTTTTACCCCACAAGGCATTTCTATGGTATCTGTAATTGACCCTAAACAACAGCAAGGATGAAGAGGTTTCTTATGAGAATATGACACCTTTTGATAGTGTAGAAAACATTGTGGCAAAAGATGAAATTGCTCGTCACTAGCAATTTCACCTTTTGCCACAATGTTTTCCAAAGGCTCCCACAAGCAATGTGTAGAAATGAGTATCTATGGAGTAAAGGGTTAATGACCCTAGGGAAGAAGCTTTCTGAAAACATTGTGGGATAAGAAGAAAATGCTGGTTACCAGCATTTTCTCACAATGTTTTCTACTCTTCCAAAGGCAAGTTTCAACTTTTGGGTCACATTTATTTTGTCTGCAAATGCTTTCAGTTTGGAAAAGTCTAAAATTTTGTTGTTTGGTAAAAGAGTTAACTCTTTACCAAACTACAAATTTTTGGACTGGACCAAATTCAATTCATTTGGAGACAACAAATTATCTTGTTCATATGATGATTTCTGACTGAGCGGGTAGAAAGTATTGTGGGAAAAGGAGAAAATGCTGGTTACCAGCAGTTTCTCCTTTTCCACGATGTTTTCTATAGGCTTCTTTCTCAGGATAATTAAAAGTTGGGAATTTGTGGTAACGAGTTAAAGCAAGACATTGAACACCTTCTATTTAACTCTTTACCATACAACAAAATCATGACTGGTCCAAATTCATAGCATTAGCATACAACAAAATAGATGTGAATAAAGGATTTTTAAATTTTGCTTTGGGAAGGGTAGAAAACTTTGTGGGAAAAGGATAAAATGCTGGTTACCAGCATTTTCTCCTTTTTCCACAATGTTTTAAAAGGCTTCTTCCACTAGGTCGTTAAAAGTCGGGATTGTTTGGTAAAGGGTTAAAATGATGTACATGTATTTTCAAACAACAATAGAGGTCAAATTTTTAGTTCATCTGAGTAGCAGAGTTCAAGTTGAGCAGTTGTGATCGTGCTGTGTCCATCGTCCAGTTGTCAATAACTACATTGCCTGCACTCTAGGCCTCATTTTCATTCTGAAAACCATTAACCCTTTCCCACATAACACACAATTTAGACTTGTCCAAACCAAAAGCATGTGTAGAAGACAAAATGTGAACAAAATTGTTGAAGTTGTCTTTGATTGGGAAGGAAACAATGTGGGGAAAGGAGAAAATGGTGGTTACCAGCATTCTCTCCTTTTCCCACAATGTTTTAAAAGGCTTCTTTCACAGGGGTGTTAAAAGTCGGGATTGTGGGATAAAGAGTTAAACTTGCTTCGAATGTTTGTCTTGATAAAACCTCACTTAACCCATTACCACACAATCCCTACTTTTGATGCCCCTGAGAAAGAAGCCTTTAGAAAACATTGTGGGAAAAGGAGAAAACTCTGGTTACCAGCATTTTCTCCTTTTCCCATAATGTTTTCTACCCTTCACAAAACAAATTTCAAATTTTTAGTCACTTTTATTTTGTCGTCTGCAAATGCTTTCGATTTGGACAAGCCTAAAATATTGTCATTTGGTAATGAGTTAAGTTTAAAATTGGGTCATGTTGGGTCAAAGAGGTCACTCGGACAAAATTTTGTGTGCACTCTAGAGACCACAATTTCATTCAAATTATATAATGTAATTTTTAGTCATAAATATACCAATCTTGATGATATCTTGGACAACTTTAAAACTGGGTCACACCAAAAAGTAGTTCACTGGGCCAAATCTTAGGAAAAAAAAGTACGTGCACCCTACAGCCCACAACTAGTTTCCAAATGTACCACCATCATCAGGTTTGAGGAATCAATCTTGCTGTCATATAATTATGACTCTAATACTGTACGGTATTTTATCCCGAACTCTCTGCTCCTGTTTTCTTCAAGAATCAATCTCTAGCACCAATTCGTCTTTCTTCACGTCACCTGTATTCCATCAATATTGTCACTGGTTTTTAGTTTTTCTAATTCATGATCAGTATTAGTCTGACTCGTTGGACGGGATCCAGGTCGGCCTCGAAATGAATGCCGAAAGTTTTCAAAATTCACTGAATTTCTAAAATTGTGAAACGAATGCTGAAGATTCTCAAGGTTTACGGATTCTCTAATGGATGAAATTCGATGTAACGATTGTTGAACTGTTTGTCTTGGATGTTTTCGTTCCATTATCGGATTGGAACTCTTTGTATGGATGGCACAACACTTGGCTAGTAAAACTGGTATTAAAATAAACACAACACACACAAGGGCTATCCAACCCAACAGATGAGACTGAAAACAAACAAAAAAAAAACTGTTTACCACATAACCCTTACTTTTAACCCTTTACCACACAATCCCTACTTTTGATGCCCCCGAGAAAGAAGCCTTTAGAAAACATTGTGGGAAAAGGAGAAAATGCTGGTAACCAGCATTTTCTCCTTTTCCGACAATGTTTTCTACCCTTCACAAAACAAATGTCATATTTTCAGTCACTTTTGTCATCTGTAAATGCTTTCGATTTGGACAAGCCCAAAATACATGTATTGTCGTTTGGTAATAAGTTAAGGATCCAGAGGAAACAAGCACTTTTTTCCTTTTCCCACACTATTTTCTACCTATCCAAAGGTTTCTTTAATTCTTTATTAATCAATAAAATTTCAGGATTGTCCATATTGAAAGCATTTGCACACGAAAAATTAAATATGAGTATGACCCAAAAATTGAAATTTGACTTTTGAAGAGTAGAAAACATTGTGGAAAAAGGAACGAATGCTGTTTTCAGCGTTTTCTTCTTTTTCTACAATATTTTCAAAAGGATTCTTTCTCAGGGTCGTTAAAAGTCGGGATTGTGTGGTGAAGCTCTTTCCAAGGGTCATGGAAACTCTGTGGTCACATACATTAATCAGCGAGCTTCTATCGAATTACAAAATAAGGCAGTTTTCCAAGACCAAGATCCTACGGAAAGATGCTTTTGAAAACATTGTGGAAGAAGAACTTTGCAAAGTTGCCCATGTATGCCTGAAAGGGTTTGCCAGTGAAATGGCTTAAAATCTAGAATGTCTGCAGATATCCAAAATTTTAAAATCACATGTATAACTGAATACATCATAGAGATTCACTCTGGGAGGTTTGAATTTATTTCAATGAAAACTGTAAGAGGATTTGCGCCCACAAGAAACTGCTTACAGACAAATGGACAGACAGATACACAACTGGGGCCATAACATAATACAACTTCGGCCATATAAATAAAAGGGAGGAAATGCTGGTAGCCAGCATTTTCTCCTAGCCTTTTACGACATAGGTTTTGGTTTGCCAAGACAAAGTTAATCCTTATGGCCACATTTAATTTGTTGTCTGAAATGCTTTCAATTTGGACCAGTCTATAATTTTTTTTCCGTTTGGTAAAGGTTTAAGCGCATATTGTATGATTTAATCATAGCTGCCATAGTTTTCAAAAACCCTGTGGCTGACAACTTTTGAAAACATAGAGGGAAAAGGAGCAATTCCCTGTTACATTCAATTGTTCCTTTCATCACAATGTTTCCCATTTCATAGGAAAATAGAATTTTTTCAGTCTCAAAAATAATGTTTGTTATTGACTAACCAGTGAATATTTTTTCCACTGGCTCTGAATTAGCTTGGCTAAACACTTAACCCTTTACCAAACAATCCCTGGTTTTCACAACTCTGTGATAGGTGCCTTTTGAAAACATTGTGGGAAAAGGAGAAAATGCTGGTGACCAGCATTTTTCTCCTTTGCACACAATGCTTTCTACCCTTTCCAAAACTAATTTCAATTCTTTAGAAACTTTCATTTTGTCTTCCATAACTGATTTTCAATTTTGACCAGTCTAAAATTTTGTCGCTTGGTAAAGTGTTAAGTTCCTCTTTAAAAGCAATGTTGTGGGCATTCATACTAAAAGAAAGTAGCTGTTTGATAAAATTTAACTATCTATCAGACAACAAAATTTTAGAATTCTCCAAATTGCAACCACTTGCAGGCAAAATTAACTAAAAAATTTAAGTTTGTTTTGGGAAGGGTGGAAAACATTGTATGAAAATATTGATGGAAAAGGAGCAAATGCTGATTACCAGCATTTTCTCCTTTTCCCACAATGTTTTCTAAAGGCCTCTTCCTCAGAGTCGTGAAAACCAGGAATTGTTCTATAAAATTTATTGGAAAAGAAAAAAGACACATGTACTTTTAGGACACAAACAAAATTTACCTTGATAAAATCAAAACAATCCCCGTTGATAAAACAGTTTTTCAACAAGACTAGCGGCGTATCAGGCTCAGTCCCACGACATCTGTAGTAGGAATCACAGTAACCTTTATACGAGTTGCACGGCCAGCCTAAAACAACAATTACTGTAATTAGTGATTGTCATTCAAACCTTTCAACTGTTGATTAGACAACAAAGGCATTTTCAGGCGAAAGTCTCACAAACAAAGTTCGTACCAAAGGCACGGCTGAAATACAAACCGCATCTGGCCGGATTCAATTCCTACACAGACCAATATCCTCTGTGTTCCGAGTTAAAAGAACAATACCATAACCACTAAGCTGAAGAGATATCTCTCTAACACAGTTGTAAGGTTCTGTATTTAAATCAGGATGAAGCTATGCATGAAGGAGTGGCCATCAATTACACATACCCTCTTAAAGTCATCATTTATTGATGACTCAAAGCCTTTTTAAGCAGAAAGTCTGTTTTTGGACAACAAACAGGATTAACCCATTACCACACAATCCCTACTTTTGACACCCCTGAGAAAGAAGCCTTTAGAAAACATTGTGGGAAAAGGAGAAAATGCTGGTAACCAGCATTTTCTCCTTTTCCTACAATGTTTTCTATCCTTAAAACAAATTTAAAATATTCAGTCACTTTTATTTTGTTGTCTGCAAATGCTTTCAATTTGGACCAGTCTAAAATATTGTCGTTCGGTAATGGGTTAATGGCTCTATGGGCAATCCTGGAAGAGCTCCGATCTTATGAACATGAAAGTTCGAAACAACAATTCCAGCATGGCTGAAATACAAAACGCATCTGGCGGGATTCAAACCCATGATGGACAAATATCATTGTTTTTCGAGGATTAAAAGACCATAACCACTGAGCCTAAGAGACAACTCCCTAATGCAGTTTTAAGGTATTGTACATATTTAAATATGGACGAAGTCAGGCATGAAGGACTGGTCTCCCGTAACAAAAGGTTTAATCTGTACCATGTGTGGCAGGCAAAACTTTAACAACATTTCAGACTAGGCAGAATTGAAAACATTTCCAGATGTCCCAATAAATGTGACTCAAAAATTGAAAACTGTTTTAAGAAGAGCAGTAAACATTGTCGGAAATGGAAAAAATTCTGGTTACTATCATTTTCTCTTTTTCTAACAATTCTTTCAACCTTTTCCCAGATAAGCCCTGGTTTTGACAGCTTTGATGTTGAAGGCGCTTGAAAACACTGTCAAAAAAGGAGAAAATGCTCCTTGTTTTCCACGGTGTTTTCTTCCTTCACAGATAAAAATACAACCTTTTTTAGCCAAATCTAAATTTGTTGTTTGCAAATTCTTTCAATTTCAGCAGACCAAAATTACAGCATGTGTTAACTCTTTACCAAACGACAATATTTTAGACAGGTCCAAATTGAAAGCATTGGCAGACGACAAAATGAAAGTGACTGAAAATTTGAAATTTGCTTTGTGAAGGGTAGAAAACATTGTGGGAAAAGGAGAAAATGCTGGTTACCAGCATTTTCTCCTTTTCGTACAATGTTTTCAAAAGGCCTTTTTCTCAGGAGCGTCAAAAGTAGGGATTGTGTGGTAATGGGTTAAAGAGTTAAAAGTCCTTTTCCTTGGGTGTCATTAAAGAATCCACCAAGAGAGACAGACAGAGATACAGACAGACAGATACAGACAGACAAACCTATCATCACTACATCACAAATACTAGCTTTACCTATAGGAAAATGAACAAGATATGGCATGTTGAAAAATGACATGTTCCCCAAGAGATAAGCAAACTGTGGATTCTGTTGTACTTTGGTCTGGTTATAGCCAGTCACACACTCTGAATCTTTGGTTTCCTCTGAAATAGACAGTATACAAGCCTGAATTTACCAACCTGAAAAGTAAGCCTTTTGAAAACATAGTGGGAAAAGGAGAAAATCCTGGAGTGAATGAAGTAGCAGTTTTGAATACTCTTTTTAACTCTTTCCCTCACAACTCTGACTTTAACAACCCTGAGAAAGACCTTTTGAAAACATTGTTGGAAAAGAAGAAAATGCTGGAAACCAGCATTTTCTCCTTTTCCCTCTTTATTTTCTGCTGCTTCCAAATTGAATTTTAATTGCTGATTCACATTTAATTGTCTTCTGCAAATGCCTTCAATTTGTGCAGGTCCAAAATTTTGTCATTTGGTAATGATCAAGTTAAACCACTCACAAAACGTTTTATGACCTTTTGAAAGAAGGCTTTGAAAACACACTTTAAACGAGGGAGAAAATCCTGCAACCAGCATCATCTCCTTTTCCCACAATGTTGCAGGGTGCTTGACGTCATCTTCAGCATTAATTCATTTAAGTTGTAGCAGCCATTGCACCAGTCCTATATATGATTTCCTGGATATTCTTTTACCAGTATTCTTTCCATTCGACTAACTGCTTCCCAACATAACCATCAAAACAATAATAAGAAATAAACAGCGTTTTAGAAGAACTTTATCCATAAGTAAAAGTTTGAAATCACTTGTAATATGCCTTATAATTATAATGGTTTACTTCCAAAATCTACTTACGACAGCCAAGGAAACATAACTCCTCCTTGTCTTCCACACTCAACCTGCTATCGGTTTTTGTGACTTGACATTCATGCCAGTTGATCTGGTCACATATAGACTTATTACAACCCTGAAAAATAGAAACAACTGTCAGCTTTGATAGAGAGCTACTTGTCCTAGTGACCATTCTTAACCCATTACCACACAATCCCTACTAATGATGCCCCTGAGAAAGAAGCCTTTAAAAAACATTGTGGGAAAAGGAGAAAATGCTGGTAACCAGCATTTTCTCCTTTTCCCAGAATGTTTTCTAACCTTCACAAAACAAATATCAAATTTTCAGTCACTTTTATTTTGTCGTCTGCAAATGCTTTCGATTTAGACACGCCTAAAATATTGTTGTTTGGTAATGAGGTAAGAGAACAGCCAGTAGTGTGCTAACCCCGAAAATACTTTGATTTTAACCTGCTCTTGCTGTACCGATTCCTCTTTTGTGATAGAGAACAGCTTGCCTAAATGTATTTGATAATGACAGAGATATTTTAAATGTTGAGGTTTTTGAAAATGTTTAAACTTTTCACAACGACACCGACAACTAAGACTAAAAAACACCCTGACGTTTTCTTCAAAACCACCTGAGCTAAAAATCCCGTCTGTTTTTGAGATAAGTCAGTGGGCTCTGTAAAACATAAGGTGAATGATAGATAATGCTGTTTACTCTTTCAAGTTATGTGTCCATGCATAAAATATGTACGAGTCAAAAATTCTTTGGTCTGTTTAATCTTTAATCTTTTACCAGTATTTTTGCACAATATTCATCCAAACCAACTGACAGCTTTCCACAGAACAATAAAATTGAATTGATGATCTTCAGCAACATTGATTAAAAAGCTGTCTACAACAACACCCCCAAAACATCTGCCTGTTGGTGGTAATCGGTCAATATAAAACACTTACCCCTCTGTCACATACTCTGCCATTCTGACTACAATGCCAGCCATCCGATCTGATCTGATCAGGCAAAGGTGGAGGACATTCTGCTCCATACCTCTCACCAGTAACGGCGTTGTCAAGGAAATAATTCAATAAAATGCAAGATCTTGAACTCCTTATCCACACATAACGAAAGCAAGTCATGAAACAAGGGTAGTCTTCACTGACTGACAAAGCTTTAACCCTTTTCCACACGACAAGATTTTAGACCTGTCTGAATTGAAAGCATTTGCTGAGGAGAGTTTCAATGGGGCTCACATGAAATAAATTTTCTATGATGGGATTGAAAACATTGTGGGAAAAGGAGAAAGTCATCATTGTGTGGTAATGGGTTAAATCGTTTAAAATTCAGAGCATCTGCATGTAACAAAAGAAATATACATCACATCATGAGATTTGTCTTCAGAGAGGTTAAAAAAAAAAAACATTGCAGAAAAACGCTTAAACTTTTTACCAAACAATGAAAATTTAGACTGGTCTAAATTGAAAGCATTTGAAGACATCTAAGTAAAAGAGATGGAAATTTTAAATTTGTCTTGAAGAGGAGAGAAGACATTTTGGGAAAAAGGAGAAAATGCTGGTTAGCAGAATTTTCTCCTTTTCCCACTATGTTTTCAAATGCTTATTTCTTGGGGTCGTCAAAAGTTGTGTGGTAAAGAGTTAAAAAGCCATTTTCTTCAGGGCCTTCAAAACACAGCATTGTTTGTTAACCCTTTACCAAACAATCTGAAATTTTAACATCAATGTCAAAGACTGCTTTGAAAACATCGTTGGAATGGGAGAAAATGCTACAGACCAGAATTTTCTCCTTTTTCCCACAATGTTTTACGGCTTTTCACAAACAATTTGTCCTGTTTTAGCTAAATCTATCCCTTTACCAAATGACAAAATTTTAGACTTGTCCATATTGAAAGCATTTGCAGATGACAAAATAAATGTGACTCAAAAATTAAAACTTGACTTTGGAAGAGTAGAAAACATTGTGTGAAAAGGAGAAAATGCTGGTTACCAGCATTTTCTCCTTTCCCAACATGTTTTCAAAAGGTGTCTTCCTCTGAGTTGTAAAAATCAGGGATTCATTGGTAAAGGTTAATGCTTTAAATTTGGCCTAGTCTTAACACTAAGCAAAATCTTTTGCCTCTCTAAAATAATTTCATCTATCATAATTTACCGGTCATGATTAAACATGCATGAATAGGTCCTGGGGCTGTGCTCACCAACCATTCTTCAGAACATTCAGACTCTTATTCTTCAGAATTTCATCAATATGGAAGTAACAAAGCTTCTGATTGGCTGAACCATTTAGTTTTGCCAGAGGTTCCACATGTTACTTTCACAGTCAGAAAATCTTGAAGAATAAGACTAAGAACAATCTTAAGAATGGTTGGTGAATCCTGACCCTGACGGTGTGCCAAGCATTTAACCCTTTCCCAAACAAGCCCTGGTTTTTACATGTCTGCAGTAAAGTCTTTGAAAACACTGTGGGTAAAGGAGAAATTGCTCATAACGAGCAATTTCTCCTTTTCCCACAATGTTTTCTATCTTTTTTGAGAACTTTCTACAATTTTCTCCAAATCGTAAATTGTTGTTTGTGTTGTTTGCAAAGTTTCTCGGTTTGGAAGGGTCCAAAGTTTCTTGTTTGGGAAAGGGTTAACAGGTAAGAAACCAGCAGATATCTAAAGGATATTCACAATAGAGCTCATCTACACAAGGCAATTTATTCTGACAGACTTCCTTCTGTCTTCTGCTCACAAACTTGCAGGTTTGGATGTTACAGCACGGTCCATTGCTTGAACTATAAGTAAATAGAAGTACACTTAATGCATGAAGACACTGTTCTTCTATTTTTATAATCCTTTACCAAACAATCTCTGGTTTTCATGACCCCCAAGGAAGATTGCTGTTGAAAACATTGTGGGACAAAGAGAAAATGCTGGTAACCTTTTCCCTAAATGCTTTTTACTCTCCCAAACTCAAGTTTTAAATTTTCAGTCACTTTTATTTTGTCATCTGCAAATGCTTTCAATCTACACCAGTCTAAGATTTTGTCGCTTTGCAAAGAGTTAAGACTGACTGGAAACTGGAAATCCTGGTTTGAAAGCCTGACTGTGGTTTGGTGTTTAATGCCAATTTAACAACTCAGGTCATATCACATATGCCTATGTATGTGTTTCCTGGCTTTCTCACACCAGTACTAATACATCTTCCTTTCCAAGTCACTAACTATTTTTCTCACATGCATCAATACTTGTTAAACAAATCAGGCATCTAAAACTATAAATAAGACTCAAATAACTGCATTTTCAAGGTTGCTTTTATGTTGAATGCTTCAGAAAACTGTGATTAAAAAAAATCAAAGTTTAGACTGCATGCTTTGTGCAGTCTGATCTTGATCCACTCTGTCCACAAAGGCAACAATAGTTTTGAAAGGCCCTTAACTCATTACCAAACAACAATATCTTGGGCTTGTCCAAATCAAAAGCGTTTGCAGACAACAAAATAAAAGTGACTGAAAATTTAAAATTTGTTTTGTGAAGGGTAGAAAACACTGTGGGAAAAGGAGAAAATGCTGGTTACCAGCATTTTCTCCTTTTTCCCACAGTGTTTTCAAAAGACTTCTTTCTCAAGGGCATCAAAAGTAGAGATTGTGTGGTAATGGGTTATAACTTTAAGTTTTTAGTACCTGCACTGTGCCTCTTGCTTCAGCTTACAATTGTTTGAGGTATTGTTAAGGTCTCTGCCATGACAACAGGGGTCATCACAAGGGGCCACCCCACAGTCACACTCTTCTCCTTCCTCCACAATCTTGTTCCCACAAGTAGGTTCCATACTTGCTACAAAAAAAGAGACAATCACATACATAATCAGAGCTCCAGATAAAAGGGAGTGATGGTATTCTAAATCCATTAATTTTTCTTCCAAACCCTATGTTGTGGGTCCACATTAGAATCGTCTCAACAAACATTTGAATGGTAAAACTTTGCAGTATAATAAATTTGTTGTATGGTCAGGTGGCAGAGGACTTGGAAACTTGTTCAGGGCTGTGGTGAATCATGTCACCACCCTGCCTTTGGCTCGTGCTGACATGATTCACCACAGATATGAACAAGTTTCCATGTCCCCTGCCACCTGGCCGTACAACTAATAATATATTCATACAATCTATTTTGACTGGTAACTAGTCCATCAAAACAGTCTAGCGCTAAATGAGAAATCGCTTTTGACAATTTCAAATTTTATAACAATATTTTCCCGTTCTAAACCTTAATTTTTATTGATTATTATTTTATATTTTTTGTACTGCTACCAGCAATTCCTCCCTTTCTCACAATAATTTCATACTAGACCTTGTACAAAGCAAACAAATACCCCTCCCCTCCAGCCCTGGTTCTTGTCACCGAAGCAGCGAAAGTGGAGAACAGAAATAGTTTTTTTACAAAACAAAGATCACCAGTGACCTTGACCTTAGACCCATGTGACCCAGAGTTTCAGGGTCCTAGGTCAAATGGTTTTTGAGTTAAAGCAAAAAAGCAAATAAGTCTATATACAGATGGATGGACAGACAGAATGGTATGGTGAAACTAGGATACCCACCTCTGCTTGGTAGATGAGGGAAAGGTATAATAAAAGTGAAAAAAAAAAATGAATTAAAAACCTTTTCTCAGCATCTTTAAAATATAGGATTATTTAGTAAAGGGTATAAAATGGCACCAAAAGTTTAATGTAGAATTTCAAGACTCTAGCTGAGTACATGTAGTACAATATTTCATTTAATTCTAAAAATATTACAACTTCTGATTGGCTAAATCATTTTGTTTAGCCAATGAGAAGTTGTGTTATTTTCTGAACTGGAAAATGCTAGAAAACAAGAATTATGAATAGTTGCTGAATAGTCTAGATTACTTACTCACAAAGCATTCTGTATATTTAGAATTGGACAGAGTTTTTATCATGTGGGACATGCTGCATTCAGACAAGTGCCTGTTATTCACTTCTCTGCCATTTTGTGCAATACTGTGCATGAGATAGTAGCCTCCATCCGGCTGTGTGGTGTGGCTGAGGTCCCCACAACCAGCTTTGTCATCATCATGCTGAAAACACCACAACAACAGATTTTAACCCATTACCACACAATCCCTACTTTTGACGCCCCTGAGAAAGAGGCCATTTGAAAACATTGTGGGAGAAGGAGAAAATGCTGGTAAGCAGCATTTTCTCCTTTTCCCACAATGTTTTCTACCCTTCACAAAACAAATTTCAAATTTTCAGTCACTTTTATTTTGTCGTCTGCAAACGCTTTCAATTTGGACCTGTCTAAATTAGTGTCGTTTGGTAATGGGTTAATCCTGTTCAATCCATTACCAAACAGTTTCAAGTTTTAACTACCTCTAGGAGGAAGATTTTCGAAAACATTGGCTCAAATGATGGTATATGTCCTTGAGAGGGTAGAAAATACCATAAGAAGAGGAGAAATTAAGGTAACCAGCATTTTCTCCTTTTCCAACAATGATTTCTACCTTTTATAAACAAACTTCAGTTTTTGAGCCACATTTATTTGTTGTCCATAGATGCTTAGAACAAGAAAATGCTGTTTGCTAGCCTAATATCTTTTCTTTGAATGTTTTTGAAATCCTTCTTTCTACGGGTAATTTAAAGTCAGGATTGTGTGATATAGGGTTAAGACAAAATACTTTAAAAGAATTGTTCAAATTGAAGACATTTGTAGATGAAGAAACTTAACACTTTCCCAAACAATCCCTGTTTTTTACGACCCTGGGATAGAAACCTTTTGAAAACACTGTGGGAAAAGGAGAGAAAAGGAGAAAATGCTGGTAACCAGCATTTTCTCCTTTTTCCACAATGTTTTCTACCCTGCTTGAAACAAATTTTAATTTTTGAGTTACGTTTATGTTGTCATCTGCAAATGCTTTCAATTTGGACCAGTCTAAAATTTTGTCGTTTCATAAAGAGTTCAGATGACTCAAACAATGATTTTTGACTCTGAAAGGGGTGGTAAACATTGCAGCAAAAGGAAAATGCTGGTTATCAGCATTTTCTACTGTTCAACCCACAATGTTTTGAAAAGAATACTTCCCCAGGATCATTAAAACTTTGGATTTGTGGTAAAAGGTTTAACATGTATGGTCCACATAAGCTAGAATTGTCAGGAAAAGAAATTCGAACTTTTTACTACACAATTCTGAGTTTTAATTAGACCAATGCATTCTAGTGCCAACACTTGGCTGTGGTTGCTTGATTCTTGGTTGAAGTCAATTTTGAAAAGGGGGAATAACTGTGTCAAAAATACTTTGGTGGTTACTTGCCCTTGTTGCAAAGGTTACCTGTTTGATATTCAACAACTAACATAGGAAGTGGTCCTGTCCATACTGATTTAGAGTGGCAAAATAAACTTACCGGTGCCCCAATAGTATGAGCAACTTCATGAGCAAATACAAGCTGTGTAACTACAGGAGACAGGAACCGGTCCTCTCCATACTGACATAGTGTGATAAAACCAAAATTACCCCCTCCACGACATATACCACTGCCATGGTCTGAAATAAAAAGAAAATACAGGACTTTTCTTGTTTTGAAATGACCCAAGGTGCATATCATTTTTACAAATCACTCCATAAGACCTTTGTCTTGTCCTCCAACATCTTTCAAATTTGAAAATAACACAGCTGCTGTTGATTGGCTTAATCCTTTACCAAACAATCTGTGGTTTTTACGACCCCGAGATAGAAGCCTTTAGAAAACATAGTGGGAAAAGGAGAAAATGCTGGTAACCAGCATTTTCTCCTTTTCCCACAATGTTTTCTACCCTGCAAGATACAAATTTCAATTTTTGATTTACGTTTATTTGGTCGTCTGCAAGTGCTTTCAATTTGGACCAATCTAAAATTTTGTCGTTTGGGAAAGGGTTAACTATTTTCTCACATTTTCATAGTTTTCTTCCTCACGGTAAAAAAAATACTGAATTGTTTGAGGCCTTATAGCCATGTATAATATTCTTAACTCTTTTCCCAACGATAAAATTTTGGACAATTTCAAATTAAAATCATTTGCAGACAATAAATTAACCCATTACCACATCACCCCGACTTTTGATGACCCTGAGAAAAAAGCCTTTAGAAAACATTGTGGGAAAAGGAGACCAGCATTTTGTCCTTTTCCCACAATATTTTCTTCCCCTCACAAAGCAAATTTCAAATTTTCAGTCACTTTTATTTAGTCGTCTGCAAATACTTTCAATTTTGGCAAGTCTAAAATATTGTCGTTTGGTAGTGAGTTAAATGTGCCTCAAAAGATGACAATCATTATGTCTTTGAATTTGTAGAAGATATTGTGGGAAACGGAGGAAATGCTGGTTACCAGCATTTCCTGCTTTTCCCACAATGTTTTCTAAAGCCCTCTACTTCAGGGTCAGTAAAAGTCAATTTGCGTGGTAAAGGATTCAGGCATCAATGCATCCATCAAATGAAAAATGGCAGTCTTTACCCTCAGAGACAAAGACACAAATACAAAAAACAAAAATAGACTTTAAAACTTGAAATAAATCTAAAATCATCACAATTTCAAGGTTGCCCTCATCTACAGTGTTTCAGCAAAGCGGACAATGTAGATTAAAGATCAGGCTGTATATTTTGAGTGTAAATCAAAGATCAGGCTGCACATTTTGAGTGTAGATCAAAGATCAAGCTGCACATTTTGAGTGTAGATCAAAGATCAAGCTGCACATTTTGAGTGTAGATCAAAGATCAGGCTGCACATTTTGAGTGTAGATCAAAGATCAGGCTGCACAGTGTAGATCAAAGATCAGGCTGCACATTTTGATCTACATTGGCTGCAAAAGCACCTATAAATCCCGAAAGGCACCTAAAGAGTTATATGCTAAACTTACCTTCTGTTAGTGGCCAGGTGCCCCCTAATATTGGGAAAGCTTCTTTGCCACGTTTGTGCCGCAAGTCCCTTGCGGTAAACAAAAATACGAGACAATATGAAGCATCGTCACCATGGTTATAATAATCGCTGTAGGCATCATCCCCATCTGCAAATATACAATCCATATTCAAAACTCATTCTAAAGTGCATTCGAATTCAAAATTAAAACAAGAGCAGTACATGTCAGTGCTAACACTTAGCTGCAGTTGCTTGATTTTCTAAATGGGAAAAGGGACATAATAGTTTGAAAATTCTTGAAGATTAAAATTATATATGTAATTCAGATAAACTGACTGTTCACATTTACATTGATATCGAAAGATTTTAATATTAAATGTAATGTTGTATTCACCATGCTGGTATGAAGCATTTTCCGTACCTGCAGTAGTTTCAAAAAGATACCAACACTGTCTTTTTATCCTGCCATGTTTTCAAAAAACCTTATTTCCTACAGCATTACGAAAATGCATAATCATTCATAACCTTCTTAACCCATTACCTCACAATCCCTACTTCTGACCCCCTCCGACAAAGAAACCTTTTGAAAACACTGTGGGAAAAGATGCTGGTGACCAGCATTTTCTCCTTTTCCCACATTATTTTCTACCCTTCCCAGAACAAATTTCAATTTTTTAATCACCTTTACTTTGTCGTCTGCAAATGCTTTCAATTTGGACGAGTCTAAAATTTTCTCGTGTGGTAAAGAGTTAACTAAACTACAAAGTTTTAGACTTGTCCAAATCCAAAACATTTGCAGATGACAAACAAGACTCCAAAACTGAAACTTGACTTTAGAAGAGAGTAGAAAACATTGCGGGAAAAGGAGAAAATGCTGGTTACCAGCATTTTCTCCTTTTCCCACAATGTTTTCAGAAGGCTTTCGTCTGGGTTATAAAAAGCAGAGATTGTGTAGTAAAGGGTTAAGGAAAGTGACATGATGTCCAACTCTGGCAGCAACACCTACAGTATATAACTACATTATCTTGGTCATTTTAATATCAACTGTTTAACCCTTTACCCCATAAGGCATTTCTATGGTATCTCTAATTAACCCTAAATAACAGCGAGGATGAAGCAGTTTCTTATGTATATATGACACCTTTTGATAGCATAGAAAACATTGTGGCAAAAGGTGAAATTGCTCGTCACGAGCAATTTTACCTTTTGCAACAATGTTTTCCAAAGGCTCCAACAAGCAATGTGTAGAAATGAGTATCTATGGAGTAAAGGGTTAACCCATTACCATATAATCCCTACTTTTGACAACCCTGAAAAAGAAGCCTTTAGAAAACATTGTGGGAAAAGGAGAAGATGCTGGTAACCAGCATTTTCTCCTTTTCCCACAATGTTTTCTACCCTTCACAAAACAAATTTCAAATTTTCAGTCACTTTTATTTTGTCCTCTGCAAATGCTTTTGATTAGGGTAAACCTAAAATTTTGTCGTTTGGTAATGAGGTAACTCTTTACCAAATGAAAAAAAATTTGGACCAGACAAATATGAAAGCATTTGCAGACAACACTTTAAATGTAACTCAAATAATAATTTCTGTCTCTGATAGGGTAGAAAGCATTGTGGGAAAATGAGAAAATTGTGGTTAACAGAGAGTGGTTGGATCTTTTGTGGTACAAAATGCCTCCCTAAAATTTATCATCTGTAAAACTTTTTCTTACAAACAAAGTCAGTAACAAAAAAGCAAATAATGCATAGCTCAAATACAAACCGCATCTGGCGGGATTTGAACCCTTGAAGGGACACATGATTTCGTTTTTTGAGGATTAAAAGACCAATACCATAACCACTGAGCCAAAGAGATATCTTTATCTAAGGTATTGTATTTAAAACGGGACATAGCTATGCATGAAGGAGTGGTCTCCTATAACACTTTAACCCTTTCCCAAACAAGCCCTGGTTTTTACGTGTCTGCAGTACAAGTCTTTTGAAAACACTGTGGGAAAAGGAGAAATTGCTCGTAACGACCCTTTAGGAAAACTTTCTACCATTTTCACCAAATTTAAAATTGTTGTCTGCAAACTCTTTCAATTTGGAAGAGTCTAAAATTTGTCGTTTGGGAAAGGGTTAAATTGGACAAGTCTAAAACTATGTCATTCAGTAAAAAAATATGTCTTAAAATATGTACCATAATCCACAGGGTTATCATAATAAGGATATTCATCACCATGAAAATCGTATCTGCTTGTATAAAAGTCTAGAAGAGTCGTCGGATCTCTTGTCGTACAAAACTCTTCTCCAAAATGATCTGGTTTTAAACATTCCTCATTTAAAATCTGAAAATTAAAGTCATACCTATATGAATCATTGTCAAAATATCACAAAATGGTTCAATTAATGTTAACCCATTACAACACAATCCCTACTTTTGACGACCTTGAGAAAAAAGCCTTTAGAGAACATTGTGGGAAAGAGAAAAATGCTGGTAACCAGCATTTTCTCCCTTTCCCACAATGTTTTCTACCCTTCACAAAACAAATTTCAAATTTTCAGTCACTTTTATTTTGTCGTCTGCAAATGCTTTACATTTGGAACAGTCTGAAATTTTGTCGTTTGGTCACGGGTTAACCCATTACACCAATTCCTACTTTTGATGCCCATGAGATAGACATCTTTAGAAAACATTGTGGGAAAAGGAGAAAATGCTGGTAACCAGCATTTTCTCCTTTTTCCCACATTGTTTTCTATCCTTCACAACACAAATTTCAAATTTTCAGTCACTTTTATTTTGTCGTCTGCAAATGCTTTCCTTTGGAACAGTCTAAAATTTTGTCGTTTGGTCATGAGTTAGAAGGTTATATAAAGCCTTTATTCTCTCATAAAAACTTTGGGCACAACATAATTTATTAGTTCTGGTCTAGTATTCACCAACCATTCTTAAGAACATTCTCAGTTTTATTCTCCATTTTTTCCTAAACTTAAAAGTAACACAAGTCCCGATTGGCTAAACCATTCAGTTTAGCCAATCAGAATTTGTTTTAATTTTAAAGTTAGGAAATTATCGAGAATAAGACTAAGAATACCCTTAAGAATGGTTGGTGAATATGGATATCGGTCTTTCTGAGTCACAAACTCTTCATGAACAAAAGCATTATTGTCAAATGGAAAAACAAAAGTCCCTGTTAAACTTAACTTTACCTCAATATCTTGGATATGGAACTGCAAGTTCAAATACTGTTGTGCACTTCCTGTCTTGTCAGGCATGATGGGAAATGTAAAATCACTGTATATTCTGTTGAGTTCAGCCACATGGCTACTTAGGAGATAAATGATGTGTGCGTATGTTCGTACTTCATTCTGAAATATCAACAAAGATTGACTATTTAACTCTTTATTACACAACCCAGAATTTCAACAACCCTGAGCAGAAAGGCTTTAAAAAATAGTGGAAAAAGGACAAAATGCTTTTAACCATTGGTTCTCATAATGCTTTCCACCTTATCTAAGATCTTAAACTCAGTAAATTTTGTACCTTGTTTAAATTTGTAGTCTGCAGATATTCTGAATCAGAATTCTTAAGAGTCTGAATTTTGTCAATCGGTACAGAGTTGAACTTGATACCTTCTGCGGACAACTTTTTGCCTTTTAACATTGCTGTGATGCAGTTGGTAAATCTGTTAGTAAGTCAAAAATGGGTCACAATTTGGACAAAATGATTTTAGAGTTATCTGCCCTTGTTGTATGGGTTCCTAATTAACAAATATTCTAAGTTTTAAGTACATTGTATTAAGTCGAAGCCAACACAACAAAACTTCGAAGTTTTTGCACAATGTCTCCATAGTGCAAAAAGCCCCCCTCCCCACCCTTCCACCACCGTTATGTTTCCTAATAGATCAAAACTGTGTAAACATATTTTCAAAAGGGCACCCAAGGTATATTTATTTGAAATTATTTCAAAATATGACAAGTGGTATAAGAGATTAAGAACTTTATAGAATTTCTTTAAGTCGAAAGGGTGCAATACTTTTCAAATGACAGCAACTAAGACTGGTTGTTGAACACAGGCTCTGGGTTAGATTTACCCTTTACCACACCATCCCAAGATTTAACAATCTTTGGAAATTGGACTTCTAAAAATATTGTGGGAAAAGGGGAAGATGCTGGTAACCAGCTTTTTCCCCTTTTTCCATAAAATATTCTTAACTTTCAGAATTAAATCAATTATTTGAGTCACCTTTACGTTTTCATCAGCAAAAGCTTTCAGCTTAACCATTTACCACTTAGCGGAGTTCTAGACCTATCCAACTCGAATGCATCTGCAGACGATAGTTTCGTAGTGGCTCAAAATTAATGATGCAATTTTTCTTTGATAGAGTAGAAAACTTTGTGGGAAAAGGAGAAAATGCTGGTTACCAGCATTTTCTCCTTTTCCCACAAAGTTTTCAAAAGGCTTCTACCACAGGGTTATTAAAAGTCGGGATTGTGTGGTAATGAGTTAAGTATTGCAGATTGATAACGACTTAAGCTGCCGAAAAATAAAAAATATGTACCTGATTTGTGAGGTTCATAATATGTCTCCACACTGTATGATCTGCCGTCAGCTTTAAAGTACACACTTTGGATTCTACTTTATCTTGCCTTGGACCAGAGAAAGAACCTGGTATCTGTCTTTTCCATCGTCTAGGATAGTAGCCCGAATCCACAGCCTAGGATGTGAGCAAAAACAAATTAGCTGTGAAAAAGGGGGTTTAATGTAACTGCAAAAAGTATCGACCCAGGTCAGCCTGCACAGTCCACGCAGGCTGACCAGGGCCGAAACATTCTGCTAAAAGACGATTTTTTTCTCATGATTCAGCTGGTTGTACAAAACAGATTTTATGCATCTTTAACCCATTACCACACAATCCCTACTTTTGACGCCCCTGAGAAAGAGGCCTTTAAAAACATTGTGGGAAAAGGAGAAAATGCTGGTAACCAGTGTTTTCTACCCTTCACATGGTTGTTAAAAGTCGGGATTGTGTGGTAATGAGTTAAGTATTGTAGATTGATAACGACTTAATAATTTGCAGATGTCAGATAAAATACTGTTCAAATGGTGAGATTTTTCTGTACAATAGCGAGTTTTAACAACCATGAGCAAGGAGAAGGCCTTTGGAAACAATGTGGAAAAAAGAAAAAATGCTGATAATCAGCATTTTCTCCTTTTCACACATTGTTTTCCACCCTTTTCGGTATCAGATTTCAATGTCTGAGCTAAATCTGACTTATTGGTCTGCAAATTCTTTTAATTTGAACCAGTCTAGAATTTTGTTGTTACTGGTACATGTATAGAGTTGCATAGAGCACTTTCTCATGGTATCGCCCCTTTTAGAATTCCTGTACATTACATTTTTGTCTGCAAGTGCTTCATTTAAGATAGAAGAGTCTGAAATTTTGTCTTTCAGTAAAGATTTAATCCGGATCTCATAGTGGAATAAAACTAGAGTTGTCATTGAATGTTACTTAATAACCCCCCCCCACCCCGCACACTTTGACAGAAAAAAGTGGTCAAGACCAAGGGGAGATAATTCCTCAACCAGGAAGAGTTGGCACTTGAAAATTGCATTTTTCAAATCTTCAATATACGATCAGTATAATTATGTACAAAGTTTCAATATAATTGAAGGAAAACTATAAGAGTTCCACATGCACAACTTCATATATACAGGAACCCTGTTTGTAAACTTGAGTTCAGCATGTGAAATACTGTAGGAGTTGATAAAGAGTCAGTCAAGTCATACTCACAGCTAATGTCTGTGACTCTCTCATATCTGTGCTGACGGAATCCCTGAAAAACAGTTAGAAACATGGCTTTTGATTAACTCTTTTGATTAACCTATTACCACATAATCTCTACTTTTGACGACCCTGAGAAAGAAGCCTTTGGAAAACATTGTGGGAAAAGGACAAAATGCTGGTAACCAGTATTTTTTCCTTTTCCCACAATGTTTTTTATTCTTCACAAAACAAATTCAAATTTTCAGTCACTTTTATGTTGTTGTCTGCAAATGCTTTCGATTTGGACAAGCCTATAATATTATTTTTTGGTAATAATGAGTATCTGTATGGTGATCAACATGATTTTACTGGGGCCTGTGTGCTATCCATACTTTCTTCTTTTTTTTAACCAGTACTTCATGCAATATCTTTTCCAAGCCACTGGCTGCTTTCTCACATAACCATTTTTAAACAATTGTTGTCAGCAGTGAGAAAGGAATGAATCCTGTTGCAGTGATTTATCAATCACAGAAAGAAATTGGCCCAGCCTGGGATTGAACCAGCATGGATTGCTGGCTATTAACATTTTCTCCATTTCTCATAATGTTCTGAAAACTGGCATCTTCTTCAAGATCGTTAACACATAGTATTGTTGGGTAAATGGTGTCAGAAAAAATAATTCCCCTTCTTAAAAAAAAAACCAATCCACATCGTGCAAATCAAGATTGCATGAAGCCAGACAATCTCAATACTATATCTGACAGTATTAATCTTAGATCAGACTGTGTCTTATATAACCTCTGAAAAAAACCTGACAATGTAGATATGGGATCAGACTGTGTGTCATATACTCTCTAACTATAGATCAGAGATCAGACTGTGTGTCTCACTCTCTCTGTGCCAAAGTCTGACAATGTAGGCATTAGATCTGTGTGTCTCACTCACTCTCTCTGCCAAGTCTGACAATGTAGGCATTAGATCAGACTGTGTGTCTCACTCTCTCTCTCTGCCAAGTCTGACAATGTAGGCATTAGATCAGATTATGTGTCTCATGCTCTCTGACAAGAATCTGACAATGTGGGTATGAGATCAGACAATTCGCGCAGTCTGACCAGGGCTAAAACTTTTCGCAGTTCCCAGAAGATCACTTTTTGCGTGATGGGTCACATATGAATCAGAAATTGTCCAAAGTATGAAAAATTAAAGTATAGCAAATTGAAGATGAAAAATAACCAGACATCTCTACATTGCTATCTGATACCGAAGATAGGAGATCAGACAGAATATTTTTCTACTGTCTAGAATTAAGAGACCCATTAGGTCTGTATATTCACCAACCATTCTAAAAAAACATTCTCAGTCTTATTCTTCATGATTTTGTCAATGTCAAAGTTGCAGAACTTCTTATTGGCTAAACCATATTGTTTAGCCAATCAGAAGCTTGGTTTCTTTCACTGTTAGAAAAGTTTGAAGAGTACAAAAAAGAATGTTCTTAGGAGTGGTTGGTGAATATGGACCCTGAAATAAAGTTCCCATAGCTCATTGATCTACACTGTAACATTTCTAGAGACATCTGAACAAACACAGCCTTTACCAAACAATCCCTAGTTGGGAAAGATGGTTTTTACGTTGGGTTTGCAAGTGCACATGATATATATGTTTGGGGCATATTACCCAATCAGATCACAAAATTTTTTTTGCAGTATAATAATTTATTATATCATTGTCATTACTAAATATACTTACTTCAAACTTGGACAAATTTGTTCACTATCAAAAGTGGAACCATTAAAACAAGGGCATGCAATCATCAAGATATTTTTGACACAGTTATACCCCATTTAAATTTTGAATTTTCAAAAAAACAAGCAGCTGCCGCTGAGCGTTAGCATCCATAATATTGTGCTCTTGTTTATTTAGTGCAAGTCTATTGGGGTAAAATTCAAAGGTTGAATCAACATCAAAAATAGAAAAAAAAAATGTTTACATGGCCTCATTCATCAAAAATAAATTAAGAGAAAAGATTAAGATCACAGATTACCAGTAGATGTGATATATCATATGTCAGATATCAGCATTTTTTCGCAGCACTTGCTATAGAAAAAAAAACTTTTCTGAATTTTTTTGTTGTTGTTGAAAAATTATTCCCTATCAGATAAATGCTTAACTCTTCACCAAAACTACAAAACTTTGGACTAGTCTGAATTAAAAGCCTTTGCAGACGACAAAATATATGTGACACAAAAACTAAAAATTAGCTTTGGAAGGTAAGAAAACATTGTGGGAAAAGGAGAAAATGCTGGTTACCAGCATTTTCTCCTTTTTCCACAATGTTTTCAAAAGCGTCTCTAATCAGGTCGTTGTTACTTGTCACCACTCTTAGGGTTAACACTTTATCACATGAGCCTGAATTTTAATGACCTTTTAAATGACCTTGAAAGAGGAGGCTAAACCAGTATTTTCTCATTTTTCCACAATGTTTTCTACTCTATTCTATCAAAGACTGAAATCATCATCTAAGCTGCATTATTTTTTTTTTCTCTGTAAAATGCTCTCAATTTGGTCAAGAGCAAAATTTTATCATTTTGCAAAGAGTTTCAAAGATGTAGTCCTTGAGAAAAAAAAAAATGAGAATATTTTGGTTCAGTCTGTCCTAGATATAGATTAAAATTTTCTAAAAATACTTCTCTGAACTGAAAATTTATCAAAACTTTTGATGCTCATTTTTCTCTTTCATAAATTATTTTCCGAAAATGACTTGTCCTAGACAAAAATTCCAATCTGTTTCCACTTAACCTTTTACAAGACGACCAAACCCAATACTTGTCCAAATTGAAAGTATTTGCAGACAACAAAACATATGGGACTCAAAATTTGAAACCAATTATGGGAAGGCTTGGAAACATTGTAGGAAAAGGAGAAAATGCTGGTTACCAGCATTTTCTCCTTTTCCCACAGAATTTTCCAAACCTTTCTTTCTGAGGGTCGTTAAAAAGTCAGGATTATGTAGTAAAGCCTTTAACCCTTTTCCTCACAATCTCAGGTTTTGGCGACTCTTCACTGAGATGGCCTTTCGAAAACATTGCAGGGAAAAGGAGAAAATGCTGCAAACCAGCATTTTTCAATTTCCCGCAATGTCATCTATTCAAGCATCCCTGCCAGAGAGAGCTTTTGAAAGCATTGTGGGAAAAGGAGAAAAATTGATGCTGGTTACCAGCACTTTTTCAATTTACCACAGTGTTATCTATCATATAAAACATGAATCAAATCAACTGGAAATGTTTTTAGTTTAGATCTGTCTAAGATTTTGATGTCTAAAAAGTTAACCCTGTACCACACATTCCTGGATTTTAAGGACTTTGAGAAAGAGGCCTTTAGAAAACATTTCTGGAAATAGAGAATATGCTTGTAACCAGCATTTTCTCCTTTTATCATAAAATTTTCTAACCTGTCAAAGGTACCTTCCATGATTGTAGCCACATCTAATTTGGCCTCCAAATTTGCTTTGATTTTAGACAGGTGTAAAATTTTGTACTTGGTTAAGTCGAAACTTGTCAAAACTGAAAACATTTCAGACGATGAAATAGATCTCAAACAAATTGTTTTAAAAAAAAAAACATTTTAGAAAAATAAAACTTTAATCAATCAAAGATTGCAAGTTCCATAACCATAGCCAAATTTAATTTAATTGGCATTCAAATTTGCTCTGATCTTCGACAAGTGTAAAATTTCATTGTGTGGTAAAGGGTTAACTATAGGACTAGAGACATTTTCAAAATGCCAAAATTGAAAGTATGTGTAGGCAATTTATTTGATTTCAAATAATGGGACTATGGCGATTTTTTAAAGAAAGCAGAACTGTCCGTTGGAATTGCAAACTATGATAGCAAGCAGCATTTATTTATTTTTTCTTTTTTTAACAATGTTTTCCAAAGTTGAAAAAACATATATACAAGTTGGATACAAATAACCTCAGATGTAAAAAAAGTAAATAACCCATTGACAAGTTGAGCATTTTCAGCAATATCTTTAATTCTTCATCAAACCACAAAATTTAAGACTGGTCCAAATTGAAAACATAAAAATTTTGAAGACAACAAAGTAAATGAAACTCAAAAATTGAAACTTGTTTCCAATGTTTTCAATAGGATTCTGTCTGAGGGTCATAAAAACCAGGGATTGTTTGGTAAAAGGTTAAAGAAAGCATTCGAAATATTTGATATTTCTATAAAACATGAGCCATGCTCTGTGAAAAGGGGGCTTAATGCACTTGTGAAAAGTATCGACCCAGGTTAGCCTACTCCATTTGCACAAACTTTTTCCTATAGGTCAATTTTCTGTATGTACAAGGACCAGTATACCTAATGATACAGCCCAGAAAAAAGCATCGGAAAAACTAGATATTATGAAACCATAATCAGAGCTACAAATAGAGAGAGCGATTTTCATTTCAAGATTAAAAATATTAATAATTCTCCACTAAACCAAATGTTATGGGTACTCATTAGAATTGTCTCATCGAGACAATTCTAATGAGTACCCACAACATAGGGTTTGGAAAAGAAATAACAGATTTAGAATACCATCACTCCCTCTTATCTGGAGCTCTGCAGAATTATGTGATTACTTCTTTCGTATCATGGATTTCAGAGAGGTATTAACCCATTAACAAATGACAATATTTTAGACTGGTCCAAATTTGAAAGCATTTGCAGACGACAAAATAAAAGTGACTGAAAATTTGAAATTTGTTTAGTGAAGGGTAGAAAACTTTGTGGGAAAAGGAGAAAATGCTGGTTACCAGCATTTTCTCCTTTTCCCACAATGTTTTCTAAAGGCTTCTTTCTCAGGGGCGTCAAAAGTAAGGATTGTGTGGTAATGGGTTAAGCTCCCTATTACCAGAGCATGGCGCACATGTATATGTGTCAGAAATTTGAAAAAAAAAAAAAATGTGTTGCTTTGATGTAATATAAAATAAGGTAACTCTTGTTTTACACAGAGTTGCGATTAAATTCTGCACGTGAGAACATCAATTTTTGCATGTATGAAAAATGAATAAATCATTTGTTCATTTTTTGACTTGAATGAAAAAAAAAGAAAGAAATTTTCTGATTTTATTTCATATCTTAACCCATTACCACATGCCAAAATTTTAGCCCCATCCAAATTGAAAGCATTTGCAGACAACAGTTTCAACGAGGCTCAAATGGTGCAATTTTGCTTTGATAGGGTAGAAAACTTTGTTGGAAAGGGAGAAAATGCTAATTACCAGCATTTTCTCCTTTTCCCACAATGTTTTCAAAAGGCTTTTTCCTCAGGGTCGTTTAAAGTCGTCATTGTGAAGTAAAGTATTAATGTAGGGTCTGCAAACAATTTTGAATTGGTTTGGTCTGAAATTTTCTTGTGTGGTGAAGGTTTAATTTGTTGTCTACAATCCCTTTCAAACAAAGACAAGGCTAAAATTTAACCCTTTCCCAAACAAGCCCTTGTTTTTATGTATCTGTAGTACACCTCTTTTGAAAACACTGTGGGAAAAGGAGAAATTGCTCATAATGAGCAATTTCTCCTTTTCCCACAGTGTTTTCTGCCCTTTCGGATAATTTTCTGCCATTGTTTTGAAAGTTAAAAATTGTCGTCTGCAAACTCTTTCAGTTTGGAAAAGTCTAAAATTTGTTTGGGAATGGGCTAATAAATACAAAATATTCTGTTGTAGTGATTTTCATGGTGGGCATAGATTTTTCGAGCAGCATGAGAAAAGTTGATATTGCGTGCAACGGAAGGCTGACCGTGATATTAATATTTTACAGGATATTTCGTAAAGTAAGTGAGCCTTTGGCCTCCAACTCTCATACTGATAGACTGAAGCTACAGAGATTGACCAAAATAGCCTTTGCTAAAAATATCATCGTTACACAATATTTAACGATGAGTTGAGATCGTAACAACACATGAAGTTTGAGCCGGTAAAAACATGAAATTGTATGTGGAATTTACATACAGTAATAAATTTGATAAGGATGTACCAAATTTATTTAAATTTGTTTCATTCTTGTTATCATAGAAGAAAAAAAGCATTTTGCATGCTTATAATGCACCAGTTGTATTCTTATGTCAAAACAAGGCATTTTTTATGCAATTTATAAAATCTCGCAGTTCAAAACACTCGTTTATAAACCCTTTACCACACAATATCTAGTTTTAACAACCTTCAAGAAAAAGTCAACTGACAACATTGAAGGAAGAGGGGAAAATGGTGGTACCACATTTTCTTCTTTACCTCCAATGTTTTTTAACCCTTCTGATGTATTCCCATTATTTGAGTATGATTTTATTTGTTATCCACAAATACTTTCAATTTTGGCAAGTCTATCAGTTTGTTGTTTGGCAATGAATTCATGGATAAAATTACTGTAACGGGAGATACAATTAAAAAAAAGACTTTTGCAGTAGACATTTTTTTGCAACAGGTAACTTGCAGACTTAAAAGCAGTACTACTAAAAGCTTGCAAACCTTTATCACATAACAAAATTTTAGACCTGTCCAAATCGAAAGCATTCACCAATAACAGTTTCAATGTGGCTCATATGAAATGATTTTTCTTTGATAGGATAGAAAACATTGTGGGAAAAGGAGAAAATGCCGGTAACCAGCATTTTCTCCTTTTCCCACCATGTTTTCAAAAGCCTTCTCTTTCAGGGGTGTCAAAAGTCATCATTGTGTGGAGATTTAACCCTAAACCTCACAATACCACATCTACTGACCTTGATAATTAGCATTTCTCTCTTGTTCCTTTAACCCTTTAACCCATAAGGCATTTCTATGGTACTTCTAATTGACCCTAAATAACAGCAAGGACTAAGCCGTTTCTTATGTGTATATGACACCTTTTGATAGTGTAGAAAACATTGTAGCAAAACGTGAAATTGCTTGTGAAGAGCAATTTCATCTTTTACCACAATGTTTTCCAAAGGCTCCTACAAGCAATCCATAGAAATGAGTATCTATGGTGTAAAGGGTTAAATGTTTTCAACCCTTTTACAATCATGACTGGTCAAAAATATTTTTGTCTTGTACAGAGAAAGGGACGTAACTCTTGCTCTTGCTGCAAAGTGGAGCAAGGCAAGTATCATATTAAGCTTTTTCCAGATGACAAAATGTTAGCCTTGTCGTCCGCCCGGGTGGCTCAGTGGTGAGTTGGTGGTTGTGAGTTCAATACCCGCTTGAGGCAAACTTTCTTTCTGGCGTATTTTCGCCTCTCACCACTGCTGAAGCATGTGAGAAAAGTAGCCGGTGGCTTTTCAAAAGAAAGTTGTATTTGTAACACTGTGAGAAAGCCAGGAAATGCATGTGCATCACTGACCACCATGATATGACCTTGGCTGTTAAAGTGGCATTAAACTCCAGTACAACAAACAAACCAATCAATCAAAATATTTCTTCCTTGAAAAAAAGAGTTAGAAAGGGAAGTAACTCTTGCAATTGTTTCAAACTGGAGCGAGGCCAATATTATATTAACCTTTTTCCAGATGACAAAATGTTAGCCTTGTCCGAAATGAAAGCATTTACAGACAATAATTCAATGTGGCTCAAATGGTGCAAATTTCCGTTGATTGGGTAGAAAACAATGTGGTAAATAGGAGAAAAGTGATGGTTCCCAGCATTTTAAACTTTTTCCACGTTTTCAAAAGGCCTCTTTCCCAGGGTCATTAAAACTTGGCATTGTGTGGTAAAGGGTTAAAAGATGGTATGACAAAAACAATTCCCAGTGGAAACTACAGCTATCACTAACTGTGACTTAATACCCCCACCAGCGCTTTGACAGAAAAAGTATCAAGTTCAAGGGGAGATAAATCCTCAACCAGAAATAGTTGACACTTGAAAATTGTGTCTTGCAAATCTTCAATATAAGAAAATTATGATCAATATATGTGCAAAGTTTCAAAAGAATTGAAGGAAAACTGTAGGAGGAGATAGCGACTCAAAATTACTAGCATTTTGTACACAGATAGACACGCGGATGGATTGGCAGTGTTATAATTGGCAGTGTTATAATCTAGTCAGCTGTGTAAGCACATGGACGGACACACAGACAGTTAGGCTGATTCCAGTATACCCCCAAAAATATTAAGTTTTGAGGGGGTATAAAAAGCAAGATTGATATCATAGATCTGCAACTGCTTTCAAATTGGACAAGATTGAAACAGTATCATCTGGTAAAAAGACAACCCTTTGCCACACTATCTTGACTTTTAATGACCCAGAGCCTTTTGAAAACATTGTAGGAAAAGGAGAAAATGCTGGTAACCAGCATTTTCTCCTTTTCCCACAATGCTTTTTACCCTATCAAAGACAAAAATTATCAATTTCAGTCACATGTTTCCAATTTGGTCCAGTCCAAAATTTTGTTATTTGTTAAAGACTGAATACAGCTGTTGCTCTTTGACAACTCTCTGACAAATGAACTGGAGTGAGACCTGGTTCATGAAAAATGGCATGACACAACATTCCAGTTTCAAATAGGACAAGATGGCTATCTCGGTGACGACAACCTTATCCATGGATAGACAACCATGGCTGATCAACAAGGCCCATGCTGACAATTTTCAGAAGACAAGCTTGGGAAAAAGAAGGATTTGTATTTTTTTCTGACAAGAAAACTCTTAAGACAGTTGTTAAAGTCTTTGCCACACAATCCCAGATTTATTGACCCTGACAAAGAAGCCTTTTGAAAACACTGTGGGAAAAGTGGAAAATACTGGTAACCAGTACTTTCTACTTTTCCTTGAATTTTTTCCTTCCAAAAATAAATTTCAATTTTTGAGTAGCTTTTATTTTGTCATCTGCAAACGCTTCATATTTGGACAAGAATAAAATCTTGTCCTTTTAAGACATGTCCAATTCATTAACCTTCCCTGAAATGTGCTGACAATTTGGACCAGCCTACAGTTTTGTTGTGTGGTAAAAAGAGTTAACCCTTTACCAAACAATCCCTGGTTTTTACTAGCCTGAGATAGAGGCCTTTTGAAAACGTGGGAAAAGGAGAAAATGCTTGTAACCAGCATTTTTCTCCTTTTCCCACAATGTTTTCTACCCTTCACAAAACAAACTTCAAATTTTCAGAACATTTATTTTGTCGTCTGCAAACCCTTTCAATTCAGAGAGATCTAAAATTTTGTCATTCGGTTAACAGTTAAGGATTACTGTAATAATTCATTCTTACATTGGTTCTGAGATCTCTGCAGTAGGTGCATCAAAAATAATCTAATATCACAGAAATGATCAACTCTTTTTATCATAAACATTTATCATTCTGTTCACTGAAAACTACAATTGTTGGAAACTTGCAGAGTGAGACAATTTCCTTTGTGGGAAAAGTAGCCCTTTGTTTGTATGATGCTAAACCTTTCACCACACAACAAAATTTTAGACCAGTCCGAATTGAAGGCATGTGCAGATGACAGTTTCAATGTGGCTCATATCAAAATGATTTATCTTTGATAGGGTAGAAAACATTGTGGGGAAAGGAGAAAATGCTGGTAACCTGTATGCTATGATAAATTGGTCCTGACAACCTCTGCAGCAGGTGCAAGAAAAATAGTGTAATTATCACAAAAATGATAAACTCTTTTATCAAAAGCGTTTATCAAGTTCATCGAAAATTATGACAGCTGACAACTTGCAGAAATTGAGACAATTTCCATGTTTGTGGAAAAAGTTTACTTGTTTCTGTGCCTGTTTGTTTACATGGTGTTTAATGAAATTTTCAACATTATTTCATTAATATCATGGCAGCCAGTGCACTTGACCCTGTTTTCCTGAAGTTTCTTTACCTCATTACCAAACGATTATATTTTAGGATTTTCCAAACTAAAAGTGTTTGCAGACAAAAAAATGAAGGTGATCAAAGAATTAAAATTTGTTTTAGCAAGGGAAGAAAACACTGTGGGAAAAGGAGAAAATGCTGGTTACCTGCATTTCTCCTTTTCCCACAATATTTTCAAAAGGCTTCTTTCACAGGGGTGTTAAGTCGGGACTGTGTGGTAAACGGTTCAACAGTACTCTAAACAATGGTCTTCAAAACCACTAGCTGCTTTCCCACATTAACCCATTTTGTTGTTTGGTAAAGGGTTAAATTGATCTTTTATCTATGCTTAGACAGCTGACTAGATTGTAACACTGCCAAGTTTTAACAGTGTTTGTTTACTCTCTGGCTGTAAAGATGTCATTGTAACCTTTTGACTGCTAAGCGCAACTGCTTTACAGACAGTGTAGATCCAAGATCAGACTGCACAGAATGTGCAGTCGATCAGACTGCACAGAATGTGCAGTCTGATCTTGGATCTACAATGTCCAATAAGGAAAGATTATTCCCCAAAACCATCAATTTGAAACACTAATTTAAGTTATTAATGTCAAACTGATAATTTAATTTTAGTTGTTTAGCTAGCTAAGAGTTAAGACTGGATGTTGAATATGGCCCCTGTACACTAAAACAGTAGGTAGATCGAAAAGGAAAAGGGAATGAAAGTACCGTAACTTAATACAGTCTTCAAACAAACTGAAAATTGAGAAAAACTATAAATTTTCCAAACTTTTCAAATTCTATACCACATTTTACATTCATCCTGTCAAGACTGTGTCGGCTAGTTTTTCACCAAGATTATACACTCCAACTTCAACCTTTCTTTTTTATCAGTTGTTTGAGAGAAAAATAATTAAACACTTCATTAAACAATCCCATCTCTGTTTGTGCCAAGCTTTTTTCCTTCTGCTACAATGTTTTTTACTTGTTTTTTGTCTGTTTATGCCTTTACCACAACACATGCCTTTGGTATTGTCAAAATCCAAAGCATTTAAAGACAACATATGAAACAATTTGGTCAAATTATAGAAATTATCTTGAGCAGTAGAAAAAGTTTTGGAAAAGGAGAAAATGCTGGTAACCAGAGTTCTTTAAAAAGATTTTTCTTCCTCAAGTTTGTTTAAGCTTGGGATTGTGTGGCAAAGGTATAAATAATAGCGTATGTTTAAACCCATACTTGGGCCGAAACGCACGAAAAAGGGCTTTTGGACATTTGCATAAAGCGTTGTCTCTATCTGCCTGCACATTCCGCCCACGCAAATCCGAAACAAATCTCTGTTTTTCTGTAATTTTCTGTTTAGCACAGGTCTACTGTAGCACAAAATCTAAAATCTGGTTACCAGCATTTTCTTCTTTTCCCACAATGTTTTCTTAAGGCTTCTTTCTCAGAGTCGTCAAAAGTAGGGATGCGTGGTTATAAGTTAAGCAGGTGCTTGACATGGATATCTTATTTTTCAAAATTTTTGTGGAGCTGAACAAATTTTGCACCTTAACCTTTTATCAAGCAATTCTGCATTTTCTCCTCATTTCATAATGTTGTTTAATCCTTTTATAAAGGTGCCATGTCACTGAAGCGGTTGGACATGTCTAAAGTTTTTTTTCTGTCTGGTAAAGAGTTTCAGAACAGCTGATTATTTGACCCTTTCTCAAACAATTCCTGGTTTTTACGACCCAGAGAAAGAAGCCTTTTGAAAACATTGTAGGGAAAAGGAGAAAATGCTGGTAACCACCATTTTCTCCTTTTCCCACAATGGTTTCTATCATGCTGGAAACGAATTTTAAGTTTTGAGTTACATTTATTTTGTCGTCTGCAAATGCTTTCAATTTGGACCAGTCTAAAATTTTGTCGTTTGGTAAAGAGTTAATAGAGATGGCTACTATTGCAAGTTTGGCTTCTATTAAAAACTAACATCAACATGATAAACAGAATTCTTTTTCCTTCTTTTTGGCAATAGTTCTTTCTTCGGGCAATAGGACATTGCACGTGTAAACAGCAAAACTTTTAAAGCTAAAAAAGCACAATTCATAAATCATTCCTGGGTATTTTTTGTGGTGAACCCTCTCTGACATAATCTCCGATTCCATTTGCTTGAGAAAATCATGGTCTATGGAGTTAAGAAAGTGGAAAATATTAGCTTCACTTACTCTCATCAAATGTAGATAACCTTTGAAATTCTGTATAGCACTATACTGATATTATCACTTCTGCCATCATCTAACTATTTACTGGTGTTTTAACCCCTAAAGCGCTGGAACCGACTTAACTTGTCTTTGTAGACAGTGTAGATCAAGATCAGACTGCACAGAACGTGCAGTCTGATCTTAGATCTACACTGTCCAGTATTTTGTTACATATTCTGGCAAAAATAATCTTGGTACACCAATATTTCAGATGTTCTTCCTATTTAAAAATGTCTCTTGTTTTAATTCAGCACTTTAAGGGTTAATTCTTTTACCACGCAATCCTGTTTTAATCCTTTACCAAACAATGACGACTTTTGGCGACCCTGAGATAGACACCTTTTGAAAACATTGTGGGAAAAGGAGAAAATGCTGGTAACCAGCATTTTCTCCTTTTCCCACAATGTTTCCTACCCTTCCCAAATCAAATTTCAATTTTTCAGTCACATTTATTTTGTCTTCTGCAAATGCTTTCAATTTGGACAAGCCTAAAATTTTGTCGTTTGGTAAAGAGTTAAACACCCTAAGGACAAAGGCTTTTTGAAAACATTATTGGAAAAAGAAAAAAAAAATGCTAGTAACAAGCATTTTTTTTCCGTTTTCCAGAAGGTTTTCTGCACTTTCAAATAATCATTCTTACTTTGTTTATCATTTGCAAATGCTTTCATTTTCCACCTGTCTAAACTTTTGTTGTTTGGTGAAGAAATAACTCATTACAGAATGACAAAATTTGGACAAGACTATATGGAAAACAGCTGTAGATTCACGAAATTAACTCTTTACCACACAATCCCGACTTTTAACGACCCTGAGAAACAAGACTTTTGAAAACATTGTAGCAGGGAAAAATATTAGCACTCGCCCATAGCGACTAGAAAATCGGCCGGGCGAACCAAAAATGCCCGTCAGGGGCCCACCTGGTGGTGATCCCCAAAAATATGACATTTTTCAAATTCATGAAATTTTCGGACAGAATAGTGACCAAAGTCAAGTTTCTGTCTAGATTATTATTTAAATTCGATGAGATTCGCATATTTCTGAACCTAATATTGTATCAATTACGGTATTTTTTTTTTACCAGATGTTTACTCGCATTTGGCTGGTTCTCAATTATTGCATGCGCATCTCACGGAGAATTACAGCCAACTTGTCCAAATACAACTCGCCCATCAGTTAGAGGTCAACTCGCCCCAAACTAAACACAACTCACTTAAATTACAAATAAAATCGGACTCGCCCATAGACTGGGAAAACATCTGGCTCATAATTCAAATGACAACTCGCCCAAGTCCAGAAGTTATCGAAATTCTCACCCCAAACATGTCCGGGCGAATTGTCTTTGGGGCGAGTTGTCCTGCACTCCTTGCTGATACCATGAAGCCAGGAAAAATTAAAAATAAAATCGGACTCGCCAATAGATTGGGAAAACATCTCGCGCCATTTTATCTCCCCCTATCGCTAATCCAGTCTGGCTTCGGTAAGCTGGGCCCCTAGATTTTGATCCGGGCCCTGGGTTTTTCAAGTTGGGGGCCCAGGTGGCGACTAGAGGAAAGAAGTTAGTCTTTTTCCCTGTTGTAGGAAAAGGAGAAAATGCTGGTAACCAGCATTTTCTCCTTTTCCCACAATGTTTTTTACCCTGCTGGAAACAAATGTAACTTTCTGAGTTTCGTTTATTTTGTCGTCTGCAAATGCTTTCAATTTGGACCAGTCTAAAATTTTGCCGTTTGGTAAACAGTTAAGTTTGACTAAAATGACAGTTTTTATCTTAGAAAGGGTAGAAAACATTCTGGGAAAAAAGAGAAAATACTGATTACCAATAATCAATTTGCTGCATCTTGCAGAAAAGATTTTTTAAACTTTATCCTGCTGAATAACTAGAACAAAATTTTCATTCTGATGGTTAAAAACCCAAATATTGCTATTCCAAAGTTTTGTTTTGGTAAAATATTTCTCCTTCTCGGACAGTGTAGATCCAAGATCAGACTGCACGTTTTGTGCAGTCTGATCTTGATCTACACTGTCCGCAAAAGGTCAGCGAGTCATGCTTAGCAGCCTAAGGGTTAAAAACACAGTTGCATTAATCCTTATCCTGCCAAACAACTAAAACAGAATTTTCAATTCGATGGTTAAAACTCAAATTTTGCTATTTCAAAGGCAAGATTTGGGGAATTCCATCTCCTTATCGGAAAGTGTGGATCCAAGATCAGACTGCACATTCTGTGCTATCTGATCTTGATCTATACTGTCCGCAAAAAGGTCTGCGAGTCGCGCTCAGCAGCCCGGGGAATTCCACTAATCTTTACAATAAATGCTAAACTCCTTCTCCCTCACACATCCGCATTTCTTACCTCAGCCTGCGCATGAATGCTTCAATCCTGACTATGCCTTTGTTTCCCCTAGGGTCTATAGAATTCCCAATTGTGTGCTTAATGGTTATATAATTAATGGTTATCATTATTTCGGTATTGAAAAAATAAAATTCTAACATGGCACATGAATTCCGCTCTATAAACACAGTGCAACAAAAGCATGTCATTCTCTAGAGTGATGTCACTCTGTCTACAGTAATTAAGTTATTCAATGCAATATAATCTACATCCGCATTTTTATTCAAAATATCAACTTCTTTTTCTTTCAGTAAAGGTTGGTTATGTTAGAATAAAAAAAATCTTCTTTCTATTGTAGTTTATCTTTCAATAAACCACATTGTGAGTTATGAGGTGCAATGAATAAACCACTCTGGCTATCGCCCTCATGGATTATTTATTGTGCCTCATAGCTTACAACTGTGGTTTATTGAATGATAAACCATGATAGAAAGAAGATTATTTCTTATGTAACAAGACAATTAGACCCTCTAGAATAATTTTCAGGGTCACATTTAATACTTACATTTGATAATCATCTTGTGAGTAGATTATTGTATGAAAATCTACTTTCTCTGTGAAAAGCCTTTGACTAGGGACCAAATAATAGATAAAGCCATCTTCAAGTTGAATACTGCCCTGAAAAATTCCATCTTCTATCTTCCCATACACCTGACTGTCAGGATAACCTGTATAAAAAAAACGTGGACAACTACATTTGAGCCATGCTCTGTGAAAAGGGGGTTTAATGCATATGCCAGTGCTCCTTATAGAGGGAGTGATTTTGATTTCAAACTTGAAAATATAAATTATTCTCCACTAAACCCTATGTTGTGGGTACTCATTAGAATTGTCTCATTGAGACCATTCTAATGAGTAACTACAACATAGGGTTCAGAAGAGAAATAATGGATTTAGAATACCATTTCTCCCTCTTACCTGGAGCTCTGATATGCAAAAAGTATTGACCTATGCCTACCTACTCAATCCATGCAGGCTGAGCCAAGTCAAAACTTTCTACTAGAATCAATTTTCTGCATGTCAAAGAACCATTCTACCTGATGATTCATTCTGTTGGTTGACCAGAGATAAAGTTGTTTTTTTTATCCATAATTATATGACTTGCTTTGTAAAATACATTATGGAGATGCATTAAGCCCCCTTTTCACAGAGCAAGTTTTTGAATTTTGTTGTCTGGTAAAGGGTTTATTTTTTCTCAATATAGATGAGTGTTTCCATCTGCAAATTCTTTCTATCTTGATCAATTCGAAAATCCGAAAATCCGGCCATCTTGGAAAGGATTTATGGATTTATAATTGGCTTGTAGAACAAGGAGTTAATAGCAGACTGTTTATATGTTCAGATGAAATGTAAATCATCAATTCCAGATAATCAAGTAGCCACACATGATGAGGGGGTTAAACCTTTAGCTGTGGGCAAAAAATAGACAATGAGACATGCTCTGTGAAAAGGGGGCTTAATGTGTCTACAAAAAGTATCAAACCATGTCAGCCTGTGCAGTCTGACTGTACAGGCTGATATAGGTCGAAGCTTTTTGCTATTGGTGAATTTTTTGCATATCTAAGGATCATTCTACCTCATGATTTTATCTAGTTGTTATACAAAATGATTTTTTTTGATCCACAATAATATAACATGTTTGATAATGGTGGATCAAAGAGATGAAGTAACTCTTTACCAGACAATGACAACTTTTAACGCCCATGAGGAAGAAGCCTTTTTAAAACATTGTGGGAAAAGGAGAAAATGCTGGTAACCAGCATTTTCTCCTTTTCCCACAATGTTTTCTACCTTATCAAAGCAAAATTGCACCATTTGAGACCAGTCTATAAATTTGTTGTTTATGGTAAGAGTTAGGCACAGTCCATTGCATTTTACCAGTAAATATCCAACAATGTATATCTAAGATCTGCTATATTCTAGATAGTCTGATCTTGATCTACATTGCTTGAAAGAGCAGCCTAGGTTACCTTTAGTAGACCTTGAGCTTGCTATATACAGAATAACAACATGTTACACCTGTCCAAAAAGCATTTGCAGACATTTGCATTTGCAGACAACAAAACTAAAGGAATCACAGATATTGAACAGAGCTCCAGATAAAGGGAGTGATTTTGATTTCAAAGTTAAACATATCAATTATTCTCCACTAAACCCCATGCTATAGGTACCCATTTTAATTGTCCCATTAAGATGATTCTAATGAGTACCCACAACACAGGGTTTCAAAGAGAAATAATGAACAATAATACCATCTCTCCCTCTTATCTGGAGCTCTGATTGAAATTTATTTTTCAAAGGTTAGAAAACATTGCCTGTAAAGGAGAAAGTTCTGATAAACAGTGTTTTCTCCTTTTCCCACAATGTTTTCAAAAGCCTCCTTCTTCAGTGTTGTTGAACGTTGGGGTTGTGTGGTATGAATGATAAATAAACAAAAATAATAAAATTTAATGTAGCTTAAAATTTGAAATTTATCGTCAATGAGGTAGAAAACAATTTTGGAAAGGAGAAAATGGTGGTTACCAACATTTTCTCCTTTTCCCACAACGTTTTCAAAAGCTTTCTCTCATAAGGTCATTAAAACTCGGGATTGTGTGGAAAATGGTTGATTCAAAATACGATAATTCAGATAATTTTTCTTACCTTGAACTTTGCCTGAATAAATGTAGGGTAAGTGAAATGGTTTAATTCCTTTCTTGCCATGAACTTTGAGAGAAAACCTGGAGGTCAGAGGAGATTTATCTTTATACAACACTAACTGGAAGTCTCTGAAAAGAGAAATTACAAACTAGAAATTGCATCAAATGGATGAAAGATACTTTGTTACTTTGATGTGACCAGGAATTTAAAAGTATTACTGACTCAAATCAAGCATGAACGCTGGAAAAGACAGTGGCATCACTGCAATTCAGGGACAGACACAGATGGACTACACATGACATAATAAGTTGTAGCACTATATTTACAAAACATGAAAAAAAAAATGGTGAAGTAATTTCACAAGGATAAAAACAAAAAATATCATTTGACGTTATCTGCCCATGTCATATTCTTCGAAAAGTTGACCTGTCTGCTTTGACGCATAACCAATCCCATATGCGTGGGGAAAAAAAGGGCTTATACGCCAAAGCTACTACCCAAATCTGTAGGGTTTGATAAATGGCCAGTGCATAGGTTGCATGTTAGCTGATCATAGTTGAATAAATCATAATCAAGTAGTGTTTTATTGAGTTACTATTTATTTTAGTTTGAAATTCAAAATAACTGTAGGAAAGTAGTCTGATTCTATACCAAGAATGCTCAAATTAGGTAGATGTGAATTTGTACAATGCCATCTAGCAGGAGACAATGATCATTTGAAAAAAAAATCCATATAATACAGTGAATGAGGCTAAAATGAAAAGATAAGTCTTTGAAAGGGTAGAAAACAATATTAGAAAAGGAGAAAATGTTGTTTCTGTTGTTTCCCACTACATGCGCAATAAAATTATATTTCTCTGCGACATTAAAGTAGTACCCTTCTATTGGAAAACAGCTTTTTCCACTATAATATTATCCTACAAAATTTGAGATGATTAAAAATGAGTATTATTGTACTTCTTTAAAAGAGCTACATTTTCCTTTTCCTTCTTAGAAGTATCATTAATAAATCTAAAACCACAATATACCCATTACAAAGGGAGATAATAATTACACCCTCTTTTCAGGACATAACAAAAGTATCAACAAATAATTTCAAGATAGACATCAAAGAAATTTCTGGTCTGTTAGAAAGGTAAAAGTATTATATCAGTATAAATCCTTATCTATCAGCTAATAAGAAATTTCATTTCATGTTGCACTCAAAGCATTCATATGGTAATACCTTAACTCTTTACCAAACAACAATTTTTTGGATTGAACTAAATTGAAGGCATTTGCAGACGACAAAATAAATGCCGCTGAAAAACTGAAATATGGTTTGAGAAGGGTAGAAAACATTGTAGGGAAAAGGAGAAAATGCTGGTTACCAGCATTTTCTCCTTTTTCCCACAATGTTTTCAAAAGCTGTCTTTATCAGCGTCGTCAAAAGTCGGGATTGTGTGGTAAAGAATTAATACATTGGATTGTTTTGTACAGGGTTGAAATAATAATGTGACAATAATTAAGTATTAATAGTAACCTGGTTAGGAAAATACTGGTCAGAGATATTAGATATTAACAAAATAATGGTCAGAGCTGTTAGATATTCACTTTTGAAATTGCAACATTTTATCCTTTATCACACAATTCTGAGTTCTAATGATCCTGAAAAGAAGCCTTTTGAAAATATTGTGGGAAAAGGAGAAAATGCTGGTAACCAGCATTTTCTCCTTTTCCCAAAATGTTTTTAAAAGTCCTATTACCCAGGGTGGTTTAAACTCGAGATAATATGGAAAAGGGTTAAAGAAATATGATACTATGGACCATAAGTTTTTCACTTGCAGAAGGAGAAATTACACTTTACCAAGAGACAATATTCTGGACTTACTTAATCCATTACCACACAGTCCCAACTTTTGACGGCCCTGAGAATGAAGCCTTTTGAAAACACTGTAGGAAAAGGAGAAAATGCTGGTTACCAGCATTTTCTCCTTTTCCCACAGTGTTTTCTACCCTTCCCAGAACAAATTTCAATTTTTCAGTCACCTTTATTTTGTGGTCTGCAAATGCTTTCAATCTGGACCAGTCTAAAATTTTGTCGTGTGGTAATGATTTAAGTCTTTTCCACACAGCAAAACTGTAGACTTTTCTAAATTCAAAGCATCTCCAGAAGACAAATCAAACGTGGCCCAAATAGTCAAAATTGTGTCTGAAATGGTAGAAAACATTGTGGGAAAAGGAGTAAATGTTGGTAACCAGCATTTTCTCCTTTTCCACAATGTTTACAAGAGCGTTCTTCTTCGTGGTCTTTAAAACTCAGGATTGTGTGGTAAATGGTTAAAGCAAACATTCTGAGCAAGTTTCTTGAAACATGAACCAAAAAAGATGGCCTCTCAAGTGCATGTAAGATTTGAATCAGGAATCAAAGCAGTTAAGACAAGTCACAGAAGCAAAGTTGATTGCATACAGGTCTTGAGAACGTGGGGTCACTAGTTCGTATCCCTATTCTCAATAACAATGAGACACTTACAGTGATTCTTTTCACACTTGGGCATTTATAGTTCACCATATTGTACCTAGGACTGATGATAATTATTACACCAGAATTCATTTCTTTCCCATCTCTGATGGGACAATGATTAAACCAAACAATCCCTGGTTTTTACGACCCTGAGATAGAAGACTTTTGAAAACATTGTGGGAAAAGGAGGAAATTCTGGTAACCAGCATTTTCTCCGTTTCCCACAATATTTTCTACCATGCTGGAAAACAAATTTCAACTTTTGAGTTATGTTTATTTTGTTGTCTGCAAGTGCTTTCAATTTGGACTAGTCTGTAATTTTGTCGTTTGGTAGAGGGTTAAGTGGGAAAGCAGGCAGTGGCTTGGGAAGGATATTCTGCTGAGTGCTGTAAAAAGACACCACAGAAAAGTAAGGATAGGCTCTCTGGCCGCCACAATATAACTCAAATAATGTTGAAAATGGCATTAACCCATTACCAAACGACAAAATTTTAGACTGGTCCAAATTGAAAGCATTTGCAGACGACAAAATAATTTGTTCTGTGAAGGAAATTTGTTCTGTGAAGGGTATAAAACACTGTGGGAAAGGGAGAAAATGCTGGTTACCAGCATTTTCTCCTTTTCCTACAGTGTTTTCAAAAGGCTTCTTTCTCAGGGGCGTCAAAAGTAGGGATTGTGTGGTAATGGGTTAAACACCATACAAACAAACAGTTAACCCATTACCACACAATCTCTACTTTTGACAACCCTGGGAAAAAAGGCTTTTGAAAGCATTCTGGCAACCAGCATTTTCTCCTTTTCCTACAATATTTTCTACCGTATCAGAGACCTAAAGTTCACTTGCACAACTTCTTTATTTATTGTCTGCAGATGTTTCTGAAATACAAAGAGTCCACAATTTGACGTGTTGGACAGGGTTAATTAATCACAGTTTTCCTTTAACCATGCCACCCCCAGTTTTACGGAATCAAAGAACTCTGATCCAGATATATTGTCAAGACAAAATTTTCTGACCTAGCTTCATCTATGCATCCTGGAACTCAGAGTGTGGTGTCCAGAGTGCACAGTAATAAAAGTGACAAACATTTCACAAACTGTACCTCATATAAACAAATTTGTTTATATTAATCCTTGACGCAAACATGGAAACCTATGTTGAACAGGATGCAAGATTATAAACAACGCAATATAATTTCACATTTCACTGTTTACCACATGGCAAAATTTCAGACCAGTCCAAATTCAAAGCAAATGCAGACAACAAACTGAAGGTGTTTCAAATGATGAATTTGTTTCTGGTTAGATAGTAAACATTGTTGGAAAAGAAGAAAGCGCTGGCTACCTGCATAATTTCTCCCTTTCCCATAGTTTTAAAAGGCTTCTCTGCAATTATGGATCGTTATTAACTCAGGATTGTTTGGTATAGGATTAACCCATTACCACACAATCCCTACTTTTGATGCCCCTGAAAAAGAAGCCTTTAGAAAACATTGTGGGAAAAGGAGAAAATGCTGGAAACCAGCATTTTCTCCTTTTTCCACAATGTTTTCTACCCTTTACAAAACAAATTTCAAAATTTCAGTCACTTTATTTTGTCGTCTGCAAATGCTTTCAATTTGGACAAGTGTAAAATATTGTCGTTTGGTAATGAGTTATGGATCAGGATTGTTTGGTATAGGATTAATTCCCTGTCCTGCTAATCAGAAATTCCTGAATCTATTATATCCATCATTTTTTTTGAAAACAACCAACTTAATCATGAAGTAGAATGGTCCTCAGGCATAATTACCGAAAATTGAGCAATAGCAAAAAAAGTTTCGGCCCAGGTTCCAAAGTTATGTTGTTTTGTAAAGGGTTAACTCTTTGCCAGACAATCCCGACTTTTAACGACCCTGGGAAAAAAGCCTCTTGAAAACATTGAAGGAAAAGGAGAAAATGCTGGTAACCAGCATTTTCTCCTTTCCCCACAAAGTTTTCTTCCCTTCCCAAAACAAATTTCAAATTTTCAGTCACTGTTATTTTGTCGTCTGCAAATGCTTTGAATTTGGACCAGTCTAAAATTTTGTCGATTGGAAATGAGTTAAACTGGTTTGAAACTTAGTCTGTATTAGTGTTGAGGTAAAATACCATACAAAATTGTCTTATGCAAAATCTTCACAGTTTTCTTTAAAATTATCAACAGTATTTTAGATACATGTATGTCAAGGTGACCAATACATATTACCTTCATAGCCAATACCAGGTTCAAAACTGTCTATAAGCCAATGGCTGCTTTTCCATAGGAAACAAGGTCATATAATATGTGGTGTGCAATGTGTAAGGAACATTTTCCTTTCCAAATTCCATTCATCAGTGTTCAGGGTCCGTATTCAGCAACCATTTAGAACATTCTACGTCCTTTTCTTCAAGATTTACTGACTGTGAAAGTAAAAGAACTTCTGATTGGCTAAACCAAATGGTTTAGCCAATCAGAAGTTCTGTTACTTTCACAATGACAAAATTCTGAAGAATAAGACTAAGAACGTTCCCTTAACCTACTTCCATGTCCGTAACAAACTAAACAACAACAAGTTCAATAAATGTTTTATTGAAATGCCTAGTAGCACCTGGACTAGTGGCCCGTGAAAACAAAGAACGGGGAATGTCAAAAGCATCGATGGATCGTTTTCACTGAACTATACAAATAATTCGAAGAATAAATGTAACAACGACAAATAAAAACAAATGTTTACAGTCCCAAATTAAGAGAAACTTGTAACCTATCATCAACACTGTCTTGAACATAACCGTCCTTTGCACTTTCACTTATCCAACGTCCATGTCTTTTGAACATTCGATCTTTGACACCTTTGTTTGCTGCTGCTGTTGCGCCACCTGATCTTAGAGAATGCAATGAATATTTCTTTATGTCTGTAACATGAGGAGATAAAGCCTCAAGAAATAATTCTCTTAAGTTTGTATAAGACATTTGTTTGTTTGTTTTTCTAACAACATAGCCTGTTTTAGTTGCACAAATATTACAAAACAAGAAATCATTACCGGACAGCTTAGTCCATGATAAATACTTAGATACATTTTCAACTGGGCATAATTCGGTTCCCGTTTTGGCAATCATAATCCATGCACCGTCTCTATATTTGTCTGTTTTGCTGCTTTCAACAAAAATCGACATATAAGTTGGATTAAAGACAATATCCGAGACTTTGATATTCAGTAATTCTGCACTTCTCATGAAACCAGAAAACCCAACTAAAATAGCACAAATGATGCGCTGAGATTTTATGTTTCCATACTCATACAAAGTTTTATATACAGAAGATATTATTTCTATTGTCACTGGCTGTTTCTTTATCGTCTCCTTTCCCAAAATGCGTTTTCCAGACTCCAGTACATTTACTACAAGCTTTGAATCAGTAGGTGAAAACAAGCCATTTATATCATGATACCACTTAATGGCGTAAAAAGCGGAGATAACCGGACTAGCAGAATTTGACTCTTGAATTAAAGAAGCCAAATAGGTTGCAACCATAAAAGCTTTGGCAGGCAAAGCATCACTGCTCCCTAAACCGTTACAAATTACCCATTTACGGAACTTTTCAAAAGCGTGTCCATATTTCTTAACAGTGCTGTCCGCTCTTGATTTCTGTAACAGCTCCGGGAGAAGACATGCTCCACCAACCATAGCTTCCGGTAGCATCTTGATATCATTCTCGTGAATCTGGAAAAAAACATGTATACAACATATTAAATAGAGCAATCCTGCTTCATATGTATAAACAACATAGTCTAACAAAACCAAAGATTTCTAACAAAAACGATCTGTGCACTATACAATGAGATCTAGCAATCCTGCTTTCAGAACCACAATACTGTGACTGAACTGAAGCAATGCTGCTTCTTCTATAACTTTTTGTGCAATCCTGCAACATTTAACCACATACAAATCTGCTTTCATACTGCAAAGCTATGAATAAATTGGAGCAATACTGCCTTGTCAAAAAATTTTTATACAAAAATGGAAATCGTGCACAGTTATAGCAATCCTGCTTTCAAACCACAAACCTGAGATATAACTGAAGCAATACTGCTAGACAACAAGGGAGACAACTAGTACCATACTAACTTTTTCACGGTAAGAGTCGTTTCCCTTCTACTGCAGGGAGAAATCTAAAAACATCGCCAACATACGGAATTGTAAATCTTCATTACCAAAAATGCCTTTACCACTTCTACACTTAACATAAAATTCCTTCTGTGTTGGTAAATCTATCCAATGTTTTACAGGGTCAATGAAAAAACCCTTCTCACATACTAATGGCCAGAAAGAAGCCGACCTCCAGCATGGCAGCACCAAAACCCCTTTTGCTGCATCTACTCGCATTTTTCTAATCACCCGAGCGATAATTGAAATTGGGGGAACAAATAAACCATTTTTACCACCCCAATTTTCTGAAAAAGCATCCATCCCCGTTGAGTGAGGATTCCAAAATCTTGAATAAAAAACTTTAAGTTTTGCATTAGTAGAAGAAGCAAACCAGTCTACTTCTAAATGGCCAAATTCATTTATCAGAATCTGTAAAATATCAAATGATATTCCCCAATCATCTGAATCTTGTATTTTAGATAGATAATCTGCTTTTTCATTTTCCGACCTAGGAATCCATTCTACCTCCATACGGATGGAATTTTGCATACATAACTTGAATATGTCTATGGCAACAACCTGTAAGTCAGGCTTCATAGAACCCTTTGAAATAATAGATTTTGTACCCTGATTATCTGTGTACCACTTAATGCTGTGTTTTTTCAAAAAGGGCAACAATGATTGCAGTACTCTATAAATACCAACCATCTCTCTCCACGTAGAGGAACGTTTAGCCTCATCTGCTGTCCAAATACCATGACTGATACCGAACAGTGTATTTACTACATAACCTGCATAGCCAGTGCTACTGGCATCCGAATAGACCACTTTTGTACATTTAAAAGACTCACATATGTCTCTAGAATTAATTGAGGCCAAGTTAGACTTCCAAAAGTGAAGCTGCTGGACGCTCTCATCCGAGAGCGGTATGAACTGATCCCAGTGCTTAGCAGACAGTACATCCATGCTCAGACTGCGTGTCATAATCTGTGCTATATGACCAATAACAACACTCATAGATATGATCTGACCTACAAGACTTGCGACTGTCCTCACATGAACACGTCGGTGCCCTTTTAGGCTTGAAAAAATGTTTTCAATTGTACTTAATACCTTTTCCACCCTTCTGTCAGGTATATAAATTCTGTTATGCATTGAATCTAGCAAAATGCCTAAAAACTCTAATAACTGGACTGGAAGCCAAATACATTTTGAAATATTCGGTATAAAACCTGACAGAAGTAAATCCGATTTGACTTCTTGACTTAGTAAAGCCGTGTTTTCGAAATCTTTTGCGCATCCGTAGCCATCATCTAAAAACATTGTGACTAATTTACCTTCTCCTCGCCATTTGTTGATAAGCGGCCTCATAAGCTTCGTAAATAAATAGCATGCAGTAGAAATGCCGAAAGGAAGTACCAAGAACTTGTAATATATAATATTACCCGATTTATCGGGCCAAGAAAACCCTAAGAATTCTGTATGAGGCTTATAAATTTCTACGAAATGGTAAGCACTAGTGAGATCAAATTTTATTTGATAAAACCCCTTTTCCAAGTAGGACAATGCTATTCTAATATCCTCGAACCTAACTTTTTGTTTCCAAAGATGTTTATTAACAACCCTAAGATCTAAGATCAATCTCTTTTTGCCGCAATGTTGAACTGAAACCGTCAATGGATTAACAACCAAAGGAGAATAATTACATTTTTCTATCAAAGCTCTATCCAAAAGGTCCTGAATGGCTTCACTAACGAAGTCTGCATTTAAAATAGCCGACCTATTGTTACAACAAAATGTTATACTTGGAGTTGTTATTAATGGGAGCTTATATCCATTACCTATAACATCTAAAATGAAATCACTGGCCCCAATAGTACGCCAGAAACTAATATTGTCTTTTAATCTATTTCTGACAATAATACTTTTCTGACCTTGTTCATACTCATAAAAGTCATGGGTAAATCTGTTTAAATCAAAATACTCATCTTTCGTTGAATCACTTGCTAGTGTGCTGCGCTGCGGGCTGATCCGTTGCGCATCCTGTTGGTCTGGTATAGGGACAGTTTCTCCGGTAGTGAGAGTATTCTCCACATGCGAAGCAAGGACCTGGTGCTGCTCCAAAGCCCCCAATGTTACCGTAGCTACTGGTTTGGCTGTGTTGGCCACGAAAAAAACGCCCACGGCCAAAAGACTGTGGAAATCCTGCACCGAGAGATGGAATCGCAGGAGTACTGGATGTAGAAGTGCCAGCCACAGAAACACTAGTACTGCTCCTAGTACGAGAAGACTTCTTCTTCTTGAGCGCTCTATTCTCTGCTTTGAAAATTTTGGACTCATCCTCGCTGTTACTGGCAATGGGATTGGATTCGTACTGCCTCACGGTTTCCCAACCTCCGGCTGAAGTGTCAGCTATACGAATGTGTTTGTTCCGGGTATGTAGCTTATCCAGAGCCTCCTTTAACTGGTCAGAGCAATGTTCGAGCTTGTGGTTTTCAATCGCCCACTCCGCTTGTTTGAGAGTGTCCACAATGTCACAATTGAAGTCGTATTGCGACTTATTTCCTTGAAATTTCCAACGCAAATCTTTTTCTGTTTTAAGCTTTTTCACCTCGGTGGCAACATTCTGATTTGTACCATGCACCTCTCGTTTTAAACTGGTTAACTCCGAAAGAATTGTGCTGAGCTGAAGCCGTAATTCGCCATTATCTTCAGCCATAATTTTGCCACGTCCACAGAGGCCAGTCGTCCAGAGCTGAATGACAACGCGTAAGCAAGAAACACGTAAAGCACGTGCACTAACTACAACCCGGACATTACATGCACAGTGAAGGGAAATAAATTTCCTTCTAATTCATACCCAATCAACCGAAGAAAATTATATTTCTAAAGAATGGTTGGTGAATACAGACCCTGTTCTTCAAGATTTACTAACTGTGAAAGTAACAGAACTTCTGATTGGCTAAAACCATATAGTTAAGCCAATCAGAAGTTCTGTTACTTTCACACTGAAATTTTGAAGAATAAGACTAAGAATGTTTTAAAGAATGGTTGCTGAATATGGACTGGTCTATGCAAAAGTTGGATCTTGCCACCTCTGCAAATTACCACTAAACTATCAATCAAGACAAGACTCAAGTATAAAAGGTACGTACCTGTTATAAGCTGTGAAGTTAAGGAACACACTGTGCGATGATTGGTCAGCAATTTGCTGCTGATGTTGAACACTTTCTCTGCTGTAATACAGAGGCTCATAGCGAAGTATATTGCCGTCTAGCGATTTGGGCATCCCTGTAATGAAACAAAAAATCGATAGGCAAATTTTTAATTTGTCATCCGCAAGAGTCTTGAATAAGGACGAAATTCACTCTAGGTTTTTTGGATGAGTTAAAACTATTGCTCCTTATCTAACAATGTTTACCCTCATCATTCAGTAAGGACAATTTTCTGTCCTTTTACTCCATAGATACTCATTTTGACATATCAACAACAGACAGTTTTTGAAAACATTGTGGGAAAAGGAGAAATTGCTCGTAACGAGCAATTTCTCATCTTCCCACAATGTTTTCCACTCAATCAGATATTTGTATCCTCATTTGTCCATATTTTTGACATCGTATCTTTATTTGTTGCTGAAATGGAAGAGCCTCAAATTGGCATATTAGGCAAAGGTTTAAAATTGTTTTACCAGACAACAAAATTTCAGCCTTGACCAAATTGAGCACATTTGCAGAATGGTGACAGTTTCAATCTGGATCAAATGGGGCTATTTTTCTCTGATAAGGTAGAAAACATTGTGAGAAAAGGAGAAAATGCTGGTTACCAGCATTTTCTCCTTTTTCCTCAATATTTTCAAAAGACTTCTTGGTTAACTTCATTAAAAGTTGGAATTTTGTGGTAAAGGGTTAAATCAGTTTACTACACAAATGTAAGTTTCAACAGCCTTGAAAAAGAAGACTTCCAAAAACATTGTTGGAAAAGAAGAGAAATTGCTGGTAATATCCTCGAGATAGTTATTTTAACCCTTTACTACACAATCCTGAGTTTCAGGACCCTAAAGAAGAAGCGAGCTTGAAAACATTGTAGGAAAAGGAAAAAAAGTTGGTTCAACCTGAGCATTTTTTCATATTCCTACTATGTTTAACCCTTTACCACACGACAAAATTTTAGGTTTGCCCTAATTGAAAGCATTTGCAGACGACAACATAAAAGTGACTGAAAATTTGAAATTTGATTTGTGAAGGGTAGAAAACATTGTAGGAAAAGGAGAAAATGCTGGTTACCAGCATTTTCTCCTTTTCTCACAATGTTTTCTAAAGGCGTCTTTCTCAAGGGCGTCAAAAGTAGGGATTGTGTGGTAATGGGTTAATATATGTACGTTGTTTATCTTTCTAAAGACAAATTTTAATTTGTCATGTACATTTAGTTTATTGTCTGCAAATGCCGGCAGAAACATGAGGTTTGACTCTATACTACAGAATTGTAGACTTGTCGAAATTGAACCCTTTGCAAATGACAAAATTAATATGACTAAAATTAAAATTTGTCCTGGGTTGGGAAGAAAACTTTGTGGGAAAAGGAGAAAATGCTGGCTACCAGCATTTTCTCCTTATTCCACAATGTTTTAGGAAGGCTTCTTTCTCAGAGTTGTTATACATCGGGACTGTGTGTAAATGGGTTAAATCCTGGTAAACAGAGAAAAGAAGATGAGTGACCTGGCATTTTCAATCTATTTTTCAATTTCATTTTTACTGCCAGCTGTAACTTACAATCCGGCTGACCATTGACAAAAAAAGAATGTCTTCTTCACAATAATCTGCATTCTTTTGAACAGTATGATTTAATTTTGAGTGCAATTTAACACCCATATTGTTTACGTTTAGCTGTCACTGGGCATTTAAAGTCTTAAAAGCAAATGTTAAACCTGATCTAGATCATAGAGCAATAATCACGATCCTCTGCCCACGAGAATAAAATATGACATGGAATTCAAACAAAACTAAAATATCATCTTTCACAGTTTACTAAGTTTAACCTTGATAAATTAACAAGTTGAAAAACAAATAAGTAACTGCACCAAGAAACATTAAATTCAACACCCACCCTAAGTAATTTTTAAGGTATTTAATTCAAGCTTTTAACAAACAATCTTTATTTCCCTGACCCGAGAGAAAAAGGACTTCTCCAGAAACCACAAGAAAAGGAAGCTAGCTGTAGCAGAGGTGCGTAATGTAATTACGTATTGATACTGTAAACTGTAAACCATTTATCCCACAATTCTGTGTTTAACTCTTTACAAAACAACAAAATTTTAGACTGGTCCAAATTGAAAGCATTTGCTGACAACAAAATGAAAATGACAGAAAAACTGAAATTTGTTTTAGGAAGGGATGAAAACATTGTGGGAAAAGGAGTAAATGCTGTTTACCATTTTCTCCTTTTCCCACAATGTTTTCAAAAGACTTCCAAGTCTCACAGGGGTGTTAAAAAGTCAGGATTGTGTGGTAAAGGGTTAAGATATTTAATTTATGCTTTGAACAAAAAAATCTTTATTTCAATGACCAGACAGAAAAGGACTTCTCCAAAAATCACAAGAAAAGGAAGTAGTTGCAGTGGTGCAACTTTTACTAAGTAATATAATTGATACTGTAAACTCTCTAGATGCCACAGGCGGAAAACAGTGACTTTTGCAGATAGCATAGATTAAGATCAGATTGCACACTGTTCATTTGTTTGGTTAAACCTACACAACCAAACTTTTTGTCAAGTTCAATGGATTCTTTTTGAATTCTAATTCTAATGAAATTTGTATCGAAGAGAAAAAACATTGTGGGAAAGGGAGAAAATGCTGGTTACTTCTATCACAAGATCATAAAAACCAGGGATTGTTTGGTTAAGGGTTAACTAGCATTTCCTACTTTTCCAACAATGTTTTCTACCCAATGACAAAGAAAACATGTTTTGAGTAACACTTAATTACCATGTCTGCACATGCTTTCAATTTAGACAAGGCCAGGATTTTTTACCTGTTAAAGTTTTGACCCTTTACCAAACACAAAATTTTAGACTGGTCCAAATTAAAAGCATTGGCAGATGACAAAATCAAAATGACTGAAAAATTTAAAGTTTTCTAAGGAAGGGTAAAAAACCTCGAGGAAAAAGGAGAAAATGCTGGTTACCAGCATCCTCTCATTTTCCCACAATGTTTTCAAAAGACTTCTTTCACAGGGTCGTTAAAACTTGAGATTGTGTAGTAATGGGTATACTCTTTACCACTCCATCCCGAATTTTGACGACCCGGAGTAGGAAGCCTTTCGAAAACATTGTAGGAAAAGGAGAAAATGCTGGTAACCAGTATTTTCTCCTTTTCCCACAATGTTTTCTTACCCTTCCCAAGACAAATTTCAATTTTTGAGCCATTATACTTGTTGTCGTCTGCAAATGCTTTCAATTTGGACTTGTCTAAAATTTTATCATTCAGTGAAGAGTTAAGTCTTTACCAGACAACAAAATTTTAGCCTTGACCAATTTGACATTTGCAGATGACAATTTCAATGTGGCTCAAATGGTTTAATTTTTCTTTGATAGGTTAAAAAACATTGTGGGAAAATGAGAAAATGCTGGTTACCAGCATTTTCTCCTTTTCCCATAATATTTTCAAACAGCTTCTTTCCCAGGGTCGTTAAAAGTCGTCATTGTGAGGTAAAGGGTTAAGCAAAAAATCGTAACTTAGCAGAGGATGCAGATCTCACATTTCTGTGGTCAGAATTTAATATAAGTCAAACTCCTGCAGAAGTTGCTATCTGCTCTTTCTTGATAAAAAACACAATTTTCTTTTTATAAAAAAAACTGTTTGTTCAGTTTCAAATTTCTCTGGTTAATCACCCTTCAAGTGCATTTCACAACTGAAGTTGTCTTTCTGGACAACATAATAATATGCCAATAAGGCTGCACGAAATGTGCAGCCTGTTCTTCAATCTGCACTGTCGGCTTTCCTGAAACACTTCAGGCAAGAGTAACCTCGACATTATGATTATTCCAGTCTTATTTCTAGATTGAAAAATATTTTTTGGGTTTATTGTTGGCTTTAACTCATTACCAAATGGCAAAATTTTAGGCTTGTCTAAATTGACAGCATTTGAAGAGAACAAAATAAAAGTAACTAAAAATTTAAAATTTGTTTTGTGAAGGGTGGAAAACATTGTGTGAAAAGGAGAAAATACTGGTTACCAGCATTTTCTCCTTTTCCTACAATTTTTTCTCAATGCTTCTTTCTCAGGGGCGTCAAAAGTAGGGATTGTGTGATAATGGGTTAAGGAATGAAATTTTTTAGGTCGATATATTATAAATCTGTCACGCAGAGAGGGTAAAATAAGAAATTTTTGCACTTTCTTCAAAGATATCATTATTTTTGAGAAAAAAAATTGTATCAATGACATGTCCCAGACAACTTTCTTTTGGATAAATTATGACTGTGCAAGGCAGAGATAAGAGATAAATAGCCCATTTAACCCTTTGCCACAATATCCCGGGGTTTTAACAACACAGCGGAAAAAAAGCTTTTGAAACCTTTTTGGGGGAAAAGGAAACAATGCTGGTTACCATCATTATCTCCTTTTCTCACAATGATTCCTGGACGATTGAAGATAAATTCCATCATTTGAGCAACACTGAAATTGTCCTCTGCAAGTTGCAACTGCTTTTAATTTGGACAAGTCCAACATTCTATTCGTATCATAATGAGTTAACCTTTACGGCACAATCCCCAGTTTAAACAATCCCCCAAAAATGAAAACATTCTGATAAAATGGAGAAAATGCTGGTAACCAGCATTTTCTCCTTTTTCCTACAATGTTTTGTAACCTTCTCAAAACAAATTTTAATTTTAGATTGATGTTTATCTTGCTATTTGCAAATGCTTCCACCAAGGATTGGTTGAATATTTTATTGTTTGGTAAAGAGTTGGTGCAAAACATTCAATCAACAAGAACCAGTCCTGAAAATACTTTAAAATCCTTAACTCTTTTCCACACAACACCAACTTTTGAAAACATCTTAACCCTTTCCCAAACGACAAATTTTTGGACTAGACCAAATTGAAAGCATTTGCAGACGACAATTCTGCTGAAAAGATGATTTCAAGTCTATGATTGGGTAGAAAACATTGTGGGAAAAGGAGAAAATACTGGGTACCAGCATTTTCTCCTTTTCCCACAATGATTTCAAAAGGCTTCTATTTCAGGGTCGTAAAAACCAGGGATTGTTTGGGAAAGGGTTAAGAAAGGAAAATTTGGTGGTAATCAACATTTTTTCTATTGCCCACAATTTTTACTACTCTGTCAAAGAAAAGATACTTCATTTGAGCCAAACTGAAATTGTCGCCTACAAATGCTTTGAATTTGGAAAGGTCTACATTTTTTTCTCTTTACCAGACAACAAAATTATTGGCTTGTCCAAATCGAAAGCATTTGCAGATGACAAAATAAAAGTGAACATTTGAAATTTGTTCTATGAAGAGTAGAAAAAATTGTAGGAAAAGGAGAAAATGGCAACCAGTATTTTTTCCTATCCCACAACATTTTTTAAAGACTTCTTTCTAAGGGTCCTCAAAAGTAGGGATTTTGTGGTAATGGGTTAAACCCTTCCTAAACAAACTTATTTTTAATAAAGGAGAAAGTATACATTAACCCATTACCACACAATCCCTACTTTTGACACCCCTGAGAAAGAAACCTTTAGAAAACCTTGTGGGAAAAGGAGAAAATGCTGGTAACCAGCATTTTCTCCTTTTCCCACAATGTTTTCTACCCATCACAAAACAAATTTCAAATTTTCAGTCACTTTTATTTTGTCGTCTGCAAATGCTTTCAATTTGGACCAGTCTAAAAAATTGTCGTTTGGTACTGGGTTAAGAACATATTTTTTTCCCACACTATTATCTGCCAGATCTTTCTTGGATAAATGTTAATTTTCAAGCCAAATTTACTATTCCACGAAAGTTTCACACGCCAAAATTGAAAGCATTTGCAGAAAACAAATCACTTGTTGCTCAAACCAAGAAATTTGTCTCTGATACATCAGAAAAACATCATGGGGAGAGGAGAAAAAGCTGGTTACAAGCACTTTATCTCCTGCTAGATGACATTCTACCAATACACATCTATCTAATATGGGGATTCTAATGGTAGTAAGCGGACTAATTTTTCAAAATGACAACTGTTACTTTAAATGTCAAAATAAAATAAAACGCTAAATGGTGTGATTTATTCAGTTATGATCAGTTAACAGGTAACCTATGCACAGGTCATTTATTAAAACAGTCCCTACAGGCTTGGGTTTAGCTTCTGGTATAAGCGAAACTTTTTCCCAAGTATCGGGGAGTGGGCGATGCATCATATAAGACAGGTTGAATCTTTGAAGAATATGACATGCAGAGACAACTAGCATTTTCTCTTATTTCCCATATATGCAGCATACATCAGGTGAATATCTCAACATAGTGGATAATGCAAAACTAAGATCAGGCTGAACATTTTGAAGTCTGATCTCAATTCAGACCACAATTGCTTTCTATGGTCTCCTCTTGATCTGCACTGCCCTAATAGGCAACAAAAGGTGTGAAATCCACTTAACCCTTTACCACACAATCCCGACTTTTTACGGCCCTGAGAAAGAATCCTTTTGAAAACATTGTGGGAAAAGGAGAAAATGCTGGTAACCAGCATTTTCTCCGTTTCCCACAAAGTTTTCTAACCTATCAAAACAAAACTGCACCATTTGAGCTACTTTGAAATTGTCGTCTGTAGATGCTTTCAATTTGGACAGGTCTATAATTTTGCTGTATGGTAACTGGTTAAACTCTCTGTAACGAACAAATAAACGATTTTTGACTGCTACATACATAGCTTACCTGCGAGATGCAGTAAAAGTTTGGTACTAATTTAGAAAACCTGGTGGACAGTGCAGATTAGAGATCAGACTGCACTTTCTGTGCTGCCTGATTTCATTCTACACTGATCTATATACTGTCCAGTAGAGCTTCTTTATAATCATCATCTACAGTAACTCTTTTAACCAGAAAGAGAACGTGCAAGCACTCGCAGACAAAAAAGTATATTGTGACTCAAAAAATGGATTTTAATTACGTACAGAAGAAAACATAGTAGGAAAATTTTCTTACAGATGGTTGGTGAATATGGACCCAAGATGACACAATTTAACGTTTCTCTGTAGAGAAAGTATTGCAAAAAACAATTAAAATGAGGCTAATATGTTTGAAATTATCATCAAAAGAGTAGCACACATTTTGGGAACAGGAAAAAATGTTGGTTGTTTGCATCCTTTCCTTTTCTCACGGTGTTTGCAACTAAGGCTCTTTCCTAGAGGGCATACAAACAAAGAATCTTTCACAGAACTATTTATCACACAGCTTAAATTTTGGACATGTTGAAATTCGAAGCACTTGGAGATGACAAATGAATGTACTTTACAAGATGAGATTTGTCTGTGAAATGGTTTGAAAAAAATTGTGGGAAAAGGAGAAAATGCTGATTACCAGCATTGTCTCATTTTCCCACAATGTTTTCGAAAGGTATCACTGTAAGTATTTTTTAAAATTTTGGACTATGCAAGGTAAGGTAAATGGTTGAAAGTCTGACATTTCATCCTGCAGTTTTTATCATCTAGAGCATCAAACATTTTTGGGCATTTATTTTTCCAGCACCATAGATATGGGAAATGATGTGATGAAAGGTGAAAATGACTGACACAGTTATTTTTAGACACTGATTCACAACGAGGCTAATTGTGCACAATGTGGAATAGATTTTCCCATAATTCTATTTAATGACCGCATTTTTGGAAACCTAGCATAAATTTATTGGTCATTTATTTCGGTCAAGTTATCATTTGACCCTTTACCTCATAATCCCACACTATTTAACTCTTTACCAAACGACAATTTTTTGGACTGGACCAAATTGAAAGCATTTGCAGACAACAAATAAAATCTTGTTAATAATGATTTCCAACTTTGATAGGGTAGAAAATATTGTGGGAAAAGGAGAAAATGCTGGTTACCAGCATTTTCTCCTTTTCTCTCAATGTTTTCCATAGGATTTTTTCTCAGGGTCATTTAAAGTCGGAATTGTGTGGTAAAGAGTTAGCCATGCCCAGCATTACCTCCCGTTAGATGGCATTCTACAAATACTTACCTAATTGGGCATCCTGGGTACTGAACCGGACTACTTTTCTAAGCGACAACCATTACTTTAAGTTTCAAACTGAAATAAACATTTATTCCATAAAATGCTACCTGGTGCGATTCATTCAGCTATGATCAGCAGTTTAGAGAAATATGGAGCTAAAACAGGCCTCAGATTTTTCCCCAAACATATTGATAAAAGCCATTTTCTCCATTGCTACTTTATAGCGTGTATTACTATAATCTCCCCGATATCGGGGAGAGTGATGTGTCACATAAGACGGAGGACGGACGTTTTGGCCACGGACGTTTTGGCCAGGACGTTTTGGCCAGGACGTTTTGGCCACGGACGTTTTGGCCACCTATATTGAAAAAACGGACGTTTTGGCCAAATCTATTATATATGTACTTATTATAGATATTAAAGCTACAAACATATTTAATTTACTTATTTGATCAACATTTTAGACCTTTATTGCAATTTTTTATTATAACAGATGGTTTCAAGACTTTGTATCTGTGTCTTTTCAATCCTTAATAAGTACTTATATACTGATGGCCATGGACAATTGTGTAGAAGGTTTGGTAGTACATTATAAAAATATAAAATGAGACAAAAGAAATAAAACACGAACCTAAATTTATTTTACAACTCAGACACAATTTTAAGCTTTAAAATAAAGATGTTTAATTTCAAATGAAGTGTTTAATTCTTTTTCTTATATGATAGAAAACATTGGAGGAAAAAGAGAAATCCTCATTCTGAGCAATTTCTTTTTTTCTTACAATGATTTCATAATACAGTTAATCCTTCCATATTGGGAGCTTCTGAAGAGGACAATCAAAAGTATTGATCAAGGAATTTGATGTTTTCTTATATGATGGAAAACATTGGAGGAAAAAGAGAAATCCTCATTCTGAGCAATTTCTTTTTTTCTTACAATGATTTCATAAAACAGTTAATCCTTCCATATTGGGAGCTTCTGAAGAGGACAATCAAAAGTATTGATCAAGGAATTTGATGTTTTCTTATATGATGGAAAACATTGGAGGAAAAAGAGAAATCCTCATTCTGAGCAATTTCTTTTTTTCTTACAATGATTTCATAATACAGTTAATCCTTCCATATTGGGAGCTTCTGAAGAGGATAATCAAAAGTATTGATCAAGGAAATTGATGTTTTCTTATATGATGGAAAACATTGGAAGAAAAAGAGAAATCCTCATTCTGAGCAATTTCTTTTTTTCTTACAATGATTTCATAAATCAATTGTATAGGCTATTATAACACCACTTTCTTTCATAATTATAATTTCATCACTTCAAATTTAAATGTCTGGTTGACCTGCTCTCAGGTTGCTGGAAACACCACGCAAGAACTCTACTATCGATTTCCTCTCAGATATTCTGTCTTCGCACAAGTTCCTTAGTCGAGTCTGAAGTTCAATGTACACTTTTTTAACCCTCTTCTTTGGTCGAACACCACGTTCATCTTGTAAAAGAACAGCACTTACACGAGCACATTCACGTTGAAGAGTCTCAATGAGTTTCCAGACGGATGGGTGGTCTTGGCCAACTAAACTGTGGAACTTATTGTTCCATCCTTCTGATGCGTTGTTTGTTCTTGGTTGATTTAACATTGTTGCTTGGTGACAGTTCCATCTGTTAGGTGGGAAGAGTGGGGGTGTTCTTCGAAAACGGACTATAAGGCCATCATTATTTCTTCTTGGGCGAAGTTGTCCAGACACATATGTAGAATCAAAATAATTAAGAAGAGCTTCAGCTTCCTCGGGTACAGTTTCTTTTAAGTATTCTATTCCATCATTGACTTCTTCCAGTGGAAGGAAAGCCAGTGCGTCGATCTGTCCACAAAATAATCTAAACTCATTGTCGTTCTCATATCTGTTGGTAAGTCTGAGGGATTGTATCTTACGCCAAATTGATTGGGTCAAGTGATAGAAGCAAAACTGGATGTTCACATGTTCACCAAACACTGAAAAAATAGCCATTTCCACACTGCGTTCAAAATCCATTATTACAGTTGACGGATCACATCCAAATTGTTCAAGAACACGAAAGAGAGTTTCATATGTTGTCTGAGTTCTGCGCTGTAGGAGGGCATACACGAGTGGGAGAAAAACACCATTCACAAGTCCTTGAATGACATACAGCTGCGTAAAGAGGAGAGGTGCCACCGCAAATGTACCATCCATGCACCATTTATCACTGCCTGCTAGTTTCCTGACATGGTCTTCTGTAGCAAACACTATGACTCGTTCATCAGCATGTGGCCCGTTGTCAAATAGTAGAAAATCGGTCTGATTATCACCAACAGTTTGAGTCCATGGATGTTGAATACTCAATTCTTGTAGAGTTTGTGGTTCTTTTGGTCTATGAGCTGCCCTGACTCTTCGGAGGACTCTTTTTAGGGTGTCAGCTTCTGGTAATCTGGCTTTCACTTGGTCTGATGCTGTTGATGTTGCGAAAGTAACAATCTGGTTAGGTTTGTCATTTGTAGTTTTGGCTGTTGATTTCATTCCGTGTCTAGTGATTTCAATTTCGGCACCAACATTGTCAGATATATGATTATGAACTGTCTGTAAAGTGGCATCTTCATAATCCTTTGTAGTTTGTAAAATTGCCTTGCATCCAGAAGAAGTTCTTTTTACACAACGCCAAGTTATCTCGTTTTTCTGTTTGGCAACATGTTTGCACGTATACATAAATCCATCTAAACATAACTTCTGACCACCGCGCTTAGTAGTAATAATCTCCATTGTACTGTTAATATAAGTTGCCACTTGAATATTATTTTGAAATAAAGCTACAGTCCTCATAATGTCTTTATATATGTACCAGAACTTTTTCAGAAAAATTTACATATCAAACAAATATATTAATTCTATACTAGCAACTTTGATCTTTCTTAACAGTTTTTCAAACAAATTAATTAATCACATATTTCTTTAATTGAAATAGATGATTAAAGTGTGGTGTGATCTACAGATTCATTAGTGTTAAAAGACAAGAACAATGAAACTCTTTACACTTCTAATAATAACAACATTAAATGCAAGAAAGTATCATTAATAAGCAATTAGTCAATCAAACTGTTTGTCAATCAAAAGACAAAACTTGAAAATTGAAGATAATTTAAAAACATTAAATTGTTGATGTTTTCCTTTACTTCAAAGGAATAAATAAAACTGTAAAACTCTAAAATTTATTACCAAATTTCAACAAAAGTTCAACAAAAGTCTAAACAATTGATCAAATAAAAAAAAAAAAATTTTTAGCTTTATTTTCATAAAAAGTACATATAAAATTATTTTGGCCAAAACGTCCATTTTTTCACTATATGTGGCCAAAACGTCCGTGGCCAAAACGTCCTGGCCAAAACGTCCTGGCCAAAACGTCCGTGGCCAAAACGTCCTACATTCACATAAGACAGGTCAAATCTTAGAAGAATATGACGTGCGCAGACAACACCTTGCCCAGACACAGGTAGCTCAGTCGGTAGCCTGTAGGATTTGATATCAGGCGCTTGTGGGTTTGATCCCTGGCTACAATCTCTGGCTCAACAAATTTCTTTCCAAGGATTGATGATAGCCACTGCAACAGGATTCATTCCTCTCCCACTGCTGCGCATCATTTCGACGATGATTATTTGGGAAAGCAGCCAGTGGCTTGGAAAGAAGATATAACTGAAATAATGTTGATAACACACAATCAATCAATCAACCACACTATGTAATTCTTTACCATACAATCCCAACTTTTAACGATCCTGAGAAAGAAGCCTTCTGAAAACATCATGGGAAAAGGAGAAAATGCTGGTAATCAGCATTTTCTCCTTTTCCCACAATGTTTTCTAATCCTCTTACCAAACTGAAACTCAATTATGCTAATTTCAAATTTTGTCGTCTGATGTTACTTTTTGATTTCAACATGTTGTTGCAGGAAGGGTTGTAATAAAAGTCACCTGTTGGCCTTTTACTCAATGCCTTTTCCACATGTTTGTTTAAACTTAGTTTTTGTGGGAAAAGGATAAACAATATAAGCAGGTTAATTATTTACTGGGTCTTAACATTGCATTTTATTTTTTCACACCTTATGATCTTTTTATTTTGTCATAAATACCAAGCTTCCATGGAGATAACACTGAGACAGGTGCACATATCGACTGCTATAAATCTTGTTTCAATTCCAAATTCCAAGACAAGCTATCTGATTGGTTTAAAAACATCCTTGTTAAAGCCAATCAGATGATTAGTTCTGAATTTTAAGATTATGAATGAATTATAGATCTCAACAAAATTACGAAATTTTAGATATATCCAAAGTCAAAGTTGACCAGTTTAGCAGTGGATCAAGAAAGGCTCAAATCCCGGGCATGAGCGGATCCAGAGGAGGGGACCGGGGGGTCCGGACCTCCCCTAGAATTTTGGCAAAAATGTAATCGGAAACATGAATGGGACTATATAGTTCGATACTGCACAGCATTTATTTAAATACTGTCATTAATTTAAAAAAAGGTTCTAAATGTGGAGACCTCATGGTTAGAACTGGAAATGTTGACTTTTCTTGTAAACAGCTTACATCCACTGAAATCTGGAAATCAAAGTATCATATGATAAGACGAGCGTGTTTTCGGTGGGACTCCCCCTGAGAAAGATATCTGGATCCGCGCATGCCGGGTACATAATCCTCACTTTTAAGGACCCTAGGTAAAAAAACTTTCAAAAATATTGTGGGAAAGGAGAAAATACTGGTTCGCAACCACTATTTTCTTGGGGTTTTTTGCAATGTTTTCTAACCACCCCAGTGCAAACTTCAATTTTGAGTCACAGTGAGATTGTCATCTGAAAGTGCTTAAAATTTAATTTAATCTAAAATGTTTAGTTTGGTAAAGAGATAAATAAAATTTCAAAAAGGTTCGAGTTGAAATTTGCCATTTTCAAACCAAAATGATCGACTGACTGATTTAATGGTGTCTAACACTGTTATCAGCATTATTTTAGTTATATCTCAGTGGCCAGTTCACCTACCCATGTTTTCCTGGAATTTGTTTTACCAGTACTCTGCACAATATTCTTCACAAGCCACTGGCTGCTTTCCTACATAACCACACTCCAAATAATATTCAGCAACCAGACAGGAACGAATCCTGTTGCAATAACTTTCATCAGTCCTCAGAAAGGAAATGGGTGAGCCTGAGCTCAAACCAGCTCCTACTCTCAAGTTCTGTTGGCTACTGACTGAGAAACCAGTGCTTCCCACATACCATCCATCCTCGGATACCCCGGGGTATCCCTATTTGCTACGCTACATCGACCCCTGGGACAACTGACTAATAAAACTTTGAATCAGCCGCCGAAAATCGATACGAAACGTCATAGCGTACATCGACTCGCCCATCACAAAATGATGATGGAACCAATGAAAAGCCAGCATTCGGCCAGCGGTAAAGCGAGGGAAATTCAATTAATTGTCCCAGGGGTCGATGTAGCGTAGCAAATAGGGAAACCCCGGGGTATCCGAGGATGCATACCATCACAATGTGCTTCAAATCAGAGCTCCAGATAGAAGGAGTGATTTTGACTTTGGAATTGAAAACTTTGATTATTCTCAACTAAACCCTATGTTGTGGGAACCCATTAGAATCGTCTCGATGAGATGATTCTAATGAGTACCCACAACATAGGGTTTGGAAGACAAATAATGGATTTAGAAAACCATCACTCCTTCTTATCTGGAGCAGTTTAAATGATTAGATCTGTCATCTAAAGGGTTGAAATCTTTTTCTAAGGCGAAATTCTGGTTACCAGCATAAGCCAAAAATTCTCATACATGTATGTGCACCAAAAATGCAAAACGTTACCGTCCATTACAATAATTAAGATCGTATCCTGAATTTAACATCTGAAAGGTTTTCCTTTATTAATCCTTTACCCCATAAGGCATTTCTATGGTATCTCTAATTGACCCTAAATAACAGCAAGGATGAAGTGGTTTCTTATGTGTATACGACACCTTTTGTAAGCTTAGAAAACATTGTGGCAAAATGTGAAATTGCTCGTCACGAGCAATTTCACCTTTTGCAACAATGTTTTCCAAAGGCTCCTACAAGCAATGCGTAGAAATGAGTATCTATGGAGTAAAGGGTAAACTAAGTAATTTGAGTTTTAATGAAATAACTTTGCACATAATTATTACTTTATTTGAAAATTATGATTTAAGTCATGTACAGCTATTTCTACTGCCTATAGAACTGATTAAATTCTCTATTAAATTGCAAAATTTTAGAAATCAAAATTGAAAGCATAAATTTTGCAGATGCCATTAGAAACCTAACTCAAACATTGTAATTTGTTACCAGAAAGGTAGAAAACATCGTGGAAAAAGGAGAAAATGCTGGTTACCAGCATTTTTTTTCCTTTTCCCACAATGTTTTCAAACCTCTTTCGTCCGAGGGTCATGAAAACCATCCCATTGTTTGGTAAAGGGTTTTAAATGATAGAAAAATGGAAAAGCTGTCAGAAATTACAACAGAGTAAGAAGTAAAGCATTTATTAGACCAGAAATTTGTACTGGTAAATATTTGAGGAGTTTTTACTAACACAGTGCACAACTTTGAAGTCTTAGTCTGTTTTAACACATTTTCACAAAATTACGTTGATTAACCCTTTCCCAAACCACAAACTTTTGGACTAGACCAAATTGAAAGCATTTGCAGACGACAATTCAACTCTTGCTGAAAAGATGATTTCTGTCTATCAAAGGGTAGAAAACATTGCTGGTTACCAGCGTTTTCTCCTTTTCCCACAATGTTTTCAAAAGGCTACTAATTTCCAGACCCGTAAAAACCAGGGATTGTTTGGGAAAGGGTTAAAGAAGCCAACTGAAAACATTGTGGGAAAAGGAGAACATGATGGTAATAAGCATGTTCTCCTTTTTCCACAATGTTTTTTCCCAGCCCAAAACAATTTTCAATTTTTGAGTTGCATGTATTTTGTTGTCTGCGAATTCCTTTCATTTCAGACTTATTTATAATTGTGTCAGACGTTACAGAGTTAACCCTTTCCCATTTTTAACAATCCCTAGTTTTTAATGGGTCAGGAATAGAAGCCTTTTGAAAACAGTGTGGGAAAAGGAGAAAATGCTGGTAACCAGTTTCTCCTTTTCCCACAATGTTTTTTGCCCTATCATATAGAAAAATCATCTTTTCAGCAACTGTTAATATGTCATCTGCAAAATGCTTTCAATTTGGTCTGGTCCAAAATTTGCCGTTTGGGAAAGGATTAACCTTTTACTGCACAATTTAGAGTCTTAATGACCTTGAGGGAAAAGTGGCAAATGCTGGTTACCCACATTTTCTCCTTTTACCACAATATTTTCAAAAGGTTTCTTCCTTCAATTTATCCAAACATGAGATAGTATGGTTAAAGTAACAATGTAGGCCAATTGTAGACAAAGCAGGTGTTTAAATGCATTTAAACTTGTATCATACCATTTAAAAGTATGGAAATTACTGTAAAGATGACAGTCTATCATTGTATGGTCAGTCAAAGTGTTAGTCACTGAAAGAAATTAATTTCAAAACTAGATTAAACCTACCAGGTAGCTGTGTCTTTCAAAATTCTTTTTTCTGCCAGTGGCTTAAACATATAGCCTAATCACACAATAACAGACTGTCATTTCCAGAGCTCCAGTAAGAGGGAGTGATGGTATTCTAAAGTCATTATTTCTCTACTAAACCCTATGTTGTGGATACTCATTAGAATTGTCTCATCGAGACGATTCTAATGAGTACCCACAACATAGGATTTAGTGGAGAATGATTAATATTTTCAAGTTTGAAATCAAAATCACTCCCTCTATCTGTAGTTTTGCATCTCAAACAATATTTTACAAACTTTTAAATGGTATGATTAAGAAATAATCTTCTTTCTATCGTGGTATATCGTTCAATAAAACACAGTTGTGAGTTATGAGGCACAATAAATAATCCACGAGGGCGATAGCCCGAGTGGGTTATTCATTGCACCTCATAACTCACAATGTGGTTTATTGAACGATATACCACGACAGAAAGAAGATTATTTCGATTCTAACATGGCCAATTCTTAATGAAAGGAAAACAAGTTCAAACTGAGAGTAAAAACGCTGATGAAGATTATGTTCCATTGAATAACTCACTCATTGAATGATGTCACTCGCTATAGGATGATGTCACTCTACATGAATTGTCGCAGATTTTACCACGTTTTCCTTGCACTGTGTTTATAGAGCCAAAGTCGCGTGTCATGTTAGAATTTAAATCTAAATGTATCATGACACCATGCACTTCTGATATTTTGGCATTTACTGGGCCTTTACAGGGTTAATCCCTGGATTTATGAGGTAGAATTGATAAATAAAACAAAATCAATATTGTTTATCTTGACCACTGTTCTTTGTTTACAGAAGGACAAACCACCGACTCATCTTGCAGACATTGTGTCAATTTATACAGAGGGAACCCATACACCATGGTTGTGTTCACCATTCTTCAGAATTTTCACTGTCTTGTTTTGAAATATTTGAAATCTGAAAGAAACGCAACTTCTGATTTGCTTAGCCAATCAAAAAGTTGTGTTACATTCAGATTTAGAAAATCTTGGCAAACAGGATTAAAGATTCATTTATACTCCTTTTTCAACCAGTTTTTAATTCATCTTCATTTTAACAAACTTTACGGTTGGCCAACTATAGTGGGAACATGAAACATCGGCCAATGTCGGTAACCTAGGTACAATGATCAGATTGCCTAGGTAAGCTGCGGAGAATGGTCAGGCATTCACATCAACTACCGGACATGGCATGATTTAACTATTTATTGCCTTTTTTTGACATACAATGATTCTTTATGAATGAGATATGATTTTTACAGTTGTGTTGTCGATTCATGTGCTGGACAAAAATTAAAAACAAAATGATACAATTTTTTCGGAAACTTCCAGTGCAACGCTTAAGGCAGATTCTCGCACATGTGCCGCAGATGGTTGCATAGATCACGGCTGATAGAAAATGGATTTCGTTTTCTTGAGTAAAACTGATAGAAAATGCATTTTGTTTTCTCGAGGCCATCAGTGAAATCACTGTTGTGACATTTCTGGCTTTAACTCTTTACCACACAATGACGACTTTTGATGACCCTGAGGTAGAAGCCTTTTGAAACATTGTAGCAAAAGGAGAAAATTATGGCAACCAGCATTTTTCTTCTTTTCCCACAATGTTTTCTACCCTTCCCAAATCAAATTTTGATTTTTCACCGACACTTATTTTGTTGGCTGTAAATGCTTTCAATTTAGATCAGTCTATAAATTTGTCGTTTGATGAGGAGTCAAAGGCACAGAGGCGGCCATATGCTAAAAATGCCAGGGTTAAAGTAGTAGCAAATCTCTTGTTTCTCTTGTTGTCAGATGGTTTTTTTACCACTGTGATTTTATGAACGAAAATTAAAAGGCTGCAAGAGTATAAAAAGGATAATCTTTTTGTATTTCTGTAAAATCTGAAGGGCCACCTTTAAGATGCATTGAAATTCAAATCATACCCTACGTCGGAAATTATTATGATAATCTGTTATTGTACTGTCAGCCCAAGTGTTAATTGCTGGCACAAAATTGAATTTAACTCATTACCAAACGACAAAATTTTAGACTGGTTCAAATTGAAAGCATTTGCAGACGACAAAATAAAGGTAACTGAAAAATTGAAATTTGTTCTGGGAAGGGTAGAAAACATTGTGGGAAAAGGAGAAAATGCTGGTGACCAGCATTTTCTCCTTTTCCTACAGTGTTTTCAACAGGCTCCTTTCTCAGGGGCATCAAAAGTAGGGATTGTGTGGTAATGGGTTAATACTAGGTGAACAGGTCATAGGTCACTCTTGTCTTTTGTTGACTTTTTACCTGATTTTAAAATCAATTTTTCTACGATCAACTAACACTTGCACCGACTGCACACTATTCGATTGTCATCGTCACAGTTATTTGAAACCTTTTATGAGGTATGGATTAATTTAAATACATTTTAACTGACTTAATTTTAAACCATTTTACAGTCTATCAAATTTTAATGGTGGTTTTCCCCTCTGGCTGTAATGATGTATCCTAACAAATGTTTATAAGAATTTCACAGAGCTCCAGATAAAGGGAGTGATTTTGATTTCAAAACTGAATTTTTTAATTATTCCCCACTAAACCCTTTGTTATGGGCACTCATTAGAATCGTCCACAACATCAGGTTTCGAAGAGGAATAGCGAATTTAGAATACCATCACTCCCTCTTATCTGGAGCTCTGACTTAGAATGGTTGGTGTATGAAGCCTAAGTTCTCTGTCTGATTCAATAGCACTTACCTGTAAATTTCTTCTTTAACCCTTTCCCAAACAATCCCTGGTTTTTACAGGTCTGGAATAGTAGGCTTTTTGGAAAAATTGTGGGAAAAGGAGAAAATGCTGGTAACCAGCATTTTCTCCTTTTCCCACAATGTTTTCTACCCTATCATAGACAGAAATCATCTTTTCAGCAAGAGTTGAATTGTCATCTACAAATCCTTTCAATTTGGTGTCGTCCAAAGGTTTGGTGTTTGGGAAAGGGTTAAGCCATTTGCCTAGCCCAAATAGCTCAGTGGGTAGCGTACAGGACTTGAGAACAGGGGGTCGTGGATTTTCAATCCCCGGCTTAACCAAGTTTTTTCCCAAGATTGATGAAAGTCATTGTGACAGGATTCATTCTTCTCTCACCGATGACCCTTGTTTTGATGATAGTTATGTGAGAGAGCAGCCAGTGGCTTGGAAAGAATATCGTGCAGCATACTGGTAAAAAAAAAACTCCAGGAAAGCATGGATAGGTGCACTAGCCACTGCAATATAACTGAAATAATGTTTGAAATGGCTGTTAAACACCATACAATCAATCAATCAATCTTTAGGCTATTGGCCTTTATCTAGATTCAGCTGGTTATCAGACAGAACCGATTATGTGATGACTTGCTAGGTGAAATGAATTATGGAGATGCACTGAAATGAAAAGGAGGGGGGACTTTCTCAAGAACATGACCGATGTGAGCTAAGCTCCGACAAAAGGGGGCCTCATGCATCACTGTGATACACGATACCGGCCAATACTTTTCGCAGATGCATTAAACCCCCTTAGAACAGAGCATGGCTCACCATATTTTGTGCACATGTCCAATCTGATCATATGCATTTCATTAGTAGTAAGTGCACCCAATATGACCTTTGATGTCGACAGGCCATAAAACACCTTTCATTCATTCATTCATTCATTCATTCATTCATTCATTCCAATCTAATCATTATCTGTATTGTCTGTACTAGTACATTGAATGTTGCCCAGCCTAGATAATAGTTGAAAAGGTTGAAACTAAAGTATACCTTTAAGTTTTTACCCAACAACTGAATGCTTGAGACAGGTTCAAATTGACAGGATTTCCAGGCCGACAAATTAAATGTTGCTAAATGAATAAGACTGTTTTGTACACAGTAGAAAACATTTTGGAAAAAGAGGAAAATGCTGGTTACCAATCAATGTAAAACAAACATGGTTAAACCATGGACTTCTTTTCTTGGGTTATTGAAACTCAGGACTGTGGTAAAAGGTTTAACATCAGTGGAGGGGGGGGGGGGGGGGGAGTTAGTTAACAATTTTTTGTCAATATTCTACTTTATCATTGTATCAAGTGAACCTATCAAATGAGTCAAGGCTTTTCCTTCATTCTTTATCACTTTGTTACACACAGTTAAGTTCATTTTTCACAATGTTTCCCAGCTGTATAAGCTCCAGGAGGGATGGGGGCATAAAAAGGTATATTTTTGTCCTGCAATGCTTTGATGACATTTACAGATGCCAATCCTTTACCATACAATGCCAAGTGCCAGTAACTACTCTATAGAAGAAATCTTTTTAAAACATTGCGGGAAAAGGATAAATGCATTTTCTCCTTTTCTGACATTATTTTTAACCTTTTAGAGATATTTCTCAACTTTCAAGCAACATTTTATAAGTCTCCCAGAAATGCTTCCAAGAGGGACAAGTCAAAAAATTTGTGGCGTGGTAAAAGATTAACTTTTTACCACGCAATTTCCACTTAACAACCCTGAGAAAGAAGCCTTTTTAAAAACACTGTGGGAAAAGGAAAAAATGCTGGTAACCAGCAGTTTCTCCTTTTACCACTATGACCTACCAGAAACAATTCCCATCATGAAACACTGTATTTGTTGTACGCAAATGCCTTCTATTTCAGCAAGTCTTAACTCTTTATCAAACAATCCCATGTTTTCACTACTCTGAGACAGAAGCCTTCTGCAGTCATTGTGAGAAAAGGAGAAAATACTGGTAACCAGCCTTTTCTCCTTTTCCCACAATGTGTTTTCTGCCTTTCTGAGTCACTTTAATTTTGTAATCTGGTAATGCTTTCAATTCGGAACAGTCTAAAATTTTGTCATCTGGTAAGGAGTTAAGGCTATTGAATACTATAGTAGGTTAGAAAGGTCACTAAACTCATTAAAGATAACTATGCTTTCATCACGTTTAGTAATGCTTCCATGCATTGCTAGCTTTTCAACCCAGGTGGACCGCAATATCACAACGATATAACAATGTAGATTGTGCCTAGATTTTACTACATCATCGTGGCTGCAACCCACTTTGTAGTAAGATTATTACATTTTGCAACTTCAAAACAAAGTGTGTTTGTAATGCAGCTGAATTAATGTTACAGACAGAAGTCAACAGGTATGAAACTAAGACTGCCATGTAGATCATGAAATCTTATTTCACCCTTCACCACACAATCCGGTGCAGGATCCAAAACAATTTCAAAATTCTTACTCGTCTAGCTCCTGTCATTTTGCACTCGTCCTACAGTTAGACAAAGAAGGATAGATAATCCACTTGCCCTCACCAAATTTTTACTAGTAAGGACGAGCCAACGAGTGGATATTTTGGACCCTGTCGAGTTTTAACAATCCTGAAGAAAAGGTCTTTTGAAAATCTTTTTGGAAAAGGTGAAAATGCTGGTAACCAGCATTTTTTCCTTTTCCAATAACATTTTTTACTCTATCAAAGACGAATTCCATTATATGATTGTCGTCTGCAAATACTTTTAATTTATACTAGTCCAATTTTTTTTTTCATGTGGTTAAGGAGTTATATATAAATCTCTATCAACCCATGTAATACTGCCTAATAGTCATAATTCAAACACATTTTGCAGACAAAAATTTCAATGTGGCTTGAAAGATGGAATTTGTTTTTGATAGGGTGATATAATGGGAAAAGGAGAAAATGCTGGTTACCAACATTTTGGCCTTTTCCAACTTCATTTTCAAAAACTGTTTTGAACTGGGTTGTTGAAATTTGGGATAATGTGGCAAAGAGATATGCCAAATTATGTAGTTCATAGCTTATACTGCCTATTCTTATGAAGTTAGGTCTCATTCTGTATAGTATATACAGTGGATTCCACTTAATCGCAACCCTGTTTATCGGGATTTTCGGTTATTTGCAAGATTTGGTCCAGCACCAATCCATTTCCTATTTAGACAACGTAAATTTCAACGCTTAATCGGGATCCTATAAATAGAACATTTCGGTTTTTTGCAACGAAAAATTAGCAAGTTATTCGAAATTCTAGTGTTTATTAGCAATTCCTTGGGATAACACAGCGAAAAATTCCAATCTGTCCGGGAAAAAAAAAGGTTACTCAAAACGATGAAAGTCGAATTTCAGTGCATACGGAGAATCACAGATACAAACTGATGCAACTGCATACAAACGACGAGTCCGACATGATCCGTTTTCATAATTTAGTCATTAAAGATAAAAAATTTTGGCGTATTTCATGTTATTCTTTTCATTTAAGAAAGTGCAATAACGTTTGCAAAACATCTGCAAATGGCTGACATTCTGAATATGGACCTCGTTAACTTAGTGGCTGTTTTGCAGCATTGGTGCATTAGTTTACTTCACTGGTTGCTGATTATCAAGTTCAACTATTGGACGGTTACGTGAGGTTTCAGGTGCCAGGCTGTACATCCACCACCAAGAGCACTGATAGATAAAATGCTAATTTTAGTGCAGGAAAATTGGCGAAAAGATTACCACTTGTACTTAAATCTTGTCTTGGTATAACTCGGCAAAAAATAAAAACTTACATGGACTTTCTATGATCAGACTTCACACTCTGTGCAGTCTGATCTCGGTCTACGCTCCCCAAAAGCAACTGAAGACGAATTCGGCACTTTACCTGTTACAAGAAAGACCGATCGAACTAACCTATCACCGATCAGATAATTACACACTGGGTAGAATAAAACTTAACTGTTTGTAAGTGTCTCGTTGATAATCCAATTTGTGACAAACAATTTGACTATAGGCGTGAGAGTAAGGTGTACCGAATGTAAACTGTGAAAAACACAGAAAACCGTTTCTTACTTAGGTCTGCTTTGTATGGTATGGCCTAAATTATGGCGTTAAAATAGAATCATCTGTGCAGCAATCAGCCTATGACGTCACACGAACTTTTACCCACCCATTCAACCGAACAGGTGGTGAGTCGGGGTTTATACAGGTGCACAGTACACGATCATGTTGTGTAAGAATGTGCATGTACACAAGGAGTAAATGTTAGATAACCGGAAACTGGAGATATGCGTCGAAACCTGTGTTTACAAAAAGTTGGTGTTGAATTTTATGTCAAACGAAGCATCACCATGGCCAACTGCCTGGATCGTTTCTGGTACTTTGTGCACTTGATAGGTAAATAAAGTAAGCAAACAAATATTTTCTTTTTTTAAAACTTGTTTAGTTTGAAATACATATATTTAAAAAAATATGAACATTAATCAAATGATCGGGATGCAAGATCTGAACGTCTGTCATTAGAACGAAACGATCGTCTGCATCTCTGGTTAGACTTCCGGTCTGAAAAGAGCCATCGGATTATCGGGCCAACTGCTTATTCGGGATATTTTCTCTGACAAATAGGACTTGCAAATAAGCGGAATCTACTGTACTGCATATTCTTATATAATCAGATCTCATTCTACTTTTTATATGCTGCTTATTCTAATGCTGTCAGATTTCATTCTGCACTGCACACCCAAAGCAGCAAACAATAGACAAAGAATTTGAAAATGACTTCATCACAAATCATGAAGACCAAAACCACAAACAAATAAATGTGATTCAGGGACTTATAATGATCTTGAGATTTTGAGGAAAACTAATCTCTAGCAATAAATTATGATTTTTCAGTATGATTCATCCACCTCCTGCAATATTTCGTGGTGCTCAATACCGGAGGTAAGACATAAATTTTGAATGATTAATCCTTAGGCTGCTAAGTGTGACTCCGGGAGTTTTTTCGGCAGCTGTAGATCAAGATCAGACTGCATGTTCTGTGAAATCTAATCTACAATCTACATTGTCTGATAAGAGGATGATTTAAAATGTGCAGTCTGATCTTGGCTTTACAGTGTCCACTGTTTTATTCCAGATTATGTCCGTCTAGATTATTAGACTGTCTCTTGATTTTGTAGCAGATCTGTTTTTGTTGTCACAAAACGAACAAATTCTAGACTTGTCCAATCTAAAGGCATTCTTTTCCCTCAATAATTTAAAAAACATTGCAGGAATAGGAGAAAATGCTGGTGACCACCCACAATGTATCCTAAAGGCTTCAACGTTCCCACAATGTTTCCTAAAGGCTTCTTTTCCAGGGTTGGTAAAACCCGGGATTGTTCAGTAAAGGGATAAAGGTTAACAAGTTGACCGTTATCTTGACTTCTCTTGACTTCTCCATAGGAAGTTAGTCATGTTGACAAAAGTTTACAAAAGTGAATCACAATCATGACAGAATGATGTAGATCTATCTACCTGTATAATATTCCTTTATCATGCAATCTCATGTTCCTTTGACAACCAGGGAAAAAAAAACTTCAGAAAACATCTGGGGAAAAGGACAAAATGCTGGTCCTTTTCATTTCATATTTTCCAGTCTATCAAAGATAAATCCATCCCATTCAGCAGATCCCCAATAGCACAGATGATAGCATACAGGATTTAACTGATTGCCAAATGACAATGTTTTAGGCTTGTCCAAACCTAAAGCATTTGCAGATGATGAAATAAAAGTGACTGAAAATTTGAAATTTGTTTTGTTAAGGGTAGAAAACATTGTTGGAAAAGGAGAAAATGCTGGTAACCAGCATTTTCTCCTTTCCCACAATGTTTTCTAAAGGCATCTTTCTCAGGTTCTTCAAAAGAAGGGATTGTGTGGTAATGGGTTAAGAACACTGGGTTTGCTGGTTTCAAATCCCCCTCTTGGCCAATTTCTTTCCGAGGGAAGATGAGAAAGATTCTGACAAGATTCATTCTTCTCTCACCACCAATTACTGCTTAAGATGACGTTTATGTGGGAAAGCAGCCAGTGGCTGGAGAAAAATATTGTGCAAAGTACCATACTCGTAACAGAAACTCCAGGAAAGCATGGATAGGTGCCCAGGCTACTGGGATATAATTGAAATGATGTTAAAAATGGCATTTAACGTCATACTATCACTCAAATCCCACCTATTGAATGAAATTCCAAAGGCCTAACACCTGCCAAAATGTAAAAATTTTGTGCAAAAAATAGATGTGAATGCCATTCATACCAATCAAAAGACTGCCAATCTGTGCTTGGGAAAAAATCAAGTCACAGACAGGACAAAGAATGTTCGTTAAGAACTAGAAAAAATGTTGCAAACACTAATTCCAGATTTAAAATTAAACCTTTACTACACAACCCTCAGTTTTAACAATCCTCAGAAAGAGGCCTTATGAAAACATTGCTGAAAAAGGTAAAATGCCGGTGACCAGCGTTCTACCCTATCAAATTCATTTAAGCTACATATGGTAAATGGTTGATGCAGAGCGGCCAGATAAGAGGGAGTATGTGATGGTATTCTAATCCATTATTTCTTTTCAAAACCCCATGTTGTGTGTACTCATTAGAATCGTCTCGATCCATAACATAGAGTTTTGTGGAGAGTAAATTCTTTTTTACAATTTTGAAATCAAATTCACTCCCTCTATCTTGGGCTCTGGGTTAATGAATGAAGAGTTTCTACATGAGAAACACTGATCTAACCCCACTGACCACAATGTCCTGTCAATGAATAACTAGTAAGGTGAATATAATTATGACTCACTTTTTAACATTATTGCCCTACTGTTTAGGCTAGGTCATAGAATAATTGTTTTAAATTTTTACTGGACGACAAATTTTTGGACTTGATCAAATTTAAATCATTTGCAAATGACTAGACCCACCTCACTGACCAAAATGTCCCCTCAATAAATAACTGGCAGAGGGAAAATATGACTCACTTAACTTGTTACCACATTGCAAAATTTTAGACCTAACTAAATTGAAAGCATTTGCAGACGACAATTTCAAAGGGACTGAAATAGTGCAATTTTGCTTTGATAGGGTAGAAAACCTTGTGAGAAAAGGAGAAAATGCTGGTTACCATTTTTCCACGGGGGGCTGTTAGAGTATTCTCTTGCAACATGTTACAAAAGCAATTAAAGGCTATGACAGGAAAGTTAGCCACTTTGGTGGCAATTACTCTTTTTTTGACACAAGTAATAAAATGTAATGGAAAACAGAATAATTACAATGAATACACTTATTCCTCAAGCATTACTATAAACTTATTCTTTTGCCCCCCCCCCCCCCCACAATCTAATTACGAGCCATGATCTGGCAAAAGAGGGTTTAAAGGTGGGAGTTTAGATTTTTCATATCTCACCAAATCAAAAAATATATAATATTATGTCACTTAAATTTATAGGAAAAAACAATACAAATCATCAATAATTTAGAATCATGAAATTCAAAAAAAATTGATGGTGTTCCCTTCACCCATGACCGAACAATGACAACTTTTGACGCTTTTAGAAAAGAAGCCTTTTGAAAACATTCTGGGAAAAGGAGAAAATGCTGGTGACCAGCATTTTCTCCTTTTCCCACAATGTTTTCTACCCTATGAAAGCAGAACTGCATCATCTTAGCCACTTTGAAATTATCGTCTGCAGATGTTCTCAATTTGGTTAGGTCTAAAATTTTGCTCTGCGGTAAAGAGTTAGGGTCGGTTTTTTTTTCATCTATAAATATTTTTACATTAGACAACTCTCAAATTTTATTTATCTTGTGTAATACAGAGTTAGTGTAAATAATATCAAGTTTAGGATCTGTTACAGGACTTGAGGATATAGAAGTGCAACCATTTCCTTCATTAACTCTACCCCCGACAACAAAAATTTGAGACTTGTCTAAATTCAAAACATTGTGCAGACGAAAAACTCAATTTGACTCAAATAATGAGATTTAAAAGGGTAAAAACATTGTGGGAAAAGGGAAGAATGCTGATTACCAGCATTTTCTGCATATCCTTTCAGCAAGTCTCTTCATTGTGTCTCTTCGAGGTTAAAACATGACTGTTTCATGAAGGGTTGAACTACATTCAATTTGTTGTCTGCTACTACTTTTAACTCATTACCAAACGACAATATTATGGACTTGTCCAAATTGAAAGCATTTGCAGAGGACATAATAAAAGTGACGGAAAATTTGAAATTTGTTTTGTGTAGGGTAGAAAACATTGTAGGAAAAGGAGAAAATGCTGGTTATCAGCATTTTCTCCTTTTTCCACAATGTTTTCTAAAGGCTTCTTTCTCAGGGGCGTAGTAGGGATTGTGTGGTAATGGGTTAATTTGGATGTCTTAAATTCTGTCCTTAGTTACAGACTTAAGGGACGTTCTTAACTACTCACTACTGAATAAAAAAATTGTATTTTATCAAAAAGACATTTCCTCTGCACAATCAACACGACTGTTTACTCATAATTTAGATTATAACAGTGGACAGAGCAGATCACAGATCAGACTGCACCCGAATGTGCAGTCTGATCTTGATCTACACTGTCCACAAAAGATCCTGGTATCTGTAAAGTATCTAAACCTTTACCAGACGACAAAATTTTAGCCTTGTCCAAAGTGAGCTCATTTGCAGCCAGATGACAATGTCAAAGCGGCTAAAATGCTGTAATTTTTCTTTGATATGGTAAAACACATTTTGGGAATAGTAGAAAATTCTGGTTATCAGCATTTTCTGTTTGCGACAGTGTTTTCAAAGGGTTTATTTCCAAGGGTCGTTAAAAGTCGGCACTGTGCCGTAATAGATAAGGTTTTAATAGTTCCCTGAGGACTGAAAGTGCACAAAATTAACATCATCAGTCAGCTGAAAGAAATATTTTGCAATATTTCGAGGCCATTTATAATAAAAAAATATTTTTAATTTGACAGACAGTGAAGATTCAGGACAAGACAGCTCATTCCTTATAGTCTTATCCTAATCTGCACGTCCAATAAAATGAACTAAAGCTGGCTGCAAGTTAAAGGTGGCCCTTCAGATTTTGGGACGAAAATTTTACAAGAATACAAAAAAATCATCCTTATACTCCAAAAGCCTTATAATTTTCATTCATAAAACCCCAGTAGTCGAAAACCATCCGACAGCAAGAGAAATTAGAGATTTACTACAGCCCAGGTCTTCACCGACGGGAAACACAGTCTGTTTTTACACGAGTATCTCGCTCATTTACACACCGGAAAAACACATACGAAGCTTCAAACATAGGGTTTGAAGAAGACTTTATGGAAAATAATTACATTTTGTTATGTTATGGAATTTCAGCGTCATTAGTCACGTGCCAGTCGCTTAACATTCCCACAAATCCCTTTTTTATTTTTGGCGGGAAATCTAAAAATAGATTAAGAGGCTACATAGCCTTTTAATGGAATACCATCAAATAAATTTTTTATAATTATTTTGTGATTCTTAATTATTAATGATTTGTATTGTTTTTTCATATAAATTTCTGTGGTATATATATTTTCTAATTTGTTTGGGTGTAAAAATTCTAGATACCCATCTATAACCCTTTACAACACAATCCTGAGTTCTAAAAACCCTAAGAGATCTTTTGAAAACATTTTAGTAAAAGGAGCAAATGCTGGTAACCAGCATTTTCTCCTTTTTCTACAATGTTTTCTATGGTAGTTATCAGCATTTTTTCCATTTTCCACAATGTTTTAAAAGGCCTTCCTTTTCATGGTTGTTTAAAACACAGAATTGTATGATAAAGAGTAAGATCTGAACTATGTTTGCAATAGAGAAATAGGTCAAAAATCTTAACTCTTACAAGGTCTTTTTAAGTTAAAACAGGTTATTATCCATGAATTTTTCACCGATATTTTATCAATAAAGGCATTCATACTGCATCAAGTTGTTATAATTTTCTTCTCCTATTTCATTACAAATATATGACATCAAACACTTTCTTGCATGGTTATATTTCTGCTTGCATCGCTTGTAGAATTCTGCAAACAAATTGAGGTATGAATGAAAATAAAAATTGCCATAGCTTTTTAAAATAGAGATTAATTAGTAACGTAATTGCTGTTTTATTTTATGGTAACCCTATCTGGTACAATATTTGGAGCTGGATAATAATTTACTATATTCGCTATGGACTTACCTGTGAAGTAATATATTGCAGAAAACTGCTGAAATATGAAAACTACTGAAATATTCAGTAGGACAATTTCTCTATTTGCCACAATGTTTCTTTGTTTGATTTTCCTTTTTCATCAGCCACAGTAAATTCAAAGACCCCTTGATGCTTACCATATCATAGACAACACCAGAAGCTTTTATGGACAGTATAGGTCAAGATCAGACTGCACAGAATGTGCAGTCTGATCTCTGATCTACACTGTCCATTGCTGTATTCTAGACTATGACCAAACTGATCTTTGAAGAGGAAATTTATTTTCAGCCTTAGAGAAAATGCAATTTCTTTTTTTCATTAATGATAGAAAAATCACTAGTTACATGAAATTTCAAGCTGAAAGTAAAAAACCCAGATAATTAAACCTTATCCTGCTATGTAACAAATATAAAACTTTTAAGCTGATAATAAAAAACCAAATTTTGCTATTTCAAAGGTATTTTTCGAAGTATAAATATCCCTTTGTCGGACAGTGCAGATCCAAGATCAGACTGCACATTCTGTGCAGTCTGATCTTGATCTACACTGTCCGCTTAAAGTCAGTGTGTTGAGCCTGGCAGTCAAAGCGTTAAATGCATCGTGAGACATGAACATTATCTATATTGCCTCAGGATACATTTAGGCTCTTTTTATTAACTCATTACCAAATGACAATATTTTAGGCTTGTCCAAATTGAAAGCATTTGCAGACGATAAAATAAAAGGGATTCAAAATTTGAAATTTGTTTTGTGAAGGGTAGAAAACATTGTGGGAAATGGAGAAAATGCTGGTTCCCAGCATTTTCTCCTTTACCCACAATGTTTTCTAAAGGGTCGTCAAAAGTAGGGATTGTGTGGTAGTGGGTTAAACAATCCTGAGTTTAAACAATCGTTGAGAAAGAAAGCTTTTGAAAATTTTGTTGGAAAAAGACAAAATGCAGGTACATACAAATGCCATTTTCTCCTTTTCCTACAATGTTTTCAAAAACTATAAAAAAAAACAATCGTAAGCAACAGGAAATTTGTCACCTGCATAACTATATATGCTTTCTCTTTAGATAGGTCTAAATTCAAATTTGTTTTACAGAGTTGCCTTTTTACCACACAAAATTTAAGATTCATCCAAACTCTGAGCCTTTGCAGAGAACCTTATCAAATGAAGTGGTGCTCAATTGGTGAAAGTTGACTTTGACAGAGTTGAAAACACTGTAGGAAAAAGAAGAAATTGCTGGTTACAAGCATTGTCCTTTTTGCCCACAATATCTTTAAATGCCATCTTTTTCAGGGTCGTTTAAAGTTTGAATTGTGTGGGAAAGGGGCTAATGGACTCGATATCAATATTTTGATCACACTAAAAACCACACACCACAAACCATAAGAAAATATATCACTTTTTTTGTCATTAAAACGTTAGCTTCTATCCTTACATAACACAATGTTAAACCTTAGGATGCTAAAGCATTAGACCCAAAGCTCCAGGTAGAGGGATTGATTTTGATTTCATAATTGATAATGTTAACAATCATCCACTAAACCCTATGTTATGGGTACTCATTAGAATCGTCTCATCGAGACAATTCTAATGACTACCCACAACATAGGGTTTGGAAGAGAAATAAGGGTTTTAGAATGCCATCAGTCCCTCTTATCTTGAGCTCTGAAGAGCCATAACTGTCTTAACCCTTTACTCCATAGATACTCATTTCTACGCACTGCTTTTAGGAGCCTTTGGAAAACATTGTAGCAAAAGGTGAAATTGCTCGTGACGAGCAATTTCACCTTTTTCCACAATGTTTTCTATGCTATCAAAAGGTGTCATATACACATAAGAAACAGCTTCATCCTTGCTGTTATTTAGGGCTAATTAGAGATACCATAGAAATGCCTTATGGGGTAAAGGGTTAAAGACAGCATAGGTCAAGATCAGACTGCACAAAACAAGCAGTATGATCTTAGATTTACATTGTCCTATGTTTCAGATCCCTGAAAATACTTGGGTTTAACCTTTTACCACATAATATTAACTTTTGACGCTCCTGGGAAAGAAACCAGTTGAAAATATTGTGGGAAAAGAAGAAAATGCTGGTAACCAGCATTTTCTCCTTTTCCCATATTTTCTATTCTATCAAAGCATTTCTCCTTTTCCCACAATATTTTCTATTCTATCAAAGTAAAGTTACACCATTTGAGCCACATTGAAATTGTCATCTGCAAATGCTTCCAATTTGGACAAGGCTAAAATTTTGTTGTCTAGTACAGAACTTACTATGGACTTGAAAGTTTCATTTTACTTATTTAGCAGGTGAAAGCTAGGTTAAAAATACTCTGGCTGAGACAGTGTAGATCAAGATCAGACTGCACAAAAACTGAAAATTTACCTGCTTTATCCCGTTTTCTGTGCATGTCATATTCTTCAACCTGTCTTATATGGCAAATCACTCTCCCCGATATTGGGGAGACTGTAGTATTACGCACTATAAAGTAGCAATTGAGAAAATGGCTTTTATCAATACCTTTGAGGAGAAATCGGGCCTGTTTTAGCTCCAGATTTCTCTAAACTGCTGATCATAGCTGAATGAATCACACCAGGTAGGGTTTTATTGAGTAAACGTTTATTTTAGTTTGAAATTCAAAGTAACGGTTGTCGCGTAGAAAAGTAGTCTGGTTCTGTACCCAGGACGCTCAAATTAGATAAATCATAGTATTTGTTGAATGCCATCAAGCAGGAGATAATGAATTTGTCCAATAATTTCTTTAAAAATTTTCTAATATTTTGATTAACTTGATAATTCTTTACCAAACAACCAAATTTTAGTATCAACCAAATTGAAAGCATTTGCAGACAAAAAAATCAAACAGTTTAACTCTCTCCCAAACAGCAAATTTTGGACCACACCAAATTGAAAGTATTTTGCAAATGACAAATTAACAGTTGCTAAAAAGATGATTTTATATATGGTAGGGTAGAAAACATTATGGGAAAAGGAAAAAATGCTGGTTACCAGCATTTTCTCCTTTCCCACAATGTTTTCAAAGGGCTTCTGTTCCTGACCCTTAAAAACCAGGGATTGTTTGGGAAAGGGTTAAATGATGACTTCTATCTTTGTTAAGATAGAAAACTGTGGGAAAAGGAGAAAATGTTGTTTACCTCTTTACCAAATGACAAAATTTTAGACTGGTCCAAATTTAAAGCAATTGCAGACAACAAAATAAACGTAACTCAAAAATTAATTTTTTTTCCAGCAGGGTAGATGACATTGAGGGAAAAGGAGAAAATCCTGGTTACCAGCATTTTCTCCTTTTCCCTCAATATTTTTCAAAAGGCTTCTATCACAGGGTCGTAAAAACCAGGGATTGTTTGGTAAAGGGTTACCAGCATTTTTTCCTTTTCTCATACTGTTTTCAAAAGGCTTCTTTGTTTCAGATCATTGAAAGTCAGGATTGTGTTGTGAAGGGTTAATAAGGTTTGAAACTGTTACTGGTTGGTTTTTGCCTCTTTGGTAAGATTGAAAATATATAAATTTCAACCATCTGTTTGTAAAAACCTTTTTGGGAAGGTCTGGGAGATTTTTGTTTGTTCCTTTTTGCAGCATGTTTACATTTCCTGTCATTGCACTTATAAATCAACTTAGACAGATTTTGGTATATAAACACTATGAGAGCTTTTAGAAAAGTTTGGTTGAACTGCAGAAATACTCATCACTGTTAACCCTTTGGCTGCTATTAGTGCGACTCGCTGACCTTTGGCGGACACTGTAGATCAAGATTAGACTGCACAGAACGTGCAGTCTGATTTTTGATCTACAGTTTCCGATAAGAAGGTATTATTTATTATTTCCAAAACCATAAGTTTGAAACAGCGATATTTTGGTTATTGATATCAAATTCAAAATTTGATCTTAGTTATTTAGCAGGATAAGACTTAAAGAGATAAAGTGCATTTTCTCAAAAGCTATAAAAACAGTTCTGGTGCAAGATTAACCCTTTACCACACGGCAAAATTTTAGACTGAAATTTAAATTGAAAACATTTGCAGATGACAATTTCAGAGTGGCTCAAATGGTGCAATTTTGCTTTGGAAGGGTAGAAATCATTGTAGGAAAAGGAGAAAATGCTGGTTACCAGCATTTTCTCCTTTTCCTACAATGATTTCAAAAGGCTTCTTTCCCAGGGGTGTTAAAAGTTGGGATTGTGTGGTAAAGGGTTAAAGAGATAAAGTGCATTATCTCAAAAGCTATTAAAATAGTTCTAGTGCAAGATTAAGAGATTACGAGACAGAATAATATAGAATAAAGCCATGGACATATAGACTGGAGGTCAGACTACACTTTCTGTGCAGTCTGACCATGATCTACACTTTCTAAGAGGCTTCTGTTTAGCCTATCTATATATTTAATCCTTAACCACACAATCCTGAGTTTTATTGGCTCCAAAAATGAAAGTCTTTGAAATCACTGTGGGACAATGCCAGTAACCAGCATTTCCTCCTTTTTCCACAGTGTTTTCTACCTTATTTAGACACAAATTTCGTAGTCTGAGATACATTTATATTGTCTGCGGCAATGTGGACCAATCTATATTTTTGTCATGCAGTGAAGGTCATAGCATTCTCAGGTGTGAAGTTCAACATTGGCTCAAACACTGGGATTTGTGATTGAAAGGGTAAAAATAACAATGTTGGAAAAGAAGGAAAACCTGGTTATCCTTTCACCCGAAACTTAAAGAAAAGCTTAGTGCTTGACGGATTGATTGATTGATGTATTCATTCATTCATACAGGGGCGTAACCAAGGAAAAGTCAATTATATGCATGCTGTTGGTGTTCTCGATTGCCATAAGCGCGAGTGGGGGGAGAGCACGAGATGGGCCTCCGCTAAGAAAATTTCGATATTCTAGATGGCTGTAGAACGATTTCGAGCCTCGTCTGAAGTAGATATTTGGTTTTCAAAGACAGGTTTGATTATGCCTCAATGGCTAAACTGAAAAATATTACCTACGACCTATTCTCGATTCTTTTAACCCATTACCATACGAGAAAATTTTGGACTGGTCCAAATTGAAAGCATTTGCAATCGACAAAATAACGGTGATTGAAGAATAGAAATTTGTTCTGGGAAGGGTAGAAAACACTGTGGGAAAAGGAGAAAATGCTGGTTACCAGCATTTTCTCCTTTTCCCACAGTGTTTTCAAAAGGCTTCTTTCTCAGGGGCGTCAAAAGTAGGGTTTGTGTGGTAATGGGTTAACAGTACGCACGTGTGTGGTGTGCGTAATAGACGTTACGCCTATGTTCATAGATAGACTGATTGATTGACTGATTGTTGATTGATTGACTGACTGATTGGTTGGTTCATTGGTTTGTTCGTTCATTGATTGGTTAATTGATTGCTTAATTGATTGATTATGACTGATTATGATTGATTGATTATATAGTATTAAACACTGCTTGCAACATTATTTCAGTTATGTCTGGGCAGCCAGTGCGCCTGTCCATCTTTTCCTCATTATATGATAACCTTAGAATGTTCCCGTTTTTCAATATGGCCAAGGCTAAAATTTTGTCGTCTAGTAAAAAGTTAAGATCGTACTGCGCAAAACTTGCAGTCTGATTGCTTGGTCTAATTTTCTCCCTGTGTGATGCGATCCTCTTGGCAAAACAGCCCTTAAAATAATCCCTTCCTACACAAACCTAACTTTCTATGACCCTGGGAAAGAAGCCTTTTTGAAAACATTGTAGGAAAAGGAGAAAATGCTGGTAACCAGCATTTTCTCCTATTCCCACAATGTTTTCTACCCCTCCAAAAAGCCACAAGTTTTTAGCCTCATTCACTTTGTCGTCTGCAAATGCTTTCAATTCCACTCTATTATTTTGTCGTTTGGTAAAGATTTGAAGTTTGGACAAACGACGATAAAAAAGAGAGTTTCTTTTTTTAATATTGAAAAGTAACAAAAATACCGATATTTCACACCTGAACTATACGATACGCCAAATCAAGGTCAAGGACACATCCATTAGATGAACTTGTCTTTACGTTGTATAGTAAATTTTCTTACCTGTGCATACAACCATGTTAAGTGAATCTAATACAGCGAGGAGATAATATATCCTAATAGCCATAACTGAACAACTACCATCGCCGCTGAATTATTATTCTCGACCCAAATCGCGTGGATAAGCTTTTATACTTACCTATCGTCTGCTTGTCAGATTCGAATCGGCATGACGCATGCGCAATGAGTTCGATCGCGGTTTTTCTTTTTGTAAAGACCCTGTTGAACCGATCAAAAATTCATATAGACTTATTTTCAAGTGCAAGAACAAGAGCATATTTAGAATAGAAGGAAATAAAATTGTTTTATAATGGGATGGAGCAAAGTAGCACTAAGTATGTTTAATAGTTTTAACATATTTATTTTACATCGATTGAGGATCAAGTTCTTGCAACATATAATTATATTAATCTATCTAGATTCTGCTTCCTGGGAACTACACCTGTACTCGCGCCAAACGTGTGGGCCAATGAAAAGATTTTTAAATTGGCTCCCGCCCCCGGGTATCGAATTCAGGACCTTATCATGGTTACGAGGCCGACGCTCTACCCACAACAACAGACACCGCCACTTTGACTATTTTTGAAAAAAAAAAACTCTATTTGTGGGACACGACACCTTCTGGTCCTCCTGTGCGTGGAGCAAATAAATTATGCTCTGAGCCCAAAGGGACTCGCGTACCTTCGTACGAGCAGAGACATATTTATGTCTCTGGTACGAGCTAGAACATTACAGTAATAGATCTATATTTTCAAACCATTAAATGGCAATTTCTTACTGAATGCTCCGGTAATAGACACACGCATTTTTTTTTTTTAATATTTTGTGAATGAAGCCATTCCTAAGCGTTGCCAGGAAAATGCAAGAAGGATGGTCAACGCCTATTTATTTGAGCCATGCTCCGGCAAAAGGGGCTTAACTCTACCAAACGACAAAATGTTAGACTGGTTCAAATTGAAAGCACTTGCAGACGACAATATAAACGTGACTCAAAAAATTGAAATTTGTCCGGGGATGGTGGAAAATATTGTGGGAAAAGGAGAAAATGCTGGTTACCAGCATTTTCTCCTTTTCCCACAATGTTTTCAAACGGCTTCTCTCTCAGGGTCGTAAAAGGCTGGGATTGTTTGGTAAAGGACTAGTGTATCCCCGATGCATGATGGCCACCCAAATAAGTTATTTCATAAATGAGGATTCGTACCATCGAATTTGTCCAAAAACCGATTGAACCTGAACTCCACTTCACGAGAAAATTTTAGACTGGTCTAAATTGAAAGCATTTGCTGACAACAAAATAAAGGTGACTGAAAAATTAAAATTTGATTTGGAAAGGGTAGAAAACAGTGTGGGAAAAGGAGAAAATGCTGGTTACCAGCATTTTCTCCTTTTCCCACAGTGTTTTCAAAAAGGCTTCTTTTTCAGGGTCGTTAAAAGTCGGGATTGTGTGGTAAAGAGTTAATTAAACTAGAATTGTCCTTTGGCAACTAGAAAAGTGAACAATGGCAAAGGGGATCAATCCGGGTCAGTCTGCGCGAACTGCGATGGCTGGCCTTGGTGGATACTCCTTTGCAGTTGTATTAGACCCCTTTTTCGCAGAGCATAGCGCATACATGTTTTTATCCTGTTTCTTGTCGTTTTTCAACCTCTAGGAAAGTGAATGTGAACGCTGAATTGGCTAAACACAACATTTGTCGGGTGTTTTTTTTTTGTACGCAATGTAGATTAAGATCATACTGCATCACGTGAACAACACATTCAAGATCAAACGAAACGATAAATCTGATTTCTGACCTTTATTTTCTGATAATTTGAGAATGTTCTTTTTTTATGTAACACATTACTGAAATTGAATTATCTTGGTACCTGTTTCTGCGATTATAGAAGTGCATTTAAAGACGCCGTTAAAATTGTTTTTAACCTTTTATCGCACAATCCCGAGTTTCAATGACCATGGAAGGAGTTGATTGATTGATTGTATGGTGTGTAAAGCCGTTTTCAACATTAATTCAGTTATATCGCAGCGGCCAGTGCACCCATCCATGCCAGGAGTTCTTTTTACCAATACTTCGCACGAACTTCTTTCCCAGCCATTGGCTGCTTTCCCACATGATCATCGTCGAAACAATGGTCAGCGGTGGAGGAGGAGAGAATCCTGTCGCAGTGACTATCATCAATCCTCGGAAAGAAAGGCCGAGTCAGGAGTCGTAGCCAGAGATCGAACCCTGGACCCCGTTTTCTTAAGTACTGCACGCTTCCGACCGAGCTACCAGGGCTCGTCCTGGGAAAGGGAAGATTTCATAAAAGATGGCGCAGAGCTCCAGATAAGAGGGAGTGATTACATTCTAAATCTATTATTTCGCTTCCAAGCCCTATCTTGTGGGTACTCATTAGAATTGTCTGGATGAGACGATTCTAATGAGTACCCACAACATAGGGTTTAGTGGAGAATTATCAATATTTTCAATTTTGAAATAAAAATCATTCCCCCTATCTGGAGATCTGATGATACCAATCAATTCATCACGTATTTCTTTTCAAAGTGTAAGCGACTACTTTTTCTTCTGAGCAAAGAGACCTGCACTCCCATGTTATAGGCTAGATACCCAACATCCACTTTGTCGTACAATCTACAGGATCTGGAGGTAGATTGGTCATTTGTGATGCAGAAGATATAGCAAAAAGTATCGACCCTTAAGGGTCGATAGTTTTTGCAGATGCATTAAGCCCCCTTTTTACAGAAAACGGCTCATATACATTATATTTAACGCAGAAGAAATTCGATCATGCATAAGAAAAATGCAAACATAATTATACCCTCGCAAAAAAGAATGTTTTCCAGGGTTTACTGGAATCAGACTGTCCGTCCGTCCTTGTGTCCGTCCATGTGTCTGTGTGTCTGTGCGTGTACAAAATACTAGCAATTACGTGTTTCGGCCAAAGCGCTGGCGGGGGTATTAAGTCACATTCAGTAACAGCTCTAGTTATCTCTATTATGTATGGAGGGGGGAGGGAGCATTTTTTCGGGGGAGCGGGGGCCTGTCCCCTTCTTCTTCAACCATGGCACCTCACCTAGGTAATTGTAGACCGATGGAAGCATAGTCAGTAGTTTACAGGACTTGAGAACAGGGCGTCGCTGGTTTGATCCCCGACTCGGTCAATTTCATTCTGAGGATCGATGATAGGTGATAGTTATTACAACATTCATCCCTCTCTCATCGCTGACCATTGTTGCGGCAATATGTGGGAAAGCAGCCAGTGGAAAGAGTATTGTGCAGAGTACTGGTAAAAGAAATGCGGAAAAGCATGAACAGGTGCACTGGCCGCCGAGATATAAAAGAAATAATGTTCTAAACGGCTTTAAACGCCATACAACCAATTAATCAATCGGTGGACAGATCAGTCGAGACAGTAATAAACTAGAGCCACATGTCACGTGAATTATACCCCCGCCAGCGCGTTGACAGTATTTTGTACACAGATGGACACACAAACAGACACACGGACAGACAGGCTGATTCCAGTATAACCCCGAAAATCTTCGTTTTGCGGGGATGTAATCATTCAATCAATCAATCAGTCACCTGGGTAACTAACGAGATTACTGGAGATCGAACTCAAAGCTTATTTCGAAAATTTAACCGTATCCTAAAGCTCGTTCCATGTCTAGGAACAGGATATTTCTTTACGTGGAAAAACCTAAAAAAAGTATGGGAACCTTTTATCTACCGAATAATTTTCATAGTTTTGTAGGATTGCTCAAAATATGTCTAATCCTCAAAACACAACATCCGGTGCTTTAAAAGAAATACTTAAAAAAAATCATGGGGATCTTTTTTACCGAATAATTTTAACTCTTTACCAAAGAGACAAAATTATGGAGCAGTCCAAACTGAAAGCGATTTGCAGACGATAAAATAAATGTGAAACAAAAAAAAAAATGAATTTTGAAGTGTAATGGATAGAAAACATTGTGGGAAAAGGAGAAAATGCTGGTTACTAGCATTTTCTCCTTTTCCCACAATGTTTCCAAAGGATTTCTTTCTTAGGGTCGTTAAAGGAAGGGATTGTATGGTAAAGAGTTAAGGATGTTGTAAGACTGCACAAAGCATGAAGTCTGAAGTTTGATCCCCAACCTCCGTTTTGCTGAGATACTGTCATGATCTCTCACTAGATGGCATTCTATAAATACTCATCTATCTAATTTGGGCATCCTGGGTACAGAACCGAACCACTTTCAACGCGACAACCGTTACTTTGAATTGCAAACTAAAATAAAGGTTTACTCAATAAAACATTACCTCGTGCGATTCACTCAGCTATGATCAGCAGTTTAGAGAAATCTGGAGCTAAAACAGGCCTGATTTTTCCTCAAACGTATTGATAAAAGCCATTTTATCCATTGCTACTTTATAGCGCGTAATACCACAGTCTCCCCGATATCGAGGAGAGTGATGCGTCATATAAGACAGGTCGAATCTTCGAAGAATATGACATGCGCAGACAACGGAGATACTGTATAACAAAGAAAAAAACAGACATGAAATTGTTTTTATTTTTGGTTTTATTTTCTTCACTGAGAATGTCTGCAATGTTTATCCGTCACTCAATCATCACTCACACGTTTTAACCCTTATTCTAAAATTATTTTTTTTAAAAATTCGATAGCAAAACCCATAATATTGCTATTTCAAAGTTATGTTTTTGGGAACTGATATCTTCTTATCGGATAGTGTAGATTCAAGATCAGACTGCACGTTCCGTGCAGTCTGATCTTAATCTACACTGTCCGCAAAAAGTCAGCGAGCCACGCTCACTAGCCTAGCGGTTAGAAGCAGTCTGCGTGAAGCGCTTTGCAGTCAACAAGTTCGTTTCATTTTATTTCAGTATCGCTGGTGTTTAAACCAAAATTCTTGATAATTGAAAAATCTGTGAATATCGAACTTCCAAGAAACATGCACTTTTCGCGTTAAGTGACCATGACTTATCTGATAGCGTAGATCAAAGATCAGATTGCAGGTTTGTGCAGTCATTCGCACTTAGTGTTCAGTGTTCATAGTTAACGCCGCCTTTAACAATATGAGCCATGCTCTGTGAAAAGAAGACTTAATGCTTCTGTAAAACAAAGTATCGACCTTCGCCAGCCTGCGCAGTCCGCCCAGGCTGACATGGGTCAACAGTTTTTGTTATTTGTACATTTTCTACCGTTGCCTGCGCATGTCATATTCGACTGTCTTATATGACGCATCACTAGCCCCGAAAGCGGGCAGCCTGTAATATTACGCTCTATAAAGTAGCAATGTTGAAAATAGCTTTTATCAATACGTTTGAGGAGAAATGAGACCTGCTTTAGCTCCAGATTTCTCTAAACTGCTGATCATAGCTGAGTGAATTGCACGAGGTAGCGTTTTATTGAGTAAACGTGTATTTTAGTTTGAAATTTAAAGTAACGGTTGCCGCGTAGGAAAGTGGTTCGGTTCTGTACCCAGGATGCCAAAATTAGATAAGTGAGTATTTATAGAATGCCATCTAGCGGGAGATAATGAATTTTCTACCTGTCCAGGGACCAGTCTACCACCAGTATATGTCGATTGTTAGACAAAATAGCTTTTATGGGTCCATACTAAGGTATATGTGATGTGACTTGCCAAAGCCTGGTATAAAACATCACAGAGATGCATCAATCCATTACCACACAGTCCCGACTTTTAACGATCCTGTGGAAGAGGCCTTTTGAAAACACTGTGCGAAAAGGAGAAAATGCTGGTACGCAGCATTTTCTCCTTTTTCACACAACGTTTTCAATCGATCAAAAACCGAAATCACTATTTTAACTACATTTAATTTGTCGTCTTTTGGACCAGTGTAACATTTTGTCGTTTGGTGAAGAGTAAAGAGTTAAGGCCCATTTCGGCAGCGCATTGCTTATATATAAATAAGATCACATAGACAACCTGTCTAAATTCATATATTTCGCTTCTCTTCGTAGAATTTGAGATCTTATATTACCTGTACATGTACGTTCACGTAATGCTATGTTCTACAGCAAATTCATGTTTCCTGTTTTCTTATATATATTTGTTTTTTGCATGCTATAAACATTGTAACAATGTTTCAGGCAATAAACATTTTGTATTGTATTGTATTGTATCGTTTTGATTTTTAGCGCGAAATCTAAAAATAGCTTAAGGGGCTACGTAGCTTAAGGGAATACCATCAATATATATATATATATATATATATATATATTTTGTAATATGATTTAATTATTGATGACTTGTATTCTTTTTTCCTAAATTTCAAATACCCACCTTTAAAATAAAAAAGTCCCGCCGTTTATAATGACCCCGAAAGAGAAGGCTTTTGGAGCCATTGTGAGAAAAGGAGAAAATTAGTAGCTTTTTCCTCTTTTTTCCCAGCAATGTTTTCTATCATATTAAAAACAGAAATAATCATTTTTAGCTACGTTAAAGTTTTGAAATATACTTTTAATATCGAATCAGATCAGTTATGAAGGCCACCGACCCAATATATATATAATTATATATTTTGCTATCCGTCAATTTTATGCTTGTCAAAGAACCCGTGTACCTCATGATTGCATTAGTTAGTCAACAAAACGGATTTTACGAGTCCATAACTATGAGACGGCTGGTTTTGTACCCTGCATTCGGGGATGCATCAAGACCCCTTTTGCCAGAGCATGGCTCATATATAGAAGGATAAAACACATCTAGGAAATGTGCTACACTGAATCGTAATGATTAGCCCATAACCATACAACATTATTTTAGACTGGTCAATATTGAAAGCATTTGCAGACGACAAAATAAAAGTGACTGAAAATTTGAAATTTGTTTTGTGAATGGTAGAAAACATTGTGGGAAAAGGAGAAAATGCTGGTTTCCAGCATTTTCTCCTTTTCCCACAATGTTTTCTCAAAGCTTCTTTCTCAGGGGCGTCAAAAGTAGGGATTGTGTGGTACTGGGAAAATCATCTAAACATCGATCTAATATGGTTCCTGCCCAAATTTTTGTCGGTTTGTAAAAAAAAAAGTTAAATTCCGAGCAATATAGAGGCCTCAGATTTCTGCTGGCCAAAATACCGCACAGATGTCCCACCCACTCAGGCGATAAGCAGCGGTTTTGTTATCAGAGTTCCGGGTTATAAAAATTAATGTCAGATGTAGCACTCTCTTTTAAAGGTTTGAAACATCCTGATACTGCACTTTTAGATTTACACGGATTCAACTTGCACTCAAAGCTGTTGAACACTAGGTCTAGGTACTCATAATAAGTTCAAAAAGGACATCGTTTACAAGTAAAGTATATCCGCTTTGTATAAAACACTTCTAAAAGATCGGTACATGTATATATTATGCATCGTTCGTATTCACAAACCATCTTAAGAATATTTTTATTCCTATTCGCCAGAATGTTCTAACGTTGAAACGACACAACTGCTGATTGGCTAAACCATTTGGTTTAGCCAATCAGAAGTTGGGTTACTTTGAAATAAAGCGTAGCCAATCAGAAGTTGTTTTACTTAAAAATTTAGAAAATCCTAGAGAATAAGACTGAGAACATTCTTGAAACTGTAAGTGAATATAGATCCTGGTAATTTTATCGATGTTATGACTACAAATAAATTTGAAAGTAAGACAATTGATGATTGGCTGAACCATTTGGTTTAGCCAATCAGCAGTAGTGTTACTTTCAAATTTAGAAAATCTGAAGAAAATCTTTGAGGGTTTGACTGAAGACGTTCTTAACCCATTACCACACAATCCCTACTTTTGACGCCCCTGAGAATGAAACCTTTAGAAAACATTGTGGGAAAAGGAGAAAATGCTGGTAACCAGCATTTTCTCCTTTTCCCACAATGTTTTCTACCCTTCACAAAACAAATTTCAAATTTTCAGTCACTTTTATTTTGTCGTCTGCAAATGCTTTCAATTTGGACCTGTCTAAAATATTATCGTTTGGTAATGAGTTGAGAATAGTTGATGAATACGGACCTGGCTGGTATGTTTATCAATCTAATGACTACGACTAAAGAGGCCAATGGTGCACACCAACATTAGACTGTATGTAACCAGCGTTTTCTCCTTTTCCCACAATGCCTTGAACCCTTTCCCAAATCAAATTTCGATTTTTCAGTCACTTTTATTTTGTCGTCTGCAAATGCTTTCAATTTGAACACTGTAAATTTGTCGTTTGGTGAAAAGTTAAAGTACGAGCAGGAAAATCTCCTTGCCTATGGTAAATCGGTATCAGCCTAAATTTCGGACAAAATGAGAATCTGTTTATACGGCAAATAGGAAAGGAATAAACAGCAAGTTAATTAGCCAGAAAATTCAACCAATTATTACGGAATGAACACCTCACGGTTCAATCGTACACAATACAGATAAAACAGAGAACTTTAAGGGTAGCTCACCCTAATGCGGATAACTGTAACATCGCCTTTCATCGGATTCGGCTGAGAGACTCCATTATCTCCCGCTAGATGGCATTCTATAAACACACATCTATCTAACTTGGGCATTCTGGATACAGAACTGGACTACTTTTCTACGCGACAACCATTACTTAGAATTTCTAACCAAATAAACTTTTACCAAATAATACGCTACCTGGTGCGATTCATTCAGCTATTATCAGCAGTTTAGAGAGATCTGGTGCAAAAACAGGCCTGATTTCTCCTCAGAGGTATTGATAAAATCCATTTTCTCCATTGCTACTTTATAGCACGTAATACTACAATCCCCCCCACCCCCAAATATTGAGGGAGCGATGCGTCTATTAATACCAGACAAGTCGAATCTTCGAAGAATATGACACGCGCAGACAACGGCTAGACTCGGGTAATCCATAATCGATCGGCCGATAGATACGAGTTCCCCGCATCGATTACGGATTAACCGAGCCTAAGCCGAAACCATACGATGAAAAACGATGTTATAACGATGCATCCGATTAGGGTGCCCATCCTTAACCCATTACAATACAATCCCTACTTTTGACGCCCCTGAGAAAGAGGCCTTTTAAAAACATTGTGGGAAAAGGAGAAAATGCTGGTAACCAGCATTTTCTCCTTTTCCCACAATGTTTTCTACCCTTCATTAAACAAATTTCAAATTTTCAGTCACTTTTATTTTGTCGTCTGCAAATGCTTTCAATTTGGACCAGTCTAAAATATTGTCGCTTGGTAATGAGTTAACCCTTATCCTGCAAAATAAATAAACCGATATTTTCGATTCGATAGTAAAAACCCACGTGTTTCTATTTCAAAAGTATGTTTTGGGGAATAATATCTCCTTAGCGGACAGTGCAGATCCAAGATCAGACTGCACGTTCTGTGCAGTCTGATCTTGATCTACACTTTCCGCCAAAGGTCAGCGAGTCGCGCTTAGCAGCCGAAGGTTTAATACCAAATAGTCGACTCTTGCAATAGTTGTGGTCAGGGTTCATTTATCTCGCATTTTTTCTCAGGAAAGTGTAGATCTATTATCAAAGATCGGACTGTACACTTTCCAGTCTGATCATCTACAATGTTTGTAATTGTAAAACCACGTTTATTTATCCTTGCCCAACTAAACAAGTAAAATCATTTAAATGAAATTCTCAAGCTGATGATAAAAAATAAAATTTTGCTCGTTTAAGTCATTACCAAACGACAATATTTTAGGCTTGTCCAAATCGAAAGCATTTGCAGACGACAAAATAAAAGTGACTAAAAATTTGAAATTTGTTATGTGAAGGGTAGGAAACACTATGGGAAAAGGAGAAAATGCCGGTTAGCAGCATTTTCTCCTTTTCCCACAATGTTTTCTAAAGGCTTCTTTCTCAGGGGCGTCAACAGTTGATAATGTGTGGTAAATGGTTAAAGGAATCTTTGGTGGAAAGATATCTCCGTATCGGACAGTGTAGATCCAAGATCAGACTGCACGTTCTGTGCAGTCTGATCTTGTTCTATACTGCCCGCAAAAGGTCAGCGAGTCGTGGACTTAGCAGTGTAAGGGTTAACCCATTACCAAACGACAAACTTTTAGACTGGTTCAAATTAAAAGCATTTGCAGAAGACAAAATAAAGGTGACTGAAAATTTGAATTTTTTTTGTGAAGGGTAGAAAACATTGTGGGAAAAGGAGAAAATGCTGGTTACCAGCATTTTCTCCTTTTCCCACAATGTTTTCCAAAGGCTTCTTTCTCAGGGGCGTCAAAAGTAGGGATTGTGTGGTAATGGATTAAAAGTTAAACAATGGTATATTTCAACCAGAGGTTAACGAAAACCAGTCCCCGGTGAATGACGGGAAATCTCCATTTACTAATTTATAACATTTAAACAATAATTTTACCCAATGGAAAGAAAGTAATTTAACTATAAATAACACCGGTAGGTGAACACCGTCTGGGTGTCAGCTTTCAAGGCCTAAAAGATAAGAATATCCACAAATCCTTCCCAAATGTTCATGGAAAGTACAGATAAGATATTCAGTTATTTTTAATTCCAACAACACAACGTAAAAGGCAGAATGTGGAGCAATGGGTACAAAATTTCACAGCAGTAATGTAAACAAGAGGACCATGATGGTCCTATATCGCTCACCTGAGTATTAAGCAGTAAAGGTCTACAATGAAAATAAATACCAAATATCAAAGTTCAAGGTCAAATAATTCTGACAGGGTATGTAACTGTGCAAAATGCATCTCGTACTTTAAGAGAAGAAGATTTTAAAAGTTTTCCTTCTTTGTTCCTATTTTTCAAACTTATGACCCCCCCGGCAGGGCCAGTCTTGACCCCAGGGGCATCATATGAACAATCTTAATAGAGGGCCACTAGGAGATGCTACATACCAAATATCAAAGCTCTGCACCTTCTAGTTTCAGAGAAGATTTTTATATTTTTCCTTCTTTGTTGCTATGTTTCAAACTTGTGACCCCCGGGACCTGGCCAGTTTTGACCCCAGGGACATCATATGAACAATCTTGGTAGAGGACCACTAGAAGATGCTATATACCAAATACCAAAGCTCTGCACCTTCTAGTTTCAGAGAAGAAGTTTAGAGTTTTCCTTCTTTGGTCCTATGTTTCAAACTTGTGACCGCCAGGTGGGGCCAGTTTTGATCCCAGGGACATCATATGAACAATCTTGGTAGAGGTCCACTAGGAGACTAGGAGATGCTACATACCAAATATCAAAGCTCTGCACCTTCTAGTTTCAGAGAAGAAGAATTTTAAAGTTTTTCTTCTTTGTTCATATGTTCATATGTTTAAAACTTGTGACCCCCGGGGAGGGGCCAGTTTTGACCCCAGGGGCATCATATGTACAGTCTTGGTAGAGGTCCAGTAGGAGATGCTACATACCAAATATCAAAGCTCTACGCCTTCTAGTTTCAGAGAAGAAGATTTTAAAAGATTTTGCTGTTTGTTTTTTTTTCCTTTAGGTTGCCATGGCAACCACAGTGTTGGCTGGAATTCAATCTCTTGAACAACTTTGGTAGAACTTCACCCAAGGAACATCCCTGCAGACGACACATGATGGACATTGGGCGATCAGGTGAGCTAAAAAGAGGACCATGATGTTCCTATATCGCTCATCCCAGCACAGAAGACTACGTTTTTTTTCACAAAATTTAACCCCCCCCCCCCCCAAAAAAAAAAAAAGTGGATGCAGCAAATTGAAATTAAACCTTAATATAGGTCCTTCCCAAATTTCCATGGAAAATACAGCGAAGTTATTCTAGTTATTTTCAATCCCAAGCAACACAGCGTAAAAGGCTGAATGGGAGCTGTGAGTGCAAAAAATTCACAGCAGCAATCTATACAAGAGGACCCTGATCTTCCCATATCGCTCACCTGAGCACATAAAACAATGTTTTAAAACAAAATGGTACCCTCTTTCACTCTTTACTAAACAACAAAATGTAGACTTTTCCAATTGAAAGCATTAGCAGACAACAATGTGATGGAATTTGTAAGGGTAAAAAATAATGTGGGGAGAGAAAGTGCTGGCTATCAGCATTTCTCCTTCTATGACAATATTTTCAGAAGCCCTTTTTCTTAGGGTCGTTAAAACTTGGGACTGTATGGTTAAGGGTTAACCCATTACCACTCAATCCCTACTTTTGACGCCCCTGAGAAAGAAGCCTTTTGAAAACACTGTGGGAAAAGGAGAAAATGCTGGTAACCAGCATTTTCTCCTTTTCCCACAGTGTTTTCTACCCTTTCCAGAACAAATGTCTATTTTTCACTCACCTTTATTTTTTCGTCTGCAAATGCTTTCAAATTGGACCAGTCTAAAATTTTCTCGTGTGGTAATGAGTTAAGAACCCCCAAACCATTGCCTCATATTTAATCTTAATTCTGTAAATCAAGATTAGTAAATCTTAATTGCTTTTCCATATTAACTTTTTACTACACCAAAAAACAAAATAGAATTGTCAAATAACGATTGAAAGCATCTAGGGCTTAAATGATAACACTTTTCTATGAAATGAAAGAAAACAAAATGGGAAAAAAATGGAAATGGTGGTCATCAGCATTTTTTCCTTTTCCAACAATGATTTCTAAAATTTCCTGCATCAAGGATAAAAAAAGCTGCTATTGAATAGTAAAGAGTTAAATCATCTATTTCTTCTGTTTGAACCTTTTCCAAACAATCCCTGGTATTTACCACCCAGAGGAAAAAGCCTTCTGAAATCATTGTAGGAAAAGGAGAAAATGCTGGTAACCAGCATCTGATTGTGGATCTACAATATCTGAAAAAGAGATATTTTAAAAGAAAACTAAATTGACATACCATCAAGCTTTTACTATTGGCTTAAAATAAATTTATTTACTAGGATAAAGGTTTTATGCAGTGTTAACCCTGAGAAAATATTGTGGGAAAAGGAGAAAATGCTGGTAACCAGCATTTTCACCTTTTCCAACAATGTTTTCTACCCTTCACAAAAGAAATTCAAATTTTCAGTCACTTTTATTTTGTTGTCTGCAAGTGCTTTCAATTTGGACCAGTCTAAAATATTGTCGATTGAGTTAAAGATTATTTCAGAGATATCACTGTGTCCACTCATTCATGTATTTCCTGGAATCACCTGAGTAAAGCTTTGGCTTTACAGTGCTTTGCCCAAAGACACTCCTACCTGACCAGCTCTGATGGGAGCAATCCAATCACGTTTTTGCTGATAAAACACCTTGTGAGTCATGGCAAAAGCCCTTCTTGACAGGTAGTTAGGTGTTTCTGCCTGTAACATTTCTTTTTTTTAAAATGTGAAATCTATAAATAAATAAAGTTTCTGAATTTCATTTCATTTTTTAGGTAAACAGCTCCTTGCAGAGTTACAGAGAGACTGATAAACCCATAAATTTGCATCAAAGGCACGGCGTTGAGGAGTGAAATTAATCATCTACAAGCACGACCTATATTTGAACCATGCTCTGTGAAAAGGGGGGCTTAATGAATCTACGAAAAGTATCAACCCATGTCAGCCTGTGCGGTTAGCACAGACTGACATGGGCTGAAACTTTTTGTTATTGTTCAATTTTCTGTTTCTCCAGGGCCCAGTCTACCTCATAACAAGGTTGGTTGTTGAAAAATGTGACTACTATGGAGTCATAAGTATGTTTTCGCTTGCTTAGAATCATGTATCACGGAGATGCATTAACTCTTTCCCAAACAACAGAATATTGGACTTATCCAAATTGAAAGCATTTGCAGACGACAAAATGAATGTGAATCAAAAATTGAAAATTGATTTGGAAAGGGCAGAAAACATTGTGGGAAAAGGAGAAAATGCTGGTTACCAGCATTTTCCCCTTTTCCTACAATGTTTTCAAAGGCTTTCTTTCTCAGGGTCATCAAAAGTCGGGATTGTGTGGTAAAGGAATAAGCCCTCTTTTGCCGAAGCACGTCTCATTTGTTTTAAGTTCAATCCAAGGACATTGCAGCAGTTTTCAGCCTATAACCCTTGCTCTATTTCATCATGAAAATTTATCAGACTGGTCTAAATTGAAAGCATAAAAAGATGACATATTAAACATTTCCCAAATGAAAGAAATTGTCTTTGAAAAGGTAGAAAAAAATGTGGAAAAAAGGAGAAAACACTGGATACACATTTCATGTTATGTCTGCAAATGATTCCACCTTGGTTAAAGTAAAAATTCATTACAAGTGCTAAAAGGTTAAGAAATATCCCATTAACATGTGCAAAAAAACCCTTAAAATATCCTAAATACAAATCAAAAACACCACATAGCCTGCAACATATGAAAAGGGGCATTTGGACATTTGCTTAACCCATTACCACACAATCCCTACTTTTGACGCCCCTGAGAAAGAAGCCTTTAAAAAACACTGTAGAAAGAGGAGAAAATGCTGGTAACCAGCATTTTCTCCTTTTCCCACAGTGTTTTCTTCCCTAACCAGAACAAATTTCTATTTTTAAGTCACCTTTATTTTGTCATCTGCAAATGCTTTCAATTTTGACCAGTCTAAAATTTTCTCGTGTGGTAATGAGTTAAAGTGCCGTTTCAGATCAGCTTGTACAGTCCACACAGGCTAATTCGAAACAACACTTTCTGTTTTTACATAGTTTTTCGTTTGTGCAAGTCTACAGTCGTGCAGTGTCATCTGGGATCAGCCTGCATGGACTGTGCAGGCTGATCTGAGACTAAAGTTTACCCAAAATTCATCGAGATGATTCTAATGAGTACCCACAACATAGGGTTTGGAAGAGAAATAACAGATTTAGAGTACCATCAGTTCACTCCCTCTTATCTGGAGCTCTGAAGTTTCATCTGTATATGTCCCACAGGCTTATTTGATTATCTTTAGACCCACAGGCTAGCAGTTTTTGATCTGAAAACGTCAAACAATTTACACTATCTTTGTGATAACTCAGCACTGCAAGTGGTTTTAAATGTTTGGCACCAAAAACTCTCACTTTTGAATCCCATCCTGCTGTCACAATAATCTTATTATCATCACGAACAATGACATCATTAAAACCTGGGTTCACAATCTTTGCTGTGTCCTTGACCTTTAACCCCTTGTCTGTCGTCCATGATTTTAAAAGCTCATTGGCTGAACCAGAGTATCCTTTCTGTAATGTTTCTGAATATGTTAAACACATTACACTTTCATCATGTACTTTTAAAGAGTCCACCATTCTATTCTGACGGGTCTCCCACAATGCAACACAACCATTTTCATATCCGACAATGATGTAACTACTTCCAGCAACATTCCTAGCTGATCTGATGCTCATACACATGCCTGAAAAAATTGTGTATTTCTGTGAACAAAGTTGGGGTTTAAAATCAAAGTTACAATCCAATGATATTCATGGTATTATCAAACCTAACAAACTTTATCATATGGAATACAACATACAAGTAAATCCATTTAATCCTTTCCCACACAACAAATTTTAGTCCACAAACATCAAAATCAGAAATTGGTTCAAAAAAGATTTAGGTCTCTGTTAAGGTAGAAAACACTGTGGGGAAAGGAGAAAATGCTGGAAACCAAGGTGTTTTCAAAAGCCTTTTCTCTAAGGGTCGTGAAAACAGGGTGTTGTCTAGTATTGGGTTAAAAGAGAAGATAATACTTTTTCAACAGCTTGAAACTAAATCATGGAAAAAAAGATCAATTTAAGTTGTTCTAATCAATTTCCTCTCTTCCATCAACATCTTCAAGGTGTTTCAACCATCCATAATACAGAGTCCTATATGGACAGGGACTAGTTTAAGTTTGATAACTTTTTTTTGCATATACGGTATATGAACTGTACTTATATGGTAGTAGGTTATGAAAACTGGCTTTTGAAAACTTGGTGGACAAACAAGTATTTTCTTATCTTTCTACTATTTTCTAGCATTTCAAGTTAATCTTATCATTCTAATTACACGAAAAAGTCATCCTGCACAGATTGCACAGGCTGATATTTTATCTATGTAGCCTGCGTAAAGTGCAGTCTCCGATTAGCCCGCGCGGACTGCGCACGCTGATCCGAAACGGCACTTTCTATTGTTATGTAATTTTCTGTCTTGGGCAACTCTACTGTAGCACAAAATCTAATGTAGTCGTAAAGTGCCGTCTCAGATGACACTTTATGCAAATGTCTGAATGCCCCTTTTCGCATGTTGCAGGGCATATGCATTAAGCCCCCTCTTTGCAGAGCATTGCACAATTCATGCAATAAACATACCATATTTTCTGTCATCCTGATCTGCTTTTAATTGTGTTGTAAACTGTCCACTAACAAGGTCATAAACTTTGACCTCTGACTGATCTTCTCCAGGTATAATAATGGTGTCCTTGTCAAGAATGTGACCTTTACAGAAACCTAGACTGGCTGTCTGGATATAACCTGAATTTAGTAAATGCAAGTAGGTCTTATCAAGTATCATTCGTACTAAATGGCTTGCAACATGCGAAAGGGGCATTCAGACATTTGTGTAAAGTGACATCACGGATCAGCCTGCCTAGTCCCTGGAGGCTAATCCAAAATGACACTCTCCTTTTTTTGTGATTTTCTGTTTTGTGCAAGTCTACCGAAGAACATAATCTAATGTGGATGTCAAGTGCCGTCTTGCATTAGCCAGGCTGGTTCGAGACAAGACTTGACACAAATGTCGAAATGCCCCTTTTCATGTGTTGTAAGCCAAATATGAACTCTGACAAAGAGTGTTTTGACAAAAAGATTTCCAATCCTAAAAGCAGAAAACACTTTTTTATGGAATGAATGGCAAAGTTCTGGAACAAAAAATAAATGAATGATAGAAACCTAAGGCTTACTTTATATCAAATATTATCTAAATTCATCTGAGCATAAATACTTACATCAAATAAATCACTCTCATTGAAAAGTGAAAATTTTCTTACAAAAACCTTGAAAACCCAACACTTATGTATCTTGCAATAGTGCAAGTTTTTCACATTCAAGGGATGTAAATTGTAAAAACTATAAATCATTTACAATGGGAGTTGTTTCCCTTGATCAGTACAAGCCCGCATGTCATAGTGATGTCTTGTTGATTGATTGATTGTATAGCGTTTAACACCATTTGCGATATTATTTTAGCTATGTCACTGCGGCCAGTACACTTATCAATGCTTTCCTGGAGTCTCTTTTATTATCACTCTGCAGAATTTTCTTTCCAAGCCACTGGCTGCTTTCTCACAAAACCTTCTTTGAAACAATGGTCAGCGATGGAAGAGGAATGGATCCTATTGCAATAGCCATCATCAGTTCAAGGAAAGAAATTGGCTAAGCCAGGGACTACAGCCACAACTCGCTGTTCTCAATTTCTGCATGCTACAAACTGAGCTACCAGGGCTCGGCAGTGATGTCATGTACCAAAAGATGATTTTTCACTATTTTCACAATTCAAACCTTGGTAAAATATGATATCCTCATGCCTGTACTTCTAAGAATCTTGCAACAGGAACTACAGCCACAGCTCGCTGTTCTCAATTCCTGCATGCTACGAACTGAGCTACCAGGGCTAGGCAGTGATTTCATGTACCAAAAGATGATTTTTCACTATTTTCACAAATCAAACCTTGGTAAAATATGATATCCTCACGCTTATACTTCTTGTGACCCCTGGAATGGAGTCAGTTTTGACCCAAGAGCTATGCATAGGACACTCTTGGTAGAAGGCTACTACATGTACTAGTATTGCTTGAAAAGATGAAAACGTAACCAACATTTTCTTCAATTCTTACAATGTTTTATATTATTGCAAAGACAGAAATAATCTTTTGAGCTACAAATTTTTTGTTGTCTGCAGTTGTTTCCAACTGGATTGAACCTTTTTTTTTCCATTTTAGTAAAAGTTTAAGTAAGAATTTAACCCTTTCCCAAACAAGCCCTGGTTTTTACATGTCTGCAGTAAAAGTCTTTGAAAACACTGTGGAAAAAGGAGAAATTGCTCGCAACGAGCAATTTCTCCTTTTCCCACAGTGTTTTCCACCCCTTTTTGAGAACTTTCTGCAATTTTCTCCAAATCTAAAATTGTCGTCTGCAAACTCTTTCAGTTTGGAAGGGTCCAAAATTTGTTGTTTGGAAAAGGGTTAAACACATGTATGGAGTCTAACATTTTCCAGTGACTTCTATTCTCACCATTTTCTACCCAGTTGCTATCTGTCATTGTCCACAATTTGATTGTCCCATTTCTACCTTGAGTTACCATACAATTGTCATGGATAAAGTCAAGCCATAATACTGAATGTCCCAGGTGGGCAGGGATGGAAGATTTGACTCTCTTGGTTTTCATAGACCATACATGTATATTTCCATCCATGTGACCTGAGTAGAGAAATTCTTCAGTCTTGAACTGCAAAAGAAAGACAGACAATTTGTCTTTTAACCCTTTACTCCATAGATACTCATTCCTATGTATTGCTTGTAGGAGCCTTTGGAAAACATTGTGGCAAAAGGTGAAATTGCTTGTGACGAGCAATTTCACCTTTTGTCACAGTGTTTTCTATGCTATCAAAAGGTGTCATATAATAGGTGTGCATAAGAAACGGCTTCATCCTTGCCGTTATTTAGGGTCAATTAGAGATACCATAGAAATGCCTTATGGGGTAATGGGTTAACAAACTACATTCAGAAGGTAACTGTTTTTTTTCTTCCAGCATTCCAGTGAACCTGACATTAACCCTTCTCCGGCTAAGTGACTAAAATTAAATTTTCAGTTCGATATTAACTCTTTACCAAATGACAAAATTGTAGACCAGACCAAACTGAAAGCACTTGCCACGACCATGTAAGTATGGCTCAAAAGTTGAAATTTGTCTGGGAAGGGTAGAAAACATTGTGGGAAAAGGAAAAAATGCTGATTACCAGCATTTTCTCCTTTTCCTGCAATGTTTTCAAAAGGCTTCTTTCTCAGGGTCGTTAAAAGTCGGGAATGTATGGTAAAGAGTTAATAACCCAAATACTGCTGTTTCAAAGTTATGTTTTGGGGGAAAATATGTCCTTATTGGACAGTGTAGATCCAAGATCAGACTGCATGTTCTGTGCAGTCTGATCTTGATCTATACTACAAGGCCGTCGGAAGCGGTGCTGCCGGTCCGGCCATGGCCGGACCAAATTTTCGGCTGAAAATGAAAAATGGCCGGACCAATTTTCGAAAAAAAAAATGCGTAATATAAACCTCAAAAATGCACCATAATGCACCAGAGAGCGTCTTATTTTCAAAATTTTTCAGGGGGAGCATGCCCCGGGACCACCCTAGCATGGGCTTAAATGCGTAATATAAACCTCAAAAAATGCTCTAGAATGCACCAGGGAGCGTCTTCTTTTTCAACTTATTTTTCGCGACTTCGTCGCTCGCCATACTGGCCGGACCAAATGAAATTTCCTTCCGACGGGCCTGTACTATCCACGAAATGTAAGCTAGCCGCGCTAAGCAGCCAAAAGGTTAAATGACCCTGAATAAGAAAGCTTTTGAAAGCATTGTGGGAAAAGGAGAAAATGCTGGAAACCAGCATTTTCTTCTTTTCCTAAAATGTTTTCTAACCTCTCAGGGACGAATCCAACCATTTCACCCAAACGTAATTTATCCCCTGTAAATTTGAGTTAGTCTAGAATTTTGCCATGTGGTAAAGGGTTGAAAACGTCGATATTGTACAAAAGCATTGGGCTTTTTCCCATAGCCTAGGTCCCATGCATTTCGTTGTCTCTCAACTTCATTTCACGTGGTTTATCCTTATTTTAAACATAGTGTGTCGATAGACGCATGTGACTTTGTCTCCATAAAAAAAAATGCACATATCTGACCTTAAGGCATGTAACTGGAGTTCTAGAACCCCTGAGGCAGAAACTTGGATCTGGTGGCGGTCTCGCCATAGCAGACGTCGTTGTTTGTGCGAATTTTATGTTGTGTTAATTTAATGCACCGTTTTCATATAATTTACGACATCGGATTGGAGTAAATATCTTGACAAAATGTTTTATAACTGCTAAAGCTAACAAGAGCCTTATTATTTTTCACAAAATGGCAATCATATGTCCCTTTCTTCCTTTTGATAAATAGAAAACACAAAAGTAATTGTCGTAAATATTACTAAGCGGATTTGCGACATAAGAAACTTCCCGTAGATAAGAAGTGGGTAAAAAGATACATTATTCTTTCCTCACTGCTTAATCTTGCTCAAATGAATAGAAATCTGACGCATTTCAATGTTCCACTGATAAATGACACACAGGTTACAAGCAGGGTATCGTGGCTTATATACAAGAAGGAAAGCTGTATCAATTTTTTATTGTTAACGGTGTCGCCTTGATATATTCCCCGTGCGGAAGTACCGCAGCAAATAGAATATATTCCCGCTTTGCAATTACCTGGTACCTGTTGTATCTCCCTAGCAGCAGTTAATATCATCTTAAATATAGCCCTCAATCGGACAGCTTTAAATTTAACCAAACAGTATGTCGTGCTGTCTGCAAACTCGCTTCAAGTCGTAATTTGAGGGATATCCAGGGATTGCCTGAGTGAAGTACTGCTGTTTCAAAATAATGGAGAAGTACTATCTTCCCCTATCATTTTTATGACAAGGATTGCTTTGACCAGGATCAATTTATTGACCCCCTGTCTTTTGTCATTAAGGCTGTCATTGTGTGTAATGATGTTGCAATATTTTTTGAAGTCACAGATATTTTGACTAAATTATACACTTACCCAAGTTGAAAGCTTTTGCATAGGATAATTAAGGTGTGGCTCCAAAGATAGAATTTGTCTTTGATGAGGTAAAAAACATTGTGGGAAAAGGAGAAAATGCTGGTTACCAGCATTTTCTTCTTTTCCTAGAGTGTTTTCTAAAACCTTCTCTGTTACGGTTGTTAAAAGCTGGGCTTGTGTGGAATCTGGTAAGGGTTAAAGTAACGTATTCTTTCTCTTTGCAGATACTGACAACATGTAATGTACTGTGTACCAAGTAAAATCAAGAAAGATGACTTCAACACCAAACAGTTTTGTTGGAGTGAGTGCTTCATCACCAGTTCCAGGAATTATATCACAGCATATGCCAGGAAATGTACGGTGATATTGATAATGATATGTAGGCCTTAACAAAACAAAACATGTGAGCTATGCTGTGACAAAAGGGAGCAAAATCCGTGGTACCAAGTAAGCCATCACATACTCATGGATCCATAACATCCACTTTTTTTGTACCAATCAGCTTAATCATGAGACAGATCTGTCCTTTGGCATGCAGAAAATTGACCAATTGCAAAATGTTTTGGTCCGGGTCAGTCTGCATGGGCTGTGCAGGCTGACATGGGTCAATATGTTTCGCAAATCCATTAAGCTCCCTTTTCTCAGATTGGATGGCTTTAACTCTTTGTCCCAAAGGCAACATTTCAGGCTTTTCCTGATTGGAAAGCATGTTAAGTTAACAAATGTGATTGAAATGATATGATTTGTCTCTTAACTCATTAGCACACGGGAAAATTTTAGACTGGCCCAAATTGAAAGCATTTGCAGACGACAAAATAAAAGTGACTGAAAATTTGAAATTTGTATTTTGAAGGGTGGAAAACACTGTGGGAAAAGGAGAAAATGCTGGTTACCAGCATTTTCTCCTTTTCCTACAGTGTTTTCAAAAGGCTTCTTTCTCAGCGGCATCAAAAGTAGGGATTGTGTGGTAATGGGTTAATTCTTTACCAGATGACAAAATTTTAGCCTTATCCAAATTGAAAATACTTATAGACAACAATCTTAAAGTGGCTCATATGGTACAGTCTTTCTTTCAAAGCATAGAAAACCTTGCCCTCACCAGAGAAAATGCTGATTAATGCTTGTTTTCAAAAGGCTTCTTTAACATGCTAATTAAAAATCAGTATTGTGTGGTAAGCAGGCAAGCGATTGCAAACATACCTAACTTCCCTATTAACCCGTTACCAAACGACAATATTTTAGAGTGGTCCAAATTGAAGGCATTTGCAGACAACAAAATAAAATTGACTGAAAATTTGAAATTTGTTTTGTGAAGGGTAGAAAACATTGTGGGAAAAGGAGGAAAATGCTGGCTACCAGCATTTTCTCCTTTTCCCACAATGTTTTCTAAAGGCTTCTCTCTCAGGGGCATCAAAAGTAGGGATTGTGTGGTAAAGGGTTAAAGGCAGATATCAGCATTTAATCCTTTACCAGATGATCCCTGGTTTTTACTAGCATTTTCTCCTTTTCCACAATGTTTTCTACCCTGCTGGAAACGAATTTCAATTGTTGAGTTAAGCCTGTTTGGTGGTTTGGAAATTCTTTCAATTTGGACCAATTTAAAATTTTGTCATTTGGTAAAGGGTTAAGTTTGCTTGATTTGTGGTATACAAATGCTCTGAATTTGGACAAGTCTAAAATTTTGTGTCTGGAAAGAGAAAGTAGCGGAGCAATAAAGAGCTATCATTGTTCTCATGTGATTTTTTTTTTAGTTGTTGTTGTTATCTTCCATCAGGGCGAGTCTCAAAATTGAACAAGATGTAATTGGCTGACAGACTTTTTAATCAAACAATGTATATATATTTTGCAGGCAATCACAAATAGTCCAGGACTGGGTCCTGGCCAGCAGCAAGTTGTTAATATAACACAACCAAGCATTGGTATACGACAGACTGGCACCCCAATACAGTCCAATTCAGTCCCCAACCCAGTGTCTGTGGACTCTAAGGTACTAGATAAGAGACGTTTGCAAGAATTAGTCAAAGAGGTAGATCCTATGGAACAGTTGGATGAAGATGTGGAAGAGGTATAGGACTTGCTGAACCCTTTACCAAACAATCAAGTGTTTTTAATGATTCTGATGAAACAGCCTCTTGTAAACATTGTGCGTACAGGAAAAATGCTGGTTTCCATCATTTTCTCTTTTTTACACAATGATTTGTACTCTTTTAACTCTTTAGCACACATGAAAATTTTAGACTGGTTCAAATTGAAAGCATTTGCAGATGACAAAATAAGGTGACTAAAAAATTGAAATTTGTTCTGGGAAGGGTAGAAAACACTGTGGGAAAAGGAGAAAATGCTGGTTACCAGCATTTTCTCCTTTTCCCACAGTGTTTTCAAAAGGCTTCTTTCTCAGGGGCGTCAAAAGTAGGGATTGTGTGGTAATGGGTTAAAGACAAATTTGATAAATTGTACAACATTTATTTTGTTGTCCTTATCTGCAAATGCTTTCAACTTGAACCAGTTAAAAGTTTGACATTTGGTAGGGGGATAAACTATTTACCAGATGAAAAAAAATGAATAAAAAAAATGTCCCATCAGTAGGAGCCTTTGTAGGACTCTATTTTTTCAAAACGGTCATGCCCTGTGAAAAAGGGTTTAAATGCATTGTCGGAAAAAGAAGAAAACGGTAACCAGCATTTTCTCCTTTTCCCACAATGTTTTCCGACCTGCTGGAAACAAATTCAATATTTGAGTTATGTTTATTTTGTCGTCTGCAAGTGCTTTTAACTTGGGCAAGTCTAATATTTTGTCATTTGGTAAAGGTTAATGGACATTGGAAAGGTGACCTCTGAGTTATCCTTGGCATAACACTGCAGACTACAGATTTGACAATGGAATTTATCTGTTACGGGGTTAGCAATTTCCCTTTTCCGAGAAAGTTTTTTTATAGCTGTTATCCTCAAACTTGTTGAAATGGTCATTTTTGTTACTAGGTTTTAATGCAAATTGCTGATGACTTTATCGAGAGTGTGGTGACCGCATCGTGTAAAATTGCAAAACACAGAAAATCGTCTTCTCTTGACGTCAAAGATGTTCAGTTACATCTAGGTTTGTAATGTGGTCTCTGACCTTCTTTGTTCTTCTTTTGTTTTCAGCTTCTTGTATGTCTTCATCTTCTTTATCTTCAGCAGTATCATAATAGCCACTTTTATCATAATTTGAATAGCCCCTTTTGGCCAATAGTATCACAAAGGACTTTTGTTGCATACATGGATTTATACATGTGATGAAAATTGTTTGAATTACAGATTTTGTTACAGTATCGAAATGTTTCCCAACCCAAGAGATTCATTATTTGTTGGTATACTTGTGAAAAAATATTCGAACAGAAAAGTTTGCGAATTTACGAAATTCGTGAAATCACAAAAATCTCCTATTACCAAAAGTTTCCACTAACACAGAAATACGAGCATTGCAGATTTGAATCTATACATTTTCCTGCGGGATTTATGATGGTTGTAGCCCACTGATGTTGTATATCTCTGTAGTCATAGAAGATATTTACTTTAACCCATTACCACACAATCCCTACTTTTGACGCCCCTGAGAAAGAAGCCTTTAGAAAACATCGTGGGAAAAAGAGAAAATGCTGGTGACCAGCATTTTCTCCTTTTCCCACAATGTTTTCTACCCTTCACAAAACAAATTCCAAATTTCCAGTCACTTTTATTTTGTCGACTGCAAATGCTTTCAATTTTGACCAGTCTAAAATATTGTCGTTTGGTAAAGAGTTAAACTTAAACTAGTTATGAACTATCAAAAAGGGAACTCATACAACATTGGCAGGTAACTGTTTTTGGACACAGTTATGCCTCTCCTTTTGAAAAAATATGTTCACTAGAAATCAATCTCATAAAATCATATGCAGCTGAGCTCTGTGATGCTCTTCTTAAGCCTTTACCAAATAATCCCTGGTCTTTATGACCCTGAGATAGAAGTCTTTCGAAAATATTGTGGGAAAAGGAGAAAATGCTGGTAATCAGCATTTCTCCTGTTTCCACAATGTTTTCTACCCTGCTGGAAACAATTCCAATTGTTGAGTCACATTTAATTTGTTGTCTGCAAGTGCTTGCAATTTAGAGTACAGGTAGTCTAAAATTTTGTCGTTTGGTAAAGAGTTAATTCGTAATATACAAGTATTGTATGTTGTATGTTTGTGTAGGACTATTGTATGTTTACAGACCATATCTAAATGAAAATATTTTTGACCTGTTTTGACAGAGAGAGGCTGGGGTATGTGGGTACCAGGGTTTGGCACAGATGAACTTCGACCTTACAAAAAAGCAAGCACAACAGAAGCTCATAAACAGGTAAGAATTATTTATAGACCATGGAAGTTTCCTACTGCAAAATTGATTCAGGAAAAAATGAGATTAAGAATGGCTATATATAGCATTTTTGAAAATGTCATAGCCTTATGACAGATTCAATGAACTCTTTACCACACAGTCCCGACTTTTAAAGCCTTAACCCATTACCTCACAATCCCTACTTTTGACGCCCCTGAGAAAGAAGCCTTTAGAAAACGTTGTGGGAAAAGGAGAAAATGCTGGTAACCAGCATTTTCTCCTTTTCCCACAATGTTTTCTACCCTTCACAAATCAAATTTCAAATTTTCGGTCACTTTTGTTTTCTAAAGGCTTCTTTCACAGGGTCGTCAAAAGTAGGGAATGTGTGATATTGGGTTAAATGCAATACCTGACTACTGGTTCAGAGCAATATCTCTTATGCTGAGTGGTATGGTATTGGTCTTTTAATCCTCAAAAGAAACGAGGATATTTGTCTTTCATGGATTCTGAATCCCACCAGATTCGGTTTGTACTTGAGCTATGCATTACTTCATTTGTTTCTTTGTTACGGACTTTGTTCGTATTAACAGACTGAATGATGAAGTAGGCTGACCCTTTTGACAGGCAGAAAATTGACCAATGGCAAATAGTCATGACCAGTGTCAGCCTTTACATGCTGATCATAGTTGATACTTCTTGATGATTTATTAACACTTTCCCAAACAATCCCTGGTTTGCACGACCCTGAGATAGAAACCTTTTGAAAACATTGTGGGAAAAGGCGAAAATGCTGGCAACCAGCATTTTCTCCTTTTCCCGCAATGTTTTCCACCCTGCGGGAAATGAAATTCAATTTTTGAGTTACGTTTATGTTTTCATCTGCAAGTGCTTTCAGTTTGGACCAGTCTAAAATTTTGTCATTTGGTAAAGAGTTAATCCCCCATTTACAGAGTATTCATAACCATGCTTCTGATTACATGATTTTTGTGTTGTTTTCAGCGAATGGCACTCATCAGAAAAACACTGAAGAAAAGCTGAAGATCATCACCCTCAGGCTGGTGGACACTATAATTGTGCAAATAAAACAAAGAATAATGAAAAAGATCTCGTACCTGGGTCAGCACCTAAAAAGCATGACTTCTTGCTGAAACTGAGAGAGATAATGCTGAAACTGAGTATGTCGTCAAACTCTCAGTGATAGTTAAATACATCAGATGATAAAAATGTCTGAAATTATTACTTTATTATACCTCCGCAAAATGAATGTTTTCGGAGGTATACTGGAATCTGTCTGTCGGTCCATGCGTCCGTCTGTCTGTCTGTGTACAAAATACTACTAATTTTGTGTCGCGAACTCCTCGTACAGTTTTCCTTCAATTGTATTGAGACTTTGCACATTTACTGATCATATATTGAAGATTTGCAAGACACAATTTTCAAGTGTCAATTCTTCCTGGTTGAGGAATTATCCCCCCTTGAACTTAACACTTTTTTTTCTGTCAAAGTGGTGGCTGGGGTATTCAAATCACATTCAGTGACTGCTGTAATTTAGAAATGAAGAAAGAAGACAAAACTCTTCGAGTTGAGAAATTAAATCACTTTTTAACAGTACAGAATTGCACCAAAGATATATACATAAAGCCAGAGAGGAAAAGCCTGTAATTTAATGGACTGTAAAATGGTTCAAAATTCAGTCATCTGTGTAAACATAGATTAATTACTGATACATTTCAAGTAAGGGAAGATAAATGTGTCAGGAACCTTCTTTTTAACTCATTACCAAACAACAAAATATTAGGTTTGTTCAAGTTGAAAGCATTTGCAGACAACAAAATAAAAATGAATGAAAATTTGAAATTTGTTTTGTGAAGGGTAGAAAACATTGTGGGAAAAGGAGAAAATGCTGGCCAGCATTTTCTCCTTTTCCCACAATATTTTTGAAAGGCTTCTTTCCCAGGGTTTTCAAAGGTAGGGATTGTGTGGTAATGGGTGATGTCTTAGATAGCCCCAAGAAAATGAAATGCATTTTCTATCAGACTTCATCTATGCAACCTTGCAGCTGTCAGGGGCAACATTAGGCATGAAGATGTTCTGCGCAATGTAAGAATCGGGACAATTCCGGAATTGTCCTGCGCAAAGTTGGAATTCCTGCTTTGTCCGCTGATTCCAGAATTGTACCGGACAATTCTAGAATTCCGCAAGGGAGATATATCGTATTATGGTTAAATATGGCCTGTGCGCAAAGTAGGAATAGGCGTGGACAAAGTAAGAATTCAATGGGTAGAGCAAAGTGAGAATAGTCTAGATATGTTGCAAACTTTTCAGATTTTGGTAACCACGATTCTCTTTTCGTTGTTTCTTACATCTTAAAACTGATGCCTATACTTCACATAGATTTTTTGATAACTCTTTTATTCTATGAACTGCCTTTATTAGGTATCCACATGACAGAGGTTTTCACGATATACAATAAAACGCATGGTATCTTATTTGTTATATCCTTTTGGCCAAAATTTATTGACTGATTATACGGTGTTTAACGACTTTCGTAACATCATTTCAGTAATATCGTGGCAGCCAGTGCACCTAGCCATCCTTTTCTGGGTATCTTTACCATTACACAGCACAATATTATTTCCATGTCACAGGCTGCTGTCCAACATAACTATAGTCGACACAATGATCAGCGGTAGGAAAGGATTGAATCCTGTCGCAATGACTAACACCAGTCCTCGAAAGTAATTGGCCGAGCCGGGAATCGAACCATCATTTCCCTGTTCTCAAGTCCTGCATGCTACCGACTGAGCTTTTGGGCTCGACACCAAAATTCAAAAATACAATGCTAGGCACATGGTTTATTATTTACGTAGCTATTCCACCTTGTGCGTCAGGGGTATGGTGCCTTTCAACGGTATTTCAGTTAGAACTTACTTCAAAACTTCAAAATATCATGAATATCACACCCTGTCAACCAATAGTCTCTCTCTACTAATGGACAAACATCAATAATACCAGTAAGAAATTAATGAAAAAAGAAAAAAAAAAAAACTTTGTCTGCTATTACTACTTCGCGCAGGGAAACAATAGATTCTCACTTTGTCCCGATTCCTACTTTGCACAAGGACAATTCTGGAATTGAACTGTGCCAGGTAAGAATTCTTACTTTGTCCAACAAAATGAGAATTCTTACTTTGCGCAGGACAATTCTGGAATTGTCCCGATTCCTACTTTTCGCAGAACAAAGATACAACAGCATTTATAGTTTGACAAAATAACAGGTTAAAAAAATGGCTGAAAACGAGTATAGATGTATCCTTGAACTTTGAAAAATCATGCTCTGCTGCGTAGAGTATGAAAATTGTTCAAATTAGTGTTGACCCAGACTTATTGGTGCCTGTGTTTGTATTTTTGTTATAGAAAATTGTGCAGAATTTGACCTGGAAAGGGCGATGGACAACTCAAGTGGTTTTGCAGACACTGTGTGGTTCTCGATCAGATTGTTTTTCATCAGTAGTTCAGATGAAGATCAAACTGAACAGAACTGGTTTTTAATTCTATACAAGATGACAAAATTTTAGAGTTGTCCAAATTGAAAGTGATTGTAGATGGCAGAACTTGTCCTCGTTGAAAATAATTGCATCTGCAATGTAAGTGGCTCAAATGAGAGATTTTGTCTTTGACAGGGTAGAAAACATTGTGGGAAAAGCAGAAAATGCTGGTTACCAGCATTTTCTGCTTGTCCCACAATGTTTTTAAAAGCCTTCCATACCAGAGTCATTTAACTTGTGATTTAGTGGTAAAGGGTTAAAAGTTAATACTCTTGGACTAGAAAGGCCCACTTGAGGCAGATTGAAAATGTCATGTGCAAATGCTTTCAATTTGGACTAGTCCAAAATTTTGTTGTTTGGTAAAGAGTCAAGCCACACAGATCTATGCCCGTATTGCTGGATAAATGATGTTTTGACATATTTTGTTAGTATTAAAAAAAGATTTTTTTTTTTTGAGGCAATTAAGTCAACCTCAGCAGGTTTTTTTGTACACGAAGTGCTGTATAGGAGCTGTTGTGATGGCCAGCATTTGTTCTTCTGTTTCAGTTTTGACATCTGTCCATCTATTTACCGTAGTCATTTATATGATTCTCCGCATGTACTGCATGTTGTTTTATATCAAATTGATAGTGTTGCTCCAAGGAAAGGGAGTTGAATGCAGCTGCAAATTGACCAGATCGGCATGCACAATCCGCACAGGCTGAGCTGAATTGGAACTTAGAGCTTTTGGTCAATTTTCTGATGACAAACGAGCATTCTTCCCCATGTGTGATAGTTGAATAATAATTTGCTTGGTATAGTACTGGTTTACATAGATGCCTGAAGCCGCCTTTTGCCAGGGCATGCTGAAATATTTTTTTCTACAGAACCAGCACCATCTGGGAGGTCGATTAGTTTGGTGTGTCTTCCTTAACTCTTTACAAACGATAACACTGTAGACTTTCCCAATTTAAAACTATTTGCAGATGTCAAATTTGATTTTGTTCAAATGGTGTGATTTGCCTGTGGAAGGGTAGAAAACATTGTTGGAAAAGGAGAAAATGCTGGTTACCAGCATTTTCTCCCATTCCCACAATCTTTTCTAAAGCTTTCTTTTTCAGTGTCATAAGGAGTTGATATTGGTTGGTAAAGGGTTTTCTGACTGAAAATGCTTATGTTGTTTATTTAGAACTGTAAGAACTGTTACTGTTTTTTCATATGCACGTCATTTGTAGGTATGTTAGATGAATATAATTATGATGATGATATTAATGAAATTTCACATGAATTATTGTGAAAAACTGACAAGGACCTTGTCTTTATAAAACAGCCCCCAATCCCCTTCCCCCTCCGAAAAGATTGGTAGAAGTTTGATACAGTAAGCTGAATGCCTTATCTGTCAGTTTGCCTGTCTGAGGCAAACACGTTTGTGGATACAAGTTTGTGGATAATTCCTCCTAAGTTGTACTGGTCATTCTGTGTTGAATTTACATTTATATACAAGGAAAATATCCAGTTTATTCCTGTATCACACAATTCTGACTTTTAAGCCTTTGGCTGCTAAACGCGACTCGCTGACCTTTGGCGGACATTGTAGATCAAGATCAGACTGCACAGAATGTGCAGTCTGATCTTTGATCTACACTGTCCGATACGGAGATATCTTTTCCCAAAACATAACTTTTAAACAGCAATTTTTCGGTTATAAGTATCAAATTGAAAATTTAACATTAGTTTTTTTGCAGAATAAGGGTTAATGTTCCTGGGAGATTTTGAAAACAATGTGGGAAAAGGAGAAAATGCTTATTGCAAGCATTTTCTCCTTTTCCCACAACGTTTCCTTTACCAGACAAATAACACCATTTTAGTGGTGATCATTTTGCAAACGAATTAACCCCCTTTTCGCAGAGCATGCATAAAATATATGGCAGCCAGTTGTATTTACATTCATTTGGACTCTACCAAATGACAAAGTATTTGCAGGCGACAAATAAAATTATTCTAAAATTTTGGAATTGGACCTTCAAAGGGTAGAAAACATTGTTCGCAAAGGAGAAAATGCTGGCTACTAGCTACGAAGTGCTCATGGTGAGCTTTTGTGATCGCCTAATGTCCGTCGTGCGTCGTCAGTCGTCCACAATTTCTTTAAAAATCTTCTCCCAAACCACTGGGCCAATCTTGAAGCTTGGCAGGGATGTTCCTTTGGTGAAGCTCTACCTAAGTTGTTCAAGAGATTGAATTCCAGCCATAACTCTGTTTGCCATGGCAACCAAAAGGAAAAAAATAGCAAAATCTTTAAAAATCTTCTTCTCTGAAAGTAGGAGGCGTAGAGCTTTGATACTAGTATTTGGTATGAAGCATCTCCTAGTAGACCTCTACCAATACTGTTCATATGATGGCACTGGGGTCAAAACTGGGTCACAAGTTTGAAACATAGGAACAAAGAAGGAAAACTTTAAAAATCTTCTTCTCTGAAACTAGAAGTTGCTGAGCTTTGATATTTGGTATGTAGTATCTCCTAGTGGACCTCTTCCAAGATTGTTCGTATGATGCCCCTGGGGTCAAAACTGCCCCCCCCCTCCCCCGGGGGTCACAAGTTTGAAACATAGGAACAAAGAAGGAAAACTTTAAAATTCTTCTATGAAACTAGAAGGGGCAGAGCTTTGATATTTATTATGTAGCATCTCCTAGTGGACCTCTACCAAGATTGTTTATATGATGCCCCTGGGGTTAAAACTGGCCCCGCCCCGGGGGTCACAAGTTTGAAACATAGGAACAAGGAGGAAAACTTTAAAAATCTTCTTCTCTGAAACAAGAAGGACTAGAGCTTTGATATTTGGTATGAAGCATCTGCTAGTTGACCTCTACCAAGTTTGTTCACATGATGTCCTTGGGGTACAAACTGGCCCACCCTCGGGGGTCACAAGTTCGAAACATAGGAACAAAGAAGGAAAACTTTAAAAATATTTTTCTCTGAAACTGGAAATCGTAGAGCTTTGATATTTCATTATGTAGCATCTTTTAGTGGACCTCTACCAAATACGATACGATGATCTTTTCGAAAAAGAAGAATTTTCATTGTATGCCTTTACTGCTTAGTACTCAGGTGAGCGATATAGGACCATCATGGTCCTCTTGTTCTTCGTTTCCCCTCAATGATTTCAAAATCATTTCTCGTTTGAATAACTGGGGTATGTTTGGTAAAAGGTAAAAATATGGATGCTTTTATAACTTTCAAGAGGACAGAATGCCGTGTACAAGTATCTTCTTTGCTCTAAATGTTTTCGCCAAGCCCAGGTAGCTCTGTCGGTAACGTGCAGGACTTGAGAACAGAGGGTCGTGGGTTCGATCGTCCATTTTTTTTTCGAAGGATTGATGAAAGCCATTGCGACAGTATTCATTCCTTTCCAACCGCTGACCATTGTGTCGACGATGGTTACGAGGCTGATGGTCTACCTCACAACCACGGACACCACTAGATAATCGGAGTGCACCACGCGAAAAGGGTCATTCGGACATTTGCGTAAAGTGTCGTCTCTGATCAGTGTGTGCAGTCCGCACAGGCTAATCCGAAACGACACTTTCCGATTTTAAGTGATTTTCTGTTTTACGCAAGTCTACTGTAGCACAAGATCTAATGTAGTCGTAAAGTGCCGTCTCGGATTAGCCTGCGCGAACTGCGCAGGCTAATCCGAGACGACACTTTACGCAAATGTCCGAATGCACCTTCTCGCGTGTTGCACTCCATATGTGGGAAAGCTGCCAGTGGTTTAAGAAGGAAAATCACGGTGCGGCGTACTGGTAAAAGAGACTGTAGGGAAGCATGGATAGGTGCACTGGCCGCCGCGATGCAGTGCTCTCAATAACGGCCCATTTCAGGAATTTTTTGTAATTCCATGTCCAAATTTTAGGACTTTTTTTTTTTATAAAATCAGGATTTTTTTTTTCACCACTTCGGTCAATGTGGTCATAGGCTTAGATTTATTTTGATATGTCGCGGAATGTCCAATCGTAATTTCAAACCCTATGTTGTGATTACTCTAAGTATCCAGTCTAAGTGAAATTTTGGCCGTTAAAAAAGAAGTTTTTTTGAAAGGTCCATGATTATGGAATGACTTGCTTGGTAGGCAAGCATGCATTTCGAAGATTCATCATGCCCCGTTTTGCTATGGCGTAGTTAATTTATATTTGTTGCCAAAAAAGATCAGAAATTTGTGACCCCTCACGCAAAAAGGGACCATCTTAGAATTCTGTACATCAATTAGATGAAAACAGATTAACAGATCAAGGTTAGTGCTGGTAAATTTATGCTGATAATTAAAAAATAATTCTACAACAAGTAGAATGACCACTTTTCATACAGAAAATATCATTAAAGCGAAAAGTGTCAACTCTGGTCAGCCTGTGCAATTCGCGCGGTCTGACCAGGGTTGACACTTTTCGCAGTTCCCAGAAGGTCCCTTTTTGCGTGATGGGTCACAGAATTGAATAGATGACAGCATACTGTGTCATATTTGTATAGTTGATTGTGTTCAGAACCTTTGTCACAATTCATCTTTGTTAGTCACAATAAAGTGTTGACATATAATAATATACGCGCCGGGCTCTGGCAAAAGGGGGCTTATTGCATCTTTGTAATTGATAATACTAGCCAGAGTCATCTGTAAGAGCCAACTTTTTAAATAAACTGCGAAATCACGAGGTAGACTGATGCTTTGACAAACAGAAAAAATGACCAATAGCGAAATGTTTCGGCCCAGGTCAGCCTGCGCGAACTGTGCAGGCTGACCTGGTTGGATACTTTTCGCAGATGCATTAAGCCCCCTTTTCACAGAGCACTGCTCAAATTTTATGAGCTGGGTTCTGGGAATAAGGGGGCTTAGTGCCACTCCGTGATGCATTTGCATGTCATCGCGTAATTATGTATCCAAAAAGTCAACTGTTTTCGAATAACCGGCTTAATCATGCAGTAGAGTGGTCCGTTGGCAGCCGGAAAATATAAAAAAAAAAAGTTTCGACACAGATCAGCTTGTGCTGACTGCACAGGCTGTCCTCAGCCTATGCTGTTTGCAACTGTAACAGGCCCCCTCTTTACGGACTATAGCTCACATATTTTGACGTCTTTGCTAAAAAAAAAAATCTTTTGATCGAAGTATTGGATGATACAGCAGTTCTGTTTGTTTTGCCTGCTTGTGTTTGAATTCGTCAGCGATTCTGTAACACCAATATTTTTTATGGATAGTGAAAATTTGGGAATTGTTTTTGAGTTACAGTTATGCTCGCTTTCAATAAGGGATGTTTTACATGACTGAATATTGGCAATCTGTGACATTCCAAAATTGTTATCCCCGGGTACAGCTTAATTTCAATTTGTCGAATATGCCGTGATTCAAATTTAGTGATTACTGGAATAATAATGATGATAATAATAATAATAATATTATTATTATTATTATCATTATTTTTGTTGTTGTTGTTAAAAATAAATTGTTTACTGTGAAGTATTGGTCGATGGGAACGGACCTGCCCGTAGAAAAGCTTAGAATCAGTTCTAAATTCTCAATTCTTGCAGTCAGAGAAACAGTACTCGTATGTAAAGATTAATGATTATGAAAATTAAGTGTCAATTCTTGAGTTTTTGGGTGGACGACAACATTTTAGCCTTGTCCGAATTGAAAACATTTGCAGTCGTCAATATTTCGATGCGGCTCAAATGGCGCAATTTTTCCTAGTAGAAAACATTGTGGGAAAAGAAGAAAATGCTGGTTACCAGCATTTTCTTCTTTTCCCTCAATGTTTTCAAACGGCTTCTTTCCCAGGATCGCTGGAAGTGGGGATTGTGTGGTTAAGGGTTAAGCTTGTGTTTATAGAATTCTTTCTACCCAGAAAATACTATTGTAGGCCTAAGATGCTGAAAATAATTTAAAGTTTGATACAGTGAATTCCGGTACAGATTTTCCGATACAAAGATGTTAGGAATAGGGCACCCGTTCATCGCATCCCCTCATCAGGTTATCGCAAGTCCCGGAAGGTTAAACCCTCTTCCCGGATCTCCCCGGAATCTACAAGTCATTCGACACAGAACCACCGACTTCGAGGTCTGGGGAGTAGTAAAAGAGCACCCAAGGATGGCCATGACCTTTCTGTCTGCGGTGACCTCACCCGCTAGCGACACTGAAGGTCGCAGGTCCGAGTTAAATTCACCCTCAGATACAAGTACTGTAAAATCCCGGATTCCAAATTTAGGACCAACGAGACAAGAGTCTAAACGATATTTGAAGAGGAAAAAGCGCGAAAAATCTTTCAGGTAATTTTGATTTTTTTTTGGTTTTTAATTAACTAGGTTTTCAACAGTACTCCGGTTAAAATATGGCGATCTGGCCTCTTATTCCAGGTATAAATGCATTTCTGTCATTTCTTTACTATTGACTTGACGCTTCAACACACGAGCAATCTATAGACTTGTCAAAATTAAAAGCATTTGTAGATAGCCTCATATGATAGGCTTTGATCAGGTAGAAACAAATATTTTGGGAAAAGGAGAAAATTCTTGTAAATACAGGCATTCTCCTTTTCGATCAATGTTTTCAAAAAGACCTCTTCCTTACATGGTCATTATGATTTTGGCATTGTAGGATGAGTGGTTAAACTATGAGCCAAAGGACAAAAAAAAAAACCAGACCATTTTACTGATTTTAACATGTAAAGAAATAAAAGATAAGTATTGTTTTAAGTATATCGGTTTACTTAAAAAACCTCGTAACTACAGCTTGAAACAAGCCTTAGTAACAAGGTTTTTGAAGTAAACCGACGATATTTGGACTAAACAATTGATAGATATGAATCTTGCTCTATGAAAAGGGGGTTTGCTGCGTCTGCAAAAACGTATCGAGCCATGTCAGCCTGCGGAGTCCGCGCAACCTGACATCGGTCGAAACCTTTTTTTGTTGTTGTTGTTCCCTACTTTTGACGCCCCTGAGAAAGAAGCCTTCAGAAAACATTGTGGGAAAAGGAGAAAATGCTGGTAATCAGCATTTTCTCCCTTTCCCACAATGTTTTCTACCCTTCACAAAACAAATTTCAAATTTTCAGTTACTTTTATTTTGTCATCTGCAAATGGTTTCGATTTGGACAAACCTTAAATTTTGTCGTCTGGTAATGAGTTAAAGACAAGTCTACATCATTATTCGGTCTGCTGGATTTTTATGGATCCGTCATCATGTGACAACCCACTTGGTATAATGCTTTCCGGTAGGATAGCGAGAAATATTGGTGAAAATATTTTTATATATTCCACGGGTACGAGCAGTGAAAATACCGATTCTTATATTCTAGTTGCCAAGGTAAAATGCACGTGACTCACAACCAGATGGAAATGTGACGTCATTTACTTCACACTTCTCGGGCTTGACGTAATATTGTAAGTCGTTGCTGTGCGGAGCGGATTCGCCATGGGGAATAACTGAAAAGAACTATACTGGATTTTGATAAAGCTCCTCCCAGAAAGGGTTAAAAGCATGAAATGAATATAATACTTGTTTGTTTTTTTCGGTGAAAGATCGAAATTTATTTTATCTCGTGAAGACCATCTCGTGAAAATATTACTGATGATGTTCACTCGATAAAATAGATTTCGATCTTTCATCGAAAAAAAAAATATCCTCCATTGGTATAACGCATCATGGAAAGCAATAACTCTTTCCCAAACGGCAAAATTTTGGACCAGTCCAAATTGAAAGCATTTGCAGACGACAAAATAAATGTGAATCAAAAATCGAAATTTGATTTGGAAAGGGTAGAAAACAATGTGGGAAAAGGAGAAAATGCTGGTTACCAGCATTTTCTCCTTTTCCAACAATGTTTTCAAGGGCTTTTCTTTCTCAGGGTCCTCTAAAGTAGTGATTGTGTAATAAAGAGTTAAACCTTCTTTTCAAAGGACAAAGCTCACATGCGAATTTCGGGTGAATAATCTATAGTCTAGTAAAAGCAAGGTTTTTTTTTTCGGAATTTGTATTTAATTTTACCTCCCCCACCCCATTTTTTAAAATCTTTTTTTCCCATTCACGAGAGGCTACAGGATCCTTTAATCCTTTTTCTAATAAATAGGTGAAAAGGTTACTTTTAAGCTGATAGTTTTAGTAGTCGAATTTCGCTATATCAAAGGTAATTGTTTGAGGAAAATACGTCCTTATCGGACTGTGAAGGTCATATATACTTCTGTGCAGTCTGATCTTGATCTACATAGTCTGTAAAAGGTCCGTGAGTCGCGATTAGCAGCCTTAGGGTTATTGAAGTGAATAGAAACAAACCTTCAAACAAAGCTTCAAACATGACGTCCGAAGAAGACATTATGGTAAATAATTACATGTTTTTTTTTATGATATGGAATTTAAGCGTCATAAGTCAACTGCCAATCACTTGACATTCCCACAATGCTTTTTTTAAAATTTTTGGCGGGAAATATCTTATGAGGCTACGTAGCCTTTTAAGGGAACACTATTTACCTTTTTTTCTATAATTTTTATGATTCATAATTATTGATGGTTTGTATTATTTTTTTCATATAAATTTGTTTAATATATATATTCTTTAATTTGATTAGATGTAAAAAATCTAAATACCCACCTTTAATCTGGAACCCCGCCATGAGGGACCGACATTTTTTTTTTCTATGATTCGTCCCTCAAAGTCATCGACCAGTGGGCATAGTCCTGGCAGGATTACAAACGAATTGCTTTAAGTCGCAAATCTCCTTTGGCATTTTATTGACTAGACGTGACCTTTCTTATTATTGTCATTGAGTAGAAAGGTCATTGGTTTAACCCATTGCTGTGCATGTTTATCTTAACCCTTAGTCTGCTCAGCGTGATTCACTGACCTTTTTTTCGGACAGTGTAAATTAAAGATCAGTCTGTACAGAACGTGCAGTCTGATCTTTAATCTACACTGTCCGATAGCAATTTATCTTCTGCTCTGTCGGCAGTGTACAGGACTTGGGAACAAGGGCTCGCAGATTCGATCCAAGCTCTGCCAATTTCTTTCCGAGGATTGATGATAGTCATTGCGACGGGATTCATTCCACTCTCACTACTGACCGTTGTTTCGACGATGTTTATGTGGGAAAGCATGGAAAGGTGCACTTGCTGCCGCGATGTAACGGAAATAATATTGAAAATTGCGTTAAACACCATACAATCAATCAATTAATTTTTTTCTTTTGGAGAAAAACATTTTCATCGGACAATGTAAATCCAAGATCAGACTGCACGTTCTGTGCAGTGTGATCTGGGTCTACATTGTCCGCAAAAGGTCATTGAGTTGAGCTTACCAGCTTAGGTGTTCATATGTTTATGTCGGTATGGTAGTGGGTAATGGGTGTTTATTGTTCTTTATGGCATATACTTTGGTTGGGGGCCTACTTGAATTTTATAGGCCGAAAATAATGTCGTCTTTAATTTAGTTCAATTCATGAAATAATGTAGAGTTCAATTCATGAAATAATATAGTACCTTATTTCTTGAAACTTGCATTCCAACCTGGACCGTTAACCTTGTACCATACTATCCTGCGTTTTAAAAATCTGGGGAAAACTTTAGAAAACATTGTGGGAAAAGGAGACAATGCTAGTTAGAAGCATTTTCTCCTTTTCCCGCAATGTTTTCTACCCCGTCAAGGATTAAAGTCATCATATGGGCCACATTTAAATTAGTCGGCTGCAAGTACTTTCAATTTGGACACGTGTTAAAAAAAATGTTTTTTTGTAAAGAGTTAACTCATTCAGAGCCGAATGAGTCACGCTCTGTGAAAAAGGGGCTTAATGCATCGACTCAGATCAGCCTGCGCAGTCCAGACAGGTTTGTTTGGTCAAGGATTAACCCTTTCCCAAACAAGCCCTGGTTTTTACGTGTCTGCAGTATAAGTCTTTTGAAAACACTGTGGGAAAAGGAGAAATTGCTCGTAACGAGCAATTTCTCCTTTTCCCACAGTGTTTTCTACCCTTAAGGAGATTTTTGTACCATTTTCAACAAATTTAAAATTGTTGTCTGCAAAATCTTTCAGTTTAGAAGAGCCTAAAATTTGGTGTTTGGGAGAGGGTTAATGCATCAACTCAGGTCAGCCTGCGCAGTCCAGACAGGGTTGTTTGTTAAAGGATTAAGACAATTCAGATTGGTTATTCACTAACATTTCCCTCCCCCCTTTATTTCATTGATCAAAAAAGCTAAACGTGATGAATTCCTTACACGGTCTAATCAACCCCTGTGGACTGCGCCGGCTGAGATGGGTCGATAGTTTTTGCAGATGCATTAAGCCCCCTTTTCACAGAACATGGCGCAATTATACATTTTTGAATTGGATTTAATGAAGAAAGACGTGATTTTTTCCTTGCATGACAAAACATAAGTACAAATGTTTCGTTCGGTCAAGGAAATTAATTCATTATAATAATGATTTGGACTAATCCTATCATAGAATTTATTGAATATTAACCCTTTACCAAACAATAAAATTTAACGTCTGTCCAAATCGAAAGCATGTACAGACGACAAAATCAATGTGACCCAAATACTGAAATTTATTTTTTGGATGGGTACACAACATTGCGGGAAAAGGAGAAAATGCTGGTTACCGGCATTTTCTCCTTTTCCTACAATGTTTTCAAGAGGTTTCCTTCTTAAGGACGTTATAAGTCAGATTGTATGATGAAGGATTAACCCTTCTAGAAGTAAGAAAGATTCACGTTGGTTTTGCGGATTGTGTAGGTCAAGATCAGACTGCAGAGGACGTGCAGTTTATTCTTGGATCCTCACTGGCAGCTAATTTCTAGCAAATTCTGGCCAAAATAGCTCTAAAAATTGCAATATTTCTATTATTTTTCCTACTTAGAAAGGTCTATTTCTAAAATTCAGCTTTCGACGGGAGTTACCCTTTACCAAAATGCAAAATTCTGGTCTTGTCCAAACTGAAGGGATTTGCCAACTGACAAACTAAATGTGACACAAAATACTTTTTGACTTTTTTTTTTGGAGGGGGGCGGGGAGAAGATAAAACATTGTGCGGAAAGGAGAAATAGCTGGTTACCAGCATTTTCTTCTTTTCTAACATTATTTTCCAAAACTCTTTAACTCTTTTCTCAGGGATGTTCACCTTTAACCTTCTACATAAATTGACTGAAGCTCTTAAACCGATAGGTTCCACCCAAATGTTGCTATTTTTAAGTTATTATTTTTTGTAAATTAATATCTTCGCATCGGACAGTGTAGATTCAAGATCAGACTGCACGTTTATGATCTACACTGTCCACAAAAGGTTAGTGTGTCACACTTAGAAGGTTAATGGTTAAAACTTTGAATTCAGTGTGATAAAGGGATAAATTATTGAAATGAACAATAGGTCATAGTGCACTGGGCTGTAATGCTATATGCGGGTGGTTTTAACAGATACTAGTAATTGAAGTCTGTTCGTCGTTTTTCATGTTTGGATTCTTGTGTTTTGAAATATTTGGAATAATTGGATAATCATTCAGAAATCCGGTTAGTATTTATTTGTGACCCATCACGCCAAATGGGACCATCATGGAGTTCTGTGCATCAATTTAATAATAAGAACAGATCAACGATAGTGCAGGTCAGTTTAAGTTGCTGATTCAAAAATGATTGTATAACAAGGTACAATTACCGCTTTTTCATGCAGAAAAAAATGTCATTATTAAGGCGAAAAGTGTCCACCCTGGTAGGCCTGCGCAATTCGCGCAGTCTGACTGGGGTTGACACTTTTCGCAGTTCCCAGAAGGTCCCCTTTTTGCGTGATGGGTCACATTTTCTTTTTTCAATCTCATGTGTGTTTTGTTTTTGGTTTTTATAGTTATTTTTGTATTAATCAAAGATGTGCTATCCTGACAAAAGGGGGTTTAATGCATTTCTGTGATATATTATACCAGGCAAGTCATCACATAATTATGGATCCATAAAATCTATCTCTAGTCTAACAATCAATTGAATCATTAGGTAGATTGGTCCTTGGAAATGCAGAAAATTTTTCCTTATAGCAAAAAGTTTCGACTCATGTCAGCCTGCGCGGACTGCGCAGGCTGACATGGGTTGATACTTTTTGCACGTGCGTTAACACCCCCACCCCCTCGTTACAGAGCATGGCGCAGATATCGCATGGCGGCTTCTTGAATGACTTTACATGAATAATTATACTTTAGAGTGTCTGTATTTTGAGTAAACTTTTTGGATAATTTGGATAAAGATGTTAATCAGACATATTTGGTGATTGACAGCAGAAAAAACATCACGAAGACATAAAGCTATTGAAGATGACGATGACGGGACGAGAGAGAGAGAGAGAGAGAGAGAGAGAGAGGGAGAGAGAGAGTGAGAGAGATGGGGGACGGAGACATATATTGTGTGAGTGTTTCGTAACATTACGTCTAGGCATATCTATTTATATGTTTTATGTCAATACAATACTACAAGCAAATGAACATTTTCGTAACTCTCGTCCTCCAGAAGACCACTTTCGGAACCATTGTGGTAGACGGAAAAAAATGCCCGTAATGAGCACTTTGTCTTCTTTCCTGTTTCATTGCCACACTCATTCATATAATATCAAACCCTACGTACAATTTACATATTTTTTAAAAATTTATTTGCCTGTCTGCCTGGTTTTGTTCAAGAGATAATGGTACCCGAGAGAAAAGTACCAAAATAAACTCGAAAGCACTTAAACTACTTGAACCTTTGGGTAGAAAATCAATGAAGAAAGATCTTATCAATCAGGAATAGACAGCAAAAATATTTCAGATATTTCAATTTTAACCTGCTTTGGCCATAATACTTTAGAAGGAAGGGGACAGTGTGGATCAAGATCAGACTGCACATTGCGTGCAGTCTGATCTTGATATACAGTGTCCACAAAAACAACTTGAGATATGCCAAGCGCTCAACGGATAAAACTGGTTAACAAGCTTGTTTCGAACTAGTGGCTTATTCCTTGATCTGTATTACTATATCACGGTAGTTTTACAAAACAGTTAGGTACACTTAGCTTATCCTCTATTTAAAATAAGAGGCTAGGGCGTTGGAACTGTTACCAACAAATCCTATGTTTCGATTCCAGAGTGCTCCGTTGGTCACGTGACGTGTGCATGTCTTTGGCAAGGTGAAGAATTTCAGCTCAGCCTGCTGCTGGTTGAAACTCAGTTCCCCCAAAGGGATCTATACCATTCCTGGGTCCTTATTTACTAACCGTTCTAAAGAACATTCTTAGTCTCATTTTTCAGAATTTCGTCAGTGTAATAGTCACCGAACTCCTGATTGCCTATAACAATTTGATTTAGCCAATAAGTAATTCTGTTACTTTTACAGTCAGTAAATCTTGAAGAATAAGACAAAGAATGTTATTTAAGAATGGTTGGTGAATACGAACACTGCTGGGGTCTTTCTAAAAAAGATGCGCACCGAGATCAGTCTACATTTTCGTGCAGTTCGACCTCAATCTCAAACCTGTAATTCAAAATATTTGGGCCATAGGGCTAAATGCATCCGAAAAATAGCATCGACCTTGGTCAACCTGCGCAGTTCGTGCAGGCTGACCTGGAACGAAACTTTTTGCTATTGGTCAATTTTCGGCTGTTCAAAGGACCAGTGTACCGCATAATTCAGGCGGTATTTTAATGGATCAATAATAGTGACGATCTGTTTGGTGCCATGCGCCACGGAGATGCATTAAGCTCTCTTTTGCCAGGCGTTGCGCATAATTGGCCTGCAACACGCGAAAAGCGGCATTCGGACATTTGCGTACAGTGTCGTCTCGGATCAGGCTACGCAGTTTGCGCAGGCCAGTCCGAAAGGACACTTTCCCTTTCTATGTAATTTTCTGTTTTTCGCAAGTCTACTGAAGCACAAAATCTAATTTAGTCGTAAAGTGCCGTCTCGGATTAGCCTGCGCGGACTGCGCAGGCTGATCCGAGACGACACTTTGCGCAAATGTCCTAATGCCCCTTTTCATGTGTTGCGAGCCTTATATGGCATGCAACAAACGGAAAGGGGCATTCCGACTTTTTCGTAATGAATCGTCTCGTATCAGCCTACGCAGTCCGTGCAGGCTGATCCGAGACTATACTTTACGCAAATGGCCGAATGTCCATTTTCGGGTATTGCAGGCAATATATTTTTTGAAGTTTAGCCGTATCTAGTCTGAGTCAATATGTAGACTCCATTATTTGTTTAAAAAACAGTTGGGTAAGATTAAAAGGTTTGGTTTTTACTGTTTATAAACTTGCATTGTTGACAGAGAGGATAAGACTTAGAAGGTTGCCCAAATATGATTAATTTTTTTTATGTCTCTCAAAACATCCTCGACATTATCGATGAACATTTTACCCTGAACCCTTTATCAAATGACAAAATTTTAGACTGGTGAAAAGCGAAAGTGAAAGTGAAAGCGTTTGAAGACGACAAAATGAATGTGATTAAAGAATTGAAATTTGTTGAATAAGGGAAGAAAACATTGTGGGAAAAGGAGGAAATGCTGGTTACCAGCATTTTCTCCTTTTCCAACAATGTTTTCAAAAGACTTCTTTCACAGGGGTGTTAAAGGTCGGGATGGTGTGGTAAAGGGTTAACTCTCTACTTTTCTTTGACAACCGACTTAATCATGAGGTAGACTGGCCCTTTGACATACAGAAAATTGACCAATAGCGAAATGTTTCGGCCCAGGTCAGCCTGCGCACTCTGCGCAGGCTGACCTGGGCCGATACTTTTCGCAGATGCATTTAGCCCCCCCCCCCTTTCAGAGAGCATGGTTCTTGTACATTGATCTATTTCAGGGCCAAAAATTTGGAAATTGTAATATCTGTGGTTTTATTATTAGCTAAAATTTTTCGTTAATTTGCTTAACAATTTTATTACTTTCAGTCCCATGCTTAAGCGAAAACATTGGACTTTTGCGGACATCTTTAGACTAGTTAAAGATCGCGGTCCGTATTCACAAACCATTCTTAAGAACATTCTTAGTCTTATTTTTCCGAATTTCGTCAGTGTGAAAGTAACAGAACTTCTGATTGGCTAAACCATATGAAAAGTTCTGTTACTTTCACTGTCAGAAAATCTTGAAGAATAAGACACAGAATACGGACTATGATTGCACAGATTAAAAAAGAATCTCTCTGAGTCTCAAGTGAGATTGTACATTGAACTTCGAAAGTGTTGGAGTATTCGATTTCATATTTTTGGCGCATTTGAAATGACAGATATTTTTTTCAAACTGAGTAATTTGCCGGAAGTGAACAAATAGTTGTATGCAGACGGTGATGGATTGGTGAAGCGTTTACGGGCATACTTATCAGTGCAATACGACAATGAAAGAAAAAAAAAAAGAACACTCCGAAGCTGTGGCGAGAATCCCCAATCTCGACAACCAATACCAAAACAAAATATGTTCTGATTGATCTTCAAGTAGTTTTATGATCAAAATAGCTTGAGGGTACAAGTTCACAATCTCTAGATAACATGGGCTTATTTGTAAAACATCATGTTATATCAGACATAGTGCGATGGTTCACGAATCATTTGTCTTTATTTGGCTGTAAAATTAATATTAATACAAAAAAGCGATGAACACTGAAAAACTTATTCGTAAAATATCTAACAATATCAGACGAAGTGCAACTGTTTAGGATAATATTTTTTGTTACCAACAATTGGGATTTGCCCAAATTGAAAGCATTTGCCGCCAACAAATAAATAGGATTCGCTCATTAAGAGTTATTTTTTTGAAAGGTAGAAAAGATTGTGAGGGGGGGGGGGGGGGAAGAAAATGCTCGTGCTAGTTACCAACAATTCTCTCCTTTTCCCATTACATTCTTAAAAAAGTTTTTTTCTCAAGTTGTAAAAAGTGGAGTTGTATTGTAAAGGGTTTATTCTTTACCAGATCGCAAACCTTTAGACAAAGCCTTGTTAGAAAAAAAAGACGATAAATGCGGCTCCAGTAATAGGATTTAAGGTTGAAAACATTAATTGTTACCAGCATTTTCTTCTTTTCCAACATTGTTTCAAGTCTTTTACTCTCAATGTAGTTAAAACTCGGTTACCGGCATTTTTTTCCCCTTTTTTTTCAACAATATCTTCAAAACTCCTTACACTGACAGCAATTATAGCACGTGGCCACATGAAGAAAGGCCAACCTTTTACCAAACAATCCCTGGTTTTTACGACCCTGAGATAGAAGTCTTTTGAAAACATTGTGGGAAAAGGAGAAAATGCTGGTACCCAGCATTTCCTTCTTTTTTATACGCCCGAAGGGTCGTATTATGTTATACCCCCGGTCGTCCGTCCGTCCGTCCGTCCGTCTGTCTGTCTGTCCGTCCGTCCGTCCGTTAGCAATTTCTTGTGTGTGCAACTCCTCCTACAGTTTTCATCGGAATTATTTGAAACTTGCCACAATGAATCTCCATGATGTCTAGTTGTGCACCTGGGTCTTAGAATTTTGATCGCTGTTTGCGTTCCAAAATTATCTGCCCTTGATTTCTGAAATAACCAACTTTTCACTTTGAATTTTTGTTCAGGCCATAACTTCCATACCATAAAAGGTATCAAATTGAAACTACATACACTGATAGAACACATTATGGAGAAGTGCAGTGCACATGAAACATAACTCTGCCACTTTTATTTTTTGAGTTATTGCCCTTTGTTAATTTTCAGTTTGGAGTTTTGTCCAGGCCATAACTTCCAAACTATAAAAGCTAATAACTTGCAACTTCATACACTGATAGAACACATTATGGAGAAGTGCAGTGCACATGAACTATAACTCTGCCACCGTTATTTTTTGAGTTACAACCCTTTGTTAATTTTCAGTTTGAATTTTTGTCCAGGCCATAAAATCTAAACTATAAAAGCTATTAATTTGGAACTTCATACACTGATAGAACACATTGTGGAAAAGTGCATCGCACATGAACCGTAACTGTGCCACTTTTATTTTTTGAGTTATTGCCCTTTGTTAATTTTCAGTTTGAATTTTTGTCCAGGCCATAACTTCCAAACTGTAAAAGCTAATAACTTGCAACTTCATACACTGATAGAACTTATTATGGAGAAGTGCAGTGCACATGAATCATAACTCTGCGACCTTTATTCTTTTAGTTATTGCCCTTTGTTAGTTTTCAGTTTGAATTTTTGTCCAGGCCATAACTCCCAAACTTTAAAACCTATCATCTTGAAACTTCAAAGACTAATAGAACATATTATGAAGAAGTGCACTGCATAAGAACCATAACTCTGCCATCCTTCTTTTTTAGTTATTGTCCTTTGTTAGTTTTTTCTTTGAATTTTCGTCAGGGCCATAATTTCTAAAATATAAAAGCTATGATCTTGAACCTTTCAAGACTGATAGAACACCTTGTGGAGAACAGCAATTCACAAAATTTGTAACTGTGCCACCCTTCTTTTTTTAGCTATTGCCCTTTAATATTTTTCACATATCATGGAGATTAACTACTCTTAATTCATGGCCCTTCCGTCATTTCAACTCATTTCACTAACAAGCCCCTTCGGGCGTATATGCGCCGCTTTGCGAAGCTCTTGTCCCATAATGTTTTCTACCCTGCTGGAAACAAATTTCAATTTTTCAGTAACTCAAGTCTTGTCATCTGCAAATGCCTTCAGTTTGGACAAGTGTAAATTTTTTCGTTTTGGTAAAGAGTTAAGGAAGGGGGGATGAGAAGTTTGGAACATTGATAACGAGAATGATGACGAGCTCAATGCATCTTCGTGTGTGATACAGTATACCAAGCATGCTATGACATGAATGTGAACCAATAAGATCGATCCATTTGTGACCGATCACGCAAAAAGGGACCTTCTGGTAACTGCGAAAAATGTCAACCTGGCCAGACTGCGCGAATTGCGCAGTCTGGCCAGGGTTGACACTTTTCGCTATAACGACATTTTCTGTATGAAAAGTGCATGGTCTTTGTACCTTGTTATACAATCATTTTTTAATTATCAACTTAACTCTTTACCCCATTAGGCATGTCCATGGTATCTCTAATTGACCCTAAATAACAGCAAGGATGAAGCCGTTTCTTATGTGTATATGACACCTTTTGAGAGCATAGAAAACATTGTGACAAAAGGTGAAATTGCTCGTCATGAGCAATTTCACCTTTTGCCACAATGTTTTCGAAAGGCTCCTACAAGTAATGCGCAGAAATGAGTATCTATGGGGTAAAAGATTAAATTGACCGGCGCTATCGTTGATCTGTTTTTATCTAATTGATGCACAAAATTTTCCGGAGTGTCCCCATTTTGCGTGATGGGTCACATTTATTCTAACAATCGACCAGATCTGGGAGTACAATGGTCCTTGGTCATGGAGAAAATTCACAAAAAGCAACATGTATCGACACATGTCAGCCTGCAGAAGCATTAAAACTCCTTTTCAAAGACCATGGCTCATATATAAAAGACAAAACGTTGAATGGGTGAAATTACAACAACGGTACATTAGAAGTTTGGGGTTAGCGGATTGTTAAAGAATACAGCTATTCAGTTCATTTGTTTTGTATAGACAATGGTCTTCTCTAAAAGATCTACACAATTAACACTGTCTGATAAAGGCAATGAACATTTTTAGAAAGGAATCTTTCTTTTCAAGGTTTGGTCATTTGTCATAATAACTATTGGACTATATCCCTTATTGCTGAACGTGCAAAACTTTTTAATATGGAACGTACTATTAAAATGAAACGTTCTTTACGTATTATCTTACAGGATTTTCATTTTGTGCAGTGAAAGGAAAGAATAGTGATGATGAAATATTCAAAGATGTTTTTTTAATCTGAAATAATATGATTTCTAAATGTAATTACTGTTTATATGGTTTCTAACTTTTAGTGGCAAAATTACTGGCCATGAAAAATTTAAGATATGCTTGAATTTATTTTCTTAAAAATGTCTGACGGTTGAAGTTCGAGCTTTTGGAAAAAAAGTTTTTCAAATAAGAAATGGAGCATGTGGTGATTTTATTTACGTATTTATTTTGTTTTTCATGACGAGAGGCTGAAAATGGTGTAAGGGATGGGGGTTTCAACTTTATTTACACTGTTGGTAAAGTTTTCTAAATTTTCAGGTATCCCTCTGTCTGAAAATGTTAATTTTTTAGCACAAGGCTTGTCTTTTATTTTTCTAGTGAACCCGCAGACTAAACTGTTGTAAATACAGGGCCCAGTTAGCAGCGCAAGTACAAGCCGGAAATCTTTTGTACTCTCTACAAAGGAGAACGTCGTGAAAATAAGAAGTTTACTCGAATTTATACCTAAACAAATTCTGTTTTTTTCTTCAATCCTTCTGAACAAATGTTACAGAAACACAAAAACGCTTAATTCGCCCTACCTGTCAATGGAAATCGAATATGTGTTTAATGTGAAAAACAGTGCAGAAATGGCCCAAACTCGGAACAGTCTTGGTAAATTTTGAATAAATGGTTCGAAATCCGGACGAAATCGACACAATTCTATAAATAGCACCAATCAAAATGATCAAAGTATTCTAATTACTAATGAAGTTGAAGAAACCCAGCTTTGACCATTCGGTACTCAAAATTCGGGAATGCTACCTTATAAAGTTGTCTACCTTTCCAAAAGTAATTTTCGGTTTTTGTGTGGCATGTGTCTTCTGCAAATACTTTGAGTTTGTACCAGTCTAAGATTTACCCTGCCAGGAAAAAAATCTTGCCCAGACTGATAGCATATTTCAACAACAAATGGTCTGTGGATCGAATGATGGATTTTTGCATGTAAAAGAGTGGGAAAGACTGTGGGAAGAGGGCGAAAATCCTGGTTACCAGTATTTGTCTTTTTTCCTCTATACTTTCAAAATTCTTCTTTCTCAATGGCATTGCGTTAAATGACGGGATTGATCGGTATACCTGTTTTAAAGATACATCCGTACGACCAGAGAGAAAGAAAACGCAGTTAAGTCTTGATAGCCAGTAGTATGGTTCAGAATATGGCAGCTATGTAAACATAGATAAATTACAGGCATATATATTAGAGATAAATATATATACCGGAAATCTTTGGTCAAAAACTGGAAACGTCACAACAGCGATTTCTGTGATGGTCTCCAAAAAATAAAATGCAATGTCTATGGGCCGTAATCTATGCAAACTTGCAACTGTTAGGGCAACATTTGACATGAAGGTACAAGAATGGTTATACTTTTGATAAAAAAAATAAAGTTAAAATGGGTTAAAAACTGGCTGCAAACGCGTCTATAGGTATCTTTAAACATTTAAAGGATTTACAAGCTATAATAATAATAATAATAAATTCTTTATTTTCAGAAGGTAAATCATTAATATTACACATCAATGTAAAAATGATACATTAATTACGGCAATATTATTTCCAATGATGCCTTCTTTAACAATATTCATATAATTAATCAGTATAAAACAAATAATGTAATTACATGTAATAAAAGTTATACCTCAAAGACAGACAAAAACGGAAGTGGGTATCTGCAATCTGTTCGAACATCTATAGATATTTTTGCTTCAAACTTTAGCAATTTTCAAAAAGAAATGATTTGAATTTACTTTTGAATGTGTTGATATTTTGAGAGTTTCTAATTTCTGTCGGTATTCCATTCCATATTTCCATACCGGAATAGCTAAAAGTCTTTTTGAGATAGTTTGTATTGGGTTTATTATGTGAAATATCCCTTTTAGCTATTATAATGCCCAATAAGCTACATGTATGTACAGCTGTGAGAGTCATAGAAGTGGCTCGGTATCAAGGAACTTTTCAAATTTATGAGCGGACTTGCATCCTTTACCACACAATCGGATACTTTTGAAACCATCGTGGGAAAAGGAGAAAATGCTGGTAATCAGCATTTTCTCCTTTTCCCACAATGTTTTCAATCCTTCCAAAGACAAATTTCAATTGTGAGTCACATTAATCTTGTCTTCGAATGCTTTTCAATTTGGGCAAGTTAGAAATGTTGTGATTTAGTAGAGAGAAGATCCTTCATCTGATAAATAAATGAAATGAAATTTTCAAGCCGATAGTAAATCAAAGTACTGATAGTACTGAAGGCCAGGAAATTGAGGATACGAAACAACACAAGAGGTCAATTTTACTTAATACAAACAGGTAGACGGACAGGGATACAAGCGGATTCCACTAAGCCCCTTGAATTCTTGGTTTTAACAGGAAATTTTGATCTGATACTAAAAAGCACCAGCCAGAAACTAATTAAGCCAGAGCTAGGCATGTGCTCACAGTTATGGGGTGCTTGATAATGGCTTAGAATACTTAGTAATTTGTCTAGCTTGTAAACAATCCCAAGTCAAAATTGAACTATTCAATCGGTGCAATACCAACTTTGGTTATATAAATTTTCTGAGACATGTGATGTCTTGTAGTCCTGAATGACGTTATTTTTTACATTTATGACGCAAGGACATATTTATTTTTATTGATTTCAATGAAAATACATGTAAGATAGATATCAAGGTAAAATGTAATGAATGATAAAGATTGGAGTGATATGGCAGTCGATCATGTTGTCTCTACCTTCCACAAGTCGACGAAATTTTGAACTGGTCATATTTGAAGGAAGTTGTAGATGAAAATCCAAAGTAGTTCTTCGTGTATATTGAAAGGTAAGATTTTGGGGAAATTGGGAGGAATTGCTTGTTACAAGCAAATTCTCTTTTAGCCAAAATATTTTCTCAATAAAATACTGTGAAAAGGTTGGATTGTTTTGGGAAAACGATTAGGCTCGGTTTACCTATTTCACTTACCTATTTTACGGACAAGTCACAGTGACTTGAGCTTCGATACTTATATCTACATAATACAAGAAAATATTGATGCTGAACATCAATGGCGCCGCAAACCACTTATTTCTGTAACAGGGCACAATGCATTGGGCCGCGTTAAACCGTTTATGAAAATCACGTGATCGTTCAACTCATTATCAAACGACAAAATTTTAGGACTGTCCAGAGCGAAAGCATTTGCAGACGACAAAATAAAAGTGACAGAAAAATTGAAATTTGTCTTGTGAAGGGTAGAAAACATTGCGGGAAAAGGAGAAAGTGCTGGTTACCAGCATTTTCTCCTTTTTCCACAATGTTTTCTGAAGGCTTCTTTCTCAGAGGCGTCAAAAGTAGGGATTGTGTGGTAATGGGTTAACAGCTCAGTAGGAATCATATTGTTGATCACCTGACTCATTTTGTCACGTTTAACATCCAGTATAGTATATGTGGAGAAAATCGTCGCCCTTGTAAGATTTTGTCTACACAAACGGACATTTGTCGGCAATGAATGAACAGTCACGCGAGTTTTTATGTTTGTTGAACAATAGGGTCCAAATATTTCGTCATGTATCACAAATGGCTATATTTTCTTTCCAATTATAACTATCAAACTGTTTGTGAAATAGAAAATATACTTTTTAATGTCATACAAACACAGTATTGCCCAAACAAAACTTAGGTTCGGTAAGGTTAGGTAAGGTTCGGTAAGGTTCGGTAAAGTTCTGTGTTTAGGGGGACCGATCTGTCACCCGCTCAAACATTGACCTAGTTACAGTTAGCTGGTCTTAAAAACACGATCGCGATAGGAAAACAATATTTCTACAATCCATACAACACTAGAACAAAAATATAACGGGGGTCACAAGTACCACATAGGGTGCTCTAGGGTCAAAGAGCTTGAAAATATCTCTTAACCATTTTCCAGGGTAAGATATTTAAAATGGCGGCCTCGAAAATTTGTGACAGATAATTTTTTATCACGTGACTTATTTTTCGAAATGGATCTTCTATTATTATTTTTCGAAAGGAAAATGTTGATATGTCTACAATCCGGGTTTTTTTTTATCCTTCTAACGATGAAAGTACAATATAATTATTATGTTAAAAAAATCCCACAAATAAATAAAAAAGTTAATATGGACCCCGATCTGGTAATCAAAGTACAGTAGATATAGAAGGATGTTTAAACAAAGCATGGAACCAGTTCAATATGGCTGCCTCCATAGGCACTTTACAAAACCGAATAAAAATATAGTGCCGCCGCTTCAGGCGGCGCCACAATAAAAAGACGTTAATCCTAATTCATTATCGTTATCCAAGGACAACTTGTGTCAAGCCCACGAACACTTGACTCTCAAGCTTGACCTAGACTCTGGACCTGAATAAATGTTTCAAACGGAACTTGCTTGACCTAGACTCTGGACCTGAATAAATGTTTCAAACGGAACATCTACTCATGATGCAGAACAATGCATTATGCTAATTTTTACCGGAATCTATCCAAAAATGTAGGAGTTATGGTTCGGACGAAAAATTGGCCTTCAATGTGGCCTTGATCTTGAACCTACTTGAACAGATGTTTCAAATGGCACATCTATTCGTGATGGAGGTCAATTGTGCCAAATTATTTTGAAATCTATCCAAAATTGTAAAAGTTATGGACCGGAAATATTCGGATGCACACAAGCCCTAGTGAACACTAGAAATATGTGTGTCAGAGACACTGACGCCCCTGCTAAATGGTATTGGTCACAGGTATGTCATATGACAACTAGTAGAGAGAGAGAGATTAAAAAAAATGCATTAAATGACAAGCGAACGACTACAGAAAAAAAATATAAGCATTTATTTGGTTTCAAATTAAAGTCAATCAAAGACATTTTTAAGAATCACACAGGTGTAATCTATTTGTGACAGGTGTAAAAGGTGTGAAATACATCCTATCAGTGTGAAATAGGCAGTATAAACAATGACAAAACTACCAAATAACTCTTGTATTTCCATACTGTATGTTGTACATACGTGGATAAAATAAAGCTTATTGAATTGAATTGAATTGAATTGAATTGAATAAAGGAAACTAATACACATAATGTACATACTAAAGACAACGAACTTTCAAAAATATTTTTATAGACAACTTGATTAACGATATGGATGAAATATGATGTTGGGGTCGAGTTTTCTAAAATTTTATTTGGGGACGATTTCACCAAAGAAATCGTCTCCAGGGGACGATTTCTACTGCGTGATAAACATTACACGGGCCAAGCAGTTTGGGGACGATTTCTCCAGGGACCGATTTCTCCAGCATTCCGCTGAAGTACCCTAGATTTAGTCGATATACATAAGAAAAAGTGATAAACATAACACGGGCCAATATTCTATATGTAGTTTGCTTTATTTACAATCGCATTGTAGCATTTAGCGGAGACGCGTTTTGTGAGACATATGTTCAAATGTCAACACAACGTTATAGACAAACTCCGAGCAGAGTTGTCGTTCGTTACTCTCACCATACCTGAATGTGAATGATCCAGAGTGCAAGAGAGAGCGTTATAGATATTAACCGTATATAGCGCGTAGGAATACACAACTTCCGGATAAAGCTAAGTTTATTAGGTTACGCCTTTATTAGGTCAGTGTTAATGACAAAAACGGGATAAAAACACACACTCGTCAGTTATTAAAGGATCGTAATACCCTTGCAATTTCATGACATTTTGCAGATGAAAGCTTTAAGGAAGGGAAAGCATTCACACAGTTTGATAAGCAATCTCTGTATATACTTGGGAAACTAGTTGTTTTGGCGGACTCAGCGATATAGAGTGGACACACAGTCCAACATTTTTGTCTGAATAGGCAGCTTACGATCCCTATAGGCAAGGGAATCCCTTGAGATGGATTCCCTGGCCTAAAAACCAGTAGGCTGTAATTTCAAAGGTACTATTTGGGGGAGAAAACAACGTTTCCTAACAGTACAGTGTAGATCAAGATCAGGCAGCACGCTTTGTGAAGTCTGATCTTGATCTTCAAAGTCCGCCATAGGTCCTTCAGTCGTCCTCAGAAGCCTATAGGGTTTAATTGATGAGTCGCTAGTATAGGATTGATTGATTGCAGCCTATGGCGTTCAATATTTTGTCAGTTATATCGCGTGGCCAGTGCACCTATTCTTACTTTCCTGGAGTTTCTTTAGCCAGTTCTCTGCACGATATTCTTTCCATGCTACTGGCTGATTTTCCACTTAATCGTCTTCGAAAAAATGGTCAGCGGTTCAGAGAGGAATTAATTCTGTCGCAGTTACTATCATCAATCCTCGGAGAGAAATTTGCCGAGCAGGGGATCAAACCAGTGACTCCGTGTTTACGAATTTTAAGAGCCTACGAGCTATACAGGCCAGTGTCATTTGTGCTTTTATTGGGCATAAGTGGCTCGGTAAATTAACCCTTTCCCAAACAACAGAATATCAGACTGGTCTAAATTAAAAGCACTTGCAGACAACAAAATAAACATAACTCTAAAATTGAAATTTGTTGGTTACCAGCATTTTCTCCTTTTCTTACAATATTTTCAAAAGGTTTCTATCTCAGGGTTGTATAAACCAGGAATTATTAGGTAAAGGGTTAAAGAAACCTGTCAAGTTTATAAAAGAGACCTTTGATTGGTATGATAGGATTTCTCTTTGATGGCTCTAGTACAAATAGAATGTAATATCGTGTCTTTTGTAAACGTTTGTTAACTTCCATTGTCGGTATTACAAGTGCCCTAATTCTTATAGCAAACGACAAAAATGTAGACTTTTTCCAAATATTGAAAGTATTTGTGACCCATCATGCAAAAAGGCACCATCTGGGAATTCTTTTTCGATGGATGGTTCCCTGTATTCATAAATTGGGATAGATATTAGTTTAATCAGTAGAAAATAGGCCAAATGAGGACATGTAATACTATGCATAGTATATTACAGGTCGGAGTACATGCATAGACAATATATACAGTGAACCCTAAAACACAAAATTACGAAATTTTACGCAGATACCCTTTATTGCATTGTAGGAAAAGGAGCTACTTGCCTGGCATATTTCATATTTGATATTTGTGTATTTTAATGAAAAAGCCATCATTTACATCGATTGCCTTTGTATATATAGATAAGTACACGTGAGTATCTTTTTAAGAGGTACAATATAGGTCGAACTATTTAGTGGATGATAATTCATATTGAATCATGCTCTGTGAGGAGGAAGCTTATTGAATCTGCAAAAAGTATCGACCCAGGTCAGCCTGCGCATTTCGCGCAGGCTGACCTGGGCGAACACTTATTGTGTTTGATCAATTTTGTGCATGTCACAGGACCAGTGTACCTCATGATTCAGTCGACAGTTTTACAATATGAATTTTATTGATCCATACTTACGTGATTAATTTCATTGATCTATACTTACGTGATTAATTTCATTGATCCATACTTATGTGATGAATTTTATTGATCCATACTTATGTGATGACTTGCTTGGTGTCACATGCCACGGAGATATATCAAGCCCCCTTTTGTCAGAGCTTGACTCAAGTTTATAATATATTAATCCCTTTACCACACAATGACGACCTTTAACGCAGCTGAGGAAGAAGCCTTTTGAAAACATTGTGGGAAAAGGAGAAAATGCTGGTAACCAGCATTTTCTCCTTTTCTCATAAAGTTTTCTATCCTATCAATGCAAAATTGCACTATTTGAGCCACTTTGAAATTGTCGTCTGCAAATGTCTTCAATTTGGATAGGTCTAAAATTTTGCTGTGTGATAACGGGTTAACCATTGACACGCTAAAAAAAGTATATATGCAACTTTTTAGCCAAAACTTAAAACTGAAATATTGTTTTTTCAAAGTTTTTTATGAAGGGGGGGGGGGAAATGTCTCCTTATCGGACAGTGTGGAGCCAAGATCAGACTTCACGTTCTGTGCAGTCTGATCTTAATCTATATTGTCTGCAAAAAGGTCTCTACGTCGAGCTTTGCAAACTAAGGGATGAGTTGCTGTGATGGAATGAATTTGTATCTGATAGAGCGATCGGTTGTAAAACTTCATGGTGGATTGAATTTTGTCGTTATTCTTTATTGACATTACTAGAGTATTGTTTAAAGGCCCAGTAGAGGCCAAAAATAAACAGTGCGGATGTTAAAATACATTTGATTTACATCATACCAATTAAAAATATGGCAATTTTTGTGAAATGTGAAAATCACAATCTATTATTACACAGTCGGATAAGTTTAAACAATTGCAACACCATCCCGCCTTTTAACCATCCTTAGAAAGAAGACTTTTCAAAACAATGTGGGACAAGGAGAAAATGCTGGTTACCACGAGGTTTTCTACTTTGCTGGAAGCAAATTTCAATTTTTCAGCTGTTTATTTTGTCGTCTGCGTGTGCCTTCAATTTGAACCAGCCTAAAATTTTGTCGTTTGGTAAAGAGTTAATTAAATCGCTGACAGATAAACTGTTTTCAAAGGTAAGTCTATAATTCGCCAGGTGGCTATATCTTTTGTTTACTTTTGCTTAATTTAGAATTCATTTCTCTGCCAGCTACTATCACTTGATCCGACTTGACAATAATAGATTGAGAAGTTGGTTTTAAAATTAGTTTTTTATGCCAGCGACAAACACTTGGGCCGACTTCACAATAACAGACTCTCCTCTATAACCCATTATCACACAATCCCTACTTTTGACGACCCTGAGAAAGAAGCCTTTAGAAAACATTGTGGGAAAAGGAGAAAATGCTGGTAACCAGCATTTTCTCCTTTTCCCACAATGCTTTCTACCCTTCGCAAAACAATTTTCAAATTTTCAGTCACTTTTATTCTGTCGCTTTTATTCTGTCGTCTGCAAATGTTTTTAATTTGGAACAGTCCAAAATTTTGTCGTTTGGTAATGAGTTAAACATTTTTGAAAAGTGTGATGTAAGTTGTAATTATACCCCCGCAAGACGAATGTTTTCGAGGTCATAATGGAATCAGCCTATTTGTCCGTCCTTGTGTCCGTCCATGTGTCCGTCTGCGTAAAAAGTACTAGTAATTGCCTGTTTTATCAAAGTGCTGGCGGGGATATTAAGTTACATTTAGCGACAGCTCTAGTTTACTTTAGCATCAGCATTGTTTACTTTTGGTCGTCATTGGGGCTTTAAGCTGCTTTGATGGAATGGATTTGTATCTTATAGAAAGATTAGTTGTAAAAAGTCATGCTGGATTAATTTTTGTCAAATTTTTTATTAACTCTCGTGGTTGATCCATATGAGGCAGGTTGGATTTTTTTTTAAGGAACAGCAGTTATTTCTAATCCTTAGGCTGCAAAGCGGGACTCAAGAATTATTTACGGACAGTGTAGATCAAGATCAGACTGCCCCTTTTTGCGTGTTGTAGGATATATGGATTTACCTACATGTATGCAATCATACAGAGGGATACCTGATAAAAAAAGATAAACTTGCAAATTAATGCAGATATCTGAGAAAACCAATACTTTTATTTAATAAAATACCGGTATGTGCAGATACGTGTATATGTGATCAGATAGGTAAACGATTAACCCTTTTATGATATTGAATACCCCAAGAAAGAGGCCTTTGGAAAACATTGTGGAAAAAGGAGAAAATGCTGGTAACCAGCATTTTCTCCTTTTCCCACAATGTGTAACAGCCTTTCTATTCTTTCAAAGGCGAATCCATGATTTTTGACTATTCAAAGACCGAAAGAGACCTTTTTTTGAAAACATTGGTGGTGAAGGAATAAATTCTGGTAACAAACATTTTCTTTTTTTCCTTTTCCCACATTTTTTCTAGCCTTATTTCCATCATAAAGGCAAAATTTTCATAATTTGTGCAGCATGTATTTAGTCGTCTGCAAATGCTTTTAATTTGGACCAGTCCAAAATTTCGTCATGTGGTTAAGGGTTTTAAAAGTTAACTCTTTACCACACAATGACGATTTTTAACGACCTTGAATAAGAAACCTTTTGAAAACATTGTTGGAAAAGGAGAAAATGCTGGTAACCAGCATTTTCTCCTTTTCCCACAAAGTTTTCCACTCGATCTAAGAGAAATTGCATCGTTTGAACCATAATTAAATTGTCATCTGCAAATGCATTCAATTTGGACCAGTCTAGAGTATTGCCATGTGGTTAGAATAGTTTAAAAGTTAAATAATTCTAAGAACCAAAGTGAAATCAATGAAAATTTGAAAAAAGAAATACAACAAAAACGAAAAATGGAAGAGACGAAAAGAATAGGGCATGCGATTTTCTTATAGAGTGGATATTTCGAAAGTAACAATGTATTAAAAGGAATTCAACAATTAGGCTACGAACCAAAGTGAACTAAATTTAAACCAAGAATTCAACGACAGTAGACACACACGGAAAAAATTAACTTAAAGATTATGTTTCTCATTAAAAATGGATATTCCGCATGTAACAATGTATTATTCGCCAGTTATTCTTGATCCATTCAACGCAAGACATAAACGGAAGTATAGAAAATATGGACGTACGAGAAAGCTGGCTGAGTTTGAAAGGTAAGTTAAACTGTTTTTAAATCTTTACCAGATTAGGTTAGTTTGGTCTGCTGAAATAGAAAGAAATTTGTAGGCGACAAATTTAGAGAGGCCAAGAAGGTATTTCTTTTTATCTGTTAGGAAAGAAAACATTGTGGAAAATGGAGAAAATGCTCGTAAAAGCCAGGGCTTATCTGGGAAAGGGTTAACTCTATATCAAACAATCCTGACTTTTATCGACCCTAAAAAAACGCATTTTAAAAACATTATGAGAAAAGAAGAAAATGCTGGTCTCCTTTTCCCACAATGTTTTCTGCTCTATCACGGAAACATTGTGTCAGTTTCGGCACTTTTGATTTATCGTCTGCAATTGCTCTCAATTTGAACCAGTCTAAAATTTTGTCGTTTGGTAGAGTTAAATAACCCAGCTTAGCTAGACTTAATGACAGTTTACGGACAGTGTAGATCTAAGACCAGACTGCACATAACGTGCAGTCTGATCTTGAATCTACGTTGTCCGACTACAAGATTATTTTCTCTTTAATATACTTTAGACTGCTAAGCGCGAACAAATGATATCTTGCAGACATTGTACATCCAAGATCAGACTGCACATAAACGTGCAGTCTGATCTTGGCTCTACAATGTCCGACAATATCTTTTTTCTCAGAAAATGCCTGAGGTTGCTCTGCGCGATTTAGTGACATTTTGCAGAGTATGAAGATAAAAATCAGACTGCAAAGAACGTGCACTCTAGTCTTGGATCTACACTGTCCAACAAGGAGATTTTCCCCTGAAAAAATACCCTTGAAAAACCAAAACTTCGGTTATTACTTTCGGCTTGGAATTTCTGCGTCACTTATATAGCTGGATAAGGTTTAACTCATTACCAGACCACAAATTTTAGGTTTGTCCAAATCGAAAGCATTTGCAGACGACAAAATAAAAGTGACTGAAAATTTGAAATTTGTTTTGTGAAGGGTTGAAAACATTGTAGGAAAAGGAGAAAATGCTGGTTACCAGCATTTTCTCTTTTTTTCCACAATGTTTTCTAAATGTTTTTTTCTCAGAGTCGTCAAAAGTAGGGATTGTGTGGTAGTGGGTTAAATATTATTTGTCCTTTTAATTTTGAATACATTTAGTTATTGTTAATTTGTCATTAGTTAAATATTTAGAGTGGACGGACAGACAGAGAGACAGACAGAGAGACAGACAGGCTTCGTGGAGGTAGGCGATGCCCCCATAAGTAGGGGATGCCCCCACCATTCAGGTAGGCGATGCCCCCATAACGGGACGATGCCTACCTATAGTGTTACGCTTATCAGAGATGACATTTTAGCGTCTGCTAACTAACGCTTGATAGTTATTTTGTCATGACACAATTTCTAACCCTTCGTTCGTCCATATATGAGCCATACAGACTGTTCGTCCGGCTGTCTGTCCGTCGGTCTGTCTTCTGTTTTTTGTGACTTTTGTTTACTTTTTTTCCCCCAAAGAACTCAACACTTTACCACACAGTTCCGAGTTTAAACATTCACGAGGAAAATATTAAGTAAACAGCATTTTCTTTATTTCCCACAATGTTTTCTACTCATAAAGAGACAAATCATATTATATAAACCACATTTAGTCTGTACATCTGCAAATGCTTTCAACTTGGCCAAGTCTGAAATTGTCTTGTGTAGGAGATAATAAACACATTTTTAAATCTCTTCCTTCTTTTAATGAATTACATGCAGCTTGAGCAGCAATTAAAATATTGAGAGCTCAAATCACCTTTTCTAACCCGACGAATAGGATCCATTGTATTTTGATGCCTGACCGGATAGCTCAATGGCTAGCGCATCTAACTCGTGACCTGGTGATTGCAATTTCTATAAACGTTTAAGGCGAACTTTCTTTCCGGGTTTTGTTCGCCTCTTACCTTTGTTTCGTGTGGGAAAAGTAGTCAGTAGTTTGGAAAGAAAAATGTGTCAAGAGTGACGTCAGAAAACCAGGAAACACATGCCTAGGTGCACTGACCGACATGATGATCTGAAGTTAAAATCCGATACAATACAACAGTCGAAATCGCTATAACATATTTTGATAGACAAATACATATAGTCAATGAATATAAGACTATTTTTTTCCGGCATCGTTGAAACTTGGTAACAACTTAGTAGAAGATTTATAGAAAAAACACGAGAAAGAAATTTAAATATATTACATTATCTTTCTAACTAGGTGAACGATTTATGTAAATTCTATTGCACAGTTTTATGAACAGTCTGTTACACTCGCTTATTGGCGGAGCCAAAATCCTTTTGACCAATGACAAAAAAGGGGCGGAGTTAAAAAATTCAGGTTGTTATAACCTTGCAATCATAATCATAATGGATAAGATGATTGACATCTCCGATCAAGGAATATCTCGCTTCCAACCGTTCAGAATTGTGAATTATTTTTTAAAAAAATCATTAAACTTTGTATTACTGCCATGTGACACAATTAAGCTTATCTATTTTTACTTTTTCCAAAATTTAAGATTTTGGAAGGAAACTATCTTGCATCCACGAAAGATTTATATTAGGAAAAAGCAGTTTCGACAAATTTAAAAAAAAAAAACACTACTTATGCTGCAAATGCTTGAAATGTTCAAAATGACCTTTTAAATCTGAAAAAAAAAAAACAATATTTTCATATGTCTTTTACGTTATGCATGTTGAGACATCAAAATACTTAAGTATGAAAACTACTACAATGTAATCATTCTGTGTCTCTCATTGTCTCTCTCCGGTTCTCTCTCCCTCATCTCTCTCCAAGATTTTCTTTTCGTTCTTTCCTCCTCTGAGTTTCGATTGTAAAGTCCAAGAGTCAATATGGCCTGTGCTCTATCGATACCCCATGTAGAGAGACAATCAATAATCGATAATTGATCGCAGCGTGATGCCAGCAAACACAATGTTCCCTTTTTCTCCCTCCCTTAACTCTTTACCAAACGACAAAATGTTAGACTGGCCCAAATTGAAAACACTTGCAGACGACAAAATAAAAGTAACTCAAAAATTGAAGCTTGTTTCCAGTAGGGTTGAAAACATTATGGGAAAAGGAGAAAATGCTTCTTGTGTCTACATTAAGGAAAGAGTTCATTCTTTTTTCATTCATTCTTTATTTTTCTTCCTATCCTTCTCTCTCGCCCTCTCTTTCTTTCTTTTTTTTTCTTTTCTTTCTTTCTTTCTTTCTTTCTTTCTTTCTTTCTTTCTCTCTTTCTTTCTTTCTTTTTCTTTCTTTCTTTCTTTCTTTTATTCTTTTATTCTTTCTTTCTCTCATCCTGTCTTTCTGCGGTCTCATCTTGATCTATATTGTCCACAAAAGCATCTCGTGTCTACAGTAAAGAAGGAATTGATTCTTTCTTTCGTGCCTTCTGTCTTTCTTGCCTTCTTTCATTCTTGCTTTCTGCCGCGACTTTTGTAATCCGTACCTTCAGAATCCTGTCTGTCAGGGTATGCGATGTCTGCCTGTCTGACATAGATCTTAGTAAAACAGATTATATTTTCGTCATGTCACCTATATTCAATGGTCCTTCCATCCTTCCTTCCTTCATTCCTTCCTTCCTTGTTACAAATCGCCAATGACTTTATGATGCTAACCGTCCAGAGTCGTGTCTGTCAGGGTAGGCGATGCCTGCCTGTCTGACACAGATCCTAAAAAAGAACGATTATAACAGATATCTCTTTCGTCTTGTTGACTATATATGCTGACGTTTTCTTTTCTTCCTTCCTTCCTTGATACCATTCGGCCATGACATTATAATGCTAACCGTCCGGAGTCGTGTCTGTCAGGGTAGGCGATGCCTGCCTGTCAGATACAGATCCTGGTGATACAGACTACATTCTCGACATGTCACCTATATTCATTGGTAATTCCTTCCTTCCTTCCCATTTTCCCTTTCTTCTTTCTTCCTTTTTTTTCTTCTTTCCTTAAGGACGTTCTTTCTTTTTTCCTAAATTCCTTCCTCCCCCCATCCCTTCCTTCGTTCCATCTTTTCTCATTCCCCCCATCCCTTCCCTTCTATCGTTCTTAGCAAAAGTTAATATACTTAAAATGTAATCTTTCTTTCATTATTTCTTTCTTTCGTCCCTTCCTTCCGTCTTTCCTTCCTTAGCAAAAGTCGGCGATTGCCTTTATGAAGCTAATCGTCCAGATTCCTGTCTGTCAGGGTATGCGATGCCTGCCTGTCAGACAAAGATCGCAATAAAAACGATTAAATTACTGTCGTCGTATTATCTATATTGCAAAAAAGGTGTTCTTTCTTTGTTTCTTTCTTTCTTTCTCAAGTGTAAATCGGCCGTGACTTTTTTGATACTTACCGACCAGAATCCTGTCTCTCAGGGTAGGCGATGCCTGCCTGTCAGATACACATTCTGTTGGAACAGAACATATGCTCATACCTGTATTTTAAAGTTCGTTCCTTCCTTCCTCCCATCCTTCCTTCCTTCTTTCCTCCCATCCTTCTTTCCTTCCTTCATTCATTCTTTCCTACCATGCTTCATTTTTCTTTGAAATTCCACTGTAAGTCCAACAGTCTATATGGCCTGTGCTCTACCGATACCCCATGTAGAGAGACAATCAATAATCGATAATTGATCGCAGCGTGATGCCAGCAAACACAATGTTCCCTTTTTCTTCCTACCATAACTCTTTCACGTATGAAATAATAAATTGCAGTTTTTCAAAGGCAAAAAATACGCCTCCTTTGTAAGATCAAGAAACAGTTCGGTCAGCTATCAGACTGCACCTTCTTTGCGGTCTAATCTTGATCTACATTGTCCACAAAAGCTTCTTGTGTCTACAATAAGGAAAGTGTTAATTCTTTTTTCATGCATTCTTTCTTTCTTATTTTTCTTCCTTTCCTTCTCTCTCTCTCTCTCTCTCTCTCTCTCTCTCTCTCTCTTTCTTTTCTCTTTTTCTATCTTTCTGCAGTCTGATCTTTTGCTACATTGTCCACAAAAGCTTCTTGTGTCTACAGTAAAAAAGGAATTGATTCTTTATTTCTTTCTTGCCTTCTTTCATTCTTGCTTCTTTCTTTCTTTTTTTATTTCATTTTTCTTTTTCTCTTTCTCTGTTTCTATGGTGTCTATCTATAATAGTGTATCTATGGTGTCAAACTTCTTACGTTCCAAGAGTCTGTTAGGTTAGGCGATGAACAGACCACATTTTCATTATTTTTCTTACATAAAAATTGTCCGTCCTTCCTTCCTTCCTTCCTTCCTTCCTTTGAAATTCCACTGTAAATCCAAGAGTCTATATGGCCTGTGCTCTACCGATACCCCATGTAGAGAGACAATCAATAATCGATAACTGATCGCAGCATGATGCCAGCAAATACAATGTTCCCTTTTCTCCCTCCCTTAACTCTTCCACTTCTAAAATTATAAATTGCATTTTTTCAAAGGCTAAAAATACGCCTCCTTTTTAAGATCAAGAAACAGTTCGGTCATAATCTAGAATATATCAACAAATAGTACAGATCAGATATCAGACTGCACTTTCTTCGAGGTTTGATCCTGATCCACACTGTCCACAAACCTTCTTGTGTGTACAATAAAGAACGAGTTCTTTCTTTCTTTCTTTCTTTCTTTCTTGTAAATCTGCCATGGCCTTTGTTATGCCTACCGTTCAGGCTTTTTCAAAATGTTCATTACTGTTTTCATTAGTGCTAAAAAAGTTTTCACGGTTTAAAATAGCCTTTCGCAGCTACACAGTGATGTATAAAACTTTTCGATCGGCCGTAAATTTAGAACTACAGAGCTTGCAAAAGGTTTCTTCATCAGGTCGAATTTTTTTAATTTTCAGAATTCGGCATATTTTCAGAATAGTGTTTTCGACTTTTCCATACTGTGTTTATTATTGCTAAAAACCTTTTAACGTTGTTTAAAATAGCCTTTCGCAGCTACACAGTAATGAATGAAACTTTTGGATCGGCCTAAATCTAAGAAGTGCTTGGCCTGCAAATGGTTTTTTCATCATGTCGAACTTTTGAATTTTCAGAAATCGGCACATTTTCAGAAAACTCTTATTTTGCTTTTTCCTTAATGTTTTGATTAGTGCTAAAAACTTTTAACAGTGTTTCACATTGGCTTTCTCAGCTACACAATGATATATAATTTTTTTCGATCGGCCTAATGAGATCAAATATCAGGCTGCACTTTCTTTGCAGCCTGATCTTGATCTTTACAGTTCCCAACAAGAAGTTTCGTGTAGCTTTCTTAAATGAATAACGTTTTCTTTCTTTCTTTCTTTCTTTCTTTCGTTCTTGCTATCTAACTTACTTCCTTTCATATTAAAATAATTCGGCAATGACTTTATAATGCTAACCGTCCAGAGTCGTGTCTGTCAGGGTAGGCGATGCCTGCCTGTCAGACACAGATCCCAAGAAGAATGATTATAACAGATATCTCTTTTGTCTTACATACTGAAGCTTTCTTTATTTCTCTCCTTCCTTCCTTGTTGCCATTTGGCAATGACATTGTGATGCTTACCGACCAGAGTCCTGTCTGTCAGGGTAGGCGATGCCTGCCTGTCAGACAGATCCCAACAAGACGTTTCCTGTAGTTTTCTTAGATAGTAAACGTTTTCTTTAATTCTTTCTTTCTTTCGTTCAGAGGCGTGTCTGTCAGACACAGATCCAAATAGGACCGAATATAACAGATAAACTTTTCGTCTTGTTGTCTATATTATGCTGGCTCTTTCCTTTTTTTCCTTTCTTGATACCATTTAGCCATGACATTGTAATGCTAACCGTCCAGAGTCGTGTCTGTCAGGGTAGGCGATGCCTGCCTGTCAGACACAGATCCCAACAAGAACATTCCTGTAGCTTTCTTTAATACATGTTAGTAACGATTTCTTCTTTCCTTCCTTCCGTCTTTTTGTTTTCTTTCCTTCCTCACTTCATTCCCTCCTTTTTTCTTTTCTTCCCCACTTCCTTTCTCCCTAGCGGAATTGTACCAAATGTAGTACATTTCCGCTGGTTTTGTTTAGCCTGACCATCAATATTTTCACACTGCATAACTTTGCTACTTTGTCCATACTGCTTTCATTAGAGCTAAAGAACTTTTAACACAGTTTCAAAGAGCCTTTCGCAGCTACACAGTGATGTATAAAACTTTTTGATCGGCCTGAATTTAAGAACTACAGAGCTTGCGAAAGGTTTCTATATGAGGTAGAATTTTCTATTTTTCTTTTTCAATTTTCAGATGTCGGCACATTTTCGGAATAGTTTTTTCGACTTTTTTTATACTGTTTTCACTAATGTTAATTTTTTTTAACGTTGATTGAAGTAGCCTTTCGCAGCTACACAGTAATGTATGAAACTTTTCGATCGGCCTAAATCTAAGACGTGCTTGGCCTGCAAAAGGTTTCTTTATCAGGTCGAGGTCTAAAAAGAACGATTATAACAGATAAATCTTTCATCTTGTTGACTGTATTATGCTATCTCTTTCTCTTCTTTCTTCCTTCCTTCCTTCTTTCCTTCCATGATACCAATAACCTTGACATTGTAATGCTAACCGTCCAGAGTCGTGTCTGTCAGGGTAGGCGATGCCTGCCTGTCAGACACAGATCCCAACAAGGAGTTTCGTGTAGCTTCTTTAATAGTTTACGTTTTCTTTCTTTCTTTCTTTCTTTCTTTCTTTCTTTCTTTCTTTCCATCTTCTTTCCTTCCTTCCTATATAAATAACTTCATTTCCTATAAGTATGAATCGGCTATGACATTGTAATGCTAACCGTCCAGAGTCGTGTCTGTCAGGGTAGGCGATGCCTGCCTGTCAGACACAGATCCCAACAAGGAGTTTCGTGTAGCTTTCTTAAATAGTTTACGTTTTCTTTCTTTCTTTTTTTTTCTGTTTATTTCTTTATATCTTTCCTTCTTTACATCTTCTTTCTTCCTTCCTATATAACTACCTTCCTTTCCTATTAATATAAATCGGCTATGACATTGCAATGCTAACCGTCCAGAGTCGTGTCTGTCAAGGTAGGCGATGCCTGCCTGTCAGACACAGATCCCAACAAGAACATTCCTGTAGCTTTCTTTAATACATGTTAGTAACGATTTCTTCTTTCCTTCCTTCCGTCTTTTTGTTTTCTTTCCTTCCTCACTTCATTCCCTCCTTTTTTCTTTTCTTCCTCACTCCCTTCCTTCCTAGCGGAATTGTACCAAATGTAGTATATTTCCGCTGGTTTTGTTTGGCCTGACCATCAATATTTTCACACTGCATTACTTTGCTACTTTGTCCATACTGCTTTCATTAGAGCTTAAAAACTTTTAAAAGAGTTTCAAAGAGACTTTTGCAGCTACACAGTGATGTATAAAACTTTTTGATCGGCCTAAATTTAAGAACTACAGAGCTTGCGAAAGGTTTCTATATGAGGTCGAATTTTCTATTTTTCTACAGCACTTAGATATAAGCTGATCGTAAAGTTTTATGCATCATTGTGTAGCTAAGAAAGCCTATTTGAAACTCTGTTAAAAAGGTTTAGCACTCCTGAAAAGCAGACGTTAACAATGGCGAGTTATTCAAGGGCAAGCCTAAAAAAATCCTCAGAAAAGGACATATTTTTGTATTTTTCCGCACAATTTTTACGTTTGCCTCTCGAAACCCTTTGACCTTATTTCCTGTGCTTAGTTTTAGATCGATCGCAATGTTTTAAATACTAGGTTGTAGCCCAGGAAGTCTCTTTGAAACTCTGTTAAAAGTTTTTTAGCAGTACTAAAAACAGTGTGGAAAAAGTCGAAAAACCATTCCGAGAAGGAGCCGATTTCTGAAAAGACGAAAAATTCGACCTCATCAAGAAACCTTTCAGGGCCCTACAGCTCTTAAATTAAAGCGGATCTTAAAGTTCTATGCATCATTCTGTAGCTGAGAATGTCTATTTCAATCGCCGTAAAAAGATTTTTGGAAACCACTGAAAACAGTATGGAAAAAGTCGAAAGACCATTTCGAAAATGGGCCGATTTCTCAAAAGTCGATAAAATCGATCTCTTCAAGAAACCTTTTCAGGGCCCTACAGCTCTTAAATATAAGCCGATCTTAGAGTTCTATGCATTATTTTGTAGCTGAGAATGTCTATTTGAATCCCTGTGAAAAGGTGTTTCCCACTACTGAAAATAGTGTAGAAAAAGTCGAAAAACCAATCCGAAAATGGGCCGATTTTAGAAACGTAAAAAAATTCGACCTCTTCATGAAAACTTTCAGGGCCCTGCAGCTCTTAAATATATTCCAATCTTTAAGTTCTATGCATTATTTTGCAGCTGAGATTGTTTATTTGATTCCCTGTGAAAAGGTTTTTGCCACTACTGAAAACAATGTGGAAAAAGTCGAAAAACCAATCCGAAAATGGGCCAATTTTCGAAAAGTCGAAAAATTCGACCTCTTCAAGAAACCTTTTCAGGGCCCCGCAGTTTTTAAATATAAGCCGATCTTAAAGTTCTATGCATCATTGTGAAGCTGAGAATGTGTATTTGAATCTCTGTAAAAAAGTTTTTTTGCCACTACTAAAACCAGTGTGGAAAAAGTAGAAAATCCAATCCGAAAATGGGCCGATATCGGAAAAGACGAAAAATTCGACCTCATTAAAAAAGATTAACATTAACAAAAACATTACAGCTCTTAAATATAAGCCGATCTTAATGTTCTATGCATCATTCTGTAGCTTACTACGTCTTTTTGAATCTCAATAAAAGGCTTTTTGGCACTACCGAAAATATTGTGGAAAAAATCGAAAAACCATTCAGAAAATTGGTAGATTTCTCAAAAGTCGAAAAATTCGACCTCATCAAGAAACCTTTCAGGGCCCTACAGCTCTTAAATTAAAGCGGATCTTAAAGTTCTATGCATCATTCTGTAGCTGAGAATGTCTATTTCAATCGCCGTAAAAAGATTTTTGGAAACCGCTGAAAACAGTATGGAAAAAGTCGAAAGACCATTTCGAAAATGGGCCGATTTCTCAAAAGTCGATAAAATCGACCTCTTCAAGAAACCTTTTCAGGGCCCTACAGCTCTTAAATATAAGCCGATCTTAGAGTTCTATGCATCATTTTGTAGCTGAGAATGTCCATTTGAATCCCTGTGAAAAGGTGTTTCCCACTACTGAAAACAGTGTAGAAAAAGTCGAAAAACCAATCCGAAAATGGGACGATTTTAGAAACGTAAAAAAATTCGACCTCTTCAAGAAAACTTTCAGGGCCCTGCAGCTCTTAAATATATGCCAATCTTTAAGTTCTATGCATTATTTTGCAGCTGAGATTGTTTATTTGATTCCCTGTGAAAAGGTTTTTGCCACTACTGAAAACAATGTGGAAAAAGTCGAAAAACCAATCCGAAAATGGGCCAATTTTCGAAAAGTCGAAAAATTCGACCTCTTCAAGAAACCTTTTCAGGGCCCCGCAGTTCTTAAATATAAGCCGATCTTAAAGTTCTATGCATCATTGTGAAGCTGAGAATGTGTATTTGAATCTCTGTAAAAAAGTTTTTTTGCCACTACTAAAACCAGTGTGGAAAAAGTAGAAAATCCAATCTGAAAATAGGCCGATATCGGAAAAGACGAAAAATTCGACCTCATCAAGAAACATTAACCTTAACAAAAACGTTACAGCTCTTAAATATAAGCCGATCTTAATGTTCTATGCATCATTCTGTAGCTTACTACGTCTTTTTGAATCTCAATAAAAGGCTTTTTTGCACTACTAAAAATATTGTGGAAAAAGTCGAAAAACCATTCAGAAAATTGGCAGATTTCTCAAAAGTCGAAAAATTCGACCTCATCAAGAAACCTTTTCAGTGCCCTACAGCTCTTAAATATAAGCAGATCTTAAAGTTCTATGCATCATTCTGTAGCTGAGTATGTCTTTTTGAATCATCGTAAAAAGTTGTCTAGTACTAGTGTGGAAAAAGTCGAAGAACCATTCTGAATACGAGCCAATTTCTGTAAGTCGAGAAATTCGACCTCATCAAGCAACCTTTTCAGGGCCCTACAGCTCTTAAATATAAGCTGATCTTAAAGATTTATGCATCATTGCGTAGCTGAGAAAGCCTATTTGAAACTCTGTTAAAAAGGTTTTAGCACTACTGAAAACAGTATAGTAAAAGCAGGCGTTAGCAATGGCGAGTTATTCAAGGGCAAGCCTAAAAAATCCTCAGGCAAGGACATATTTTTGTATTTTTCCGCACAATTTTTACGCTTGCCTCTTAAAACCCTTTGATCTTATTTCCTGTGCTTGGTTTTAATCTGATTGCAAAGTTTGAAATACTATATTGTAGCCTAGGAAGCCATTTTGAATCCTTGTAAAAAGGTTTTTGCCACTACTGAAAACAGTGTGGAAAAAGTCGAAAAACCCTTCCGAAAACGTGCCAATTTTTAAAAACTCCAAAAATTCGACCTCTTCAAGAAACCTTTCCAGGGCCCTACAACTCTTAGATATAAGCCGATCTTAGAGTTCTATGCATCATTTTGTAGCTGAGAATGTCTATTTGAATCCCTGTGAAAAGGTGTTTCCCACTACTGAAAACAGTGTAGAAAAAGTCGAAAAACCAATCCGAAAATAGGCCGATTTCAGAAACGTAAAAAAAATCGACCTCTTCAAGAAACCTTTCAGGGCCCTGCAGCTCTTAAATATATGCCAATCTTTAAGTTCTATGCATTATTTTGCAGCTGAGATTGTTTATTTGATTCCCTGTGAAAATGTTTTTGCACTACTGAAAACAATGTGGAAAAAGTCGAAAAACCAATCCGAAAATGGGCCAATTTTCGAAAAGTCGAAAAATTCGACCTCTTCAAGAAACCTTTTCAGGTGCCTGCAGTTCTTAAATATAAGCCGATCTTAAAGTTCTATGCATCATTGTGAAGCTGAGAATGTGTATTTGAATCTCTGTAAAAAAGTTTTTTTGCCACTACAAAAACCATTGTGGAAAAAGTAGAAAATCCAATCCGAAAATGGGCCGATATCGGAAAAGACGAAAAATTTGACCTCATCAAGAAACATTAACATTAACAAAAACGTTACAGCTCTTAGATATAAGCCGATCTTAATGTTCTATGCATCATTCTGTAGCTTACTACGTCTTTTTGAATCTCAATAAAAGGCTTTTTTGCACTACTGAAAATATTATGGAAAAAGTCGAAAAACCATTCAGAAAATTGGCAGATTTCTCAAAAGTCGAAAAATTCGACCTCATCAAGAAACCTTTTCAGTGCCCTACAGCTCTTAAATATAAGCCGATCTTAAAGTTCTATGCATAATTTTGTAGCACAGAATGTGCATGTAAATCTCTGTAAAAAGGTTTTTGCCACTACTGAAAACAGTGTGGAAAAAGTCGAAGAACCATTCTGAATACGAGCCAATTTCTGAAAGTCGAAAAATTCGACCTCATCAAGCAACCTTTTCAGGGCCCTACAGCTCTTACATATAAGCCGATCTTAAAGATTTATGCATCATTGCGTAGCTGAGAAAGCCTATTTGAAACTCTGTTAAAAAGGTTTTAGCACTACTGAAAACAGTATAGTAAAAGCAGGCGTTAGCAATGGCGAGTTATTCAAGGGCAAGCCTAAAAAATCCTCAGACAAGGACATATTTTTGTATTTTTCCGCACAATTTTTACGCTTGCCTCTCAAAACCCTTTGATCTTATTTCCTGTGCTTGGTTTTAATCCGACTGCAAAGTTTGAAATACTATATTGTAGCCTAGGAAGCCTTTTTGAATCCCTGTAAAAAGGTTTTTGCCACTACTGAAAACAGTGTGGAAAAAGTCGAAAAACCCTTCCGAAAACGAGCCAATTTTAAAAAACTCCAAAAATTCGACCTCATCAAGAAACCTTTTCAGGGCCCTACAACTCTTAAATATAAGCTGATCTTAAAGTTCTATACATCATTTTGTAGCTGAGAATGTTTATTTGAATCCCTGTGAAAAGGTATTTGGCACTACTGCAAACAGTGTAGAAAAAGTCGAAAAACAAATACGAAAATGGGCCTTTTTCTGAAAAGTCGAAAAATTCGACGTCATCAAGAAACCTTTTCAGGTTACTACAGCCCTTAAATATAAGCCGATCTTAAAGTTCTATGCATGATTTTGTAGCAGAGAATGTGCATTTGAATCTCTGTAAAAAGGTTTTTGCCACTACTGAAAACAGTGTAGAAAAAGTCGAAAAACCCTTCCGAAAACGAGCCGATTTTTAAAAACTCCAAAAATTCGACCTCATGAAGAAACCTTTTCAGGGCCCTGAAACTCTTAAATATTAGCCGATCTTAAAGTTCTATGCATCATTTTGTAGCTGAGAATGTCTATTTGAATCCCTGTGAAAAGGTTTTTGGCACTACCGAAAACAGTGTGGAAAAGGTCGAAAAACAAATACGAAAATGGGCCTTTTTCTGAAAAGTCGAAAAATTCGACGTCATCAAGAAACTTTTTCAGGTCCCTACAGCTCTTAAATATAAGCCGATCTTAAAGTTCTATGCATAATTTTGTAGCAAAGAATGTGCATTTGAATCTTTGTAAAAAGTTTTTTGCCACTACCGAAAACAGTGTGGAAAAAGTCGAAAAACCAATCCAAAAATGGGCCAATTTCTGAAAAGTCGAAAAATTCGACCTCATCAAAAAACCTTTTCAGAGCCCTACAGCTCTTAAATATAAGCCGATCTTAATGTTCTATGCATCATTCTGTAGCTTACTACGTTTTTTTGAATCGCAATAAAAGGCTGTTTTACACTACCGAAAATATTGTGGAAAAAGTCGAAAAACCATTCAGAAAATTGGCAGATTTCTCAAAAGTCGAAAAAATCGACCTCATCAAGAAACCTTTTCAGTGCCCTACAGCTCTTAAATATAAGCCGATCTTAAAGTTCTATGCATAATTTTGTAGCAGAGAATGTGCATTTGAATCTCTGTAAAAAGTTTTTTGCCACTACTGAAAACAGTGTGGAAAAAGTCGAAAAACCAATCCGAAAATGGGCCTTTTTCTGAAAAGTCGAAAAATTCGACGTCATCAAGAAACCTTTTCAGGTCCCTACAGCTCTTAAATATAAGCCGATCTTAATGTTCTATGCATCATTCTGTAGCTGAGTATGTCTTTTTGAATCGTCGTAAAAAGTTGTCTAGCACTACTCAAAACAATATGGAAAAAAACGAAGAACCATTCTGAATACGAGCCAATTTCTGAAAGTCGAAAAATTCGACCTCATCAAGCAACCTTTTCAGGGCCCTACAGCTCTTAAATATAAGCCGATCTTAAAGATTTATGCATCATTGCGTAGCTGAGAAAGCCTATTTGAAACTCTGTTAAAAAGGTTTTAGCACTACTGAAAACAGTATAGTAAAAGCAGGCGTTAGCAATGGCGAGTTATTCAAGGGCAAGCCTAAAAAATCCTCAGACAAGGACATATTTTTGTATTTTTCCGCACAATTTTTACGCTTGCCTCTCAAAACCCTTTGATCTTATTTCCTGTGCTTGGTTTTAATCTGATTGCAAAGTTTGAAATACTATATTGTAGCCTAGGAAGCCTTTTTGAATCCCTGTAAAAAGGTTTTTGCCACTACTGAAAACAGTGTGGAAAAAGTCGAAAAACCCTTCCGAAAACGAGCCGATTTCTGAAAAGTCGAAAAATTCGACGTAATTAAGAAACCTTTTCAGGGCCCTAAAGCTCTTAAATGTAAGCTGATCTTTAAGTTCTTGCATCATTCTGTAGCTGAGAATGTCTTTTTGAATCGCTGTAAAAAGTGTTTTGCCACTACTTAAAACAGTGTGGAAAAAGTCGAAAAAGCAATCCAAAAATGGGCCAATTTCTGAAAAGTCGAAAAGTTCACCATTTTCAGTGGTCGAGTTCATTCAAATTTCACCTTATTTTTTAGCCCTGTTATCATGCTACAACATGGCAGTAAGGTTTTAGCTTATTCACCATTAATAAACGAGAAATTTACGGTATTTCTACACTACCCCCAAAAAAGGCGGAAAAAAGAAGCAATTGTCGGAGCTGACACGTTTTAAGGAGCAATACGGGTATCGAAAAGCTGTAAATTCATTTTCCGGCAAGGGTAGGGTAGGAAAATCGGATCGTACTCATAAATCCTCAATGTAAAATGGCGAAATTTAGCTTAAATACATTTTACAAAGTCTCTGCTTTAAGATGATACCAAGATTTCATCAATATCTCCATCAATAAGGACTGAATGTTCTTCTAATTCGGTGTCGGGGTCACGGAAAAACGAAAGTAACTGGTTTTCGCGACGTAACCACCGCGCGCTGAAGAATTACACCATTTTCAGTGGTTGAATTCATTTATATTTTTTCATTTTCAGGCTCTGTTATCTGGCTTCAAAATGGTTATAACAATTTAGCTTATTAACCTTTAATAAATGACAAATTAACCATATCTCTACCCTACTCCCTAAAAAGGCGGAAAAAAGAATCAATTTTCGGAGCGCTTTCGGCCATTAATCCCACAAATAACATTTCTTTCCGTGGTCGAATTCATCTATTTTTTTTAGACCTGCTATTTGGCTACAACATGATAATGCAATTTTAGCTTAATAATCATTGATAAACGAGAAATTCACTATATTTCTATCCTACCCCCTAAAAAGGCGAAAAAAAAGAAGCAATTTTCGGAGCAATTTCGGCCATAATTCCCACAAATAACATTTCTTGCCCCCTAAACTCCGCCAGAATCTTAAGAACAATACCTCAAATTACTTGAAATCGATTTTTCTAGAAAAATAGACACATTTTAAGGAGCAATACGGGTATCGAAAAGCTGAAAATCCTTCATCAGGCAAGGGTAGGGTAGGCAAATCGGATCGTACACATAAATACCCAAGGTACAACGGCGAAATTTAGTTTAAATACATTTTACGAAGTCTCTGCTTTAAGACAATATCAAGATTTCATCAATATCTCCATTAATAAGGACAGAATGTTCTTCTAATTCGTTGTCGGGGTCCCGGTAATACGAAAATCACGGGTTTTCGCGACGTAACCCCCGCACGCTGAAAAATTACACCGTTTTCAGTAGTCGAATTCATTTAATTTTTTTTTATTTTGTAGCCCTGTTATCTGGCTACAACATGATAATACAATTTTAGCTTAATAATCATTAATAAACGAGAAATTTAAGATATTTCTACCCTACCCCCTAAAAAGGCGATAAAAAGAAGCAATTTTCGGAGCGATTTCGGCCATAATTCCCACAAATAACATTTCTTCCCCCCGTAAACTCCGCCAGAATCTTAAGAACAATACCTCAAATTACTTGAATTTTTTTTTTAAGAAAAACTGACACGTTTTAAGGAGCAATATGGGTATCGAAAAGCTGTAAATTCATTTTCAGCCGACGGTAGGGTAGGAAAATCGCATCGTACTCATAAATCCTCAATATAAAATCGCGAAATTTAGTTTAAATACATTTTACAAAGTCCCTGCTTTAAGACGATATCAAGATTTCATCAATATCTCCATTAATAAGGACAGAATGTTCTTCTAATTCGTTGTCGGGGTCCCGGTAATACGAAAATCACGGGTTTTCGCGACGTAACCCCCGCACGCTGAAAAATTACACCGTTTTCAGTAGTCAAATTCATTTAATTTTTTTTTCATTTTGTAGCCCTGTTATCTGGCTACAATATTATAATACAATTTTAGCTTAATAATCATTAATAAACGAGAAATTCACGATATTTCTACCCCACTCCCTAAAAAGGCGGAAAAAAGAAGCAATTTTCGGAGCGATTTCGGCCATAATTCCCACAAATAACATTTCTTTCCCCCTAAACTCCGCCAGAATCTTAAGAACAATACCTCAAATTACTTGAAATCGTTTCTCCAGAAAAACTGACACGTTTTAAGGAGCAATACGGGTATCGAAAAGCTGTAAATCCATTTTTAGCCGAGGGTAGGGTAGGGAAATCGGCTCGTACTCATAAATCCTCAATGTAAAATGGCGAAATTTAGTTTAAATACATTTTACAAAGTCCCTGCTTTAAGACGATATCAAGATTTCATCAATATCTCCATTAATAAGGACAGAATGTTCTTCTAATTCGTTGTCGGGGTCCCATTAATACGAAAATCACGGGTTTTCGCGACGTATCCCCCGCACGCTGAAAAATTACACCGTTTTCAGTGGTCGAATTCATTTACTTTTTTTTTCATTTTGTAGCCCTATTATCTGGCTACAACATGGTAATACAATTTTAGCTTAATAATCATTAATAAACGAGAAACTCACGATATTTCTACCCCACTCCCTAAAAAGGCGGAAAAAAGAAGCAATTTTCGGAGGGATTTCGGCCATAATTCCCACAAATAACTTTTCTCCCCCCGTAAACTCCGCCAGAATCTTAAGAACAATACCTCAAATTACTTGAAATTTTTTTTATAGAAAAACTGACACGTTTCAAGGAGCAATATGGGTATCGAAAAGCTGTAAATTCATTTTCAGCCGAGGGTAGGGTAGGGAAATCGCATCGTACTCATAAATCCTCAATATAAAATGGGGAAATTTAGTTTCAATACATTTTACAAAGTCCCTGCTTTAAGACGATATCAAGATTTCATCAATATCTCCATTAATAAGGACAGAATGTTCTTCTAATTCGTTGTCGGGGTCCCGGTAATACGAAAATCACAGGTTTTCGCGACGTAACCCCCGCACGCTGAAAAATTACACCGTTTTCAGTAGTCGAATTCATTTAATTTTTCTTTTATTTTGTAGCCCTGTTATCTGGCTACAATATTATAATACAATTTTAGCTTAATAATCATTAATAAACGAGAAATTTACGATATTTCTACCCCGCCCCCTAAAAAGGCGAAAAAAAGAAGCAATTTTCGGAGCGATTTCGGCCATAATTCCCACAAATAACATTTCTTTCCCCCTAAACTCCGCCAGAATCTTAAGAACAATACCTCAAATTACTTGAAATCTTTTTTATAGAAAAACTGACACGTTTTAAGGAGCAATATAGGTATCGAAAAGCTGTAAATCCATTTTTAGCCGAGGGTAGGGTAGGGAAATCGGATCGTACTCATAAATCCTCAATGTAAAATGGCGAAATTTAGTTTAAATACATTTTACAAAGTCCCTGCTTTAAGACGATATCAAGATTTCATCAACATCTCCATTAATAAGGACAGAATGTTCTTCTAATTCATTGTCGGGGTCCCGGTAATACGAAAATCACGGGTTTTCGCGACGTAACCCCCGCACGCTGAAAAATTACACCGTTTTCAGTAGTCGAATTCATTTAATTTTTTTTTTCATTTTGTAGCCCTATTATCTGGCTACAACATGATAATACAATTTTAGCTTAATAATCATTAATAAACGAGAAATTCACGATATTTCTACCCCACTCCCTAAAAAGGCGGAAAAAAGAAGCAATTTTCGGAGCGATTTCGGCCATAATTCCCACAAATAACATTTCTTTCCCCCTAAACTCCGCCAGAATCTTAAGAACAATACCTCAAATTACTTGAAATCGTTTTTCCAGAAAAACTGACACGTTTTAAGGAGCAATACGGGTATCGAAAAGCTGTAAATCCATTTTTAGCCGAGGGTAGGGTAGGGAAATCGGATCGTATTCATAAATCCTCAATGTAAAATGGCGAAATTTAGTTTAAATACATTTTACAAAGTCCCTGCTTTAAGACGATATCAAGATTTCATCAATATCTCCATTAATAAGGACAGAATGTTCTTCTAATTCGTTGTCGGGGTCCCGGTAATACGAAAATCACGGGTTTTCGCGACGTATCCCCCGCACGCTAAAAAATTACACCGTTTTCAGTAGTCGAATTCATTTAATTTTTCTTTTATTTTGTAGCCCTGTTATCTGGCTACAATATTATAATACAATTTTAGCTTAATAATCATTAATAAACGAGAAATTCACGATATTTCTACCCCACTCCCTAAAAAGGCGGAAAAAAGAAGCAATTTTCGGAGCGATTTCGGCCATAATTTCCACAAATAACATTTCTTCCCCCCTAAACTCCGCCAGAATCTTAAGAACAATACCTCAAATTACTTGAAATCTTTTTTATAGAAAAACTGACACGTTTTAAGGAGCAATATGGGTATCGAAAAGCTGTAAATCCATTTTTAGCCGAGGGTAGGGTAGGGAAATCGGATCGTACTCATAAATCCTCAATGTAAAACGGCGAAATTTAGTTTAAATACATTTTACAAAGTCCCTGCTTTAAGACGATATCAAGATTTCATCAATATCTCCATTAATAAGGACAGAATGTTCTTCTAATTCGTTGTCGGGGTCCCGGTAATACGAAAATCACGGGTTTTCGCGACGTAACCCCCGCACTCTGAAAAATTACACCGTTTTCAGTAGTCCAATTCATTTAATTTTTCTTTTATTTTGTAGCCCTGCTATCTGGCTACAACATGATAATACAATTTTAGCTTAATAATCATTAATAAACGAGAAATTTACGATATTTCTACCCCACCCCTTAAAAAGGCGAAAAAAAGAAGCAATTTTCGGAGCGATTTCGGCCATAATTCCCACAAATAACATTTCTTTCCCCCTAAACTCCGCCAGAATCTTAAGAACAATACCTCAAATTACTTGAAATCGTTTTTCCAGAAAAACTGACACGTTTTAAGGAGCAATATGGGTATCGAAAAGCTGTAAATCCATTTTTAGCCGAGGGTAGGGTAGGGAAATCGGATCGTACTCATAAATCCTCAATGTAAAATGGCGAAATTTAGTTTAAATACATTTTACAAAGTCTCTGCTTTAAGATGATACAAAGATTTCATCAATATCTGCATAAATAAGGGCAGAATGTTCTTCTAATTCGTTGTCGGGGTCCCGGTAATACGAAAATCACGGGTTTTCGCGACGTAACCCCCGCACGCTGAAAAATTACACCGTTTTCAGTAGTCGAATTCATTTAATTTTTTTTTTATTTTGTAGCCCTGTTATCTGGCTACAACATGATAATACAATTTTAGCTTAATAATCATTAATAAACGAGAAATTTACGATATTTCTACCCCGCCCCCTAAAAAGGCGAAAAAAAGAAGCAATTTTCGGAGCGATTTCGGCCATAATTCCCACAAATAACATTTCTTTCCCCCTAAACTCCGCCAGAATCTTAAGAACAATACCTCAAATTACTTGAAATCTTTTTTATAGAAAAACTGACACGTTTTAAGGAGCAATATAGGTATCGAAAAGCTGTAAATCCATTTTTAGCCGAGGGTAGGGTAGGGAAATCGGATCGTACTCATAAATCCTCAATGTAAAATGGCGAAATTTAGTTTAAATACATTTTACAAAGTCCCTGCTTTAAGACGATATCAAGATTTCATCAACATCTCCATTAATAAGGACAGAATGTTCTTCTAATTCATTGTCGGGGTCCCGGTAATACGAAAATCACGGGTTTTCGCGACGTAACCCCCGCACGCTGAAAAATTACACCGTTTTCAGTAGTCGAATTCATTTACTTTTTTTTTTCATTTTGTAGCCCTATTATCTGGCTACAACATGATAATACAATTTTAGCTTAATAATCATTAATAAACGAGAAATTCACGATATTTCTACCCCACTCCCTAAAAAGGCGGAAAAAAGAAGCAATTTTCGGAGCGATTTCGGCCATAATTCCCACAAATAACATTTCTTTCCCCCTAAACTCCGCCAGAATCTTAAGAACAATACCTCAAATTACTTGAAATCGTTTTTCCAGAAAAACTGACACGTTTTAAGGAGCAATACGGGTATCGAAAAGCTGTAAATCCATTTTTAGCCGAGGGTAGGGTAGGGAAATCGGATCGTATTCATAAATCCTCAATGTAAAATGGCGAAATTTAGTTTAAATACATTTTACAAAGTCCCTGCTTTAAGACGATATCAAGATTTCATCAATATCTCCATTAATAAGGACAGAATGTTCTTCTAATTCGTTGTCGGGGTCCCGGTAATACGAAAATCACGGGTTTTCGCGACGTATCCCCCGCACGCTAAAAAATTACACCGTTTTCAGTAGTCGAATTCATTTAATTTTTCTTTTATTTTGTAGCCCTGTTATCTGGCTACAATATTATAATACAATTTTAGCTTAATAATCATTAATAAACGAGAAATTCACGATATTTCTACCCCACTCCCTAAAAAGGCGGAAAAAAGAAGCAATTTTCGGAGCGATTTCGGCCATAATTTCCACAAATAACATTTCTTCCCCCCTAAACTCCGCCAGAATCTTAAGAACAATACCTCAAATTACTTGAAATCTTTTTTATAGAAAAACTGACACGTTTTAAGGAGCGTATAAAGAGTCGTCTCGTATCAGCTTACGCAGTCTGCGCAGGTTGATCCGAGACGACACTTTACGCAAATGCCCGAATGTCCATTTTCGGGTATTGCAGGCAATATATTTTTTTAAGTTTAGCCGTATCCAGTCTGAGTAAATATGTAGACTCCATTATTTGTTTAAAAAACAGTTGGGTAAGATTAAAAGGTTTGGTTTTTACTGTTTATAAACTTGTATTGTTGACAGAGAGGATAAGACTTAGAAGGTTGCCCAAATATGATTAATTTTTTTTATGTCTCTCAAAACATCCTCGACATTATCGATGAACATTTTACCCTGAACCCTTTATCAAATGACAAAATTTTAGACTGGTGAAAAGCGAAAGTGAAAGTGAAAGCGTTTGAAGACGACAAAATGAATGTGACTAAAGAATTGAAATTTGTTGAATAAGGGAAGAAAACATTGTGGGAAAAGGAGGAAATGCTGGTTACCAGCATTTTCTCCTTTTCCAACAATGTTTTCAAAAGACTTCTTTCACAGGGGTGTTAAAGGTCGGGATGGTGTGGTAAAGGGTTAACTCTCTACTTTTCTTTGACAACCGACTTAATCATGAGGTAGACTGGCCCTTTGACATACAGAAAATTGACCAATAGCGAAATGTTTCGGCCCAGGTCAGCCTGCGCACTCTGCGCAGGCTGACCTGGGCCGATACTTTTCGCAGATGCATTTAGCCCCCCCCCCCCCTTTCAGAGAGCATGGTTCTTGTACATTGATCTATTTCAGGGCCAAAAATTTGGAAATTGTAATATCTGTGGTTTTATTATTAGCTAAAATTTTTCGTTAATTTGCTTAACAATTTTATTACTTTCAGTCCCATGCTTAAGCGAAAACATTGGACTTTTGCGGACATCTTTAGACTAGTTAAAGATCGCGGTCCGTATTCACAAACCATTCTTAAGAACATTCTTAGTCTTATTTTTCCGAATTTCGTCAGTGTGAAAGTAACAGAACTTCTGATTGGCTAAACCATATGAAAAGTTCTGTTACTTTCACTGTCAGAAAATCTTGAAGAATAAGACACAGAATACGGACTATGATTGCACAGATTAAAAAAGAATCTCTCTGAGTCTCAAGTGAGATTGTACATTGAACTTCGAAAGTGTTGGAGTATTCGATTTCATATTTTTGGCGCATTTGAAATGACAGATATTTTTTTCAAACTGAGTAATTTGCCGGAAGTGAACAAATAGTTGTATGCAGACGGTGATGGATTGGTGAAGCGTTTACGGGCATACTTATCAGTGCAATACGACAATGAAAGAAAAAAAAAAGAACACTCCGAAGCTGTGGCGAGAATCCCCAATCTCGACAACCAATACCAAAACAAAATATGTTCTGATTGATCTTCAAGTAGTTTTATGATCAAAATAGCTTGAGGGTACAAGTTCACAATCTCTAGATAACATGGGCTTATTTGTAAAACATCATGTTATATCAGACATAGTGCGATGGTTCACGAATCATTTGTCTTTATTTGGCTGTAAAATTAATATTAATACAAAAAAGCGATGAACACTGAAAAACTTATTCGTAAAATATCTAACAATATCAGACGAAGTGCAACTGTTTAGGATAATATTTTTTGTTACCAACAATTGGGATTTGCCCAAATTGAAAGCATTTGCCGCCAACAAATAAATAGGATTCGCTCATTAAGAGTTATTTTTTTGAAAGGTAGAAAAGATTGTGAGGGGGGGGGGGGAAGAAAATGCTCGTGCTAGTTACCAACAATTCTCTCCTTTTCCCATTACATTCTTAAAAAAGTTTTTTTCTCAAGTTGTAAAAAGTGGAGTTGTATTGTAAAGGGTTTATTCTTTACCAGATCGCAAACCTTTAGACAAAGCCTTGTTAGAAAAAAAAGACGATAAATGCGGCTCCAGTAATAGGATTTAAGGTTGAAAACATTAATTGTTACCAGCATTTTCTTCTTTTCCAACATTGTTTCAAGTCTTTTACTCTCAATGTAGTTAAAACTCGGTTACCGGCATTTTTTTCCCCTTTTTTTTCAACAATATCTTCAAAACTCCTTACACTGACAGCAATTATAGCACGTGGCCACATGAAGAAAGGCCAACCTTTTACCAAACAATCCCTGGTTTTTACGACCCTGAGATAGAAGTCTTTTGAAAACATTGTGGGAAAAGGAGAAAATGCTGGTACCCAGCATTTCCTTCTTTTTTATACGCCCGAAGGGTCGTATTATGTTATACCCCCGGTCGTCCGTCCGTCCGTCCGTCCGTCTGTCTGTCTGTCCGTCCGTCCGTCCGTTAGCAATTTCTTGTGTGTGCAACTCCTCCTACAGTTTTCATCGGAATTATTTGAAACTTGCCACAATGAATCTCCATGATGTCTAGTTGTGCACCTGGGTCTTAGAATTTTGATCGCTGTTTGCGTTCCAAAATTATCTGCCCTTGATTTCTGAAATAACCAACTTTTCACTTTGAATTTTTGTTCAGGCCATAACTTCCATACCATAAAAGGTATCAAATTGAAACTACATACACTGATAGAACACATTATGGAGAAGTGCAGTGCACATGAAACATAACTCTGCCACTTTTATTTTTTGAGTTATTGCCCTTTGTTAATTTTCAGTTTGGAGTTTTGTCCAGGCCATAACTTCCAAACTATAAAAGCTAATAACTTGCAACTTCATACACTGATAGAACACATTATGGAGAAGTGCAGTGCACATGAACTATAACTCTGCCACCGTTATTTTTTGAGTTACAACCCTTTGTTAATTTTCAGTTTGAATTTTTGTCCAGGCCATAAAATCTAAACTATAAAAGCTATTAATTTGGAACTTCATACACTGATAGAACACATTGTGGAAAAGTGCATCGCACATGAACCGTAACTGTGCCACTTTTATTTTTTGAGTTATTGCCCTTTGTTAATTTTCAGTTTGAATTTTTGTCCAGGCCATAACTTCCAAACTGTAAAAGCTAATAACTTGCAACTTCATACACTGATAGAACTTATTATGGAGAAGTGCAGTGCACATGAATCATAACTCTGCGACCTTTATTCTTTTAGTTATTGCCCTTTGTTAGTTTTCAGTTTGAATTTTTGTCCAGGCCATAACTCCCAAACTTTAAAACCTATCATCTTGAAACTTCAAAGACTAATAGAACATATTATGAAGAAGTGCACTGCATAAGAACCATAACTCTGCCATCCTTCTTTTTTAGTTATTGTCCTTTGTTAGTTTTTTCTTTGAATTTTCGTCAGGGCCATAATTTCTAAAATATAAAAGCTATGATCTTGAACCTTTCAAGACTGATAGAACACCTTGTGGAGAACAGCAATTCACAAAATTTGTAACTGTGCCACCCTTCTTTTTTTAGCTATTGCCCTTTAATATTTTTCACATATCATGGAGATTAACTACTCTTAATTCATGGCCCTTCCGTCATTTCAACTCATTTCACTAACAAGCCCCTTCGGGCGTATATGCGCCGCTTTGCGAAGCTCTTGTCCCATAATGTTTTCTACCCTGCTGGAAACAAATTTCAATTTTTCAGTAACTCAAGTCTTGTCATCTGCAAATGCCTTCAGTTTGGACAAGTGTAAATTTTTTCGTTTTGGTAAAGAGTTAAGGAAGGGGGGATGAGAAGTTTGGAACATTGATAACGAGAATGATGACGAGCTCAATGCATCTTCGTGTGTGATACAGTATACCAAGCATGCTATGACATGAATGTGAACCAATAAGATCGATCCATTTGTGACCGATCACGCAAAAAGGGACCTTCTGGTAACTGCGAAAAATGTCAACCTGGCCAGACTGCGCGAATTGCGCAGTCTGGCCAGGGTTGACACTTTTCGCTATAACGACATTTTCTGTATGAAAAGTGCATGGTCTTTGTACCTTGTTATACAATCATTTTTTAATTATCAACTTAACTCTTTACCCCATTAGGCATGTCCATGGTATCTCTAATTGACCCTAAATAACAGCAAGGATGAAGCCGTTTCTTATGTGTATATGACACCTTTTGAGAGCATAGAAAACATTGTGACAAAAGGTGAAATTGCTCGTCATGAGCAATTTCACCTTTTGCCACAATGTTTTCGAAAGGCTCCTACAAGTAATGCGCAGAAATGAGTATCTATGGGGTAAAAGATTAAATTGACCGGCGCTATCGTTGATCTGTTTTTATCTAATTGATGCACAAAATTTTCCGGAGTGTCCCCATTTTGCGTGATGGGTCACATTTATTCTAACAATCGACCAGATCTGGGAGTACAATGGTCCTTGGTCATGGAGAAAATTCACAAAAAGCAACATGTATCGACACATGTCAGCCTGCAGAAGCATTAAAACTCCTTTTCAAAGACCATGGCTCATATATAAAAGACAAAACGTTGAATGGGTGAAATTACAACAACGGTACATTAGAAGTTTGGGGTTAGCGGATTGTTAAAGAATACAGCTATTCAGTTCATTTGTTTTGTATAGACAATGGTCTTCTCTAAAAGATCTACACAATTAACACTGTCTGATAAAGGCAATGAACATTTTTAGAAAGGAATCTTTCTTTTCAAGGTTTGGTCATTTGTCATAATAACTATTGGACTATATCCCTTATTGCTGAACGTGCAAAACTTTTTAATATGGAACGTACTATTAAAATGAAACGTTCTTTACGTATTATCTTACAGGATTTTCATTTTGTGCAGTGAAAGGAAAGAATAGTGATGATGAAATATTCAAAGATGTTTTTTTAATCTGAAATAATATGATTTCTAAATGTAATTACTGTTTATATGGTTTCTAACTTTTAGTGGCAAAATTACTGGCCATGAAAAATTTAAGATATGCTTGAATTTATTTTCTTAAAAATGTCTGACGGTTGAAGTTCGAGCTTTTGGAAAAAAAGTTTTTCAAATAAGAAATGGAGCATGTGGTGATTTTATTTACGTATTTATTTTGTTTTTCATGACGAGAGGCTGAAAATGGTGTAAGGGATGGGGGTTTCAACTTTATTTACACTGTTGGTAAAGTTTTCTAAATTTTCAGGTATCCCTCTGTCTGAAAATGTTAATTTTTTAGCACAAGGCTTGTCTTTTATTTTTCTAGTGAACCCGCAGACTAAACTGTTGTAAATACAGGGCCCAGTTAGCAGCGCAAGTACAAGCCGGAAATCTTTTGTACTCTCTACAAAGGAGAACGTCGTGAAAATAAGAAGTTTACTCGAATTTATACCTAAACAAATTCTGTTTTTTTCTTCAATCCTTCTGAACAAATGTTACAGAAACACAAAAACGCTTAATTCGCCCTACCTGTCAATGGAAATCGAATATGTGTTTAATGTGAAAAACAGTGCAGAAATGGCCCAAACTCGGAACAGTCTTGGTAAATTTTGAATAAATGGTTCGAAATCCGGACGAAATCGACACAATTCTATAAATAGCACCAATCAAAATGATCAAAGTATTCTAATTACTAATGAAGTTGAAGAAACCCAGCTTTGACCATTCGGTACTCAAAATTCGGGAATGCTACCTTATAAAGTTGTCTACCTTTCCAAAAGTAATTTTCGGTTTTTGTGTGGCATGTGTCTTCTGCAAATACTTTGAGTTTGTACCAGTCTAAGATTTACCCTGCCAGGAAAAAAATCTTGCCCAGACTGATAGCATATTTCAACAACAAATGGTCTGTGGATCGAATGATGGATTTTTGCATGTAAAAGAGTGGGAAAGACTGTGGGAAGAGGGCGAAAATCCTGGTTACCAGTATTTGTCTTTTTTCCTCTATACTTTCAAAATTCTTCTTTCTCAATGGCATTGCGTTAAATGACGGGATTGATCGGTATACCTGTTTTAAAGATACATCCGTACGACCAGAGAGAAAGAAAACGCAGTTAAGTCTTGATAGCCAGTAGTATGGTTCAGAATATGGCAGCTATGTAAACATAGATAAATTACAGGCATATATATTAGAGATAAATATATATACCGGAAATCTTTGGTCAAAAACTGGAAACGTCACAACAGCGATTTCTGTGATGGTCTCCAAAAAATAAAATGCAATGTCTATGGGCCGTAATCTATGCAAACTTGCAACTGTTAGGGCAACATTTGACATGAAGGTACAAGAATGGTTATACTTTTGATAAAAAAAATAAAGTTAAAATGGGTTAAAAACTGGCTGCAAACGCGTCTATAGGTATCTTTAAACATTTAAAGGATTTACAAGCTATAATAATAATAATAATAAATTCTTTATTTTCAGAAGGTAAATCATTAATATTACACATCAATGTAAAAATGATACATTAATTACGGCAATATTATTTCCAATGATGCCTTCTTTAACAATATTCATATAATTAATCAGTATAAAACAAATAATGTAATTACATGTAATAAAAGTTATACCTCAAAGACAGACAAAAACGGAAGTGGGTATCTGCAATCTGTTCGAACATCTATAGATATTTTTGCTTCAAACTTTAGCAATTTTCAAAAAGAAATGATTTGAATTTACTTTTGAATGTGTTGATATTTTGAGAGTTTCTAATTTCTGTCGGTATTCCATTCCATATTTCCATACCGGAATAGCTAAAAGTCTTTTTGAGATAGTTTGTATTGGGTTTATTATGTGAAATATCCCTTTTAGCTATTATAATGCCCAATAAGCTACATGTATGTACAGCTGTGAGAGTCATAGAAGTGGCTCGGTATCAAGGAACTTTTCAAATTTATGAGCGGACTTGCATCCTTTACCACACAATCGGATACTTTTGAAACCATCGTGGGAAAAGGAGAAAATGCTGGTAATCAGCATTTTCTCCTTTTCCCACAATGTTTTCAATCCTTCCAAAGACAAATTTCAATTGTGAGTCACATTAATCTTGTCTTCGAATGCTTTTCAATTTGGGCAAGTTAGAAATGTTGTGATTTAGTAGAGAGAAGATCCTTCATCTGATAAATAAATGAAATGAAATTTTCAAGCCGATAGTAAATCAAAGTACTGATAGTACTGAAGGCCAGGAAATTGAGGATACGAAACAACACAAGAGGTCAATTTTACTTAATACAAACAGGTAGACGGACAGGGATACAAGCGGATTCCACTAAGCCCCTTGAATTCTTGGTTTTAACAGGAAATTTTGATCTGATACTAAAAAGCACCAGCCAGAAACTAATTAAGCCAGAGCTAGGCATGTGCTCACAGTTATGGGGTGCTTGATAATGGCTTAGAATACTTAGTAATTTGTCTAGCTTGTAAACAATCCCAAGTCAAAATTGAACTATTCAATCGGTGCAATACCAACTTTGGTTATATAAATTTTCTGAGACATGTGATGTCTTGTAGTCCTGAATGACGTTATTTTTTACATTTATGACGCAAGGACATATTTATTTTTATTGATTTCAATGAAAATACATGTAAGATAGATATCAAGGTAAAATGTAATGAATGATAAAGATTGGAGTGATATGGCAGTCGATCATGTTGTCTCTACCTTCCACAAGTCGACGAAATTTTGAACTGGTCATATTTGAAGGAAGTTGTAGATGAAAATCCAAAGTAGTTCTTCGTGTATATTGAAAGGTAAGATTTTGGGGAAATTGGGAGGAATTGCTTGTTACAAGCAAATTCTCTTTTAGCCAAAATATTTTCTCAATAAAATACTGTGAAAAGGTTGGATTGTTTTGGGAAAACGATTAGGCTCGGTTTACCTATTTCACTTACCTATTTTACGGACAAGTCACAGTGACTTGAGCTTCGATACTTATATCTACATAATACAAGAAAATATTGATGCTGAACATCAATGGCGCCGCAAACCACTTATTTCTGTAACAGGGCACAATGCATTGGGCCGCGTTAAACCGTTTATGAAAATCACGTGATCGTTCAACTCATTATCAAACGACAAAATTTTAGGACTGTCCAGAGCGAAAGCATTTGCAGACGACAAAATAAAAGTGACAGAAAAATTGAAATTTGTCTTGTGAAGGGTAGAAAACATTGCGGGAAAAGGAGAAAGTGCTGGTTACCAGCATTTTCTCCTTTTTCCACAATGTTTTCTGAAGGCTTCTTTCTCAGAGGCGTCAAAAGTAGGGATTGTGTGGTAATGGGTTAACAGCTCAGTAGGAATCATATTGTTGATCACCTGACTCATTTTGTCACGTTTAACATCCAGTATAGTATATGTGGAGAAAATCGTCGCCCTTGTAAGATTTTGTCTACACAAACGGACATTTGTCGGCAATGAATGAACAGTCACGCGAGTTTTTATGTTTGTTGAACAATAGGGTCCAAATATTTCGTCATGTATCACAAATGGCTATATTTTCTTTCCAATTATAACTATCAAACTGTTTGTGAAATAGAAAATATACTTTTTAATGTCATACAAACACAGTATTGCCCAAACAAAACTTAGGTTCGGTAAGGTTAGGTAAGGTTCGGTAAGGTTCGGTAAAGTTCTGTGTTTAGGGGGACCGATCTGTCACCCGCTCAAACATTGACCTAGTTACAGTTAGCTGGTCTTAAAAACACGATCGCGATAGGAAAACAATATTTCTACAATCCATACAACACTAGAACAAAAATATAACGGGGGTCACAAGTACCACATAGGGTGCTCTAGGGTCAAAGAGCTTGAAAATATCTCTTAACCATTTTCCAGGGTAAGATATTTAAAATGGCGGCCTCGAAAATTTGTGACAGATAATTTTTTATCACGTGACTTATTTTTCGAAATGGATCTTCTATTATTATTTTTCGAAAGGAAAATGTTGATATGTCTACAATCCGGGTTTTTTTTTATCCTTCTAACGATGAAAGTACAATATAATTATTATGTTAAAAAAATCCCACAAATAAATAAAAAAGTTAATATGGACCCCGATCTGGTAATCAAAGTACAGTAGATATAGAAGGATGTTTAAACAAAGCATGGAACCAGTTCAATATGGCTGCCTCCATAGGCACTTTACAAAACCGAATAAAAATATAGTGCCGCCGCTTCAGGCGGCGCCACAATAAAAAGACGTTAATCCTAATTCATTATCGTTATCCAAGGACAACTTGTGTCAAGCCCACGAACACTTGACTCTCAAGCTTGACCTAGACTCTGGACCTGAATAAATGTTTCAAACGGAACTTGCTTGACCTAGACTCTGGACCTGAATAAATGTTTCAAACGGAACATCTACTCATGATGCAGAACAATGCATTATGCTAATTTTTACCGGAATCTATCCAAAAATGTAGGAGTTATGGTTCGGACGAAAAATTGGCCTTCAATGTGGCCTTGATCTTGAACCTACTTGAACAGATGTTTCAAATGGCACATCTATTCGTGATGGAGGTCAATTGTGCCAAATTATTTTGAAATCTATCCAAAATTGTAAAAGTTATGGACCGGAAATATTCGGATGCACACAAGCCCTAGTGAACACTAGAAATATGTGTGTCAGAGACACTGACGCCCCTGCTAAATGGTATTGGTCACAGGTATGTCATATGACAACTAGTAGAGAGAGAGAGATTAAAAAAAATGCATTAAATGACAAGCGAACGACTACAGAAAAAAAATATAAGCATTTATTTGGTTTCAAATTAAAGTCAATCAAAGACATTTTTAAGAATCACACAGGTGTAATCTATTTGTGACAGGTGTAAAAGGTGTGAAATACATCCTATCAGTGTGAAATAGGCAGTATAAACAATGACAAAACTACCAAATAACTCTTGTATTTCCATACTGTATGTTGTACATACGTGGATAAAATAAAGCTTATTGAATTGAATTGAATTGAATTGAATTGAATAAAGGAAACTAATACACATAATGTACATACTAAAGACAACGAACTTTCAAAAATATTTTTATAGACAACTTGATTAACGATATGGATGAAATATGATGTTGGGGTCGAGTTTTCTAAAATTTTATTTGGGGACGATTTCACCAAAGAAATCGTCTCCAGGGGACGATTTCTACTGCGTGATAAACATTACACGGGCCAAGCAGTTTGGGGACGATTTCTCCAGGGACCGATTTCTCCAGCATTCCGCTGAAGTACCCTAGATTTAGTCGATATACATAAGAAAAAGTGATAAACATAACACGGGCCAATATTCTATATGTAGTTTGCTTTATTTACAATCGCATTGTAGCATTTAGCGGAGACGCGTTTTGTGAGACATATGTTCAAATGTCAACACAACGTTATAGACAAACTCCGAGCAGAGTTGTCGTTCGTTACTCTCACCATACCTGAATGTGAATGATCCAGAGTGCAAGAGAGAGCGTTATAGATATTAACCGTATATAGCGCGTAGGAATACACAACTTCCGGATAAAGCTAAGTTTATTAGGTTACGCCTTTATTAGGTCAGTGTTAATGACAAAAACGGGATAAAAACACACACTCGTCAGTTATTAAAGGATCGTAATACCCTTGCAATTTCATGACATTTTGCAGATGAAAGCTTTAAGGAAGGGAAAGCATTCACACAGTTTGATAAGCAATCTCTGTATATACTTGGGAAACTAGTTGTTTTGGCGGACTCAGCGATATAGAGTGGACACACAGTCCAACATTTTTGTCTGAATAGGCAGCTTACGATCCCTATAGGCAAGGGAATCCCTTGAGATGGATTCCCTGGCCTAAAAACCAGTAGGCTGTAATTTCAAAGGTACTATTTGGGGGAGAAAACAACGTTTCCTAACAGTACAGTGTAGATCAAGATCAGGCAGCACGCTTTGTGAAGTCTGATCTTGATCTTCAAAGTCCGCCATAGGTCCTTCAGTCGTCCTCAGAAGCCTATAGGGTTTAATTGATGAGTCGCTAGTATAGGATTGATTGATTGCAGCCTATGGCGTTCAATATTTTGTCAGTTATATCGCGTGGCCAGTGCACCTATTCTTACTTTCCTGGAGTTTCTTTAGCCAGTTCTCTGCACGATATTCTTTCCATGCTACTGGCTGATTTTCCACTTAATCGTCTTCGAAAAAATGGTCAGCGGTTCAGAGAGGAATTAATTCTGTCGCAGTTACTATCATCAATCCTCGGAGAGAAATTTGCCGAGCAGGGGATCAAACCAGTGACTCCGTGTTTACGAATTTTAAGAGCCTACGAGCTATACAGGCCAGTGTCATTTGTGCTTTTATTGGGCATAAGTGGCTCGGTAAATTAACCCTTTCCCAAACAACAGAATATCAGACTGGTCTAAATTAAAAGCACTTGCAGACAACAAAATAAACATAACTCTAAAATTGAAATTTGTTGGTTACCAGCATTTTCTCCTTTTCTTACAATATTTTCAAAAGGTTTCTATCTCAGGGTTGTATAAACCAGGAATTATTAGGTAAAGGGTTAAAGAAACCTGTCAAGTTTATAAAAGAGACCTTTGATTGGTATGATAGGATTTCTCTTTGATGGCTCTAGTACAAATAGAATGTAATATCGTGTCTTTTGTAAACGTTTGTTAACTTCCATTGTCGGTATTACAAGTGCCCTAATTCTTATAGCAAACGACAAAAATGTAGACTTTTTCCAAATATTGAAAGTATTTGTGACCCATCATGCAAAAAGGCACCATCTGGGAATTCTTTTTCGATGGATGGTTCCCTGTATTCATAAATTGGGATAGATATTAGTTTAATCAGTAGAAAATAGGCCAAATGAGGACATGTAATACTATGCATAGTATATTACAGGTCGGAGTACATGCATAGACAATATATACAGTGAACCCTAAAACACAAAATTACGAAATTTTACGCAGATACCCTTTATTGCATTGTAGGAAAAGGAGCTACTTGCCTGGCATATTTCATATTTGATATTTGTGTATTTTAATGAAAAAGCCATCATTTACATCGATTGCCTTTGTATATATAGATAAGTACACGTGAGTATCTTTTTAAGAGGTACAATATAGGTCGAACTATTTAGTGGATGATAATTCATATTGAATCATGCTCTGTGAGGAGGAAGCTTATTGAATCTGCAAAAAGTATCGACCCAGGTCAGCCTGCGCATTTCGCGCAGGCTGACCTGGGCGAACACTTATTGTGTTTGATCAATTTTGTGCATGTCACAGGACCAGTGTACCTCATGATTCAGTCGACAGTTTTACAATATGAATTTTATTGATCCATACTTACGTGATTAATTTCATTGATCTATACTTACGTGATTAATTTCATTGATCCATACTTATGTGATGAATTTTATTGATCCATACTTATGTGATGACTTGCTTGGTGTCACATGCCACGGAGATATATCAAGCCCCCTTTTGTCAGAGCTTGACTCAAGTTTATAATATATTAATCCCTTTACCACACAATGACGACCTTTAACGCAGCTGAGGAAGAAGCCTTTTGAAAACATTGTGGGAAAAGGAGAAAATGCTGGTAACCAGCATTTTCTCCTTTTCTCATAAAGTTTTCTATCCTATCAATGCAAAATTGCACTATTTGAGCCACTTTGAAATTGTCGTCTGCAAATGTCTTCAATTTGGATAGGTCTAAAATTTTGCTGTGTGATAACGGGTTAACCATTGACACGCTAAAAAAAGTATATATGCAACTTTTTAGCCAAAACTTAAAACTGAAATATTGTTTTTTCAAAGTTTTTTATGAAGGGGGGGGGGGAAATGTCTCCTTATCGGACAGTGTGGAGCCAAGATCAGACTTCACGTTCTGTGCAGTCTGATCTTAATCTATATTGTCTGCAAAAAGGTCTCTACGTCGAGCTTTGCAAACTAAGGGATGAGTTGCTGTGATGGAATGAATTTGTATCTGATAGAGCGATCGGTTGTAAAACTTCATGGTGGATTGAATTTTGTCGTTATTCTTTATTGACATTACTAGAGTATTGTTTAAAGGCCCAGTAGAGGCCAAAAATAAACAGTGCGGATGTTAAAATACATTTGATTTACATCATACCAATTAAAAATATGGCAATTTTTGTGAAATGTGAAAATCACAATCTATTATTACACAGTCGGATAAGTTTAAACAATTGCAACACCATCCCGCCTTTTAACCATCCTTAGAAAGAAGACTTTTCAAAACAATGTGGGACAAGGAGAAAATGCTGGTTACCACGAGGTTTTCTACTTTGCTGGAAGCAAATTTCAATTTTTCAGCTGTTTATTTTGTCGTCTGCGTGTGCCTTCAATTTGAACCAGCCTAAAATTTTGTCGTTTGGTAAAGAGTTAATTAAATCGCTGACAGATAAACTGTTTTCAAAGGTAAGTCTATAATTCGCCAGGTGGCTATATCTTTTGTTTACTTTTGCTTAATTTAGAATTCATTTCTCTGCCAGCTACTATCACTTGATCCGACTTGACAATAATAGATTGAGAAGTTGGTTTTAAAATTAGTTTTTTATGCCAGCGACAAACACTTGGGCCGACTTCACAATAACAGACTCTCCTCTATAACCCATTATCACACAATCCCTACTTTTGACGACCCTGAGAAAGAAGCCTTTAGAAAACATTGTGGGAAAAGGAGAAAATGCTGGTAACCAGCATTTTCTCCTTTTCCCACAATGCTTTCTACCCTTCGCAAAACAATTTTCAAATTTTCAGTCACTTTTATTCTGTCGCTTTTATTCTGTCGTCTGCAAATGTTTTTAATTTGGAACAGTCCAAAATTTTGTCGTTTGGTAATGAGTTAAACATTTTTGAAAAGTGTGATGTAAGTTGTAATTATACCCCCGCAAGACGAATGTTTTCGAGGTCATAATGGAATCAGCCTATTTGTCCGTCCTTGTGTCCGTCCATGTGTCCGTCTGCGTAAAAAGTACTAGTAATTGCCTGTTTTATCAAAGTGCTGGCGGGGATATTAAGTTACATTTAGCGACAGCTCTAGTTTACTTTAGCATCAGCATTGTTTACTTTTGGTCGTCATTGGGGCTTTAAGCTGCTTTGATGGAATGGATTTGTATCTTATAGAAAGATTAGTTGTAAAAAGTCATGCTGGATTAATTTTTGTCAAATTTTTTATTAACTCTCGTGGTTGATCCATATGAGGCAGGTTGGATTTTTTTTTAAGGAACAGCAGTTATTTCTAATCCTTAGGCTGCAAAGCGGGACTCAAGAATTATTTACGGACAGTGTAGATCAAGATCAGACTGCCCCTTTTTGCGTGTTGTAGGATATATGGATTTACCTACATGTATGCAATCATACAGAGGGATACCTGATAAAAAAAGATAAACTTGCAAATTAATGCAGATATCTGAGAAAACCAATACTTTTATTTAATAAAATACCGGTATGTGCAGATACGTGTATATGTGATCAGATAGGTAAACGATTAACCCTTTTATGATATTGAATACCCCAAGAAAGAGGCCTTTGGAAAACATTGTGGAAAAAGGAGAAAATGCTGGTAACCAGCATTTTCTCCTTTTCCCACAATGTGTAACAGCCTTTCTATTCTTTCAAAGGCGAATCCATGATTTTTGACTATTCAAAGACCGAAAGAGACCTTTTTTTGAAAACATTGGTGGTGAAGGAATAAATTCTGGTAACAAACATTTTCTTTTTTTCCTTTTCCCACATTTTTTCTAGCCTTATTTCCATCATAAAGGCAAAATTTTCATAATTTGTGCAGCATGTATTTAGTCGTCTGCAAATGCTTTTAATTTGGACCAGTCCAAAATTTCGTCATGTGGTTAAGGGTTTTAAAAGTTAACTCTTTACCACACAATGACGATTTTTAACGACCTTGAATAAGAAACCTTTTGAAAACATTGTTGGAAAAGGAGAAAATGCTGGTAACCAGCATTTTCTCCTTTTCCCACAAAGTTTTCCACTCGATCTAAGAGAAATTGCATCGTTTGAACCATAATTAAATTGTCATCTGCAAATGCATTCAATTTGGACCAGTCTAGAGTATTGCCATGTGGTTAGAATAGTTTAAAAGTTAAATAATTCTAAGAACCAAAGTGAAATCAATGAAAATTTGAAAAAAGAAATACAACAAAAACGAAAAATGGAAGAGACGAAAAGAATAGGGCATGCGATTTTCTTATAGAGTGGATATTTCGAAAGTAACAATGTATTAAAAGGAATTCAACAATTAGGCTACGAACCAAAGTGAACTAAATTTAAACCAAGAATTCAACGACAGTAGACACACACGGAAAAAATTAACTTAAAGATTATGTTTCTCATTAAAAATGGATATTCCGCATGTAACAATGTATTATTCGCCAGTTATTCTTGATCCATTCAACGCAAGACATAAACGGAAGTATAGAAAATATGGACGTACGAGAAAGCTGGCTGAGTTTGAAAGGTAAGTTAAACTGTTTTTAAATCTTTACCAGATTAGGTTAGTTTGGTCTGCTGAAATAGAAAGAAATTTGTAGGCGACAAATTTAGAGAGGCCAAGAAGGTATTTCTTTTTATCTGTTAGGAAAGAAAACATTGTGGAAAATGGAGAAAATGCTCGTAAAAGCCAGGGCTTATCTGGGAAAGGGTTAACTCTATATCAAACAATCCTGACTTTTATCGACCCTAAAAAAACGCATTTTAAAAACATTATGAGAAAAGAAGAAAATGCTGGTCTCCTTTTCCCACAATGTTTTCTGCTCTATCACGGAAACATTGTGTCAGTTTCGGCACTTTTGATTTATCGTCTGCAATTGCTCTCAATTTGAACCAGTCTAAAATTTTGTCGTTTGGTAGAGTTAAATAACCCAGCTTAGCTAGACTTAATGACAGTTTACGGACAGTGTAGATCTAAGACCAGACTGCACATAACGTGCAGTCTGATCTTGAATCTACGTTGTCCGACTACAAGATTATTTTCTCTTTAATATACTTTAGACTGCTAAGCGCGAACAAATGATATCTTGCAGACATTGTACATCCAAGATCAGACTGCACATAAACGTGCAGTCTGATCTTGGCTCTACAATGTCCGACAATATCTTTTTTCTCAGAAAATGCCTGAGGTTGCTCTGCGCGATTTAGTGACATTTTGCAGAGTATGAAGATAAAAATCAGACTGCAAAGAACGTGCACTCTAGTCTTGGATCTACACTGTCCAACAAGGAGATTTTCCCCTGAAAAAATACCCTTGAAAAACCAAAACTTCGGTTATTACTTTCGGCTTGGAATTTCTGCGTCACTTATATAGCTGGATAAGGTTTAACTCATTACCAGACCACAAATTTTAGGTTTGTCCAAATCGAAAGCATTTGCAGACGACAAAATAAAAGTGACTGAAAATTTGAAATTTGTTTTGTGAAGGGTTGAAAACATTGTAGGAAAAGGAGAAAATGCTGGTTACCAGCATTTTCTCTTTTTTTCCACAATGTTTTCTAAATGTTTTTTTCTCAGAGTCGTCAAAAGTAGGGATTGTGTGGTAGTGGGTTAAATATTATTTGTCCTTTTAATTTTGAATACATTTAGTTATTGTTAATTTGTCATTAGTTAAATATTTAGAGTGGACGGACAGACAGAGAGACAGACAGAGAGACAGACAGGCTTCGTGGAGGTAGGCGATGCCCCCATAAGTAGGGGATGCCCCCACCATTCAGGTAGGCGATGCCCCCATAACGGGACGATGCCTACCTATAGTGTTACGCTTATCAGAGATGACATTTTAGCGTCTGCTAACTAACGCTTGATAGTTATTTTGTCATGACACAATTTCTAACCCTTCGTTCGTCCATATATGAGCCATACAGACTGTTCGTCCGGCTGTCTGTCCGTCGGTCTGTCTTCTGTTTTTTGTGACTTTTGTTTACTTTTTTTCCCCCAAAGAACTCAACACTTTACCACACAGTTCCGAGTTTAAACATTCACGAGGAAAATATTAAGTAAACAGCATTTTCTTTATTTCCCACAATGTTTTCTACTCATAAAGAGACAAATCATATTATATAAACCACATTTAGTCTGTACATCTGCAAATGCTTTCAACTTGGCCAAGTCTGAAATTGTCTTGTGTAGGAGATAATAAACACATTTTTAAATCTCTTCCTTCTTTTAATGAATTACATGCAGCTTGAGCAGCAATTAAAATATTGAGAGCTCAAATCACCTTTTCTAACCCGACGAATAGGATCCATTGTATTTTGATGCCTGACCGGATAGCTCAATGGCTAGCGCATCTAACTCGTGACCTGGTGATTGCAATTTCTATAAACGTTTAAGGCGAACTTTCTTTCCGGGTTTTGTTCGCCTCTTACCTTTGTTTCGTGTGGGAAAAGTAGTCAGTAGTTTGGAAAGAAAAATGTGTCAAGAGTGACGTCAGAAAACCAGGAAACACATGCCTAGGTGCACTGACCGACATGATGATCTGAAGTTAAAATCCGATACAATACAACAGTCGAAATCGCTATAACATATTTTGATAGACAAATACATATAGTCAATGAATATAAGACTATTTTTTTCCGGCATCGTTGAAACTTGGTAACAACTTAGTAGAAGATTTATAGAAAAAACACGAGAAAGAAATTTAAATATATTACATTATCTTTCTAACTAGGTGAACGATTTATGTAAATTCTATTGCACAGTTTTATGAACAGTCTGTTACACTCGCTTATTGGCGGAGCCAAAATCCTTTTGACCAATGACAAAAAAGGGGCGGAGTTAAAAAATTCAGGTTGTTATAACCTTGCAATCATAATCATAATGGATAAGATGATTGACATCTCCGATCAAGGAATATCTCGCTTCCAACCGTTCAGAATTGTGAATTATTTTTTAAAAAAATCATTAAACTTTGTATTACTGCCATGTGACACAATTAAGCTTATCTATTTTTACTTTTTCCAAAATTTAAGATTTTGGAAGGAAACTATCTTGCATCCACGAAAGATTTATATTAGGAAAAAGCAGTTTCGACAAATTTAAAAAAAAAAAACACTACTTATGCTGCAAATGCTTGAAATGTTCAAAATGACCTTTTAAATCTGAAAAAAAAAAAACAATATTTTCATATGTCTTTTACGTTATGCATGTTGAGACATCAAAATACTTAAGTATGAAAACTACTACAATGTAATCATTCTGTGTCTCTCATTGTCTCTCTCCGGTTCTCTCTCCCTCATCTCTCTCCAAGATTTTCTTTTCGTTCTTTCCTCCTCTGAGTTTCGATTGTAAAGTCCAAGAGTCAATATGGCCTGTGCTCTATCGATACCCCATGTAGAGAGACAATCAATAATCGATAATTGATCGCAGCGTGATGCCAGCAAACACAATGTTCCCTTTTTCTCCCTCCCTTAACTCTTTACCAAACGACAAAATGTTAGACTGGCCCAAATTGAAAACACTTGCAGACGACAAAATAAAAGTAACTCAAAAATTGAAGCTTGTTTCCAGTAGGGTTGAAAACATTATGGGAAAAGGAGAAAATGCTTCTTGTGTCTACATTAAGGAAAGAGTTCATTCTTTTTTCATTCATTCTTTATTTTTCTTCCTATCCTTCTCTCTCGCCCTCTCTTTCTTTCTTTTTTTTTCTTTTCTTTCTTTCTTTCTTTCTTTCTTTCTTTCTTTCTTTCTCTCTTTCTTTCTTTCTTTTTCTTTCTTTCTTTCTTTCTTTTATTCTTTTATTCTTTCTTTCTCTCATCCTGTCTTTCTGCGGTCTCATCTTGATCTATATTGTCCACAAAAGCATCTCGTGTCTACAGTAAAGAAGGAATTGATTCTTTCTTTCGTGCCTTCTGTCTTTCTTGCCTTCTTTCATTCTTGCTTTCTGCCGCGACTTTTGTAATCCGTACCTTCAGAATCCTGTCTGTCAGGGTATGCGATGTCTGCCTGTCTGACATAGATCTTAGTAAAACAGATTATATTTTCGTCATGTCACCTATATTCAATGGTCCTTCCATCCTTCCTTCCTTCATTCCTTCCTTCCTTGTTACAAATCGCCAATGACTTTATGATGCTAACCGTCCAGAGTCGTGTCTGTCAGGGTAGGCGATGCCTGCCTGTCTGACACAGATCCTAAAAAAGAACGATTATAACAGATATCTCTTTCGTCTTGTTGACTATATATGCTGACGTTTTCTTTTCTTCCTTCCTTCCTTGATACCATTCGGCCATGACATTATAATGCTAACCGTCCGGAGTCGTGTCTGTCAGGGTAGGCGATGCCTGCCTGTCAGATACAGATCCTGGTGATACAGACTACATTCTCGACATGTCACCTATATTCATTGGTAATTCCTTCCTTCCTTCCCATTTTCCCTTTCTTCTTTCTTCCTTTTTTTTCTTCTTTCCTTAAGGACGTTCTTTCTTTTTTCCTAAATTCCTTCCTCCCCCCATCCCTTCCTTCGTTCCATCTTTTCTCATTCCCCCCATCCCTTCCCTTCTATCGTTCTTAGCAAAAGTTAATATACTTAAAATGTAATCTTTCTTTCATTATTTCTTTCTTTCGTCCCTTCCTTCCGTCTTTCCTTCCTTAGCAAAAGTCGGCGATTGCCTTTATGAAGCTAATCGTCCAGATTCCTGTCTGTCAGGGTATGCGATGCCTGCCTGTCAGACAAAGATCGCAATAAAAACGATTAAATTACTGTCGTCGTATTATCTATATTGCAAAAAAGGTGTTCTTTCTTTGTTTCTTTCTTTCTTTCTCAAGTGTAAATCGGCCGTGACTTTTTTGATACTTACCGACCAGAATCCTGTCTCTCAGGGTAGGCGATGCCTGCCTGTCAGATACACATTCTGTTGGAACAGAACATATGCTCATACCTGTATTTTAAAGTTCGTTCCTTCCTTCCTCCCATCCTTCCTTCCTTCTTTCCTCCCATCCTTCTTTCCTTCCTTCATTCATTCTTTCCTACCATGCTTCATTTTTCTTTGAAATTCCACTGTAAGTCCAACAGTCTATATGGCCTGTGCTCTACCGATACCCCATGTAGAGAGACAATCAATAATCGATAATTGATCGCAGCGTGATGCCAGCAAACACAATGTTCCCTTTTTCTTCCTACCATAACTCTTTCACGTATGAAATAATAAATTGCAGTTTTTCAAAGGCAAAAAATACGCCTCCTTTGTAAGATCAAGAAACAGTTCGGTCAGCTATCAGACTGCACCTTCTTTGCGGTCTAATCTTGATCTACATTGTCCACAAAAGCTTCTTGTGTCTACAATAAGGAAAGTGTTAATTCTTTTTTCATGCATTCTTTCTTTCTTATTTTTCTTCCTTTCCTTCTCTCTCTCTCTCTCTCTCTCTCTCTCTCTCTCTCTCTTTCTTTTCTCTTTTTCTATCTTTCTGCAGTCTGATCTTTTGCTACATTGTCCACAAAAGCTTCTTGTGTCTACAGTAAAAAAGGAATTGATTCTTTATTTCTTTCTTGCCTTCTTTCATTCTTGCTTCTTTCTTTCTTTTTTTATTTCATTTTTCTTTTTCTCTTTCTCTGTTTCTATGGTGTCTATCTATAATAGTGTATCTATGGTGTCAAACTTCTTACGTTCCAAGAGTCTGTTAGGTTAGGCGATGAACAGACCACATTTTCATTATTTTTCTTACATAAAAATTGTCCGTCCTTCCTTCCTTCCTTCCTTCCTTCCTTTGAAATTCCACTGTAAATCCAAGAGTCTATATGGCCTGTGCTCTACCGATACCCCATGTAGAGAGACAATCAATAATCGATAACTGATCGCAGCATGATGCCAGCAAATACAATGTTCCCTTTTCTCCCTCCCTTAACTCTTCCACTTCTAAAATTATAAATTGCATTTTTTCAAAGGCTAAAAATACGCCTCCTTTTTAAGATCAAGAAACAGTTCGGTCATAATCTAGAATATATCAACAAATAGTACAGATCAGATATCAGACTGCACTTTCTTCGAGGTTTGATCCTGATCCACACTGTCCACAAACCTTCTTGTGTGTACAATAAAGAACGAGTTCTTTCTTTCTTTCTTTCTTTCTTTCTTGTAAATCTGCCATGGCCTTTGTTATGCCTACCGTTCAGGCTTTTTCAAAATGTTCATTACTGTTTTCATTAGTGCTAAAAAAGTTTTCACGGTTTAAAATAGCCTTTCGCAGCTACACAGTGATGTATAAAACTTTTCGATCGGCCGTAAATTTAGAACTACAGAGCTTGCAAAAGGTTTCTTCATCAGGTCGAATTTTTTTAATTTTCAGAATTCGGCATATTTTCAGAATAGTGTTTTCGACTTTTCCATACTGTGTTTATTATTGCTAAAAACCTTTTAACGTTGTTTAAAATAGCCTTTCGCAGCTACACAGTAATGAATGAAACTTTTGGATCGGCCTAAATCTAAGAAGTGCTTGGCCTGCAAATGGTTTTTTCATCATGTCGAACTTTTGAATTTTCAGAAATCGGCACATTTTCAGAAAACTCTTATTTTGCTTTTTCCTTAATGTTTTGATTAGTGCTAAAAACTTTTAACAGTGTTTCACATTGGCTTTCTCAGCTACACAATGATATATAATTTTTTTCGATCGGCCTAATGAGATCAAATATCAGGCTGCACTTTCTTTGCAGCCTGATCTTGATCTTTACAGTTCCCAACAAGAAGTTTCGTGTAGCTTTCTTAAATGAATAACGTTTTCTTTCTTTCTTTCTTTCTTTCTTTCGTTCTTGCTATCTAACTTACTTCCTTTCATATTAAAATAATTCGGCAATGACTTTATAATGCTAACCGTCCAGAGTCGTGTCTGTCAGGGTAGGCGATGCCTGCCTGTCAGACACAGATCCCAAGAAGAATGATTATAACAGATATCTCTTTTGTCTTACATACTGAAGCTTTCTTTATTTCTCTCCTTCCTTCCTTGTTGCCATTTGGCAATGACATTGTGATGCTTACCGACCAGAGTCCTGTCTGTCAGGGTAGGCGATGCCTGCCTGTCAGACAGATCCCAACAAGACGTTTCCTGTAGTTTTCTTAGATAGTAAACGTTTTCTTTAATTCTTTCTTTCTTTCGTTCAGAGGCGTGTCTGTCAGACACAGATCCAAATAGGACCGAATATAACAGATAAACTTTTCGTCTTGTTGTCTATATTATGCTGGCTCTTTCCTTTTTTTCCTTTCTTGATACCATTTAGCCATGACATTGTAATGCTAACCGTCCAGAGTCGTGTCTGTCAGGGTAGGCGATGCCTGCCTGTCAGACACAGATCCCAACAAGAACATTCCTGTAGCTTTCTTTAATACATGTTAGTAACGATTTCTTCTTTCCTTCCTTCCGTCTTTTTGTTTTCTTTCCTTCCTCACTTCATTCCCTCCTTTTTTCTTTTCTTCCCCACTTCCTTTCTCCCTAGCGGAATTGTACCAAATGTAGTACATTTCCGCTGGTTTTGTTTAGCCTGACCATCAATATTTTCACACTGCATAACTTTGCTACTTTGTCCATACTGCTTTCATTAGAGCTAAAGAACTTTTAACACAGTTTCAAAGAGCCTTTCGCAGCTACACAGTGATGTATAAAACTTTTTGATCGGCCTGAATTTAAGAACTACAGAGCTTGCGAAAGGTTTCTATATGAGGTAGAATTTTCTATTTTTCTTTTTCAATTTTCAGATGTCGGCACATTTTCGGAATAGTTTTTTCGACTTTTTTTATACTGTTTTCACTAATGTTAATTTTTTTTAACGTTGATTGAAGTAGCCTTTCGCAGCTACACAGTAATGTATGAAACTTTTCGATCGGCCTAAATCTAAGACGTGCTTGGCCTGCAAAAGGTTTCTTTATCAGGTCGAGGTCTAAAAAGAACGATTATAACAGATAAATCTTTCATCTTGTTGACTGTATTATGCTATCTCTTTCTCTTCTTTCTTCCTTCCTTCCTTCTTTCCTTCCATGATACCAATAACCTTGACATTGTAATGCTAACCGTCCAGAGTCGTGTCTGTCAGGGTAGGCGATGCCTGCCTGTCAGACACAGATCCCAACAAGGAGTTTCGTGTAGCTTCTTTAATAGTTTACGTTTTCTTTCTTTCTTTCTTTCTTTCTTTCTTTCTTTCTTTCTTTCCATCTTCTTTCCTTCCTTCCTATATAAATAACTTCATTTCCTATAAGTATGAATCGGCTATGACATTGTAATGCTAACCGTCCAGAGTCGTGTCTGTCAGGGTAGGCGATGCCTGCCTGTCAGACACAGATCCCAACAAGGAGTTTCGTGTAGCTTTCTTAAATAGTTTACGTTTTCTTTCTTTCTTTTTTTTTCTGTTTATTTCTTTATATCTTTCCTTCTTTACATCTTCTTTCTTCCTTCCTATATAACTACCTTCCTTTCCTATTAATATAAATCGGCTATGACATTGCAATGCTAACCGTCCAGAGTCGTGTCTGTCAAGGTAGGCGATGCCTGCCTGTCAGACACAGATCCCAACAAGAACATTCCTGTAGCTTTCTTTAATACATGTTAGTAACGATTTCTTCTTTCCTTCCTTCCGTCTTTTTGTTTTCTTTCCTTCCTCACTTCATTCCCTCCTTTTTTCTTTTCTTCCTCACTCCCTTCCTTCCTAGCGGAATTGTACCAAATGTAGTATATTTCCGCTGGTTTTGTTTGGCCTGACCATCAATATTTTCACACTGCATTACTTTGCTACTTTGTCCATACTGCTTTCATTAGAGCTTAAAAACTTTTAAAAGAGTTTCAAAGAGACTTTTGCAGCTACACAGTGATGTATAAAACTTTTTGATCGGCCTAAATTTAAGAACTACAGAGCTTGCGAAAGGTTTCTATATGAGGTCGAATTTTCTATTTTTCTACAGCACTTAGATATAAGCTGATCGTAAAGTTTTATGCATCATTGTGTAGCTAAGAAAGCCTATTTGAAACTCTGTTAAAAAGGTTTAGCACTCCTGAAAAGCAGACGTTAACAATGGCGAGTTATTCAAGGGCAAGCCTAAAAAAATCCTCAGAAAAGGACATATTTTTGTATTTTTCCGCACAATTTTTACGTTTGCCTCTCGAAACCCTTTGACCTTATTTCCTGTGCTTAGTTTTAGATCGATCGCAATGTTTTAAATACTAGGTTGTAGCCCAGGAAGTCTCTTTGAAACTCTGTTAAAAGTTTTTTAGCAGTACTAAAAACAGTGTGGAAAAAGTCGAAAAACCATTCCGAGAAGGAGCCGATTTCTGAAAAGACGAAAAATTCGACCTCATCAAGAAACCTTTCAGGGCCCTACAGCTCTTAAATTAAAGCGGATCTTAAAGTTCTATGCATCATTCTGTAGCTGAGAATGTCTATTTCAATCGCCGTAAAAAGATTTTTGGAAACCACTGAAAACAGTATGGAAAAAGTCGAAAGACCATTTCGAAAATGGGCCGATTTCTCAAAAGTCGATAAAATCGATCTCTTCAAGAAACCTTTTCAGGGCCCTACAGCTCTTAAATATAAGCCGATCTTAGAGTTCTATGCATTATTTTGTAGCTGAGAATGTCTATTTGAATCCCTGTGAAAAGGTGTTTCCCACTACTGAAAATAGTGTAGAAAAAGTCGAAAAACCAATCCGAAAATGGGCCGATTTTAGAAACGTAAAAAAATTCGACCTCTTCATGAAAACTTTCAGGGCCCTGCAGCTCTTAAATATATTCCAATCTTTAAGTTCTATGCATTATTTTGCAGCTGAGATTGTTTATTTGATTCCCTGTGAAAAGGTTTTTGCCACTACTGAAAACAATGTGGAAAAAGTCGAAAAACCAATCCGAAAATGGGCCAATTTTCGAAAAGTCGAAAAATTCGACCTCTTCAAGAAACCTTTTCAGGGCCCCGCAGTTTTTAAATATAAGCCGATCTTAAAGTTCTATGCATCATTGTGAAGCTGAGAATGTGTATTTGAATCTCTGTAAAAAAGTTTTTTTGCCACTACTAAAACCAGTGTGGAAAAAGTAGAAAATCCAATCCGAAAATGGGCCGATATCGGAAAAGACGAAAAATTCGACCTCATTAAAAAAGATTAACATTAACAAAAACATTACAGCTCTTAAATATAAGCCGATCTTAATGTTCTATGCATCATTCTGTAGCTTACTACGTCTTTTTGAATCTCAATAAAAGGCTTTTTGGCACTACCGAAAATATTGTGGAAAAAATCGAAAAACCATTCAGAAAATTGGTAGATTTCTCAAAAGTCGAAAAATTCGACCTCATCAAGAAACCTTTCAGGGCCCTACAGCTCTTAAATTAAAGCGGATCTTAAAGTTCTATGCATCATTCTGTAGCTGAGAATGTCTATTTCAATCGCCGTAAAAAGATTTTTGGAAACCGCTGAAAACAGTATGGAAAAAGTCGAAAGACCATTTCGAAAATGGGCCGATTTCTCAAAAGTCGATAAAATCGACCTCTTCAAGAAACCTTTTCAGGGCCCTACAGCTCTTAAATATAAGCCGATCTTAGAGTTCTATGCATCATTTTGTAGCTGAGAATGTCCATTTGAATCCCTGTGAAAAGGTGTTTCCCACTACTGAAAACAGTGTAGAAAAAGTCGAAAAACCAATCCGAAAATGGGACGATTTTAGAAACGTAAAAAAATTCGACCTCTTCAAGAAAACTTTCAGGGCCCTGCAGCTCTTAAATATATGCCAATCTTTAAGTTCTATGCATTATTTTGCAGCTGAGATTGTTTATTTGATTCCCTGTGAAAAGGTTTTTGCCACTACTGAAAACAATGTGGAAAAAGTCGAAAAACCAATCCGAAAATGGGCCAATTTTCGAAAAGTCGAAAAATTCGACCTCTTCAAGAAACCTTTTCAGGGCCCCGCAGTTCTTAAATATAAGCCGATCTTAAAGTTCTATGCATCATTGTGAAGCTGAGAATGTGTATTTGAATCTCTGTAAAAAAGTTTTTTTGCCACTACTAAAACCAGTGTGGAAAAAGTAGAAAATCCAATCTGAAAATAGGCCGATATCGGAAAAGACGAAAAATTCGACCTCATCAAGAAACATTAACCTTAACAAAAACGTTACAGCTCTTAAATATAAGCCGATCTTAATGTTCTATGCATCATTCTGTAGCTTACTACGTCTTTTTGAATCTCAATAAAAGGCTTTTTTGCACTACTAAAAATATTGTGGAAAAAGTCGAAAAACCATTCAGAAAATTGGCAGATTTCTCAAAAGTCGAAAAATTCGACCTCATCAAGAAACCTTTTCAGTGCCCTACAGCTCTTAAATATAAGCAGATCTTAAAGTTCTATGCATCATTCTGTAGCTGAGTATGTCTTTTTGAATCATCGTAAAAAGTTGTCTAGTACTAGTGTGGAAAAAGTCGAAGAACCATTCTGAATACGAGCCAATTTCTGTAAGTCGAGAAATTCGACCTCATCAAGCAACCTTTTCAGGGCCCTACAGCTCTTAAATATAAGCTGATCTTAAAGATTTATGCATCATTGCGTAGCTGAGAAAGCCTATTTGAAACTCTGTTAAAAAGGTTTTAGCACTACTGAAAACAGTATAGTAAAAGCAGGCGTTAGCAATGGCGAGTTATTCAAGGGCAAGCCTAAAAAATCCTCAGGCAAGGACATATTTTTGTATTTTTCCGCACAATTTTTACGCTTGCCTCTTAAAACCCTTTGATCTTATTTCCTGTGCTTGGTTTTAATCTGATTGCAAAGTTTGAAATACTATATTGTAGCCTAGGAAGCCATTTTGAATCCTTGTAAAAAGGTTTTTGCCACTACTGAAAACAGTGTGGAAAAAGTCGAAAAACCCTTCCGAAAACGTGCCAATTTTTAAAAACTCCAAAAATTCGACCTCTTCAAGAAACCTTTCCAGGGCCCTACAACTCTTAGATATAAGCCGATCTTAGAGTTCTATGCATCATTTTGTAGCTGAGAATGTCTATTTGAATCCCTGTGAAAAGGTGTTTCCCACTACTGAAAACAGTGTAGAAAAAGTCGAAAAACCAATCCGAAAATAGGCCGATTTCAGAAACGTAAAAAAAATCGACCTCTTCAAGAAACCTTTCAGGGCCCTGCAGCTCTTAAATATATGCCAATCTTTAAGTTCTATGCATTATTTTGCAGCTGAGATTGTTTATTTGATTCCCTGTGAAAATGTTTTTGCACTACTGAAAACAATGTGGAAAAAGTCGAAAAACCAATCCGAAAATGGGCCAATTTTCGAAAAGTCGAAAAATTCGACCTCTTCAAGAAACCTTTTCAGGTGCCTGCAGTTCTTAAATATAAGCCGATCTTAAAGTTCTATGCATCATTGTGAAGCTGAGAATGTGTATTTGAATCTCTGTAAAAAAGTTTTTTTGCCACTACAAAAACCATTGTGGAAAAAGTAGAAAATCCAATCCGAAAATGGGCCGATATCGGAAAAGACGAAAAATTTGACCTCATCAAGAAACATTAACATTAACAAAAACGTTACAGCTCTTAGATATAAGCCGATCTTAATGTTCTATGCATCATTCTGTAGCTTACTACGTCTTTTTGAATCTCAATAAAAGGCTTTTTTGCACTACTGAAAATATTATGGAAAAAGTCGAAAAACCATTCAGAAAATTGGCAGATTTCTCAAAAGTCGAAAAATTCGACCTCATCAAGAAACCTTTTCAGTGCCCTACAGCTCTTAAATATAAGCCGATCTTAAAGTTCTATGCATAATTTTGTAGCACAGAATGTGCATGTAAATCTCTGTAAAAAGGTTTTTGCCACTACTGAAAACAGTGTGGAAAAAGTCGAAGAACCATTCTGAATACGAGCCAATTTCTGAAAGTCGAAAAATTCGACCTCATCAAGCAACCTTTTCAGGGCCCTACAGCTCTTACATATAAGCCGATCTTAAAGATTTATGCATCATTGCGTAGCTGAGAAAGCCTATTTGAAACTCTGTTAAAAAGGTTTTAGCACTACTGAAAACAGTATAGTAAAAGCAGGCGTTAGCAATGGCGAGTTATTCAAGGGCAAGCCTAAAAAATCCTCAGACAAGGACATATTTTTGTATTTTTCCGCACAATTTTTACGCTTGCCTCTCAAAACCCTTTGATCTTATTTCCTGTGCTTGGTTTTAATCCGACTGCAAAGTTTGAAATACTATATTGTAGCCTAGGAAGCCTTTTTGAATCCCTGTAAAAAGGTTTTTGCCACTACTGAAAACAGTGTGGAAAAAGTCGAAAAACCCTTCCGAAAACGAGCCAATTTTAAAAAACTCCAAAAATTCGACCTCATCAAGAAACCTTTTCAGGGCCCTACAACTCTTAAATATAAGCTGATCTTAAAGTTCTATACATCATTTTGTAGCTGAGAATGTTTATTTGAATCCCTGTGAAAAGGTATTTGGCACTACTGCAAACAGTGTAGAAAAAGTCGAAAAACAAATACGAAAATGGGCCTTTTTCTGAAAAGTCGAAAAATTCGACGTCATCAAGAAACCTTTTCAGGTTACTACAGCCCTTAAATATAAGCCGATCTTAAAGTTCTATGCATGATTTTGTAGCAGAGAATGTGCATTTGAATCTCTGTAAAAAGGTTTTTGCCACTACTGAAAACAGTGTAGAAAAAGTCGAAAAACCCTTCCGAAAACGAGCCGATTTTTAAAAACTCCAAAAATTCGACCTCATGAAGAAACCTTTTCAGGGCCCTGAAACTCTTAAATATTAGCCGATCTTAAAGTTCTATGCATCATTTTGTAGCTGAGAATGTCTATTTGAATCCCTGTGAAAAGGTTTTTGGCACTACCGAAAACAGTGTGGAAAAGGTCGAAAAACAAATACGAAAATGGGCCTTTTTCTGAAAAGTCGAAAAATTCGACGTCATCAAGAAACTTTTTCAGGTCCCTACAGCTCTTAAATATAAGCCGATCTTAAAGTTCTATGCATAATTTTGTAGCAAAGAATGTGCATTTGAATCTTTGTAAAAAGTTTTTTGCCACTACCGAAAACAGTGTGGAAAAAGTCGAAAAACCAATCCAAAAATGGGCCAATTTCTGAAAAGTCGAAAAATTCGACCTCATCAAAAAACCTTTTCAGAGCCCTACAGCTCTTAAATATAAGCCGATCTTAATGTTCTATGCATCATTCTGTAGCTTACTACGTTTTTTTGAATCGCAATAAAAGGCTGTTTTACACTACCGAAAATATTGTGGAAAAAGTCGAAAAACCATTCAGAAAATTGGCAGATTTCTCAAAAGTCGAAAAAATCGACCTCATCAAGAAACCTTTTCAGTGCCCTACAGCTCTTAAATATAAGCCGATCTTAAAGTTCTATGCATAATTTTGTAGCAGAGAATGTGCATTTGAATCTCTGTAAAAAGTTTTTTGCCACTACTGAAAACAGTGTGGAAAAAGTCGAAAAACCAATCCGAAAATGGGCCTTTTTCTGAAAAGTCGAAAAATTCGACGTCATCAAGAAACCTTTTCAGGTCCCTACAGCTCTTAAATATAAGCCGATCTTAATGTTCTATGCATCATTCTGTAGCTGAGTATGTCTTTTTGAATCGTCGTAAAAAGTTGTCTAGCACTACTCAAAACAATATGGAAAAAAACGAAGAACCATTCTGAATACGAGCCAATTTCTGAAAGTCGAAAAATTCGACCTCATCAAGCAACCTTTTCAGGGCCCTACAGCTCTTAAATATAAGCCGATCTTAAAGATTTATGCATCATTGCGTAGCTGAGAAAGCCTATTTGAAACTCTGTTAAAAAGGTTTTAGCACTACTGAAAACAGTATAGTAAAAGCAGGCGTTAGCAATGGCGAGTTATTCAAGGGCAAGCCTAAAAAATCCTCAGACAAGGACATATTTTTGTATTTTTCCGCACAATTTTTACGCTTGCCTCTCAAAACCCTTTGATCTTATTTCCTGTGCTTGGTTTTAATCTGATTGCAAAGTTTGAAATACTATATTGTAGCCTAGGAAGCCTTTTTGAATCCCTGTAAAAAGGTTTTTGCCACTACTGAAAACAGTGTGGAAAAAGTCGAAAAACCCTTCCGAAAACGAGCCGATTTCTGAAAAGTCGAAAAATTCGACGTAATTAAGAAACCTTTTCAGGGCCCTAAAGCTCTTAAATGTAAGCTGATCTTTAAGTTCTTGCATCATTCTGTAGCTGAGAATGTCTTTTTGAATCGCTGTAAAAAGTGTTTTGCCACTACTTAAAACAGTGTGGAAAAAGTCGAAAAAGCAATCCAAAAATGGGCCAATTTCTGAAAAGTCGAAAAGTTCACCATTTTCAGTGGTCGAGTTCATTCAAATTTCACCTTATTTTTTAGCCCTGTTATCATGCTACAACATGGCAGTAAGGTTTTAGCTTATTCACCATTAATAAACGAGAAATTTACGGTATTTCTACACTACCCCCAAAAAAGGCGGAAAAAAGAAGCAATTGTCGGAGCTGACACGTTTTAAGGAGCAATACGGGTATCGAAAAGCTGTAAATTCATTTTCCGGCAAGGGTAGGGTAGGAAAATCGGATCGTACTCATAAATCCTCAATGTAAAATGGCGAAATTTAGCTTAAATACATTTTACAAAGTCTCTGCTTTAAGATGATACCAAGATTTCATCAATATCTCCATCAATAAGGACTGAATGTTCTTCTAATTCGGTGTCGGGGTCACGGAAAAACGAAAGTAACTGGTTTTCGCGACGTAACCACCGCGCGCTGAAGAATTACACCATTTTCAGTGGTTGAATTCATTTATATTTTTTCATTTTCAGGCTCTGTTATCTGGCTTCAAAATGGTTATAACAATTTAGCTTATTAACCTTTAATAAATGACAAATTAACCATATCTCTACCCTACTCCCTAAAAAGGCGGAAAAAAGAATCAATTTTCGGAGCGCTTTCGGCCATTAATCCCACAAATAACATTTCTTTCCGTGGTCGAATTCATCTATTTTTTTTAGACCTGCTATTTGGCTACAACATGATAATGCAATTTTAGCTTAATAATCATTGATAAACGAGAAATTCACTATATTTCTATCCTACCCCCTAAAAAGGCGAAAAAAAAGAAGCAATTTTCGGAGCAATTTCGGCCATAATTCCCACAAATAACATTTCTTGCCCCCTAAACTCCGCCAGAATCTTAAGAACAATACCTCAAATTACTTGAAATCGATTTTTCTAGAAAAATAGACACATTTTAAGGAGCAATACGGGTATCGAAAAGCTGAAAATCCTTCATCAGGCAAGGGTAGGGTAGGCAAATCGGATCGTACACATAAATACCCAAGGTACAACGGCGAAATTTAGTTTAAATACATTTTACGAAGTCTCTGCTTTAAGACAATATCAAGATTTCATCAATATCTCCATTAATAAGGACAGAATGTTCTTCTAATTCGTTGTCGGGGTCCCGGTAATACGAAAATCACGGGTTTTCGCGACGTAACCCCCGCACGCTGAAAAATTACACCGTTTTCAGTAGTCGAATTCATTTAATTTTTTTTTATTTTGTAGCCCTGTTATCTGGCTACAACATGATAATACAATTTTAGCTTAATAATCATTAATAAACGAGAAATTTAAGATATTTCTACCCTACCCCCTAAAAAGGCGATAAAAAGAAGCAATTTTCGGAGCGATTTCGGCCATAATTCCCACAAATAACATTTCTTCCCCCCGTAAACTCCGCCAGAATCTTAAGAACAATACCTCAAATTACTTGAATTTTTTTTTTAAGAAAAACTGACACGTTTTAAGGAGCAATATGGGTATCGAAAAGCTGTAAATTCATTTTCAGCCGACGGTAGGGTAGGAAAATCGCATCGTACTCATAAATCCTCAATATAAAATCGCGAAATTTAGTTTAAATACATTTTACAAAGTCCCTGCTTTAAGACGATATCAAGATTTCATCAATATCTCCATTAATAAGGACAGAATGTTCTTCTAATTCGTTGTCGGGGTCCCGGTAATACGAAAATCACGGGTTTTCGCGACGTAACCCCCGCACGCTGAAAAATTACACCGTTTTCAGTAGTCAAATTCATTTAATTTTTTTTTCATTTTGTAGCCCTGTTATCTGGCTACAATATTATAATACAATTTTAGCTTAATAATCATTAATAAACGAGAAATTCACGATATTTCTACCCCACTCCCTAAAAAGGCGGAAAAAAGAAGCAATTTTCGGAGCGATTTCGGCCATAATTCCCACAAATAACATTTCTTTCCCCCTAAACTCCGCCAGAATCTTAAGAACAATACCTCAAATTACTTGAAATCGTTTCTCCAGAAAAACTGACACGTTTTAAGGAGCAATACGGGTATCGAAAAGCTGTAAATCCATTTTTAGCCGAGGGTAGGGTAGGGAAATCGGCTCGTACTCATAAATCCTCAATGTAAAATGGCGAAATTTAGTTTAAATACATTTTACAAAGTCCCTGCTTTAAGACGATATCAAGATTTCATCAATATCTCCATTAATAAGGACAGAATGTTCTTCTAATTCGTTGTCGGGGTCCCATTAATACGAAAATCACGGGTTTTCGCGACGTATCCCCCGCACGCTGAAAAATTACACCGTTTTCAGTGGTCGAATTCATTTACTTTTTTTTTCATTTTGTAGCCCTATTATCTGGCTACAACATGGTAATACAATTTTAGCTTAATAATCATTAATAAACGAGAAACTCACGATATTTCTACCCCACTCCCTAAAAAGGCGGAAAAAAGAAGCAATTTTCGGAGGGATTTCGGCCATAATTCCCACAAATAACTTTTCTCCCCCCGTAAACTCCGCCAGAATCTTAAGAACAATACCTCAAATTACTTGAAATTTTTTTTATAGAAAAACTGACACGTTTCAAGGAGCAATATGGGTATCGAAAAGCTGTAAATTCATTTTCAGCCGAGGGTAGGGTAGGGAAATCGCATCGTACTCATAAATCCTCAATATAAAATGGGGAAATTTAGTTTCAATACATTTTACAAAGTCCCTGCTTTAAGACGATATCAAGATTTCATCAATATCTCCATTAATAAGGACAGAATGTTCTTCTAATTCGTTGTCGGGGTCCCGGTAATACGAAAATCACAGGTTTTCGCGACGTAACCCCCGCACGCTGAAAAATTACACCGTTTTCAGTAGTCGAATTCATTTAATTTTTCTTTTATTTTGTAGCCCTGTTATCTGGCTACAATATTATAATACAATTTTAGCTTAATAATCATTAATAAACGAGAAATTTACGATATTTCTACCCCGCCCCCTAAAAAGGCGAAAAAAAGAAGCAATTTTCGGAGCGATTTCGGCCATAATTCCCACAAATAACATTTCTTTCCCCCTAAACTCCGCCAGAATCTTAAGAACAATACCTCAAATTACTTGAAATCTTTTTTATAGAAAAACTGACACGTTTTAAGGAGCAATATAGGTATCGAAAAGCTGTAAATCCATTTTTAGCCGAGGGTAGGGTAGGGAAATCGGATCGTACTCATAAATCCTCAATGTAAAATGGCGAAATTTAGTTTAAATACATTTTACAAAGTCCCTGCTTTAAGACGATATCAAGATTTCATCAACATCTCCATTAATAAGGACAGAATGTTCTTCTAATTCATTGTCGGGGTCCCGGTAATACGAAAATCACGGGTTTTCGCGACGTAACCCCCGCACGCTGAAAAATTACACCGTTTTCAGTAGTCGAATTCATTTAATTTTTTTTTTCATTTTGTAGCCCTATTATCTGGCTACAACATGATAATACAATTTTAGCTTAATAATCATTAATAAACGAGAAATTCACGATATTTCTACCCCACTCCCTAAAAAGGCGGAAAAAAGAAGCAATTTTCGGAGCGATTTCGGCCATAATTCCCACAAATAACATTTCTTTCCCCCTAAACTCCGCCAGAATCTTAAGAACAATACCTCAAATTACTTGAAATCGTTTTTCCAGAAAAACTGACACGTTTTAAGGAGCAATACGGGTATCGAAAAGCTGTAAATCCATTTTTAGCCGAGGGTAGGGTAGGGAAATCGGATCGTATTCATAAATCCTCAATGTAAAATGGCGAAATTTAGTTTAAATACATTTTACAAAGTCCCTGCTTTAAGACGATATCAAGATTTCATCAATATCTCCATTAATAAGGACAGAATGTTCTTCTAATTCGTTGTCGGGGTCCCGGTAATACGAAAATCACGGGTTTTCGCGACGTATCCCCCGCACGCTAAAAAATTACACCGTTTTCAGTAGTCGAATTCATTTAATTTTTCTTTTATTTTGTAGCCCTGTTATCTGGCTACAATATTATAATACAATTTTAGCTTAATAATCATTAATAAACGAGAAATTCACGATATTTCTACCCCACTCCCTAAAAAGGCGGAAAAAAGAAGCAATTTTCGGAGCGATTTCGGCCATAATTTCCACAAATAACATTTCTTCCCCCCTAAACTCCGCCAGAATCTTAAGAACAATACCTCAAATTACTTGAAATCTTTTTTATAGAAAAACTGACACGTTTTAAGGAGCAATATGGGTATCGAAAAGCTGTAAATCCATTTTTAGCCGAGGGTAGGGTAGGGAAATCGGATCGTACTCATAAATCCTCAATGTAAAACGGCGAAATTTAGTTTAAATACATTTTACAAAGTCCCTGCTTTAAGACGATATCAAGATTTCATCAATATCTCCATTAATAAGGACAGAATGTTCTTCTAATTCGTTGTCGGGGTCCCGGTAATACGAAAATCACGGGTTTTCGCGACGTAACCCCCGCACTCTGAAAAATTACACCGTTTTCAGTAGTCCAATTCATTTAATTTTTCTTTTATTTTGTAGCCCTGCTATCTGGCTACAACATGATAATACAATTTTAGCTTAATAATCATTAATAAACGAGAAATTTACGATATTTCTACCCCACCCCTTAAAAAGGCGAAAAAAAGAAGCAATTTTCGGAGCGATTTCGGCCATAATTCCCACAAATAACATTTCTTTCCCCCTAAACTCCGCCAGAATCTTAAGAACAATACCTCAAATTACTTGAAATCGTTTTTCCAGAAAAACTGACACGTTTTAAGGAGCAATATGGGTATCGAAAAGCTGTAAATCCATTTTTAGCCGAGGGTAGGGTAGGGAAATCGGATCGTACTCATAAATCCTCAATGTAAAATGGCGAAATTTAGTTTAAATACATTTTACAAAGTCTCTGCTTTAAGATGATACAAAGATTTCATCAATATCTGCATAAATAAGGGCAGAATGTTCTTCTAATTCGTTGTCGGGGTCCCGGTAATACGAAAATCACGGGTTTTCGCGACGTAACCCCCGCACGCTGAAAAATTACACCGTTTTCAGTAGTCGAATTCATTTAATTTTTTTTTTATTTTGTAGCCCTGTTATCTGGCTACAACATGATAATACAATTTTAGCTTAATAATCATTAATAAACGAGAAATTTACGATATTTCTACCCCGCCCCCTAAAAAGGCGAAAAAAAGAAGCAATTTTCGGAGCGATTTCGGCCATAATTCCCACAAATAACATTTCTTTCCCCCTAAACTCCGCCAGAATCTTAAGAACAATACCTCAAATTACTTGAAATCTTTTTTATAGAAAAACTGACACGTTTTAAGGAGCAATATAGGTATCGAAAAGCTGTAAATCCATTTTTAGCCGAGGGTAGGGTAGGGAAATCGGATCGTACTCATAAATCCTCAATGTAAAATGGCGAAATTTAGTTTAAATACATTTTACAAAGTCCCTGCTTTAAGACGATATCAAGATTTCATCAACATCTCCATTAATAAGGACAGAATGTTCTTCTAATTCATTGTCGGGGTCCCGGTAATACGAAAATCACGGGTTTTCGCGACGTAACCCCCGCACGCTGAAAAATTACACCGTTTTCAGTAGTCGAATTCATTTACTTTTTTTTTTCATTTTGTAGCCCTATTATCTGGCTACAACATGATAATACAATTTTAGCTTAATAATCATTAATAAACGAGAAATTCACGATATTTCTACCCCACTCCCTAAAAAGGCGGAAAAAAGAAGCAATTTTCGGAGCGATTTCGGCCATAATTCCCACAAATAACATTTCTTTCCCCCTAAACTCCGCCAGAATCTTAAGAACAATACCTCAAATTACTTGAAATCGTTTTTCCAGAAAAACTGACACGTTTTAAGGAGCAATACGGGTATCGAAAAGCTGTAAATCCATTTTTAGCCGAGGGTAGGGTAGGGAAATCGGATCGTATTCATAAATCCTCAATGTAAAATGGCGAAATTTAGTTTAAATACATTTTACAAAGTCCCTGCTTTAAGACGATATCAAGATTTCATCAATATCTCCATTAATAAGGACAGAATGTTCTTCTAATTCGTTGTCGGGGTCCCGGTAATACGAAAATCACGGGTTTTCGCGACGTATCCCCCGCACGCTAAAAAATTACACCGTTTTCAGTAGTCGAATTCATTTAATTTTTCTTTTATTTTGTAGCCCTGTTATCTGGCTACAATATTATAATACAATTTTAGCTTAATAATCATTAATAAACGAGAAATTCACGATATTTCTACCCCACTCCCTAAAAAGGCGGAAAAAAGAAGCAATTTTCGGAGCGATTTCGGCCATAATTTCCACAAATAACATTTCTTCCCCCCTAAACTCCGCCAGAATCTTAAGAACAATACCTCAAATTACTTGAAATCTTTTTTATAGAAAAACTGACACGTTTTAAGGAGCGTATAAAGAGTCGTCTCGTATCAGCTTACGCAGTCTGCGCAGGTTGATCCGAGACGACACTTTACGCAAATGCCCGAATGTCCATTTTCGGGTATTGCAGGCAATATATTTTTTTAAGTTTAGCCGTATCCAGTCTGAGTAAATATGTAGACTCCATTATTTGTTTAAAAAACAGTTGGGTAAGATTAAAAGGTTTGGTTTTTACTGTTTATAAACTTGTATTGTTGACAGAGAGGATAAGACTTAGAAGGTTGCCCAAATATGATTAATTTTTTTTATGTCTCTCAAAACATCCTCGACATTATCGATGAACATTTTACCCTGAACCCTTTATCAAATGACAAAATTTTAGACTGGTGAAAAGCGAAAGTGAAAGTGAAAGCGTTTGAAGACGACAAAATGAATGTGACTAAAGAATTGAAATTTGTTGAATAAGGGAAGAAAACATTGTGGGAAAAGGAGGAAATGCTGGTTACCAGCATTTTCTCCTTTTCCAACAATGTTTTCAAAAGACTTCTTTCACAGGGGTGTTAAAGGTCGGGATGGTGTGGTAAAGGGTTAACTCTCTACTTTTCTTTGACAACCGACTTAATCATGAGGTAGACTGGCCCTTTGACATACAGAAAATTGACCAATAGCGAAATGTTTCGGCCCAGGTCAGCCTGCGCACTCTGCGCAGGCTGACCTGGGCCGATACTTTTCGCAGATGCATTTAGCCCCCCCCCCCCCTTTCAGAGAGCATGGTTCTTGTACATTGATCTATTTCAGGGCCAAAAATTTGGAAATTGTAATATCTGTGGTTTTATTATTAGCTAAAATTTTTCGTTAATTTGCTTAACAATTTTATTACTTTCAGTCCCATGCTTAAGCGAAAACATTGGACTTTTGCGGACATCTTTAGACTAGTTAAAGATCGCGGTCCGTATTCACAAACCATTCTTAAGAACATTCTTAGTCTTATTTTTCCGAATTTCGTCAGTGTGAAAGTAACAGAACTTCTGATTGGCTAAACCATATGAAAAGTTCTGTTACTTTCACTGTCAGAAAATCTTGAAGAATAAGACACAGAATACGGACTATGATTGCACAGATTAAAAAAGAATCTCTCTGAGTCTCAAGTGAGATTGTACATTGAACTTCGAAAGTGTTGGAGTATTCGATTTCATATTTTTGGCGCATTTGAAATGACAGATATTTTTTTCAAACTGAGTAATTTGCCGGAAGTGAACAAATAGTTGTATGCAGACGGTGATGGATTGGTGAAGCGTTTACGGGCATACTTATCAGTGCAATACGACAATGAAAGAAAAAAAAAAGAACACTCCGAAGCTGTGGCGAGAATCCCCAATCTCGACAACCAATACCAAAACAAAATATGTTCTGATTGATCTTCAAGTAGTTTTATGATCAAAATAGCTTGAGGGTACAAGTTCACAATCTCTAGATAACATGGGCTTATTTGTAAAACATCATGTTATATCAGACATAGTGCGATGGTTCACGAATCATTTGTCTTTATTTGGCTGTAAAATTAATATTAATACAAAAAAGCGATGAACACTGAAAAACTTATTCGTAAAATATCTAACAATATCAGACGAAGTGCAACTGTTTAGGATAATATTTTTTGTTACCAACAATTGGGATTTGCCCAAATTGAAAGCATTTGCCGCCAACAAATAAATAGGATTCGCTCATTAAGAGTTATTTTTTTGAAAGGTAGAAAAGATTGTGAGGGGGGGGGGGGAAGAAAATGCTCGTGCTAGTTACCAACAATTCTCTCCTTTTCCCATTACATTCTTAAAAAAGTTTTTTTCTCAAGTTGTAAAAAGTGGAGTTGTATTGTAAAGGGTTTATTCTTTACCAGATCGCAAACCTTTAGACAAAGCCTTGTTAGAAAAAAAAGACGATAAATGCGGCTCCAGTAATAGGATTTAAGGTTGAAAACATTAATTGTTACCAGCATTTTCTTCTTTTCCAACATTGTTTCAAGTCTTTTACTCTCAATGTAGTTAAAACTCGGTTACCGGCATTTTTTTCCCCTTTTTTTTCAACAATATCTTCAAAACTCCTTACACTGACAGCAATTATAGCACGTGGCCACATGAAGAAAGGCCAACCTTTTACCAAACAATCCCTGGTTTTTACGACCCTGAGATAGAAGTCTTTTGAAAACATTGTGGGAAAAGGAGAAAATGCTGGTACCCAGCATTTCCTTCTTTTTTATACGCCCGAAGGGTCGTATTATGTTATACCCCCGGTCGTCCGTCCGTCCGTCCGTCCGTCTGTCTGTCTGTCCGTCCGTCCGTCCGTTAGCAATTTCTTGTGTGTGCAACTCCTCCTACAGTTTTCATCGGAATTATTTGAAACTTGCCACAATGAATCTCCATGATGTCTAGTTGTGCACCTGGGTCTTAGAATTTTGATCGCTGTTTGCGTTCCAAAATTATCTGCCCTTGATTTCTGAAATAACCAACTTTTCACTTTGAATTTTTGTTCAGGCCATAACTTCCATACCATAAAAGGTATCAAATTGAAACTACATACACTGATAGAACACATTATGGAGAAGTGCAGTGCACATGAAACATAACTCTGCCACTTTTATTTTTTGAGTTATTGCCCTTTGTTAATTTTCAGTTTGGAGTTTTGTCCAGGCCATAACTTCCAAACTATAAAAGCTAATAACTTGCAACTTCATACACTGATAGAACACATTATGGAGAAGTGCAGTGCACATGAACTATAACTCTGCCACCGTTATTTTTTGAGTTACAACCCTTTGTTAATTTTCAGTTTGAATTTTTGTCCAGGCCATAAAATCTAAACTATAAAAGCTATTAATTTGGAACTTCATACACTGATAGAACACATTGTGGAAAAGTGCATCGCACATGAACCGTAACTGTGCCACTTTTATTTTTTGAGTTATTGCCCTTTGTTAATTTTCAGTTTGAATTTTTGTCCAGGCCATAACTTCCAAACTGTAAAAGCTAATAACTTGCAACTTCATACACTGATAGAACTTATTATGGAGAAGTGCAGTGCACATGAATCATAACTCTGCGACCTTTATTCTTTTAGTTATTGCCCTTTGTTAGTTTTCAGTTTGAATTTTTGTCCAGGCCATAACTCCCAAACTTTAAAACCTATCATCTTGAAACTTCAAAGACTAATAGAACATATTATGAAGAAGTGCACTGCATAAGAACCATAACTCTGCCATCCTTCTTTTTTAGTTATTGTCCTTTGTTAGTTTTTTCTTTGAATTTTCGTCAGGGCCATAATTTCTAAAATATAAAAGCTATGATCTTGAACCTTTCAAGACTGATAGAACACCTTGTGGAGAACAGCAATTCACAAAATTTGTAACTGTGCCACCCTTCTTTTTTTAGCTATTGCCCTTTAATATTTTTCACATATCATGGAGATTAACTACTCTTAATTCATGGCCCTTCCGTCATTTCAACTCATTTCACTAACAAGCCCCTTCGGGCGTATATGCGCCGCTTTGCGAAGCTCTTGTCCCATAATGTTTTCTACCCTGCTGGAAACAAATTTCAATTTTTCAGTAACTCAAGTCTTGTCATCTGCAAATGCCTTCAGTTTGGACAAGTGTAAATTTTTTCGTTTTGGTAAAGAGTTAAGGAAGGGGGGATGAGAAGTTTGGAACATTGATAACGAGAATGATGACGAGCTCAATGCATCTTCGTGTGTGATACAGTATACCAAGCATGCTATGACATGAATGTGAACCAATAAGATCGATCCATTTGTGACCGATCACGCAAAAAGGGACCTTCTGGTAACTGCGAAAAATGTCAACCTGGCCAGACTGCGCGAATTGCGCAGTCTGGCCAGGGTTGACACTTTTCGCTATAACGACATTTTCTGTATGAAAAGTGCATGGTCTTTGTACCTTGTTATACAATCATTTTTTAATTATCAACTTAACTCTTTACCCCATTAGGCATGTCCATGGTATCTCTAATTGACCCTAAATAACAGCAAGGATGAAGCCGTTTCTTATGTGTATATGACACCTTTTGAGAGCATAGAAAACATTGTGACAAAAGGTGAAATTGCTCGTCATGAGCAATTTCACCTTTTGCCACAATGTTTTCGAAAGGCTCCTACAAGTAATGCGCAGAAATGAGTATCTATGGGGTAAAAGATTAAATTGACCGGCGCTATCGTTGATCTGTTTTTATCTAATTGATGCACAAAATTTTCCGGAGTGTCCCCATTTTGCGTGATGGGTCACATTTATTCTAACAATCGACCAGATCTGGGAGTACAATGGTCCTTGGTCATGGAGAAAATTCACAAAAAGCAACATGTATCGACACATGTCAGCCTGCAGAAGCATTAAAACTCCTTTTCAAAGACCATGGCTCATATATAAAAGACAAAACGTTGAATGGGTGAAATTACAACAACGGTACATTAGAAGTTTGGGGTTAGCGGATTGTTAAAGAATACAGCTATTCAGTTCATTTGTTTTGTATAGACAATGGTCTTCTCTAAAAGATCTACACAATTAACACTGTCTGATAAAGGCAATGAACATTTTTAGAAAGGAATCTTTCTTTTCAAGGTTTGGTCATTTGTCATAATAACTATTGGACTATATCCCTTATTGCTGAACGTGCAAAACTTTTTAATATGGAACGTACTATTAAAATGAAACGTTCTTTACGTATTATCTTACAGGATTTTCATTTTGTGCAGTGAAAGGAAAGAATAGTGATGATGAAATATTCAAAGATGTTTTTTTAATCTGAAATAATATGATTTCTAAATGTAATTACTGTTTATATGGTTTCTAACTTTTAGTGGCAAAATTACTGGCCATGAAAAATTTAAGATATGCTTGAATTTATTTTCTTAAAAATGTCTGACGGTTGAAGTTCGAGCTTTTGGAAAAAAAGTTTTTCAAATAAGAAATGGAGCATGTGGTGATTTTATTTACGTATTTATTTTGTTTTTCATGACGAGAGGCTGAAAATGGTGTAAGGGATGGGGGTTTCAACTTTATTTACACTGTTGGTAAAGTTTTCTAAATTTTCAGGTATCCCTCTGTCTGAAAATGTTAATTTTTTAGCACAAGGCTTGTCTTTTATTTTTCTGGTGAACCCGCAGACTAAACTGTTGTAAATACAGGGCCCAGTTAGCAGCGCAAGTACAAGCCGGAAATCTTTTGTACTCTCTACAAAGGAGAACGTCGTGAAAATAAGAAGTTTACTCGAATTTATACCTAAACAAATTCTGTTTTTTTCTTCAATCCTTCTGAACAAATGTTACAGAAACACAAAAACGCTTAATTCGCCCTACCTGTCAATGGAAATCGAATATGTGTTTAATGTGAAAAACAGTGCAGAAATGGCCCAAACTCGGAACAGTCTTGGTAAATTTTGAATAAATGGTTCGAAATCCGGACGAAATCGACACAATTCTATAAATAGCACCAATCAAAATGATCAAAGTATTCTAATTACTAATGAAGTTGAAGAAACCCAGCTTTGACCATTCGGTACTCAAAATTCGGGAATGCTACCTTATAAAGTTGTCTACCTTTCCAAAAGTAATTTTCGGTTTTTGTGTGGCATGTGTCTTCTGCAAATACTTTGAGTTTGTACCAGTCTAAGATTTACCCTGCCAGGAAAAAAATCTTGCCCAGACTGATAGCATATTTCAACAACAAATGGTCTGTGGATCGAATGATGGATTTTTGCATGTAAAAGAGTGGGAAAGACTGTGGGAAGAGGGCGAAAATCCTGGTTACCAGTATTTGTCTTTTTTCCTCTATACTTTCAAAATTCTTCTTTCTCAATGGCATTGCGTTAAATGACGGGATTGATCGGTATACCTGTTTTAAAGATACATCCGTACGACCAGAGAGAAAGAAAACGCAGTTAAGTCTTGATAGCCAGTAGTATGGTTCAGAATATGGCAGCTATGTAAACATAGATAAATTACAGGCATATATATTAGAGATAAATATATATACCGGAAATCTTTGGTCAAAAACTGGAAACGTCACAACAGCGATTTCTGTGATGGTCTCCAAAAAATAAAATGCAATGTCTATGGGCCGTAATCTATGCAAACTTGCAACTGTTAGGGCAACATTTGACATGAAGGTACAAGAATGGTTATACTTTTGATAAAAAAAATAAAGTTAAAATGGGTTAAAAACTGGCTGCAAACGCGTCTATAGGTATCTTTAAACATTTAAAGGATTTACAAGCTATAATAATAATAATAATAAATTCTTTATTTTCAGAAGGTAAATCATTAATATTACACATCAATGTAAAAATGATACATTAATTACGGCAATATTATTTCCAATGATGCCTTCTTTAACAATATTCATATAATTAATCAGTATAAAACAAATAATGTAATTACATGTAATAAAAGTTATACCTCAAAGACAGACAAAAACGGAAGTGGGTATCTGCAATCTGTTCGAACATCTATAGATATTTTTGCTTCAAACTTTAGCAATTTTCAAAAAGAAATGATTTGAATTTACTTTTGAATGTGTTGATATTTTGAGAGTTTCTAATTTCTGTCGGTATTCCATTCCATATTTCCATACCGGAATAGCTAAAAGTCTTTTTGAGATAGTTTGTATTGGGTTTATTATGTGAAATATCCCTTTTAGCTATTATAATGCCCAATAAGCTACATGTATGTACAGCTGTGAGAGTCATAGAAGTGGCTCGGTATCAAGGAACTTTTCAAATTTATGAGCGGACTTGCATCCTTTACCACACAATCGGATACTTTTGAAACCATCGTGGGAAAAGGAGAAAATGCTGGTAATCAGCATTTTCTCCTTTTCCCACAATGTTTTCAATCCTTCCAAAGACAAATTTCAATTGTGAGTCACATTAATCTTGTCTTCGAATGCTTTTCAATTTGGGCAAGTTAGAAATGTTGTGATTTAGTAGAGAGAAGATCCTTCATCTGATAAATAAATGAAATGAAATTTTCAAGCCGATAGTAAATCAAAGTACTGATAGTACTGAAGGCCAGGAAATTGAGGATACGAAACAACACAAGAGGTCAATTTTACTTAATACAAACAGGTAGACGGACAGGGATACAAGCGGATTCCACTAAGCCCCTTGAATTCTTGGTTTTAACAGGAAATTTTGATCTGATACTAAAAAGCACCAGCCAGAAACTAATTAAGCCAGAGCTAGGCATGTGCTCACAGTTATGGGGTGCTTGATAATGGCTTAGAATACTTAGTAATTTGTCTAGCTTGTAAACAATCCCAAGTCAAAATTGAACTATTCAATCGGTGCAATACCAACTTTGGTTATATAAATTTTCTGAGACATGTGATGTCTTGTAGTCCTGAATGACGTTATTTTTTACATTTATGACGCAAGGACATATTTATTTTTATTGATTTCAATGAAAATACATGTAAGATAGATATCAAGGTAAAATGTAATGAATGATAAAGATTGGAGTGATATGGCAGTCGATCATGTTGTCTCTACCTTCCACAAGTCGACGAAATTTTGAACTGGTCATATTTGAAGGAAGTTGTAGATGAAAATCCAAAGTAGTTCTTCGTGTATATTGAAAGGTAAGATTTTGGGGAAATTGGGAGGAATTGCTTGTTACAAGCAAATTCTCTTTTAGCCAAAATATTTTCTCAATAAAATACTGTGAAAAGGTTGGATTGTTTTGGGAAAACGATTAGGCTCGGTTTACCTATTTCACTTACCTATTTTACGGACAAGTCACAGTGACTTGAGCTTCGATACTTATATCTACATAATACAAGAAAATATTGATGCTGAACATCAATGGCGCCGCAAACCACTTATTTCTGTAACAGGGCACAATGCATTGGGCCGCGTTAAACCGTTTATGAAAATCACGTGATCGTTCAACTCATTATCAAACGACAAAATTTTAGGACTGTCCAGAGCGAAAGCATTTGCAGACGACAAAATAAAAGTGACAGAAAAATTGAAATTTGTCTTGTGAAGGGTAGAAAACATTGCGGGAAAAGGAGAAAGTGCTGGTTACCAGCATTTTCTCCTTTTTCCACAATGTTTTCTGAAGGCTTCTTTCTCAGAGGCGTCAAAAGTAGGGATTGTGTGGTAATGGGTTAACAGCTCAGTAGGAATCATATTGTTGATCACCTGACTCATTTTGTCACGTTTAACATCCAGTATAGTATATGTGGAGAAAATCGTCGCCCTTGTAAGATTTTGTCTACACAAACGGACATTTGTCGGCAATGAATGAACAGTCACGCGAGTTTTTATGTTTGTTGAACAATAGGGTCCAAATATTTCGTCATGTATCACAAATGGCTATATTTTCTTTCCAATTATAACTATCAAACTGTTTGTGAAATAGAAAATATACTTTTTAATGTCATACAAACACAGTATTGCCCAAACAAAACTTAGGTTCGGTAAGGTTAGGTAAGGTTCGGTAAGGTTCGGTAAAGTTCTGTGTTTAGGGGGACCGATCTGTCACCCGCTCAAACATTGACCTAGTTACAGTTAGCTGGTCTTAAAAACACGATCGCGATAGGAAAACAATATTTCTACAATCCATACAACACTAGAACAAAAATATAACGGGGGTCACAAGTACCACATAGGGTGCTCTAGGGTCAAAGAGCTTGAAAATATCTCTTAACCATTTTCCAGGGTAAGATATTTAAAATGGCGGCCTCGAAAATTTGTGACAGATAATTTTTTATCACGTGACTTATTTTTCGAAATGGATCTTCTATTATTATTTTTCGAAAGGAAAATGTTGATATGTCTACAATCCGGGTTTTTTTTTATCCTTCTAACGATGAAAGTACAATATAATTATTATGTTAAAAAAATCCCACAAATAAATAAAAAAGTTAATATGGACCCCGATCTGGTAATCAAAGTACAGTAGATATAGAAGGATGTTTAAACAAAGCATGGAACCAGTTCAATATGGCTGCCTCCATAGGCACTTTACAAAACCGAATAAAAATATAGTGCCGCCGCTTCAGGCGGCGCCACAATAAAAAGACGTTAATCCTAATTCATTATCGTTATCCAAGGACAACTTGTGTCAAGCCCACGAACACTTGACTCTCAAGCTTGACCTAGACTCTGGACCTGAATAAATGTTTCAAACGGAACTTGCTTGACCTAGACTCTGGACCTGAATAAATGTTTCAAACGGAACATCTACTCATGATGCAGAACAATGCATTATGCTAATTTTTACCGGAATCTATCCAAAAATGTAGGAGTTATGGTTCGGACGAAAAATTGGCCTTCAATGTGGCCTTGATCTTGAACCTACTTGAACAGATGTTTCAAATGGCACATCTATTCGTGATGGAGGTCAATTGTGCCAAATTATTTTGAAATCTATCCAAAATTGTAAAAGTTATGGACCGGAAATATTCGGATGCACACAAGCCCTAGTGAACACTAGAAATATGTGTGTCAGAGACACTGACGCCCCTGCTAAATGGTATTGGTCACAGGTATGTCATATGACAACTAGTAGAGAGAGAGAGATTAAAAAAAATGCATTAAATGACAAGCGAACGACTACAGAAAAAAAATATAAGCATTTATTTGGTTTCAAATTAAAGTCAATCAAAGACATTTTTAAGAATCACACAGGTGTAATCTATTTGTGACAGGTGTAAAAGGTGTGAAATACATCCTATCAGTGTGAAATAGGCAGTATAAACAATGACAAAACTACCAAATAACTCTTGTATTTCCATACTGTATGTTGTACATACGTGGATAAAATAAAGCTTATTGAATTGAATTGAATTGAATTGAATTGAATAAAGGAAACTAATACACATAATGTACATACTAAAGACAACGAACTTTCAAAAATATTTTTATAGACAACTTGATTAACGATATGGATGAAATATGATGTTGGGGTCGAGTTTTCTAAAATTTTATTTGGGGACGATTTCACCAAAGAAATCGTCTCCAGGGGACGATTTCTACTGCGTGATAAACATTACACGGGCCAAGCAGTTTGGGGACGATTTCTCCAGGGACCGATTTCTCCAGCATTCCGCTGAAGTACCCTAGATTTAGTCGATATACATAAGAAAAAGTGATAAACATAACACGGGCCAATATTCTATATGTAGTTTGCTTTATTTACAATCGCATTGTAGCATTTAGCGGAGACGCGTTTTGTGAGACATATGTTCAAATGTCAACACAACGTTATAGACAAACTCCGAGCAGAGTTGTCGTTCGTTACTCTCACCATACCTGAATGTGAATGATCCAGAGTGCAAGAGAGAGCGTTATAGATATTAACCGTATATAGCGCGTAGGAATACACAACTTCCGGATAAAGCTAAGTTTATTAGGTTACGCCTTTATTAGGTCAGTGTTAATGACAAAAACGGGATAAAAACACACACTCGTCAGTTATTAAAGGATCGTAATACCCTTGCAATTTCATGACATTTTGCAGATGAAAGCTTTAAGGAAGGGAAAGCATTCACACAGTTTGATAAGCAATCTCTGTATATACTTGGGAAACTAGTTGTTTTGGCGGACTCAGCGATATAGAGTGGACACACAGTCCAACATTTTTGTCTGAATAGGCAGCTTACGATCCCTATAGGCAAGGGAATCCCTTGAGATGGATTCCCTGGCCTAAAAACCAGTAGGCTGTAATTTCAAAGGTACTATTTGGGGGAGAAAACAACGTTTCCTAACAGTACAGTGTAGATCAAGATCAGGCAGCACGCTTTGTGAAGTCTGATCTTGATCTTCAAAGTCCGCCATAGGTCCTTCAGTCGTCCTCAGAAGCCTATAGGGTTTAATTGATGAGTCGCTAGTATAGGATTGATTGATTGCAGCCTATGGCGTTCAATATTTTGTCAGTTATATCGCGTGGCCAGTGCACCTATTCTTACTTTCCTGGAGTTTCTTTAGCCAGTTCTCTGCACGATATTCTTTCCATGCTACTGGCTGATTTTCCACTTAATCGTCTTCGAAAAAATGGTCAGCGGTTCAGAGAGGAATTAATTCTGTCGCAGTTACTATCATCAATCCTCGGAGAGAAATTTGCCGAGCAGGGGATCAAACCAGTGACTCCGTGTTTACGAATTTTAAGAGCCTACGAGCTATACAGGCCAGTGTCATTTGTGCTTTTATTGGGCATAAGTGGCTCGGTAAATTAACCCTTTCCCAAACAACAGAATATCAGACTGGTCTAAATTAAAAGCACTTGCAGACAACAAAATAAACATAACTCTAAAATTGAAATTTGTTGGTTACCAGCATTTTCTCCTTTTCTTACAATATTTTCAAAAGGTTTCTATCTCAGGGTTGTATAAACCAGGAATTATTAGGTAAAGGGTTAAAGAAACCTGTCAAGTTTATAAAAGAGACCTTTGATTGGTATGATAGGATTTCTCTTTGATGGCTCTAGTACAAATAGAATGTAATATCGTGTCTTTTGTAAACGTTTGTTAACTTCCATTGTCGGTATTACAAGTGCCCTAATTCTTATAGCAAACGACAAAAATGTAGACTTTTTCCAAATATTGAAAGTATTTGTGACCCATCATGCAAAAAGGCACCATCTGGGAATTCTTTTTCGATGGATGGTTCCCTGTATTCATAAATTGGGATAGATATTAGTTTAATCAGTAGAAAATAGGCCAAATGAGGACATGTAATACTATGCATAGTATATTACAGGTCGGAGTACATGCATAGACAATATATACAGTGAACCCTAAAACACAAAATTACGAAATTTTACGCAGATACCCTTTATTGCATTGTAGGAAAAGGAGCTACTTGCCTGGCATATTTCATATTTGATATTTGTGTATTTTAATGAAAAAGCCATCATTTACATCGATTGCCTTTGTATATATAGATAAGTACACGTGAGTATCTTTTTAAGAGGTACAATATAGGTCGAACTATTTAGTGGATGATAATTCATATTGAATCATGCTCTGTGAGGAGGAAGCTTATTGAATCTGCAAAAAGTATCGACCCAGGTCAGCCTGCGCATTTCGCGCAGGCTGACCTGGGCGAACACTTATTGTGTTTGATCAATTTTGTGCATGTCACAGGACCAGTGTACCTCATGATTCAGTCGACAGTTTTACAATATGAATTTTATTGATCCATACTTACGTGATTAATTTCATTGATCTATACTTACGTGATTAATTTCATTGATCCATACTTATGTGATGAATTTTATTGATCCATACTTATGTGATGACTTGCTTGGTGTCACATGCCACGGAGATATATCAAGCCCCCTTTTGTCAGAGCTTGACTCAAGTTTATAATATATTAATCCCTTTACCACACAATGACGACCTTTAACGCAGCTGAGGAAGAAGCCTTTTGAAAACATTGTGGGAAAAGGAGAAAATGCTGGTAACCAGCATTTTCTCCTTTTCTCATAAAGTTTTCTATCCTATCAATGCAAAATTGCACTATTTGAGCCACTTTGAAATTGTCGTCTGCAAATGTCTTCAATTTGGATAGGTCTAAAATTTTGCTGTGTGATAACGGGTTAACCATTGACACGCTAAAAAAAGTATATATGCAACTTTTTAGCCAAAACTTAAAACTGAAATATTGTTTTTTCAAAGTTTTTTATGAAGGGGGGGGGGGAAATGTCTCCTTATCGGACAGTGTGGAGCCAAGATCAGACTTCACGTTCTGTGCAGTCTGATCTTAATCTATATTGTCTGCAAAAAGGTCTCTACGTCGAGCTTTGCAAACTAAGGGATGAGTTGCTGTGATGGAATGAATTTGTATCTGATAGAGCGATCGGTTGTAAAACTTCATGGTGGATTGAATTTTGTCGTTATTCTTTATTGACATTACTAGAGTATTGTTTAAAGGCCCAGTAGAGGCCAAAAATAAACAGTGCGGATGTTAAAATACATTTGATTTACATCATACCAATTAAAAATATGGCAATTTTTGTGAAATGTGAAAATCACAATCTATTATTACACAGTCGGATAAGTTTAAACAATTGCAACACCATCCCGCCTTTTAACCATCCTTAGAAAGAAGACTTTTCAAAACAATGTGGGACAAGGAGAAAATGCTGGTTACCACGAGGTTTTCTACTTTGCTGGAAGCAAATTTCAATTTTTCAGCTGTTTATTTTGTCGTCTGCGTGTGCCTTCAATTTGAACCAGCCTAAAATTTTGTCGTTTGGTAAAGAGTTAATTAAATCGCTGACAGATAAACTGTTTTCAAAGGTAAGTCTATAATTCGCCAGGTGGCTATATCTTTTGTTTACTTTTGCTTAATTTAGAATTCATTTCTCTGCCAGCTACTATCACTTGATCCGACTTGACAATAATAGATTGAGAAGTTGGTTTTAAAATTAGTTTTTTATGCCAGCGACAAACACTTGGGCCGACTTCACAATAACAGACTCTCCTCTATAACCCATTATCACACAATCCCTACTTTTGACGACCCTGAGAAAGAAGCCTTTAGAAAACATTGTGGGAAAAGGAGAAAATGCTGGTAACCAGCATTTTCTCCTTTTCCCACAATGCTTTCTACCCTTCGCAAAACAATTTTCAAATTTTCAGTCACTTTTATTCTGTCGCTTTTATTCTGTCGTCTGCAAATGTTTTTAATTTGGAACAGTCCAAAATTTTGTCGTTTGGTAATGAGTTAAACATTTTTGAAAAGTGTGATGTAAGTTGTAATTATACCCCCGCAAGACGAATGTTTTCGAGGTCATAATGGAATCAGCCTATTTGTCCGTCCTTGTGTCCGTCCATGTGTCCGTCTGCGTAAAAAGTACTAGTAATTGCCTGTTTTATCAAAGTGCTGGCGGGGATATTAAGTTACATTTAGCGACAGCTCTAGTTTACTTTAGCATCAGCATTGTTTACTTTTGGTCGTCATTGGGGCTTTAAGCTGCTTTGATGGAATGGATTTGTATCTTATAGAAAGATTAGTTGTAAAAAGTCATGCTGGATTAATTTTTGTCAAATTTTTTATTAACTCTCGTGGTTGATCCATATGAGGCAGGTTGGATTTTTTTTTAAGGAACAGCAGTTATTTCTAATCCTTAGGCTGCAAAGCGGGACTCAAGAATTATTTACGGACAGTGTAGATCAAGATCAGACTGCCCCTTTTTGCGTGTTGTAGGATATATGGATTTACCTACATGTATGCAATCATACAGAGGGATACCTGATAAAAAAAGATAAACTTGCAAATTAATGCAGATATCTGAGAAAACCAATACTTTTATTTAATAAAATACCGGTATGTGCAGATACGTGTATATGTGATCAGATAGGTAAACGATTAACCCTTTTATGATATTGAATACCCCAAGAAAGAGGCCTTTGGAAAACATTGTGGAAAAAGGAGAAAATGCTGGTAACCAGCATTTTCTCCTTTTCCCACAATGTGTAACAGCCTTTCTATTCTTTCAAAGGCGAATCCATGATTTTTGACTATTCAAAGACCGAAAGAGACCTTTTTTTGAAAACATTGGTGGTGAAGGAATAAATTCTGGTAACAAACATTTTCTTTTTTTCCTTTTCCCACATTTTTTCTAGCCTTATTTCCATCATAAAGGCAAAATTTTCATAATTTGTGCAGCATGTATTTAGTCGTCTGCAAATGCTTTTAATTTGGACCAGTCCAAAATTTTGTCATGTGGTTAAGGGTTTTAAAAGTTAACTCTTTACCACACAATGACGATTTTTAACGACCTTGAATAAGAAACCTTTTGAAAACATTGTTGGAAAAGGAGAAAATGCTGGTAACCAGCATTTTCTCCTTTTCCCACAAAGTTTTCCACTCGATCTAAGAGAAATTGCATCGTTTGAACCATAATTAAATTGTCATCTGCAAATGCATTCAATTTGGACCAGTCTAGAGTATTGCCATGTGGTTAGAATAGTTTAAAAGTTAAATAATTCTAAGAACCAAAGTGAAATCAATGAAAATTTGAAAAAAGAAATACAACAAAAACGAAAAATGGAAGAGACGAAAAGAATAGGGCATGCGATTTTCTTATAGAGTGGATATTTCGAAAGTAACAATGTATTAAAAGGAATTCAACAATTAGGCTACGAACCAAAGTGAACTAAATTTAAACCAAGAATTCAACGACAGTAGACACACACGGAAAAAATTAACTTAAAGATTATGTTTCTCATTAAAAATGGATATTCCGCATGTAACAATGTATTATTCGCCAGTTATTCTTGATCCATTCAACGCAAGACATAAACGGAAGTATAGAAAATATGGACGTACGAGAAAGCTGGCTGAGTTTGAAAGGTAAGTTAAACTGTTTTTAAATCTTTACCAGATTAGGTTAGTTTGGTCTGCTGAAATAGAAAGAAATTTGTAGGCGACAAATTTAGAGAGGCCAAGAAGGTATTTCTTTTTATCTGTTAGGAAAGAAAACATTGTGGAAAATGGAGAAAATGCTCGTAAAAGCCAGGGCTTATCTGGGAAAGGGTTAACTCTATATCAAACAATCCTGACTTTTATCGACCCTAAAAAAACGCATTTTAAAAACATTATGAGAAAAGAAGAAAATGCTGGTCTCCTTTTCCCACAATGTTTTCTGCTCTATCACGGAAACATTGTGTCAGTTTCGGCACTTTTGATTTATCGTCTGCAATTGCTCTCAATTTGAACCAGTCTAAAATTTTGTCGTTTGGTAGAGTTAAATAACCCAGCTTAGCTAGACTTAATGACAGTTTACGGACAGTGTAGATCTAAGACCAGACTGCACATAACGTGCAGTCTGATCTTGAATCTACGTTGTCCGACTACAAGATTATTTTCTCTTTAATATACTTTAGACTGCTAAGCGCGAACAAATGATATCTTGCAGACATTGTACATCCAAGATCAGACTGCACATAAACGTGCAGTCTGATCTTGGCTCTACAATGTCCGACAATATCTTTTTTCTCAGAAAATGCCTGAGGTTGCTCTGCGCGATTTAGTGACATTTTGCAGAGTATGAAGATAAAAATCAGACTGCAAAGAACGTGCACTCTAGTCTTGGATCTACACTGTCCAACAAGGAGATTTTCCCCTGAAAAAATACCCTTGAAAAACCAAAACTTCGGTTATTACTTTCGGCTTGGAATTTCTGCGTCACTTATATAGCTGGATAAGGTTTAACTCATTACCAGACCACAAATTTTAGGTTTGTCCAAATCGAAAGCATTTGCAGACGACAAAATAAAAGTGACTGAAAATTTGAAATTTGTTTTGTGAAGGGTTGAAAACATTGTAGGAAAAGGAGAAAATGCTGGTTACCAGCATTTTCTCTTTTTTTCCACAATGTTTTCTAAATGTTTTTTTCTCAGAGTCGTCAAAAGTAGGGATTGTGTGGTAGTGGGTTAAATATTATTTGTCCTTTTAATTTTGAATACATTTAGTTATTGTTAATTTGTCATTAGTTAAATATTTAGAGTGGACGGACAGACAGAGAGACAGACAGAGAGACAGACAGACTAACCGACCGACAGACAGACAAACTTACAGACAGACAGACAACTTTGATATGACCAAAATACAAACAAACAGAGAACCAAGAAACAAGCAGAATGACTTGAAATAAACAAAAGAAAACAAAATACGAATTGTCTGTGCGTGTCAAAGCTCATAGATTCAGTGCCGTTCGACCACAAATCGATCGTTCAATTGCCGTAAAATGACATGTCATCAAAGATATTCTGTGGTCGATTACAGATGGAAAATAAAACCTTTATAATGTCCTTGAGGAGAATTCACTCATCTCTTATTTCGATTCTAAAAAGATAGAAAGTGATGGCCAGGAGAAGTATTGTTTCGTGGAGAAAAGGAGAAGAAAATATTTGTGAGAAATTTTTGAATTTCAAACTCTCTGGAGGAATGGATACTTTTCGTAGATGCATTAAGCTCCTTTTCCACAGAGTGTTGCTGAAATCCCATAATTTTTCTGCACATTTAATTGGTCGTCTGCAAATCTAAGTTCGTCCACGTCTTAAAATGTTGACGTTTGGTAGAAAATTAACCCTTTACCAAACAATCCCTGGTTTTTACGACCCTGAGATAGAAGCCTTTTGAAAACATTGTGGGAAAAGGAGAAAATGCTGGTAATCAGCATTTTCTCCTTTTCCCAGAATGTTTTCTACCCTACTGGTTACAAAATTCTTCTTTTTAGTTATGTTTATTTTGTCGCCTGCAAATTCTTTAAGTTTGTCCACGTCTTAAAATGCTGACGTTTGGTATAAAATTAACAGACTTATTATCTTGAGAAGGAACACAATCCATGACTTATTTGGAGAAGGGTCGTAAGAAACTATTAGCCGGCAAATTTTCTATTAAATTCCATTAAGCTTATAACAGGAATACTGTAACATTATACAATAATTATGTCAAGATTTATTCTTCAATGAATAAGCAGGACCGTTTTGTCATAAACATGTCTCTGTCAATATACTGAGCTTTTAAAACAATTTTATAGGGCCAAAAATCGACATTTTCACCCATGTATATGCATGAAAAAAAATCTACTTAGCTTTTTACAAAAAGGCCAAATTTTAGACTGGTCTATATCAAAAGCATTTGCAGGCTGTATTTTAACCCTTTCCCACACGACAAAATTTTAAACTGGACCAAATTAAAAGCACTTGCACACGACAAAATAAATGTAACTCAAAAACTGAAATTTGTTTCCAGCAGGGTAGAAAACATTGTGGGAAAAGGAGAAAATGCTGGTTACCAGCATTTTCTCTTTTTCCCTCAATGTTTTCAAAAGGCTTCTATCTCGGGGTCGTAAAAACCAGGGATTGTTTTGTAAAGGATAAAACATAGTTCAAATGATTTCATGGGTCATAGTAAGGGTAGAAAACATTTTAGGAAAAGCAGAAAATGCTACCCCGTCCGCTTAACCCTTTACAATTCAATGCCGACTTTTGACGATCCTGAAAAAGAAGCCTTTTGAAAACGATGTGGGAAAAGAAGAAAATGATGGTAACCAGCATTTTCTCCTTTTTCCACAATGTTTTCTGCTCTATCAAAGAAAATTACACCATTTGAGCCACACTAAAATTGTCGTCAGTAAATGCTTTCAATTTGGACAAGGCTAAAATTTGTCGTCAAGTAAGCGGTTAATTAACTCATTACCAAACGACAACATTTTAGATTTGTCCAAATTGAAAGCATTTGCAGACGACAAAATAAAAGTGACTGAAAATTTGAAATTTGTTTTGTGAAGGGTAGAAAACATTGTGGGAAAAGGAGAAAATGCTGGTAACCAGCATTTTCTTCTTTTCCCACAATGTTTTCTAAAGGCTTCTTTCTGAGGGGCGTAAAAAGTAGGGATTGGGTGGTAATGAGTTGAACACTATGAGCAAAATGCAACCACGGAAGTACATTTAAAAAAAAAAGTTATTTCTAGAGTTAAAATGTCTATTGGGATTATTTAATTCCCTAATCCTTTGACCTGCAAAACCTGACTTTTAACAACCCTGAGAGGTTTTGAAAATATCACGGGAAAGGGAGAAAATGCTGATATCCCGCTCGGGATATAAATGTCATTAAGTTCTGTTGTACCAGACATACCCTTCAAAGTGGTACATTGGTTGAATAATGGAAAATTCGTTTATTTACCGTCACCTTCGGTGGCCCTATGGGCGATGCCTTCTGAAGGCCACGAGTTTTGTTACAGGGAGGAAACCCATCCTAAGTTCCACCTGGCTTTGTAACATACTCGGTGTATCGCACCGTCACACCGGATCTCGGTTTAATGTCCTTTCCGAACGTTGTCTGCGCATGTCGTATTCTTCAAAGATTCGACCTGTCTGCTATGACGCATCACTCCCCCCAATATTGCGGGGATTGTCATAACAATACGCGCTATAAAGTAGCAATGGAGTAAATGGCTTTTATTCATACGTTTGAGGAGAAATCAGGCCTGCTTTAGCTCCAGATTTCTCTAAACTACTGATCATAGCTGAATGAATCGCACAAGGTAGCGTTTTATTGAGTAAACGTTTATTTTAGTTTGAAATTCACAGTAACGTTGTCGCGTAGAAAAGTAGTCCAGTTCTGTACCAAGGATGCCCAAACTAGATAGATGTGTATTTGTAGAACGCCATCTAGCGGGAGATAATGCTCCGAAAGACTATCAGTAATATTAGATAGCCAACCGTAGAGATCGAACCCATCTCCCTGAAGTGACCAAGGACCAGGGCCCGTATTCACCAACCATTCTTAACACTTGAAGCGCTGAATAAATGAGTTAAACCTTTTCCAGTAGGAAAAGCAGCCCTAATATTGTTATTTCAAGATTATTTCAGCCATAACATGTCTTAAGGTAGCAGACAGTGTAGATCTAAGATCAGACTGCACGTTCTGTGCAGTCTGATCTTGATCTACACTGTCCGCAAAACCAAGTTAACTTGGTTCCAGCACATTTAGAGTTAAGAACGTTCTTAGTCTTATTCTTCAAGATTTCCCGACTGTGAAAGTAACAGATCTTCTGATTGGCTAAACCATTTGGTTTAGCCAATCAGAAGTTCTGTTACTTTTGCATTGACAAAATTCTGAAGAATAAGGCTAAGAATGTTCTAAAGAATGGTTGGTGAATATGAACCCTTATGGTCATAAGTCTTACAGTCTATCACCTGAGCTATATAGGCTGGTCGGAGCAGTACAATAATAGTTTACAGTCTCGTCTTGTAGGATCAGACGAAATTCTTTAGTGCTAGTGTCAAAATCATGTCTTGTTTCATTTTCCGCGTCATTTAATATGTTTGTAACAATAAGCCTAGGATATATGGCTTACAACACGCGAAAAGGGGCATTGGGACGTTTGCGTAAAGTGTCGTCTCGGATGAGCCTGTGCAGTCCGCGCAGGCTGATCTGAGACCGCATTATACCACGACAGTAGATTTTTTAAGCAAGACTTTGCGCAAAACAGAAAATTACATAAAAACGGAAAGTGTCGTTTCGGAATAGCCTGCTGCGCGGATTTACCACGCTGATCCGAGACGACACTTATGTTACGCAAATGTTCAAATGCCCCTTTTCGTGTGTTGCAAGCCATATAGAGTTAACATAAAGAAATAAATGTTGAAAAGAAAGACAAGTAATAGTTTAATGCAGTAGACAGAAGTCTGGCTGCGTAGACCTTCTTATTTACAACCATTCCACGAATTTAGAAGAAAGTTAAAACCAGACTGAATTAGATAAAATATTAAATAAAACAATATTTAATGTAGACAAATACTTTTATTTATCTTTAGTGACATTTTCAATTTTCTTAAAGTAGGTAGTCATTTCGTTTGCGCAAGTTGACCAGTCAATTACTCAGGGGTAGGTTAGATATGAGTTATTTTCAGGTAATGAGAACAAAATATCAATTATTACATATTGACAACTTTTAACCCCCCCCCCCATCCATCCCCTCAAAGAAACTTTGTAACCGACTTTGTAAACGCCCCCCAACCAACTAAACATGAACAACCAGTATAAGTATGTTTGATACATGAATACAAAAAGCAACAGTTTTGCAAATGGTAAAATTTCTGTGTAGCATTAACATTAGTGCAGGAGAAATCCCATCATACCCCCTTAGTTTGTAGTTAGTCCCAAAATGATAAAATGACATTTTTTTTTTTAAAAAACTGTATGGATTAATTTATCTTAACCATTTCCAAAACAACAAATTTGGGACATTTTGAAATTGAAAGTGTCTGCGGATAACAATTTCTTGAAAAAAAATGTGGGAAAGGGAGAAAATGCTGGTTACCAGCATTTTCTCCCTTTCCTACATTTTTTTCCAAAGTTTTTTTTTCACAGGATCGTTCAGGTACAGGTTTGTTTGGTTACGGATAGAGACCAATCACACATTAAAGAATAGATAAGTATTTAAACGTCATAAACACGCAAGTGTCCGCCATTAAACAGGATTGCATGACTGTCGTAAAAGAGACATAAAGTGGCATCACGTGATCGCCCCCATGTTTAAAATGCAATTGCGTATCTTTATAAAGACAAACAATCATGATACAAGTGAGTTGACCAGCCCACATAGCTCAACTGGTAGAACGTATGACTCGTGATCATGAGGGTGTGGGTTCGATCCCCACGGCTGGCCATCTAAAATTACTAATAGTCTTTCGGATGAGACGTTAAACCGAGGTCCCGTGTGATGGTGCTATACACCGAGCATGTTAAAGAACCAGGCGAAACTTAGGATAGGTCTCCATGATGCATGATACCAAACTAGGTAGCACATTACAATTGATTCATAAAATCTGTTTTATCTCAACAGCTGGCTGAATCCTGAGGTAGACTGGTCCTATGCCATGTAGTTTATTGACTGATAGCGAAATGTTTTGGCCCATGTTAACTAGCTCTCGAGGACAGCACAGTATGACCTGAGTGGATACTTTACACAGGTTTATTAACTCATTACCAAACAACAATATTTTAGACTTGTCCAAATCGAAAGGCATTTACAGACAACGAAATAAAAGTGACTGAAAATTTTGAAATATGTTTTGTGAAGAGTAGAAAACATTGTGGGAAAAGGAGAAAATGCTGGTTACCAGCATTTTCTCCTTTTCCCACAAAGTTTTCTAAAGGCCTCATTCCCAGGGTCGTCAAAAGAAGGGAATGTGTAATAGGTAATACATGTAGGTTAAACCTTCCTTTCACAGAGCGGACTCAAATATAATTGAGCCATACTCTGTGAAAAGGGAGCTTAGCGAGTCTCCGTGATCAATGGCACCAGGCAAGTCATCACATAGGTATGGATCCATAATGGCCACCTTTTTTTAATAACCTACTTAAGCCTGAGGTGAACTGGTGTTAAGTGGTGTCCGTGGTCGTGAGGTAGAGCGTCGGCCTCATAACCTAATGGTCCTGAGTTCGTTACCCGGGAGCCGGTGTCAACTTTGGGATTTTTCATTAGCCCACGCATTCGGCGCGAGTACTGGTGTAGTTCCCAGGAAGCAGAAAATCGAGAGAGATTAGTATAAGTTGTTAGAACTTGTTTCTCAATCGATGTAAAATAAATATGTTTAAAATAAACTGAGGTGAACTGAGTCCGAATTCACCAACCAGTCTTAAGAACATTCTTAGTCTTATCCTTCAGATTTTCGTCAGTGTGCAAGTAACAGAACTTCTGATTGGCTAAACCGTTTGGTTTAGCCAATCAGAAGTTCTGTTACTTTCACAGCCAAAACATTTTGAAGAATAAGACAAAGAACGTTCTTAAGAATGGTTGGTGAATACGGACCCTAGGACATGCTGAAAATTGGCAAATAACGAAAAGTTTTTGCCCAGGTCAACCCTTTAGGTGATAACAATATTAGCCTATAGCCCGCTAAATGACTTCACTTTATATTTTCAATTAATAGCAAGAACCAAAATATTGCGATTTTTTAACTTATTCTTTTTCGAGAACAAAAATCCACCAGTCGGACAGCGTAGGTCAAAGATCAGACTGCACGTTCTGTGCAGTCTGATCTTGATCTACACTGTCCGCAAAAAGCCCATTGAATCACAAATCTATAAACAAACAAAGTGTTAATAGAATTTTCTTGGACACAAATGTCTTTAGAGCATGTGACCGAGTGCATTGGGATCAATAAGAAAAGAACCATTCTGTTATTATTGTCTTAGAGCCACTCTGTTATCTGGTTTTCGTCACAATAGAATTCGTGCAACCAAAACGTCAAATGTTTGGAGATAAGCTTGTTTTGAAAGTTTGAACACAAATGGAATTGTGGGATTATTTTCATTTCTATATTAGGACTTTGAATAGAAAATTTTACAATTCAGAAAGGCGTTCGTTCTTAACTATCTGTTTGATCTAAAAGACGGCGAGAGTATAGTTCAATATTAGTGGAAAGAGAGAAAAAAAAAAATGTATCGCTCTTTTGACCAATATTTTTAGAGACCGGAGTGTGGTGATACAAGATCTGACTGCACGTTCTGTGCCGTCTTATCTTGATCTAAACTTTCACCAGGAGAACATAAAGCCGAACTTAGCAATAAGATATTTGACTATCTTTAATTCCAGAGAAAACGTCCTGACTGAAAAAGTTGAGACAAATCTAAAACGTTAAACTTTTACCAAAATATTCCGACCTTTAACTTTCATGAGGAAGTTTTAGAAAACGTTGTGGGAAAAGGAGAAAATGCTGGTCACCAGCATTTTCTCCTTTTCCCACAACGTTTTCTGTCCTTTCAAAAATACTTTTCGATTTTTGAGTCAAATTTATTTTGTCGTCTGCAAATGTTTTCAATTTGGACAAGTCAAAAAATTTGTTGCTTGGCAAAGAGTTGAAATGAGAGTGGGAAGACGTTATATTTTTTGTTTTTTGAGCTGCCATGATAAAATTAAAACGTTTTGCAAAGAGAAGCCATTGCTTGTTGCAAGCATCAGCCTTTTTGTGTGATGTTTTGACATTAAAAAAAATATATATATAATTGACGTCTTTTGCTTTCACTTTTTTTAAATAATTATTATTGATACATTTATTAAGTTAAAGTGGTTATTTTTTTACGTAAAGAGAGCTCACGGGTCTTTCAAAAAGATTAAGATAAGTAGAGTGACAGTTGATCGGGTGAAATCTGAGTTAACTTAATCTCTCGAGACATTATAGATAAGAAGAGGAGCTTGTTAATCCTTTTACCAACCAATTCTGAGTTTAAACGATCCTGATGAAAAAGGAATTTTGAAATCATTGTGGGAAAAGGAGAAAATGCTGGTTACCAGCATTTTCTCCTTTTCCCACAATGTTTTCTATCCCATCATAGAGGAATGTGACCATTTCGAGAAATATTTAATTTGTCGTCTGCAGATGCTTTTAATTTGGATTGGTCTAAAATTTTGTCGTTTGGTTAAGAGCTAGACGAAAAGACTGGGAGTATTTAGAGGTATTAATACGTACAATCTACTCAGACGGTGTGTGAGTTGTAGGTCTGTCCGGAGAGACCTAGTTTCTGTGTGTGATGTTTGTTGTTTATTATGTGCTACATTTTACACTGGAATTAGTAGTAGACTTTTTACAAAACAAATCAATACTTTTACGACTCGGGGGAACAAGACTTATTAAGAACATTGAAGGAAAACTAGAAAATGCTTATCACCAGCATTTTTTGACCTTTTTCAACTTTTTTTTCTACTAGAGAAAAAATTCCATCATTTGAGGCAAATTTAATTTGTCGACTGCAAAGGTTTTCACTTTGAACATATGTAAAATTTTGACGTCATCAAAACCTACTGTACCGGATTTATAAATGCAGTTCAACCAAAACTTATTAAATGCAACATGAAGAATATAAAATTTAACCCATTACCACACAATCCCTACTTTTGACGCCCCTAAGAAAGAAGCCCGTAGAAAACATGGTGGGAAAAAGAGAAAATGCTGGTAACCAGCATTTTCTCCTTTTCCCACAATGTTTTCTACCCTTCACAAAACAAATTTGAAATTTTCAGTCACTTTTATTTTGTCGTCTGCAAATGCTTTCAATTTGGACAAGTCTATTATATTGTCGTTTGGTAATGAGTTAAAGGAAAATACGTGTTTTATTTGTATGAAAACGATATGGAAGAAAGAGTTAGTGCTTGTGAAAGGCATGCTCTTTTTTCTACAATGTTGTCAAAAACCCGCTAAAGGCAGAGATGTAAAGAGTGCTTGTTATATAAAATAAATCGGTTGCCGCAATGATTAATGCAAAGGGGAAAAGGGGGGGGGGCGCAGTTTTGAATTATTCAAATCAAAGGACTGAAATTACTGTTCTTGTCATTAGACTTTAACGAAATATGGCTGAAGTGAACATGAAACACGTTAAATATATATGCATACATTTATAATCTCAAGCTCTAACGATCGTGACAAAGATGTCCTTTGAAAAAAATGCGGGAAAAGGAGGAAATGCCGGTAACCGGATCATTTTTTTTCTACCCCATTAAAGACGGAAGTCATTCTTTGAGCCACATGTTATTGCCGAATGCAAATGTTTTCAATTTAGTCGAGCCTAAAATTTCGTCATTTGATAAAAAATAAACCGAATACTGTACAGTACAGGGCTTTCAAAAACCTACCACATACTATCACATTGTATACAAAGGTAAATATGAAAACGAAAGAAAAATATTTTCCACTGTGCGGAATACATTGTGCAAAAAGTAGTGACCTTTTTTTTATGGCTGTTTTGTGTATAGACAGACAAAATTAAATTTGAACAGAAATGGATTTAATAATTAGTGAATGGCTATGTACATAGCTATTAAAAGTTCTACAAACTTAGTTTATGTTAAGAGTGATTCCTAACGGCCGTAATAAGGAAATGCTAGTTTAGTTAAGATCTTAAGCCGATTGAAGTGTTTACTATTGAGTTTTGACTGGTTTAAGGGTATCTCTACTGCACTCTATGACAGACAGAGATATAGTAGACATAGTGTGGATCCTAAAAATGTTAAATTTAAAAATAATTAATACCGGTCCCCCACAGATGTCGCGGTTAAAATGGCCGCAAGTCTACAGACCGGATGATACGTAAGTGTTACTAATGTGTACTAGAGTGGATTGTCCAGTTATTATAGGTAATTAACCCTTTACTCAATAGATAGTCATTTCTACACATTGCTTGCAGGAGCATTTGGGAAATATTGTGGCAAAAGGTGTAATTGCTCGTGACGAGCAATTTCACCTTTTGTCACAATGTTTTCTATGCTATCAAAAGGTGTCATTTACACATAAGAAATGGCTTCATCCTTGCTGTCATTTAAGGCCAATTAAAGATGCCATAGGAATGCCATATGGGGTAAAGGGTTAATTCTACAAGGTTGGATAGAAGAAAAACATGATAACCGCAAAACACACCTTTCAATGATTGTCTCACCGACTATTTACATAAATTGAAACTATAGAAGCTTAGGTATAAAATATGATATTCATAAAATGCACCATCTACATGATGACATAAATGTTGATCCTGTTGTAGTGAGAACGGACATGTCAGGGAGAAGTAAAAGATTGCAAGCTTTATTATCTCAAGACATTCGAAACTGATTTCTTTCTAGCCATCTGATCAGGTCATACAAGACGTCTCAGTCAACCAGATAGCTTATCTTATCTTGGAATTGAAAATTAGATGGTAGGTCAGCACGGTGCTGCAACATTTTTGTTCAAACACTTTCATAGTCAAAAATTATATACCTTGAATAAGAGTCGAGTGATGCACACACACACAAAAAAAAATCACATGTACATGCTTCACGTAAATGATCTGAATGAAGATTTGTCTCCAATAAAAAAGTTTTACATGTATGTGACCCGTCGCACAAAGAGTTAACCATTTGGGAATTCCGTGTATCGATTAGATGAAAACAGATCGACGATAGTGCAGGTCAGTTTGAGTTGATAGTTCAAAAATGATTGTATAACAAAGTAGAATGGCCACTTTTCATATAGAAAATATCATTAAAGAGAAAAGTGTCAACCCTGGTCAGACTGCGCGATTCGCGCAGTCTGGCTAGGGTTGGCATTTTTCGCAGTTACCAGAAGGACCCTTTTTGCGTCATGGGTCACATATGTTACGATATCGGAGTATTTCTCAGCAGAAAAATATCACTATATTGAACAGGATTGTTCCAAGATCAAATTGTTCGTTATGTTCAGTTTAATCGAGATCTACGCTTCCTGCAAAAGCGTATGAGTCGCACTTAGAAGATTAAAGGTGAATATTAAATCATAATATAAGAAAGATTATCTTTTACAATCATCATGTTGAATCTCATTTCAGGACGAACGTTGTGCCTATAGATGGACCCACAAATCTAGCGCTTGCCAGAAAAACAACGACCAACCACCACGATGTAAACCATGATGTACAAGTCTTTGACAATAAAGCTGCCAACGAAGTTCTAGCAGAGGCTGAAAGTCAATATAGATCCGGTTATCCTACATTGGCAGCGTCATCCATGCTTGCGCGTAGGAATCGCATTATTCAAATACCGGAAGAGAGTGAACAGCCGGATATGAAATTTTTCGCGGAGCTAGTGAAACCACTTCAGTATCGATGGAAATTCCAGAGAGAGAAATTAAAAACATTGACGCCATCGAAACATGGCTTTCACCCTCGAAGCAAGTCACCAACGTTTCATAGACTTATAGAAGCCACTGAAAAATTACAGTATCTTGCCCAGAGTGAAACTGAAATAAATGAAGATAGGTTTGATAATAGTGAACTAGAAACACAAAGCCAAGCTAATGTTGAGGAGACCAAAGAACAGACTGTATTATTCAGATACACTCGCTCGGAACCATATAGCACACGCTCTAGTAACGTAACGTCAATGCCAGTCTTGGCAAAGTCTAAAACCGTGGACGACTTAGTTCCGGAGGTTAAATCTATCCAAAGAAATAAAGACGATGAAACTTTTATAGAGGAAGACGAGGATGATGAAAGTTATCAGACTCCCGAACGTACACCAACACCTACAAAACCTGAACCTAGAAAAGATCTTGGGAAATCTCGGACTGTTGACTTTAAAAAGTTAGAATCTCATACAGAACTTCATCTCTTTCTTCCTCAGATACAAGATCAAATGTCACGTGACGGGACACCTGACAGGGACATACGTCCACACAACAAAGTAGTGTTACCGGTGATTAAAGACACGGTGTCTGATATAAAAACTTTTGATGAGGATCGTAGTCGACCTCGAAAAGATAGACATAGGACAGACAGTAAAAGAAAGAAGAAGAAAATAAGTAGAGTAAAATCAGGCAATAATGACAAAGAAGTTCCGGATATTTTAAATGATGTTCCGACATTAATTTCTATGGAAAAAGAGAAGCCAAATGATTATCACCCAGAGTCTATGTGCGTGTTTGAAAATTGCAAATATCATAACATGGACCACAAAAAGTCAACGAAAATCAGACAACCCTAGGTAATGTTTGTAAAAAACAAAAACAGGCATTTTTCATCCACAAATTACGGCAAAAACTGATTTAACCCATTACCACACAATCCCTACGTTTGACGCCCCTGGAAAAGAAGCCTTTTGAAAACATTGTGGGAAAAGGAGAAAATGCTGATAACCAGCATTTTCTCCTTTTCCCACAATGTTTTCTACCCTGCTGGAAACTAATTTCAATTTCTGAATTACCTTTATTTTGTCGTCTGCAAATACCTTCATTTTAGACCAGTCTAAAATTTTGTCGTTTGGGAAAGGGTTAACAGCCATAATATGACCCACAACACTCGAAAAGCGACAGTCAAACATTTGCGCAAATTGTCGTCTCGGATCAGCCTGCGCAATACGTGCAGGCTGATTCGAGACGGCACTTTACGACTACATTAGATTTTGATCTACAGTAGACTTGCACAAAACAGAAAATTTCATGAAAACGAAAAGTATTGTTTCGGATTAGATAGCGCTGAGTGCGCAGGCCGAATTTTACGCAAATATACGAATGCCCCTTATAGTTTAAACAAATTTATTTTACATCGATTGATGTGCGGACCATGTATTTTTCGATACTTGTAATTCAAAAACATTCAAAATTTTGTTCTTTTTGACTGAGTGACTAATGTTTAAACCATTTCACCTTGCATTGTAATTTTCTATCTAAAAAGAGAATCAGTATTAGATATTTAAAAAACAAAAATGAAATAATTTCATATGATCGTAGATTTCCGTTCACATTTTCAAAAACCGAATTGGAAATAATACCATCTTAACCCTGTGCTCCATAGATACTCATTTCTACGCACTGCTTGTAGGAGCATTTGGAAAACATTGTGGCAAAAGGTGAAATTGTTCGTGACGAGCAATTTCACCTTTTGACACAATGTTTTCTACACTATCAAAAGGTGTCATATACACATAAGAAACGGCTTCATCCTTGCTGTTATTTAGGGTCAATTAGAGATACCATAGAAATGCCTCATGGGGTAAAGAGTTAATTTTAACTTGTTTAAGGCTTTCCTGCCCTGAAGCTTCTGGCCAACACAGCATAACTTTTTTTTAAAATTGCTGTTAGATTATTGAGAGTTTGTTGTGATTCGATGATTCTCAACACTTTCAACCGCCCAGAATTTCGATAAATGTCTATCAAAAAGTTTCTGTTCGTACTGCAATCAATCTTTTGTAAAGGGAGGTAATCATAATCTTCCTTTGAGTGATTTTAGGATTGAAAATGATAATTCTATGAAAACAGAACCTTCAAAAGTTGCTCAGTTAAGATGCTTCAAAACTCAAAAGTGATTATTTTTAATGATATCATAATTATTTTCCAGAGTAAAATTACAGTGGAAATAGATGTTCCGCTTCAGGGTAGGAATATCTTAACACAAAAATGTTATTTGGTAATCAACCTGAGTTTAAATATGCGTCAATTTTATCATAGAGAAGCCGTGCTCTATGGAAATGGGGATTTAATACATTTGCGAAAAATATCGGCCCAGGTTAGTTGGCAAGTTTAGCCCAGACCGACTTGGGTCGAAACTTCTTACTATCGGTCAATTTTCTACATGAACTCGTGCGTTATTTTCGGAGCCTATTACGCTTGAATGTTCTTGAGTAGGGTACTGCAAAATCCTAGCCAAGCACAGATGAACGTCTGTAAAGATATATACACAAATAGGTGCACTGTCGCCCTCATAATATAATGACTCAATCCTATACCACATAGTCATGAGCTTTAACGACCCTGTGGAGAAGGCCTTTTGAAAATAATGTGGGAAAAGGAGAAAATGCTGGTAACTAGCATTTTCTCCTTTTCCCACAATATTTTCCCATTCAAAGATGAATCTCAGAATTTTAACTATTTAAATTATCGTCTGTAAACGCTCCTTATTTTGACAAGTCTAAGATTTTGTTGTGTAGTAACAAGCTAAATAAAGTTTTAACCCATTCCCAAACAAGCCCTGGTTTTTACGTGTCTGCAATAAAAGTCTTTTGAAAACACTGTGGGAAAAGGAGAAATTGCTCATAACGAGCAATTTCTCCTTTCCCCACAGTGTTTTCTACCCTTTTTTGAGAACTTTCTGCCATTTTCTCAAAATCTAAAAGTGTCATCTGCAAACTCTTTCTGTTTGGAAGAGTCCAAAATTTGTCGTTTGGGAAAGAGTTAAACGGCTTAGAAACGAAACCAAACAAACATTAAAAAAGTGCAATTTCAAATCTTATAACTGATTACGCATTTTTGAGCATGTGGTTACTTCATAAATATTTTTTTTTTACTTTGAGATTAGTTAACTATAAATTAATCGCAATAAATATTTTGACATAAACAGGCCTTGCTTTTTTCATTTTCTGTCGGCATTCAATCACTTAAAATACCAGATACGACATCTATAGACTTATCCAAATTGAAAACATTTGATACGATAACATAAAGGGATTTGAAAAGATCGGATATTTTTAAAGAGGTACGAAATTTGTAAGAAAGGAGAAAATTTCTCACAAGCAGAATTTTCTCCTTCTCTCGCTTTTTTAAAGCTTTCTGCCTTCAGATCTGTAACCCATTACCACACAATCCCTACTTTTGACGCCCCTGAGAAGGACGCCTTTAGAAAACATTGTGGGAAAAGAAGAAAATGCTGGTAACCAGCATTTTCTCCTTTTCCCACAATGCTTTCTACCCTTCACAAAACAAATTTCAAATTTTCAGTCACTTTTATTTTGTCTAAAATATTGTCGTTTGGTAATGGGTTAAACCACAGCGGTGCTCGGTAAAGGGTAAGCTGAGGCCCGGTAGCTCAGTTGGTAGAATTTAAGTCCAGGAGGTCGTTGGTTGGAATCCCCAGCTACGCCAATTTCTGTCTGAGAAATCATGATAGTCATCTGGCATCTCCGTTAATTTTTTTTTTCGACGATAGTTATGTGGAAAAACAGCCAGTAGCTTGGAACGAATATTGCTAAAGAAGAAGAAAAAAAAAAACTCCAAAAAGTCATAGATAGGTGCAGGAAATCATGGTGTTATTGTAGCGCCGCATGAGCGGCGGCAACAGTGACTACATTTTATTTGAAAAGCAACTATGGAGGCAGCCATATTGTTTACCCGGCTTCTAGTCTTTTCGTAACTAGGCCATTTCGTACCTTACCCATTTCGTACCCACCTTTACTTTTTATTTTGGCCATTTTGTGCTCGCTTAGATAATTTTGTAACCACTTTGGTCATTTCATACCCTTTTTAATATCATTTCGGTAATTTAGAACCTAGTTTTAATACTATGTCCTTGTGTTGGTTGTCGAATGACAACTGATTTTGTACAAAGCTCGACAACTGCTTTTGTACACAGCTCCAGTTGAATTTCGCCGGAGAATGGCTATGTTTGTGTCTTATCATTATTTTTTTTTTCTATTTAAGTTTTTAGTTGCATTCTACAGATTGTCTAGGAATTCTCAGTTCATTTCTCACCGAGTTCTGCATAAATTTACTTTTGTCAATTTCGAAATGCTGTAATGTGCCTTATTTCAAAAACAACAGATTTGCGGCGCCATTGATGTTACACATCAATATTTTCTTGTTAGGTCATTAATTACAGGACAACGAGACCCAGGCGTAACAACAATTAACTTGTTTTCGTTTAGACGAGATTCCACTCGCTATGATTGCTATCTATGAAGTATTGTCTATAACTAACGTAAACACGGTAGTTACTTGTACTTTCATAACTGTATGATCCACGCTCCGTGTAAAAGGTGGCTTAACCCTTTCCCAAACGACAAATTCTAGACTCTTCCAAATTGAAAGAGTTTGCAGACGACAATTTCAACTTTTATAACAGTGGCAGAAAATTATCCGAACAGGTAGAAAACACTGTGGGAAAAGGAGAAATTGCTCGTTACGAGCAATTTCTCCTTTTCCCACAGTGTTTTCAAAAGACTTGTACTACAGACACGTAAAACAAGGGCTTGTTTGGGAAAGGGTTAATGCATCTGAGAAAAGTTTCGGCCCAGGTCAGGACTGAAACCTCTTGCAATTATTATCACCAGTCCTCCAAAAGAAATCGGCCGAGCAGGAGATCGATTCAGGGACTCCCTGTCCTAAAGTTCGGTGTGCTAACGACTTAGGTGCTGGGGCACGGGACGACATTGTCTGGAGTATTTCAGCCATATAGCGGAGAAAGAAAGGGTGCCTAAAGCGATCCAATTATACGACGACGCAATCTTTGTCTTTCCTCGTAAAAATCAACTTGAATTGAAACTATGTGTGGTGACAGTAAAAGACAGAAAGAAATTGACCAAGCTGGATTGTATGGTTGATTATATGGTGTTTAACGCCGTTTTCAACATTATTTCAATGATATCGCGGCGGCCGGTGCACCTATCCATGCGTTCCTGGATTTTCTTCAACCAGTACTTCGCACACAATACTTTTTCCAAACCACTGACTGTTTTCCCACATAGCAATCGTCGAAACAATGATCGGCGGTTGGAGAGGATTGAATCCAGTCGCAGTGACTATCACCAATCCTCGTAAGTTGAGTTGAAACAATGTGCAGTGACAATAGAAGACTGGCCGATCCTCGGAGAGAAGTTGACCAAGCTCGGGACTCGAGCCAGAGACCCTCTTGTCTAAAGTCCTGTACGCTACCCACTGCACTAGCAGGCTCGGTCTATATACAAGCGCATCAGAAGACAGGATGAGCCATGCTCTGCCAAAAGGGGGCTTAACGCATTTCTGTGATGCATGGTACCATGCAAGTCATTATTTAACCACGGATCTATAAAACTCAGTTTATTTGACAACTTATAGAACCATGGGGTACACAGGTCCTCTGACATGCAGAAAATTGATCAATATAAAAAAGTTTCGACTCAGGTCAGCCTGTGCGGACTGCGCAGGCTGACCTTAGTCGATACTTTTTGCGGAACGCATTAAACTCCTTTTTCACAGAGCGTATCTCATTTGGTTGTTTACTGTCGTTCCATCGTGGTTAGTTATTCGTACACATAGATAAACAGACGTAGATCTAGTGTTTTAGATAGTTTTACCTGTAAGAAAAGGTAATTATTCAAGCAAAATAATGATAATTAGTTTCATTATGGGGAAAAAAACTTTTTAAAATAGGCGCAAAAATATATGTTTTGTCTTTTCAACGTAGACCTATTACTTCGGTATACAATGGTTCTTTACTTGCTTTTAGTATTGTTAAAGCCCAACAGCGGCCAAAATTAAAAAGTGCGGGTGGCATTATACATTTTAATTTGACCCTTTACCACACAATGACGACTTTTAACAACATGGAAGAACATGCCTTTTGAAAACTTTGTGGAAAAGGGAGAAAATGCTTTCTACCAAATGGCATCATTTAAGCCACTTTGAAATTGTCGTCTGCAAGTGCTTTCAATTTGGATAGATCTAAATTTTTGCTGTGTGGTAAAGAGTTAAACATTACCGTTTAAAAATATGGAAGCTATTGTGAAGATGACAGTGTTTATTGAACGGTATTTTTTTTTATCGAAAGTAAGGTCAAAGTGACTGTCGCTGGCAGAAAAGAAAAGGATTTTAAAGCCAGGTTAAAAAAAAAAAGAGAAAAGATAAACCAAACACTGATAGAGCGACTTGTCAACTTTTCACCTAGTTTTGAAAATTTTATTTTTTGCCTACGACTTACTCGTGGATCACTATGAAAAATAACACTCTAATGTTTTTAATATTTCAGCTATTGCCTTTTTTCACGGAGTTAGTAACACTTTATCCCACAAGAACTTTTTTTAGCGTGTATTTAATAGGATTTTCTTTAAACAGTATGACTTCATGATACGTGATAATAATGTTCGAGTGGGATAAAGTGCTTTTAACTCTTGAAATAGGCAATAGCCGAAATATTGAACATTAGAGTGTTATTTTTTATAGTGTTTAATTATTCCCTAAGGAATTCAGCGTGTCATAACACTTGGACAGATCTGAGAATAAAATATTGTTATATTCCAAATGATTTCCGTACTTTAAAATCGTATGATTTAAACTTAAATGCATTTTAACACCCCCTTTGTCTGTAATTGGCTGTCACTTTTTGTCTCTAAGATTTTAAATTTGAATTAGAACTAAAGAGTAGACCATGATCAGATTACATGGACGTATAGGCTGATCTTATCCTTTTCTCTTCACAAGCGAATATTGTAAAACGCGAGTTTTTTTTTTTTTCACTAGGAAAATGGGTTAATGAATAACCTATTAATCCTAGTATAGCTTTGAGCAATCGTTGATAGATTGTCAACAGTGGTTCATGATTTATGTTCGACAACTCCCACAGATTCGTTCGGACAATTTCTATATTTAAGACGCAGTTATACACCTTTGTTCTGTTCTACAACGTGGGTCTCACTAAACACGGCGGGGAATCACGTGACACAACAACAACAACAATGACCGATATTTGAAAAAATTCCCCGACTTCAGGTAAGAAAATCTTCAATAATTCCGTTAATACGTGACCGATTGGAATTTGGTTTGAAGCAGAGAAGGCGGAAGGACTCCAGGGATTTCCTTGACGTGTTAGATTTTTTAAACAATACCCGATAAAAAAGTTATTGACGAGCAAACAAATTTTTTTTAAATTTTTTACACTGGATAATTTGTTTGCTCGTCAATAACTTTTTTATCAGGTATTGTTTAAAAAATCTAACACATCAAGGAAATCCCTGGAGTCCTTCCGCCTTCTCTGCGTCAAACCAAATTCCAATCGGTCATGTATTAACGGAATTATTGAAGATTTTCTTACCTGAAGTCGGGGAATTTTTTCAAATATCGGTCATTGTTGTTGTTGTTGTGTCACGTGATTCCCCGCCGTGTTAAAAGTGCCAAGTAAAAAGATTTGAAGACCTTAACAAACGAGAAATAAAACAAATGCTAAACAACATATACATATACTATATTATACTATATATACTATGCTATATATACTATACTATACTATACTATACCTAAACATACAAATTTAAGGCACACCATCATTTGGCTTGTGATACGCGAAAAGGGGACATTTGGGAAAAGTGTCGCCTCGGATCAGCCTGCGCAGTCCGCGCAGGCTAATCCGAAACGACACTTTCCGTTTATGTGTAATTTTATGTTTTGCGCAAGTCTACTGTGGCACAAGCTCTAATGCAGTGGTAAAGTGCCGTCTCAGATTAGCCTGCGTGGACTGCACAGGCTGATCCGAGACGACACTTTACGCAAATGTCCGAATGCCCATTTTCGCGTGTTGCAGGCCAAATATGCAATATAAACATTTGAGTAACTAGTCACAAATTGTATTTGAAAGGATGAAAAACGTCATTGCTTACTGATACGTTAAATATTTTACGGGGAGAAGAAGGGGGAGGAGGAGGAGAAGGAGGAATAGGCGAAGGGGGAGAAGGAAAGAAAGGAGAGGATGAGAAGGAGGTAGATGAACGGGGGAGGATGAGGAGGAGGAGGAAGAGGAGGAGGAGTAGAAGAGGAGGAGGGAATAAAGGGGGAAGGAGGAGGAGGAGAAGGAGGAGGAGAAGGGGAGGAGGGAAGAAAGCAGGAGGAGAAGGAAGTAGAGGAGTGAAGGAGGATGAAGAGGAGTCAAGTGATTTTGACAGACTAAAATCGATAACTTTGCGGAATAATAATAATAATAATAATGATGATGATGATGATGATGATGACGATGATAATAATAATAAAAGTAATAATGATAATAACAATAATAATAATAATAATAATAATAATAATAATAATATGTTAGGACATAATCTTAGAATCTACATGCCCTTCCTTTACCATAACTTACATCCCCCCCACACCCCTCGACATCACTCTCACACATCCACACCCACACATGAATTAACTCACACACCCACACACACATGAATTAAGTGTGAAATGTTGGTGTCAACTTTGGATTTAAGAATGTCTCTTAAGTCTGCTAATATTGGTAAAAAAAAAAGGTCTGAAAGTGAGAAAAAAACTTAAGGTAGTTCCATTCTGATGGAAAACAGGTATTTCCGCTGTAACATTATCCTAAAAGATATGATTGAAAATGAGTAATATTGTACTACTTTGACCCAGCCACTTTTTCCATTTTTTTCCCTTCTAAGACTCATTATTTATAACTCTAGGGCCAGTCTTTTCTCATTACAAATGGAGATAATAAGTATTTCCCTTTTCTAAAAACTAACAAAAGTATCAACATATAATTTCAAGACGGACATCAAAAGAATTCCTGGTCGGTTAGAAATGTGCAAAAATATTATATCAGTATAAATCCTTATTTATCAACTAATAAAAAATTTCATTCCATGTTGTACTAGAAGTGTTAGGATGGTAATACCTTAACTCTTTACCACATGAGAAAATTTTAGACTCGTCCAAATTGAAAGCATTTGCAGACGACAAAATAAAGGTGACTGAAAAATTGAAATTTGTTCTGGAAAGGGTAAAAAACACTGTGGGAAAAGGAGAAAATGCTGGTTACCAGCATTTTCTCCTTTTCCCACAGTGTTTTCGAAAGTCTTCTTTCTCAGGGGCGTCAAAAGTAGTGATTGTGTGGTAATGGGTTAACAAGAGTTTGGAAATGTGACCGGTCGGCAGACTTAAGCAAAAATAAGTGACTTAAGTCTTTTTTTTCGTGAAACCGGGCCCAGATTCTATAACAGGTAGCCAGATAGCCATAGATACGGGGTAACGGTAACGATTTTCGGCCCATTCAATATTAAATACTTTAGTCTGAGAAAACCGATCCGATACATCGATCGAAAAATCAAAATGCATCTTTGAGAAAAGTTAATAAACCTTACAGTTCATTATACAATTAAAATGATTTATGTTCCCTAAGATCGATAGCGTGCGGGCAACCGCTTTTATTCTATCCATGTCTTCAAATGAACAATTATATGTTCCATGCTCTGACAAAAGGGCGCTTAATGTATTTTCGTGATAGATTATACAAAGCAAGTCTTCATACCATTAACTCTTTACCAAACGACATGATTTTAGACTAGTCCAAATTGGAAGCATTTGCAGACAGAAGACAAAATTAATGTGACTCCAAAATTTTAAATTTGTTTTAGGAAGACAAGAAAACATTGTTGGGAAAAGGAGAAAATGCTGGTTACCAGCATTTTTTTCTATTTCCCACGATGTTTTCAAAAGGCTTCTTTCTCAGGGTAGTGCAAAACCATTGATTGTTTGGAAAAGGGTTAAGGTTCCTTAAAATCCAATTCATTCAACAAGCAGACGGCATCATGATGTAGAATGGTCCATAGACATGCGTAAAATTTGATAGATAGCGAAAAAGTATCGACTTATGTCATCCTGCGCAGGCCGACATAATCGTTACTTTTTTTTCTCTCTCGCTCTCAGATGCATTAAGCCGTATTTTTACAGAGCATTACTCGGTCATGTTTTTGTGGCGCCGCACGAGCGGCGGCACTATATTTTTATTCGGTTTTGAAAAGTACCTATGGAGGCAGCCATTTTGCTACTTCGCTTCCAGTCATTTCGTAACTAGGTCATTTCATACCTAAGCCATTTCGTACCCACCTTTACTTTTTATTTTTGCCATTTTGTCCTCACTTTGATAATTTCATAACTACTTTGGTCATTTCACACCCCTTTTCAAAAATCAATTCGGTAATTTAGAACCTAATTTTAATACTATTTTCTTGTGTTGGTTGTTAATGACAACTGATTTTGTACATAACTCGACAACTGCTCTTTCACAGCCCCAGTTGAAACTATGCTAAATTTCGCCGAAGAATGGCTGTGATTGTGTCTTCTTCTTTGTTTCTTTTTTAAGTTTTAAGTTGCATCCTACAGATTGTCTAGGACTTCTAAATTCATTTCTCACCGAGTTCGGCATATTTTTTTTTTGTCAATTTTGAAACCCTCTAATGTGCCTTATTTCACAAACAAGTGATTTGCGGCGCCATTGATGTTACGCATCAATATTTTCTTGTTCGTATCTTGTAACAGTACAGCTTTTGTCCTTAGTTACCAGACATATTAATTTTTAACTGGCTGACTTGTTCCCTGTGGTTTATTGGCTTTTTCCCGGCTTCCTGTACAAAAAGAGAAAAGTCGTAAAAGAAAACGTTTCATTCACTACAACGATAGACCATCACGGCAACTGTATATTTGTCCACGGCGACAGATCACTCGTCACAACCCGGCCGATTCCGTACCTACATCAATGATGGCTCACATCACCCGAGGTATGCCGAATGCGCGACAGATATGCAAATTCGCCCTAGCCTAGGCTGCTAAGTGGGTCCCATTGACCCTCTGCGGACAGTATAGATCAAGATCAGACTGCACAAAACGTCCGGTAAGATGTTATTCCTAAAAACACACTTTTAGAATAGCAATATTTGGGTTTTCACAGTCGAATTGAAAAAGAAAATCGTTTTGGTCATTCAGCAAGATAAAGGTTAACTCTTTACCAAACGACATAATTTTAGGTTTGTCCAAATTGAAAGCATTTGCAGACGACAATATAAAAGTGACTGAAAATTTGAAATTTATTTTGTGAAGCGTTGAAAACATAGTGGGAAAAAGGAGAAAATGCTGGTTACCAGCATTTTCTCCTTTTTCCACCATGTTTTGTAAAGGCTTATTTCCCAGGGTCCTCAAAAGTAGGGATTGTGTGGTAAGGGGTTAATCCAAAGGCTGTGAATACTCACATGGCAGGCGACATTGGTCATATGAGAGAGTCCTTGTCACCATTCAGAGCCCGATCCTAGAACTTGTGAAAGACACGGAGAGGTGAATTGTTGCCCGGAAATGACTGAAGTATGGTTGCATGTGACATGACAAACATCATTATTCCTTTACGTAATTTTCTTCTTTTTTTCGTATATGGTGGATACAATCCAAAGAAAGGGTAGGTTCTTTGTTAACAAAAAAGTTTCAAACCCTACCATGTCTCCAATGCTACAGAAGAGTTAAGTTACTCGGAAATATGAAAGTTTCTCTTTAGCTTAAGACCAGGGTCTGTAATCACCAACCATCTCTTAAGAGCATTCTTTGTCTTGTTCTTCAGAATTTTCGAATTGTGAAAGTAACAGAACTTTTGATTGGCTAAACCTATTGGTATAGCCAATCAAAAGTTCTGTTACTTTCACATGGACAAAATTCTGAAGAAGAAGACTAGGAATGTCCTTAAGAATGCTTGGTGAATACAGACCCTGGGTCCCAGGAGAAAGCTATACGTGACTTTTGGTTTTTTTTACGAAGATTATGGACGAAGATCGTCCTATGTATACCTTTAGTCTGATCCAGATCAACACTCGCAGCCACTCTTTTTAGCAGGTTAATACCGTACAATCCCAAACAAACAAAGTAAACTTAATGAACTATTTTCCTGTGATATTTGATAGGCTAACCAATCAATGATGAATTCTGGGAGAAGTACGCAGCGTAACATTACTTGCTTGAAAAACCGTTCATTGAACGGCTTCTCTTTCAGCCGGACAAATTACGTCAATTCATTGAAGCGGTAGGACAACAATGGTTATACGGATATTATAGTGTTAGAAACTGAGGAGTTTTGTGTTGTTGTTACTATGTGACCACCCTCTGAATAGAATTCAGATTTCAGAATAGATTTCTTGGAAAATGAATTTAAAAAAAAATCCTGAAAGTGTATGATAAAAAAAAGTAAATATTTTTCATGCTATGAAAAAATACATTCTAATGAACAATATTTTGGCTGTTGCCTTTTTTCAAGAGTTAGAAACACTTAATCCACTAAAACAATTTTTAACTTGTATCATTGCAGCCGTATTGTTTTACTAAATATAGCGTTATGTTGGTGGCGAAGTTCGTCATAACACGAACGCCTATGGTTCAAATGCATTTTAATGCCCGTGTTGTTTACTTTTGGCTGCTATTGAGGCTTTAATCTGTTTCCGTAACCGCTTTCTACCCATGTTGAACAATGAGAGAAATTTCTGTGAACTCTTGGGCGACAAAGATCGAGTACATTTCCTCACGTGTCAGTGACATTTCGTACTCGCCTATTCGAGAGTGGCACAAAAGTAGAGCAGGTATACGGATAAAAACTTCCCATCCATTTTTCACCCTAAAACGTTGTGATGTTAACCATCACGATTTACCGTCAACTGTCGTGTTGAGGGGTACGGGCATCAATAAATCATCAGGCCGTTTTGAAACGGACATCGTGGAAGATGATGAAAGTAAAAATGACATTGATCATACATGTATAAAACAGCCTGATACTGGCAAAAGACTGTACACGTCGAACGGGAGGATACGACCCAAGAAAGACTGTCGTCCAAAAACAAGTCTTGGGTTTGGGACCTATGTGAAACCAAACACGAACAGTTCAGAAAACACTTTCGAGGATTTGGTAAAAGTCTATAGCTTCAGGACCGAGGGGAAATTGTTAAAAGTAAAACGAATCAATCAGGACAAAACTTTGGACAATAAAACCATTAAGACCCCAACAGCTGTCACTGAACAAGATTTCAGCCCTTTAAAGGGAGAACCAAAGATATCCAAGAGGGACTTGATTAAGGACCCAGGTCCATATACCACTGACAGAGCCGATGCACTGACGCCCATTTGGAGGACCATTGAGACTTTACCCGGCAGGTCAGACAGCCGACAGTCTGGCAGAGTATTAGACAGAACCGCCCAAAGGAAACTGGGTTTGAGGCCGTTGCTGAACGATTCACATTCGGCCCAACATTCCAAGGAATGTCCCTATAAATGTCGAAATTGTTTTAAAGCATGTTTAGTTTCGGACACTTACATTCGGTCTGTCTCTAGAAATGATTCTGTCGAATAATACAGACAAATACATATGGCTTGCATCTGGCGAAAAGGGGCATTCGAACATTTGCGTAAAGTGTGGTCTCGGATCAAATTGCGCAGTCCGCGCAGGATAATCCGATACCACACTTTCTGCTTTTATGTAATTTTCTGTTTTGCGCAAGTCTACTGAAGAATAAAAATCTAATGTACTCGTAAAGTGCCGTCTCGGATTAGCCTGCGCGGACTGCGCAGGCTGATCCGAGACGACACTTTACGCAAAAGTCCGAATGCTCCTTTTCGCATGTTGTAAGCCATAATGTCAATTACACAAGTTATGACAGGCTGACCCAAATGAGCCATTTTCTGGCAAAAGGAGGTTTAATGTATGCATATCCGTGACGCAAAATACCACGCAAGTCATTTCATACATTTTCTGAGTCCATAAATTCCATTTAGCCAACGGACGGTTCTACTTCCAGATCCAGTCAGTTGACTGACTGGATCTGAAAGTAGAACGGTCCGTTGGCATGCGAAAAAAAAAAAAAAAAAAAGAAATATGAATAGCAAAAATGTTTCGAGCCATGTTAGCCTGCTTTTTTGCAGATGCATTGAACCCCATTTTCGGCAGAACATGACCTGTATGTACATGTTGATTATGCACAATCATTTAGAGACAGCGTGTGAAATTGCTAAAATTAAGTCATACTAGTTCAAATTGAAAATCCTTTGTTAAGCGTTTGTGTTTTATAAATTTCTGCAGAAATAACGATTCAGTTTCTCAAAAGGCCACGTGCTGCCTGTCAGCATAAAAAATATGTTTTTTTTTTCTGAATGGTGTTACAAAAGAATAAAAAAAAATGCAGCTTTATGTTTATAGCTGATTGTGATTAGCTTGAATTATTATGTTTATTCCATGCTTTCTGGTAGGTCATAGAGAAACACCGGTGACATATTTTTTAGATATTTCATGATTACGACCGGTGAAAATACCGATTTTTAGCTCACCTGAGCACATAGTGCTCAGGGTGAGCTATTGTGATCGATCATCGTCCGGGTGTCCGTCCGTCCGCCTGTCTGTACGTCCGTCCGTCCGTCCGTCCGTCCGTGAACAATCACTTAAAAAATCTTCTCTTCTGAAACCAGCCAACAGATTTCAATGAAACTTCACAGAAATGATCCTTAGGTGATGCACTCTCAGAATACTTCAAAGATTTGAATTCCATGAAGAACTCTGGTTGCCATGGCAACCGAGAGAAAAAACTTTAAAAATCTTCTTGTCCCAAACTGTAAGGGCTAGAGCTTTCATGTATGGCATGTAGCATCATCTCGTGGCCCTCTACCAAAATACATCAGATTATGGCCCTAGTATGGAAATTGACCCTATGTTGTGGGTTCTCAGATTTCACATAGAGATAAAGAAGGAAATTTTGAAAAATCTTTTTGTCCCAAACCGTAAGGGCTAGCGCAGCCACTCGAGAAAATATTACCGATTATATTCTCTCGATGAAATAAATTTCGATCTTAACCAAAAAACAACAACAACAACAAAACCCAAATATCCTCTCTATACATGTATTTGTTCCCAATTTCAGTGGGGCTTAACGCCTTTCATATCACAGACAAGCCAAAAAGCTGTTTTTTTTATCCTATATATAGATCTCTAAAAAAACCACAACTTCAAAAGGCTTCTTTCCAAGGGTCGTCAAAAGTCGTCATTGTGTGGGAAAGGGATGCGCTACTGTTTTTTTTTTTTTTCATATTTGGACATTTATTGTGCACCGTTCAACTAGTCATAAAGTAACATCGCCCTTTGGGACAGTTATCTGTGCTAGAGATGAACCACGCTCTGGCAAAAGGCAGCTTCTTGCACGATACTAAGCAAGTCATCGCATATATATATACAATATATACATACATGTACAGAGTTCCAGATGGAGGGAGTGATTTTGATTTCAAAATTAAAAATATTAATAATTCTCCTCTAAACCCTATGTTGTGGGTACTCATTCGAGTCGTCTCATCGAGACGATTCTAATGAGTACCCACAACATAGGATTTGGAAGAGAAATAAAGGATTTAGAATACCATCACCCCCTCTCATCTGGAGCTCTGCTTGTAATTATGGATCCGTAATATCCAGTTTGTCCAACAACCGACAGAGTCATGAGGAAAACTGGTCTTTCGACATGCAAAATAAAATTGACCACTAGTCAAAAGTTTTTGTTCTGATCAATCTGGCCTCGGTCGATCGTGGCTTTTTGCACATACTTGAAAATCCCTTTTTACCAAACATGGCTTAGGTTCATTTGAGATTTGTGACCCATCACGCAAAAAGAGACCTGTGAACTGCGAAAAGTGTCAACCCTGGTCAGACTGCGCAATTCGCGCAGTCTGACCAGGGTTGACACTTTTCGCTTTAATGACATTTTCTGTATGAAAAGTGGTTATTGTACCTTGTTATACAATCATTTCTGAATTATCAACTTAAAACTGACCTGCACTATCGTTGATCTGTTTTCATCTAATTGACGCACAGAATTCCCAGATTGTCCCTTTTTTGCGCGATGGGTCAATGTAAACAAGAAAAGGCGAGAAAGAACTGATGACCGTGTAGAATACACGGAAAACACTCAGCGGCAAAAGCCTCGAAGAAAAGCAGCAAGCTGGCATAAGTTGCTGATTGAATTCAACCATGATTATTTCAGTCATATCGCAGAGACAGCTTGCTTACTTTTTAGTGTTTTCTGAGTTTCATCAGTATATGTACAACAATAAATTCCTCCAAAAGCAGCATAAACAAAGATTGAAAAAAAAAACAAGTAAATTCACCGCGCAGTGCTACGAACCAAACTAGATATAGCCAACTGTCAAGAAGAAACATGTGGACCTTTAGAAGCCACTAGCTTACCGTCGATCCGGTCAACGTAAGTAAGTAAGTAAGTAAGTAAATGTACTTGGTTCGAATCCCGAAAAGCCGTGTCGAATGACATCCCAACAACAGCAACAAAGCTTTAAATGCCATTATCTCCCACTAGATGGCATTCTACAATCTTCAAAGAGTATGACATGCGCCAGATGCAAATCTATCATAAGTCATTCCATTGTTAAAATTTCACCATAATTTTTATCGTGCATAAATCATTTTGGTCTATTTATAGCCTTTTTAAAGATGTTGCTCTAAAAGAAGTCTGTCGACCTGTCTGATGATGCGATTGCTACACATGCGTAATATCGTCGGTTCACTTCAAAAACCTCGTAACTACAGCTTGAAACAACTTGTAGTTACAATGTTTTTGAAGTAAACCGACGATATAATCTATCAATGATGTCACGGTGCCTACTATGAAACCGTACATTGCTAACGAACGACAAACTGAATTAGTTTGTCAGCATTGATCGTACACTAAACCCGGCAGGACCTTTGGATTACAAAACCAACTCGTTATCTACCGATTAAGACAGGACCAAGACACCTTGAACCACGGAACTGAGAGGCCGCATTTCTATGGTACGCCTCACGTGTAAACTCTTTACTAAACGACAACAGTTTAGCCTCGTCCATATTGGTAGCATTTGCAGACAATAAATTAAATGTAGTTCAATATATATATTGTTGGAAAAAAAATCAGGAAAAGTAAAAAATGCTGGTAACTAGCATTTTTTTTTTATTTTCCCACAAATTTTCCAACTATTTCAAAGACAGAAATCATCATTTGAGCTACGTGGATCCGTCATAAGAAACAGCTATTTCCAGTATAATATTATACTACAAAATTTGCTATGATTGAAAATGAGTATTATTGAACTACTTTAACCGAGCCATGTCTTCCTTTTTTTCGTTCTCAGAATTATCATTCATAAATCTAAAAGCACTATATGCGCATTAGAAAGGGAGACGATAATTACCTCCCTTTTCCGGAAACTCACAAAAGGATAAAAAATAATAATTTCAAGTTATACATTAAGGAATTTCTGGTTGGTTAAAATGTTCAAAATTATTATACCTGTATAAGTCCGTATTAATCAAATATCAAAAAAAAAAATATTCCGTGCTGCACTAGAAGTGTTACGGGTCTACTACCTAAATGAAGTTGTTCCCTGCAAATGCTCTCAATTTTGTTGTCCAAGTTTGTCAGAGGGTAATGACTTGCCGTCTGGCTTTTCTTTTTCTTTACTTTTATTTGTTGTTTTAAATGTTTAAATGCGTTTGGTGGCTTTCATGCAGTACTTTCACGAGAAGTCAAACAGCAGTTTCAGAAAAGGTCAGACTTGGACAACAGTGGTGCGTTCAACAGAGCGAGCGCTTCGAGCGCTCTCAAGCGCTTTCGTTCTGAACGCGGGTGCATACTTCAGCAATTTTGATGAAATAAGTAAGTATTAAACAAAAAACAACACGTTTAACAACATTTCATATTTTCATATGAAATCATATTTTCAGAAATTTTGATGGTGAGAGTAACGAACGACAACTCTGCTCGAAGATTGGTCGATAAGAAAGCGCACGCGACTACTTGGACACACTTTTCCGTTTCTTTTTTCCGGATTTGAAATCGAACGAAGGAAAGAATATAAACCAGCAGTAAATGGCGGTCTTGTTAGAAACATCGATTGGAGATATAACAATCGATCTCCTTACAGATGAGCGACCAAAATGTAAATGTTTTTCTTTTCTTCTATTATAATTCTTGTTGATTCGCGAGTGTTTATCAAAGTGTCTTTATTTCCGGACAGAACCTATATTCGGATAAAACGACTATTTAAAAATTTTTTTAGGCAATTCCGGAGTATAAGGTTTAATCGATTGAAATACCTTTTTTGGATATTATGGGTGAGGGTGAAATAGCAGGCTACCCTGTAAATGACAAGATTCAGTTAAGCGAGTCACCCTAGCAGAAGTTAATTGCAAATGCTTACATTATGTCGTCTGCTAAAAAGAGCTAACTATTTAGCTTAGTTTTTTTTTTTAAAAAGAAAACATAGCCCTGTTGTCATCTGCATCATCTCTGTGCATAGATTTTGACATTTTAAAATGTACAATATGTCAACACTAATGATGCACATTGGTTGCTATAAATTATGTAGTTGTGAACCGTATAGAATAAGGGCAGGTAACCATCAAAATATTTTGATACAGTTATGCCCCTTTTTAATCTTGAAAATGTTCACTAACAGCAATTGCAGCTAAATGTTGGCACCAGCACAGGGTCCAAAAAAATTCAGAATTCTTACTTGACCGCCTGCCATTTTGCAGTCATCCTACAATATTAGACAAAGAAGGATAATCCACTTGCCCTTTACCAAGTCTTTACTACCAAGTCTGTACTAGTAAAGACAAGCGGACAAGTGGATTTTTTGGACCCTGTAGCGTTGTACTGACTCTTGCTTCAACTCTGTCAGACTCAACATTTACGTTTTTACTTAACTTCTTCCCTCACATGATGGCGAAACCTGTATTTGCATGTTTTGAATGTAGGCTACTGTTACTGCCATACTGCTGGTTATTTAAAGTATATTGCAGTGCTCGCGCTGCCAATCGACATTATCGACATTTGTCGATTTTTTAATTCAGATGTCGATTAATTCTTTCAATTGTCGATAAAAATTGTCGATTAATTTATTCCCAAAAAGTGAAAAACGTCGGGTAAAATTTCCTTTACATGCCTAGATCACAGGTTAATTTGCCCCGAAAATGTGTGGAAATTGCTTGTTTCACACCGCGGCGGACATAAACTTGGGCAATCAACAGGTCACAATAGGCTGGTATACTATACAACACGTGTCATATTACTCTAAGCCGTTAATTGGCCATTATTGTTCGTTTCTTCTTAAATTTTAATTGACCAAGTTAACTGACGCGGTTATAGAAGGGAACCAATCAGATGTTACTTCGTTGACATTATAGAATTGAAATTCACGTAACAAATTTTGGTTACATGCAAGACCTCACGTAAGAAAAAACGAGAAAAAAAAAACAACATTATTCGCTTAACTTATGTAAAATGACAAGATTAAATTTTGAAGTTACTTGCTACCCTTATTGATAATTATAGTCAAATCACGCGGAAATACTTATCCACAAATCAACACACGCGAAAAAATGCTCGATGCAAAAAACACGGAAACCCATGACACAATAAAATGTGCCTTGTGACATTGCCCGATCAGTGTCACTTTAGAACGACTTTTCTGCTTTTTAATTACTTAAAGCAGTAAATTTCCACAGGTATCTTACTTTGACAGAGTTTTGTGCAGCAAATCATCAATATTGACTACTTTACCTCTAGCAGAGAACAATAATTATTGTTGTCATACCATATTATGACATCTTACCCCTAGATTTACAGCTCCATGGGTAAGTGTACCCTTGAAACAAAAAAAGCTACTGGGATCACTGTTCACTTATGTAAGTCTAGCTCACTGCTTATGTACTATTGAGTGAATAACTTTTTGTTTACATAGTCTTACTTGCCAGCCACACTAACTTAATTTGAGAATAATCGAGGTTAAAATATAATAAAGGGAGGTAATTGTGTAATAGAAAATTTTCTCCATTCACTTATGCATATGATTTATTATGGTAATAAAAGAATATTGTCTCTCAAAAGTCCTTATGCTTTTATGCAATACTGCAGTAAAAGAAGCACTGTCCCAGGAAATAGCACATAACAAATTTTCCTTTCCCCCCCTCAATATTTTCTGCATTGTAAGATTAAAACAAAATTGTGTTATATTTTAAAAAAAGTAACCATTCATCAAAGGAAACCATGAAATCAGTCTTTGTGCATTTATGCAAATCTTGTGGGAAAATGAGCACTATCCCAGGAATTGGTATAGAGCAAATGTTCCTTTTCCCCCAATATATCTTCAAGATAGGATTAAATATATAGATGATTTATTATTATTGACATAATCATATGAATGAAAGTTCGAAACTATGAGTTAACAGTAAATTTTATTCAATGCTACATGTGCATATTTTTTTTTAAAACCAACTTCACTTCGCTTATTTTGTCTATTATTTTTTGTAACAAAAATTTGTTGGCCATTATTTTACTTGGGCCAGAGCTAGCACTGATATTGTTTGCCTTGGTCTGAAAAACTACAGTTAGCAGTTTATTTAGTAAATTATTCAGTCATGGTTACTACCATTTTCTCCATTTTCCACAACGTTTTCGAAAACCTCTCATGGTTTTTGAAACACTGGATACTTTGGTAAACCATTGAAGAACGTGCTCACGAAATAAACAAAGATTGTGTCTTGGATCTGTTTGAAGCAAACTAGAAAAAATACAGCATTAGCAATATGCAGCAAGTCTTGGTCGCAGCCATGTTTGAAACAATGGCTCGGTGAAAAGGCTTTTGAAAACATTTTGTCACAATGTGAGATACAGGATTTGATTGTATGGTGTTTAACACAGATTTTCAACAATGTTGCAATCATATCACATGCTTTCCTAAAGTTTCTTTTACCAGTACTCCGCAGAAAATCTTTCCAAGTCACTGGCCACTTATCCTACACAATATCTGTCAAAACAATGATCAGCAGTGCACTGTGTAAGGAATGAACTCTCCCGCTATGACTATCATCAGTCTATGGAAAGAAATTTGCCAAGCAGAGGATTGAACCAGTGACCCCCAAGGGCCTGTTTTTGAGTCCTGGATGCCAGTGATTTGGCTATGGTGGACTCTGCAGGGGGAGAATAAATATGGAGAAAAGGCTTGTAATTGGTATTTACTCCTCTTTTCACAATGTTTTTCCCATTTGTCATTGGCAAATATTTTCAATATGTACATGTATGAGTCTAAATTTCTGTTGTTTTGTAAAGAGTTAACTCATTATCAAACGACAAAATTTTAGTCCAAATTGAAAGCACTTGCAGATGACAAAATAAAAGTGAATAAAGAATTGAAGTTTGATTTTGGAGGAGTAACAACATTGTGGGAAAAGGAGAAAATGCTGGTTACCTTTATTTTCTCATTTTCCCACAATGTTTTCCAAAAAGAGAAAATGCTGGTTACCAGTATTTTCTCCTTTTCCCACAATGTTTTCCAAAAGGCTTCTTTGTCAGGGTTGTTAAAAGGCAGGATTGTTTGGTAAAGGGTTAACTCATTACCAAACGACAAAATTTAGGTTTGTCCAAATTGACAGCATTTGCAGACGACAAAATAAAAGTGACTGAAAATTTGGAATTCATTTTGTGAAGGGTAGAAAACATTGTGGGAAAAGGAGAAAATGCTTGTTACCAGCATTTTCTCCTTTTCCCACAATGTTTTCTAAAGGCTTCTTTCTCAGGGTCGTCAAAAGAAGGGATTGTGTGGTAAAGGGTTAACTGACCAACCCTCTGACTTGCAGACTTAGAGGTAAACTTAAATCTGTCTGGGGCCAAGCCTTCATCATGGTAGTCGTTCAGGTTTATCAGGGCCCGTATTCACCAACCATTCTTGAGAATATTCTTAGTCTTATTCTCCAAGGTTTTCCAAATTTGTAAGTAACACAACTTCTGATTGGCTAAACCGATTGGTTTAGCCAATCAGAAGTTGTGTTACTTACAAATGTAGAAAATTTTGGAGAATAAGACCAAGAATATTCTCAAGAATGGTTGGTGAATACGGGCCCAGGTTCATTAACACTGGTAGACAGACTTAGCTTGGAAACTAACTGAACAAAACTAGTCAAAATCATGAATTGCTGCATGCTTATGATTTCAGGTTGCAAGAACTTCTTGAAGCTTTGCAAAATCAAGTATTACAACTTCTGTTTGTTCCATTCAGTTCAGGTTTGATATATAATATATACATGTATTTTGTTTACTTAAACACTGTCTAAAAAGACATAATGTTTTTTGTTTAAAACATTGTCACAACATGACTACATGTATTGGTTTTATCTTAATCTTTTACAGTACATTCTTATGTTGATTTTCCCTAAGATTGGTATTTGAAACATTTTGGGAAAAGTTAACTCCACAACCACAAAATTTTAGAATTTTCTCCTTTTCCCACAATGTTTTCAAAAGGCTTCTTTCCCAAGGTTGTTAAAAGTTATCACTGAGTTGGAAACGGTTAAAAATGCTTGCAACCAATATTTTTTATGTTTTACCACAATTCTATGATCCACCAATTCAAAAGTAAATCATATAAGCCTGTATTTAATTAATTACCTGCAACTGTTTTGGTATTGGACAGGTAAAATATTGTGACATTTTGTAAAGACTTAATTCATGTTGAGGAATCCATGGTCTACAGAGATATTTTCAAATCTGTATGTTGAATATATCTGAGTGAGGCAGCAAAGGATAAAATAAAAAATAATGATTATCATGATTCATGCATATGTATCTTACCTATTTGTGATTTTCAACTGTTGTATTTTTCAATGTGTATGGCTATTGTTAAAGATAATTTTAATTAGAGAATGAACCTACATTGATCATTAACCATTGATCTAGCCGCCAATCATTACTTCAATGATGGCTTTTAGGAGAAGTAGCCAGTGGCTTGGAAAGAATGTTGTGCATATTACTGGTATTATAGAAACTCCAGGTAAAGCATTGATAGATGCACTGGCTGCCATTATATAACTGAAATACTGTTGAAAATGGCAACCAGTTAACAGGTCTAAAATTTTTTCATCATGATTTGTAAGGCCTAGCCAAAAAAAATCTGTGTTTTGGTCTGAGATGCTGCAGGTAGCTGGATAGGTAGGGATTTTTTTTCCAAAAACTTTTTACATGCATAGTGTCCCTAATCACACCGGACAAATGTTTTGGTCAGTCACAGCATGAAAAAATTTAAGGTCAGCAGCATTTTCCATGTAGGGTATGGAAACCCTAGACACGGACCTAAGGGATTAGAATAATACCTTAATGACTTGATTGTTTTCCTATGAGCAGAGAAACTTGGTAGCCCAGACAGGAGATCCAACTGGTACAGGAAAAGGAGGGGAGTCTGTAAATGGGTAATTATTTACTTTTATTGACGTTATCTATGTACTTCCTAGTGTTCCCACCAGCTTTTTTTCTCCATTGTTACACTCACCCTAGTTACGTACTAGACAAACAGAACCTCCCCAGCCCATAGTGCAAGCGCAAATATTGTTATTTAAAAATCATTTTTTTGTGGGAAAAATACTGTTTCACTTAAAAGTGAATATCTAAGATCAGGCTGCACTTGAAAGCAGTCTGATCTTAATCCACACTGTCTGCAAAAGGGAATTGCTTGTAGTGGCCTATGCGTTAACCAATTGTCATACAGGGTACTTAATCTCCACCAAATGACTTTTTTTTTTTTTAACAGAACAAAATTGAAATTATTCACAGACCACCAAAACAGTGTGGCTCAAATGAGGTTTTCTTTCTTTGACAGGAAAGAAGACTTTTTAAGAAAAGGAGAAAACACCAGTTACCAGCATTTTCTCTTTTTTCCAACAATTTTTTCATGAGTCTTCTTCTGCAGGGTCTTTAACTCTTTACCAAACAACAAGATTTTAGACTAGTCCAAATGAAAAGATGACAAGATAAAAGTGACTGAAAAACTGAAATTAGTTTTGAGATGGGTAGAAAACATTGTTGGAAAAGGAGAAAATTCTGGTTACCAGCATTTTCTCCTTTTCTCACAATGTTTTCAGAAGGCTTCCTTCTCAGGGTCGTTAAAAGTTGTGATTGTGTGGTAAAGAGTTAAAGCATGTGATTGTGTGGTAAAGTGGCAATACACATACCAATTTTATGACACTGAGATAGAAGCATCTTGAAAACATTGCAGGAAAGGGAGAAAATGCTGGTAACCAGCATTTTTTCTTTTTCCCACAATGTTTTCTACCCTGTTGGAAACAAA